>OZ024813.1:75302322-75977219 GCA_964017055.1 Chloromyia formosa | reverse complement strand
CGTCGAAATGTTTCACCAAGTAGGCATCAGACGTGAGGACCAGGATTCACAACGTATTCTTTGGAGGTATGGTGATTCAACAATGGAGCAACGCGTTTGTGTAATGTCATCAATGATCTTCGGTGCATCTTGTTCGCCAGCATCAGCCCAATACGTGAAAAATACGAATGCAGAACAATATTTCCACTCGAATCGTCGTGCCGTCGAAGACATAGTAAATCGTCATTATGTAGATGACTACGTTGACAGTTTTCACACTGAGGAGGAAGCATTAGAGACATCACGAGCAGTGCGCGACATCCATCAAAACGCCGGATTTGCACTAAAAAGGTTCATGTCCAACTGCAATAAAGTTTTAAACGAGCTGAATGATGCCGCTGAAGGTGATACTATAAATATGGATAAGTCTTCGGAGGTCGCAACAAACAAAATACTTGGAATGAATTGGGATCCAAAAGTGATGTTTTCATTTTCAATCTAAACTTTAGTAAAGTCGACCCTAGAGTCATCAACGAGGATCGTAGCGTTACGAAGAGGGAATTACTAAGGATAACCATGTCCATCTTCGACCCATATGGTTTCCTAGCCAGCATTCTGATTTATCCAAAACTACTACTACAGCAAGTGTGGGAAAACAATTTAGACTGGGACGACGATTTAACACCGGAAATGCACTTAAAATTTCATCAGTGGTTACAGAGCCTCATCCTCAATGCATTGATTCATTTACGGGTCCCTCGATGTTATTCGCCTTAAATTTCTCGATCGGGAGATCTTCAGATTTATATATTCGTCGATGCTAGTGAGGAAGCATTCGGAGCAGTTGCATATCTGCGGGTAAAAGACATTGAAGTAGACGTCGCCTTTGTATGTGGTAAGTCGAGATGCAGACCACTGAAACGTCTATCAGTTCCTCGGCTGGAGTTACAGGCAGCAGTATTCGGGACGCGTCTCAAAACAGTAGTACAACGCAGTCTCAGTAGTAGACCCAACAGTGTCCTATTTCAAGCAATCTATTAGGGCTCCCAATCCAAACGCCATACCAAATGGACAAAACCAAACCAGATTTCCTTCAAATCAGAGAACTCCTGAACCCTTTCGGCCTAACCCTGCTAACTCCCACCCCTTAAACGTTCCACCTAAAAAGCAGATCGATTCCAACCGCAGTACTGTCCCCGAAATTCAACGTATCAACAATTTAACCCTTATCCTACCATGACTTTTTTGTAACACAAACTACCAACGGGGTCCATTGGACCCCATTCGGTGTTTTGAATGAAAATCTACGGCATATTCGTTATATTATGGCTAGGTGCCCTCCGCATGGTAGGTGGATTACTGCTCCATTTCGATCCGTCCATTCCATGGTAGTACTCCGTCGATGATCCATTATTTGAAGCGCATTGTGCCGAGTTCTCTTCAGAATATTCTAGTTCGTCTTCAACATCTGACGCTTCGCTTACATGATCCTCTTCGGAATCGGAATCCGAGTCGATGTCCCCGAAATCTTCATCATCAGAAGCTTCAAGGGCGCGAAGAATTTCTTCATCTGCCAGCATCTTTTATTGACAAAGCTGTTGTAAAATGTCAAACCCACTTCTCGGAATTTATAAGATAAAGAATTCACTAATATTACATACCTTGAATTTTCTGGAAAAACTATCGATCACAAATGACTGGAAACTCAATTGAACTGAACTGCCCTTTGTAAAGACCACGCACTTACGGTTTTATGGTGAGATAAGAAAATTTCTCCGTTTCAACGGTTTTTATTTCAAACGATCTCATTCAACTATTGGAATGGGGTTCTGTATAGAACGACTTGTTGGTGTGGGGCGTGCGTTTCTTGTTCTGTTCTCTGTGAACGGGGGAAGCACAGCTATTGTTCTTTTTTACAATATTATGCTGAGCGCAGACTGCACTTTTATTTGGCGTTCATGTTTCTAACACTTTTTTGCAGATACTATAAATCCGTGTTTATATCGAACACGTCTTACCTATATGCACATAAAGCAATGCATTCAATACCATATGTTCCACAGTTTTTGTTTTTTTCGCATGATTATTCAGCACTGCAACCACTTCGAGAATGTAAAATACAGTCAAATTACTTTCACTGCAATAAAATAATGCAATACTTCATAGATCGCTAAGGGGTCCAATGGACCCCTTTGGTAGTTTGTGTTACAATTTCCGAAAATTCCAAATTTCAGCCATCGTACAAAAATTTTCTCTAATAGCACTTTTATTTTGTATTTAGAGAAGCATAATAGTAAAATACATAGGGGCATTGGAAATGAATTGTGGACAAGGACCTAGATATTTTAAAAACAAACAGTCCCAAGGGTCCAATGGACCCCAACGGTGGTTTGAGGGTTAAACGAACAGGGCGCTATACAGTGTCCAACACTGAGCCCTGAAGAAGTAGCTTATGAATCGTCCTACCCGCATGGCAATTATTACGAAGAAGAATGTGACGCTCTCTCGGACGATTGTCCAGAATTTTCTGAGGCGGTAGCTGACGAGATTAATTTTTTAGAGATAAATGCCTCCTGCCTTACGTTTCCAGAGCGTTAGCAGGAGAAACACTTAAGTTCCTCATAGACACCGGCGCGACAAAAAAATTGTGTTAAAAATCTTCCTGCTTTAAAAGGCCTGAAACCGGTAGAAATTCCGTTTCTATTGTAACCATTGTAAATCGATACATGCTACAACACGTGTGGTAACCAAATGTATCATTAATATTTTAGAAAAAAATGCTGAAAATGCTGCCTTTACGGAATTGTTGGATTTAGCTTTCTTCAAAGAATCAACGCCAAACTTAATTTAGAGTCCGGTATTCTTTTTTATGACGGGGGACAAGAAAACTTTGTCTATTTCGATTGCAGAAACTGCAATAAAACATCCACACTAACTATATCCAAAACTAACTTCAAGGATTGTTTCGAACCAATGATTGAACGTAATAAGAATGTGTTCGCAGACCCCAATGAATCCTTACCATTTACAACTAAAATTGTCGCAACCATCAGGACGACTGACGACGCTCCTGTCTACTTTAAGGCATATCCATACCCGGTTTCTGCCAATGAACTTGTTAATTCGGAAATTGCAAACTTGCTCTCAAATGGGATTATTAGACCCTCTAGGTCTCCCTACAACAACCCCATACAAGTCGTCGATAAAAAAGGATTAGACGAAAAGGGAAATAGAAAAATGCGTTTAGTAGTAGACTTTAGGAAATTAAACGAAAAAACAGTAAGTGATAAATATCCCATACCGGACACTTCTGTTATCTTGGCCAATCTGGGCGAGGCTTCATATTTCTCGACTATCGGTTTAAAGTTTGGGTTGCAGCCATTGCGAAGGCGCTTTGCTGGTTAGGATCTAACGTTGTGTCTGTAAGGTACATTACCATTCTCACGGACAGTAAAGCGGCCATTAAGGCCCTGGAGTCCGTTGTGTCCACTTCAACCACTGTGGTGGAGGGTCGTACTTCCCTTAGGCTATTGAGCGAGTTTTTCAATATTGTTTTGTGCTGGATCCTTGGACATTGTGGTTTTTCGGGTAATGGCAGGGTGGATGAATTAGCTCGTCTCGGGACTGAAGATGTGCTGCACGATGACAATCGTCACTTTGGTATGCCTCTTTCATCACTCAAACTTGCTAATAAAGCTGAGGTAGTTACGAAGACTAATCTAAGATGGGCTAACTGCGGCACATGCCTAACTACAAGATTATTATGGCCCTAAATCAATGCGAAACGCTCGACTTGTCTTCTGTCCTTGAAAAAACATCATATTAGGATGGTAGTGGGGGTTCTGACGGGGCACTGCCTCATCGGCGAACATGCTAGGAGGCTCCGAGCCCCTTTGACTAATGACCTCTGCAGAAGTTGTGGGAATGAGGAGGAGGAGGAAAGTGTGTCGCACTTCCTCTGTGGCTGCCCTGCCTTAGCGACTATTAGAAAATCATCCTTGGGGTCCTTCTTCTTTGATAATCTGGGAGATCTTGCTGAATCGAATGTCAAAAGTCTTCTACGATTCATACTAAGCTCAGGCTGGTTCGCAGAGTAGTTTTTCTTTGGGTCGGTTTCTTTTAAAGTAAACTCTGGGTATCACAACGGATCTATTCGTCTGGTCTAAGTGAGTCGTGTTGAGAGTATTTGCTCTTGCATGACAGCCCCGTTACCTAACCTAACCTAAAATCTGGGTTCCACCAGATCGAACTAGCAGAACACGATAGGGGAAAAATGGTCAATAATGGTGTTGGCAACACTAACTTTCTTATTAAAACATATACACATGTAACTATTTTTTATAAATGTATTGTATGTAACCTTTTATGACAAAATGAATTACTGTGAATATAGTAGTCATCCAGTGTACTCCGAGCGTTTCACATCTCTCCTGCGGCAAACACAACAGTGGCGACGAGGAAAACTTAAATTGGCGACAGAACAAATTTTAGTCGACTTGAAGAAAATCATGGAGCAGCAGGCACAACTCATTTCTACAATGGCGACTAAAATGCTGAAAAGCGAAGCGGATAAGCAACAACCAGCTCAGGCATCGCAGGAATTCACCACCGAAGTGTTGACCCAGAACATAAAGGAATTTCACTATGATCCAGAGACCAGCATAACATTCAACGCGTGGTACCAGAGATATGCCGATTTGTTCGAAGGAGATGCGAAAAATTTGGAAAACGCAACCAAAGTACGACTGCTGCTGAGGAAACTTGGACCTGTGGAGCATAATAGGTACGTCAATTTCATTTTACCTAAACTTCCGAAAGATTTCGAATTCACCGAAACCGTCGACAAGCTGAAGGCCATTTTCGGATCATCGGAATCTCTCTTCCAAAAGCGGTACCGTTGTTTACAGTTAAGGAAAACTGAAACGGACTATACCGCTTACGCGAGCGAAGTAAATAGGCAATGTGAGGAATTCGAGCACAATAAATTGACAAATGATCAATTCAAATGCCTAATGTTCGTTATTGGCCTCCAATCACCATCCGATTCTGACGTTCGAACACGCATTCTGGCAATGCTAGACAAGGAAAAGAAGTCGATCTGGAAAAAATTTTATTGGAGTGTCATCGCATCACAAATCTCAAACAAGATAGCAAAACATTGGAGGAGGCAACTGTAAAATCTACTAGATTCAAGCCAGGCAAATACACAAATAGCGATAAACACACAAGCAGTGATAAACACACAAACAGTGATAAACACTCAGACGCACGTACACCAAAAACGCCGTGTTGGGGATGTGGAGGAATTCACTTCTACAGAGAATGCCGGTTCAAGACACACAAATGTACCAAATGTCAAAAAATTGGACACAAAGAAGGCTGTTGCGGCTGTTTCGTAGACAAACAACAAAAACAAAAAGACACACATTATACTAAAAAGAAAACGGAAAAGACAACTGGAAGTAAAATTAACATCATAAAATACAGTGTTAAAAAGACGGTTAACAGGAAATTTGTCAATGTCAAAATTAATGACATAACTATTAAGCTTCAAATAGACACAGCTTCTGACATTTCCATTATTTCAAAACAAAGTTGGGAAAAGTTAAACTGTCCACAGCTAATTAAAGATAATAGTTTCATTAATGATGCGCAAGGAAATCAGATAAACATTCTAGATGTTTTGCAGTGCACAGTAGAGCTAAAAGCCGAGAAGCGAAAATCGAGAGTTTACGTAACATCGTATAGTGATCTGGATCTTTTAGGAATTGATTTGATGGATAAGTTTTCGTTATGGAACGAACCTCTTAGTGAAGTATGTAAACAAGTGCGGTCAGTACCATTCGAACAGACGATTGTGTCACAATTTCCAGACCTTTTCGAAAATGAATTAGGATGTTCAATTGGATCAAAACTAAAGCTGACGTTGAAGGAAAATGCCGTGCCCGTATTTCGCGAAAAACGTCCAGTTCCGTATGCAAAAATGGGAGCAGTCGAACAGGAACTGCATCGATTGCAGCACTCAGGGATAATTTCACCAGTGGAATATTCGGAATGGGCTGCACCCATAGTGGCAGTGCAAAAATCTAAAAATAACATACGAATCTGTCCAGATTATTCGTCAGGTTTAAACGACGCTCTACAACCTCATCAGGTTCCACTTCCAACACCTGAGGAAATATTTTCAAAGCATGTTGGAAGTAAGTTTTTCTCACATATCGATCTTTCTGATGCTTATTTGAGTATAGTAGTCGATGAAGAATCGAGGAAGTATCTAACAATAAATACTCATTTGGGACTTTTTGAATGGAATAGAATGCCACCAGGTATTAAAACCGGTCCAGGATATTTCCAAACCCTCGCAAATATGATTTTATCTGGTATCAATCGAGCTTCAGCATACATAGATGATTTTCTGATATCCGGAGAAACGATCGAGGAACACAACGAAGTCCTAAGGAAGGTATTAGCACGCATAAGAGATTACGGCTTCAAAATACCTCTTGAAAAGTGTCAATTCTTAAAACACGAAGTCAAATACTTGGGGCACATTCTAATCGAAAATGGATTGAAGCCTGACCCACGGAAAGTTGAAGCAATAAAAGAAATGCCACCACCAACTTCACTTGCGCAATTACGATCTTTTCTGGGAGCGATAAATTATTATGGGAAGTATATCCCTAGAATGAGCCAACTTCGTGGGCCGTTAGATCAGCTGCTACGTAAAGGACAAAAATGGCCATGGACTCCTAAATGTTCCGCCGCATTCGATGAGTTCAAAAGTATCCTACAATCTGATCTCGCACTAACACACTACAACCCAAAATTGCCTATACTAGTATCAACGGACGCATCAAACGATGGTATCGGTGCTGTTATCTCACATCAGTTGCCGGACGGAACAGTAAAAGCGGTCTATCATGCATCCAGGACTCTGACTTCAGCAGAGCGCCACTACAGTCAGATCGAAAAGGAAGGGTTAGCAGTAATTTATGCTGTTACCAAGTTTCACCGAATGTTGTATGGACGACAATTTATTTTGGAAACTGACCACAAGCCATTACTAGCTATTTATCAAGAGAAAAAGGGAATTTCTGCCACCACAAACAATCGTTTACAACGTTGGGCTCTTAAACTTCAAAACTATGACTTCAAAATGAAATACGTAAATACGAACGAAATTGGGAATGCAGATGTTCTGTCCAGGCTTATTAGTAATCGCAAAAAGGATGATCATGAAGACTTCATCATTGCAAATACGACGATGGAAACGTATGATGATACTGAATTGCAACTTAACAATAACATTAAAAATTTGCCCATAACTTTCAACATAATTTGCAAAGAGACGAGCAAATCAGAGGAGCTGAGCACTATAATGGATTACGTAATAAAAGGTTGGCCAAAGCAGGTTTCACCTAATCTTCAACAATATTTCAACAGAAGAGAAGCAATTATGATTTCTCAGAATTGCTTACTATTAAATGAGCGAATTATTATACCTACAGTCCTACGGAAACGAATCTTAAAGCAACTGCACCACGGACACCCTGGCGAGGAACGAATGAAATCTCTTGCTCGCAGCTATGTATACTGGCCTGGGATCGACAAGGACGTAACCGCGTACGTAAAGCAATGTACTAATTGTCAGCAGGTTGCTAAAATAATTCACCAAGGAAAGTCACCTTGGAATCATGGCCTTTAACTGACAGGCCCTGGCAACGAATGCACATCGACTTCGCTGGTCCTATTAACAATACCTGAACAGTTAAAAATCTCGGTATTTTTTTTAAACCTGGTCTTGGACTACCACCATTTTTAATAATTTTAATTCTATAATCTAAACCCTTTCAAAGTTTACTTCTATTTTAAACCAAATTTGTAATAAATTCTAATACAATTCAAAGTTTACTTCTATTTTAAACCAATTTGTAATAAATTCTAATACAATTCAAACCTTTTTGTGTTCTTTTTGTTCTCGCATTAGTTTCTAATCTAAGTTTAATTAAAAGGTAAACCCCAAAAAGTATATTTTTTGAGTCTCAAGTCTCACTATAACTACTCTCAGTCAGCTCAAAATATTATGCTGCATGGCCGAGTGGTCTAGGTCGCAACTCTACAACACGGAGTTCACAGGTTCGATGCTGCGCCATGGCGAAAAAAGTTAAAGATTAGCTGGCTAACCTGCGATGGGCTTAATAAAGGATTTGGAAGTTTAGAAAATTGAAAAAGAAAAAAATAATGGAGAAAAAACTTAGAGGAGTTAAAAAAACGCAGTAAAATTAATATTTTTTCATAGATTATAATATCTGTAGATTAAATTTTAAACCAACAATTTGATTAAAAAAATAATGCCAGAAAAGTTTAATATTTAAACCAGTGAAGTTTACGGAAGCAATTGTAATACTTTCATTTTATTAAAATCTAATACAATTTTGGTGTCGTCATATATGTAACCCCAATTAGCATTGATAATAGACCAGGATTTTTAACTGTGTGGTATTTAATAATTGTTGATTCATTTTCAAAATGGCTGGAGATCATACCGACAAAATCTACCACAGCGGCAGCAACAATTAATATCTTATCAACTGTTTTCGCAAGATTCGGATTACCTGAGACAATCGTATCAGATAATGGTTCTCAATTCGTCAGTCAAAATTTTTTGGAATTTTGTAATAAAAATGGAATTACACATATTAAAACTGCGCCATATCATCCCCAATCAAATGGGCAAGCAGAGAGGACAGTAATGACTTTTAAAAACGCTTTGAAAAAGATGGAAGGGGAGGAAACAATAGGGGATATACTAAATATTTTCTTATTTACTTATAGAACAACTCCTAACAAAGTTATTAACAACAAAACACCTGCAGAGCTCATGTTTGGAAGACGAATTCGCACTAAGTTAGATCTACTGAAGCCACCAGGACCTACATCAAGTAAATCTAACATTGGCCAAAACGAAAGCTTCAACCGCAAGCATGCGGCTAAGCCGAAGTTATTCAACAGTGGTGATCATGTCTTTGTCAGGCAATTCAACAAGGCTGCATGGTCATCAGGCAAAGTAATCGAGCAGCGAGGTAAAGTGAACTACAATGTTTTATTGGACCATCCACATCGCTTGATTCGAGCACATGCAAACCAAATGAGACCGCGACACTCATCATCATCAAGTAAAGAGGATTTACATATCTCTTCCGCTTTCTCAACTGCTAGAAGAATTCGACATTGCAGTCCCGACTACCGAAGAGCCATCATATCCAAATTCCGACACCGAACAATCTGAATTGTGTAGTGAAGACGACTACAACTCCGCCATCAATCGACCTACAAGGAATAGGAAACAACCTGAGCGATACAATCCTTCTGACTATCGTTAAGGGGGGGAGATGTTGGCAACACTAACTTTCTTATTAAAACATATACACATGTAACTATTTTTTATAAATGTATTGTATGTAACCTTTTATGATAAAATGAATTACTGTGAATATAGTAGTCATCCAGTGTACTCCGAGCGTTTCACATCTCTCCTGCGGCAAGCACAACAAATGGGAAGTATGAGTTTTGCAGACTCCCATTCGGATTGAAAAATGCACCGAGTATTATTGGTTAAACCGAAATGATATGCTCGAACTCCACACTATTTATTATTTTAAAGAAAATTAATTTAAAATTAAACACCTTTAATTTGAGTTCGCATAATTTATTTGAGCCGAAATCTCTATATGCATTTCGGGCAGTATTCCGCCCATCATCAGCAACACGACTAAAAATTCAAGTTTCCTTTGTGTCAAACTTATACCTTAGACAGACGACGCACACGAATGATCATTCCCATTCGAATGATGATTCAATTTCATGTATGTCTTGCGAATGATCATTCGAACATCGTCCGAATAATAATTCGCGAATTACAATTGGCATAGTAAACGTAATTCCTTCTTTGTGTATGCAGTGCCACCTATCCGACAAATTGTCATTGAGTAGGAAAAATATTCACCCGTTGATATGCAATAGAAATAATATCCACTCGTTGCTAAGCAAAATGTTCGTTGCTAAACGAAATAAACAATATTTATTCGAAAAATCAGTGCTAAGTCGATTTTGTAGTGACAGTTGGAACGACGTTCACATTAAAGTGTGTGTGTCTAATTCGTCATTGCCAGCAATTCATCATTCACCGAATGATCATTCGGTTGCTGTGTCTGTTTAAGGTATTACATACATTGGGTGGTATGCATAATAATGAGGATATACTCAAGAGTGAAGTCTATTGAGGACATTCCTGAGTCTGCTATGTTCGGTGAATCGAGTGAAAAAGTTGTATGCATAAAACTACTCTCCGCTCCATAGTGAAAATTGAGTGGAATTCTGTCAACTCAGCTTTACTCCACTCGACTCACTTTATGCATACCACCCATTGTCATAGCTTTGTTCTATTACAAATTTAAATTTAAATATAAAATGACATTTAAAGCAAAGTATATAATTAAAATTAAAAATCAAACAATTAAATAAATTAACATTAAGTCACAAAAATTAAATTAGCGTCATGAACTAAAGTAGATTAGCCTAAAAAAATTTACAAATCAAATAATTAAAATAAATTAACATTAACCTACAAAAAAATAAAAAAACGTGAAGAATTGAAATAGATTAACTAAAAATTTAAAATTAAACAAATAAATTAACAAATCAGAAAAAATTACGTCAGATATCAACAATTAAAATAAATCATTAAATAAACAAATCATTAAAGCAAGTTGAACAAACCCAACTCAATGTTTCCTTTATCTGCATTTAACAGCCTGAAGGATCGCACAGATCCACTGGAAAAACCTGGAATTTCTGAAATTGCATGCGGGTGCTGCGATCGAAAATACTACGGGCAAACAAAGCGTTCAGTGAAAAAGAGATTTGAGGAGCACAAAAAATACATATTAAACAACGAATCGACAAAGTCGGCGTTCGCAGCGCATGTACTGGAGCAACAACACCTGCCGGTCTCCAGGACTGAGGTGCGATTACTAAAGTCGTATCCGATGAACGAAAACTTGACACGTACGAAAGTATTTCCATCCAGAGAGACGAAGCAGCAATAAATGCAGATAAAGGAAACATTGAGACGGTTTTGTTCAACTTGCTTTAATGACTGCTCTTTAATGAAGTGATGTCAAGATAGCCCCCCCAATTCAACAAAAATTGAATTTAACTATTCGTATCGTTTGTTGGTCGTTTGTTGGTCTGTTAAGAACGTTTGTTGGTCGCTAATTAGTAAATTAAAGGCAAATTAAAAGTTTTTAGGTTCAGCGAGCCTCTCCTCACAAGAAAATCTCCGAAAAATGATGTTACGAACCTAAACTTGCCAAATTCTGAATTGAAATCGTTTGTTGGTCGTTTGTTGGTGATTGTTGGTCTGTTAAGAACATTTGTTGGTCGCTAATTAGTAAATTATAAGCAAATTAAATATTTTTAGGTTAAGTTAGCCCGTCCTCACAAGAAAATCCCCAAAATGACGTTACGAACCTAAACTTGCAAAATTCTGAATTGAAATCGTTTGTTGGTCGTTTGTTGGTGATTGTTGGTCTGTTAGGAACATTTGTTGGTCGCTAATTAGTAAATTATAAGCAAATTAAATATTTTTAGGTTAAGTTAGCCCGTCCTCACAAGAAAATCCCCAAAAAATGACGTTACGAACCAAGACTTGCAAAATTCTGGATTGAAATCGTTTGTTGGTCGTTTGTTGGTGATTGTCGGTCTGTTAAGAACATTTGTTGGTCACTAATTAGTAAATTATAAGCAAATTAAAAATTTAAGTGTCAAGTTAGCCCCTCCTCACAAGAAAAAGCCAAAAAAATGATGTTACGAACCTAAACTTGCCAAATTCTGAATTGAAATCGTTTGTTGGTCGTTTGTTGGTGATAGTTGGTCTGTTAAGAACATTTGTTGGTCGCTAATTAGTAAATTATAAGCAAATTAAATATTTTTAGGTTAAGTTAGCCCCTCCTCACAAGAAAATCCCCAAAAAATGATGTTACGAACCTAGACTTGCAAAATTCTGGATTGAAATCGTTTGTTGGTCGTTTGTTGGTGATTGTTGTTCTGTTAAGAACATTTGTTGGTCGCTAATTAGTAAATTATAAGCAAATTAAAAATTTAAGTGTCAAGTTAGCCCCTTCTCACAAGAAAAAGCAAAAAAAAATGATGTTACTAACCTAATCTTGCAAAATTCTGAATGAAAATCGTTTGTTGGTCGTTTGTTGGTGATTGTTGTTCTGTTAAGAACATTTGTTGGTCGCTAATTAGTAAATTATAAGCAAATTAAAAATTTAAGTGTCAAGTTAGCCCCTTCTCACAAGAAAAAGCAAAAAAAAATGATGTTACGAACCTAAGCTTGCAAAATTCTGAATGAAAATCGTTTGTTGGTCGTTTGTTGGTGATTGTTGGTCTGTTAAGAACATTTGTTGGTCGCTAATTAGTAAATTATAAGCAAATTAAATATTTTTAGGTTAAGTTAGCCCGTCCTCACAAGAAAATCCCCAAAAAATGATGTTACGAACCTAGACTTGCAAAATTCTGAATGAAAATCGTTTGTTGGTCGTTTGTTGGTGATTGTTGGTGCCTTAAAAACATTTGTTAGTGACTAGTTTTTAAATTATAAGCAAATTAAAATTAGTGTATGAAGCTGAGAAGCAAATGGTTGCGATACCGGCTGGATTCTCGTTATCTCAGGTTTCCGCTAGCAGATGGCGCAGAATTTGAATGAAAATGGTTTTGAAATGGGATGAATATAATATATTAGTTTCCGGTTTAATTCTAAGTTTCTCCGAACAGTGTTGTCTTTTTGAACGCCGAAAGTTTATAAGCTTACGTCACATTAGCATTTTTTTGTACAAATGTTTTAACAAACATTTCAAGATTTAGTGTTTGTGCTAAAATGTAAACCGCAAACACCGCTATTCTGGTGCAATGTTTACGCACAAACACGAAATCTTAAGTTGATTTGATGTTCACCTTTAGACTTTTGTTCAAAGATTTGTCAAAAAATTTTCGTATTTGAGGTGGGTGTTGGTAATGTTGCACTTGCATATGGTAACAATTCGCAGCCATCGCATAAGGACGGCTTCGTAACTTTTTGGTTTTATTACTGTATAATAATTATTATATTTCGGTGCGCCACTATAGTAACTGTAATGAATTATATTATGAGCTGTGTTCTTTAAAGCAGTGGAGAACGATGGGGTAGAATTGTCCTTCAACCAGCGATGCAGAGTATGTTAAATAAGAATTTTGAGTTTATTATGATGCATAATGGCTTTTGTAGCAACCGAGTGATGAATTATGAATTTCAAGCGATTTTTTGGATTTTTTATCATAGCAAGGAATAAGAAACAGATCCTTGACTGTGCTACCTCTGTCATATTTACCAATGTATATTTTGTTCACGATCGATTTGATTGTTGGCATGAGCCGTATGTTACAACATACGCTTACATGATCAATTTGCTTCTCAAAGAAGAAAATCGATGATCTTTTAAGTTGAGCCGAGTAAAACTTGCGTCAACCTTGCGTGCAGCATCATGCAGAGGACTGGATGTAGTTTCGCCGTAAAAATATTTGCGAAGGTCGAATAGAGTCGACTTGCCTACGGTGTAAGTTCGCAATGTCGACTAAACCTGTATCTCCAATATTACGAGTTAGACACATTCGCTAGACTGCCGAGTATAAATATAACTTTCGGAATTTAGATATAGAGGTGTCAGTCTCATGTCCAACAACGGTCGTTATGGGTTCAAGTTCTGTTCACGGCGTTCGTGGCCAAGGATGTTTGTGTTGTCTTTCTCCTGAGGCGTAATAATAAGCCATAAAGAGGAGGAATTGTCAGTGTCCGGACGTATCAACCCGCGCTCGTGAAAATAATCTAAAATTATTATATTTAACGCAATAGTTTAAATTATAGTTTTAACAGTGGATTCCGGTGTTTACGGATAATTCATTTTTAATATAATTTTCGTGTTTAAAGTGAAAATCTTGGGCTTGTGTATTTTTTCACTTAGCGCGATTTTGTTTCTTTGTTTATATTTGTCAATTCGTGTGTGTCAATTTGCAATTCGTGTGAATTCGATTGTACACACAGATACGGTACAAATTGTATATCTACATTTAATTTGAAGCTCTGTTTAAGAGCCCTCATAGCGTAGTGTTTGGTGCGTCCGCCTTGCAATCTTCGGACCCTGTTTCGAGGCTTACTTGCGACTTTAGCTTTTTTTCGTTTTTTTTTTATCGATTTTCTTTCTTTTTCTTTTCGAAACATATTATTAATGAAACCGGAATTTAGAGGGCTACGCCCGCAATTCGAGGGTTTTGTAGCAAGCGCTTATTTTGGTAAGTAATTATCGGCTCCTGGCTCTTCTTGGTACCACACAGATGGATAAAAACACCATAATTAAAATGTCTTACCCATGATATAGTATCTTACATGCCAATTCCCTTGTTCCGCTTTCTTCAAGTTAAAGAATATACCAAAAATGGAATCTATACAACATTATCTTTCTCACGACACCCCACAACCAATACCAGTCAATAAAAAATTTGACGTTAATTTCGCCCCTAAGTGCCCCCCCCCACCAAATTTGCCAATTACGACACGTCGCTTTCTCCAGCGAATTATAGCATTTCTACACATTCTTACCGACGCCGTTCGTCAGATATTCAATAGACAGGCGGACAGACATTTGGTTGATTTTATAAGAGTTTTATTTTTACTACAAAACCGTAAAAAGAGAAATTTTATGAATAATTATTATTATTATAGAATCCCTGCTCCCAATCAATCTTTACCCTTTCAAAAATGGTTAATCAAATAACTGAAATTCGCACTACGAAAAACAACATGCAATTAGTACTCGCACCTACATATATACATGAGGCCGGTAGGTGTATTTTTTGTATCTCTAATTGCCTTGACCCCTCCAGGGGCATGGACGCGTCAACATCTTTAGCATTTCTATGCCTTGTTGACGTTTCAATAGCATATCTACTTTTCGGACTTGCAGTTGCCAGCATGCACCTCCTATCTGCGCCGTCTTTATACTGACAAGCTCGGAGCACTGAGAGTTTTATTAGTACTCACAGGCAGTTTTTGATCGCCCCGAGATTTGATCTCCGAGCTCTAGATTAGTAGAGCGGTGACCGAACGATCACGGCCACCGAGCGCGTCGTATTTTTTGTATGGATAGTGTTAAAATGCCTAACTTTAAATGAATGTACTATTATTAAATATTATTTGATTATGACGAAACTTAAAGATATTATTGTATAGTGTTTTTTTTATCGTTGGCCATCAATGTTTTTAACCTCAGATGTGTTTGTGGGATGCAGGGGTGTCCTAACTGCAAATGCAAGAAATGTACTATTATTAACCTATTTTGACAAGATATCAAAATTCCGTTATTTTTAGTTTTCTAGTAAAATGCCACCTTTTTGTAAGTTTTCATATTCCTAAGTGTAACGGTCTGGAAATGCAAGGGAGTGGGACAACTTATGATCACATATTTTCCCCTCTCCCTCCTTTCTCCTTTCTTCAAATTTGATGAAAATGCCAAAAATGGAATGTACTCAGTTCAGTGGTACCTTTCTTATGATGCCCGTCAGCCGAAGGTGTGACAGGGGGACTAACATTTGGACCACCATGGTACATTTGCCGTAACTGTCATGCCCTAGGAAGTGCGACCTTTACCTCCGCGTGGTGACGGGTGGAAGCAGGCTGTTGGCAAAATCTTATCTGTGCCATCAGCGCTGACTAAACTTGGTCGGGCGGGGAGCGGTATCTCCCTTATAAACATACCCTAAATCCAAGGTGGAACAGCATACGCCGAGGGATGCATGGTCAAGAGGTTGCTTGGCCGCTAGTATGCGAACTCTGGATACCTGTCGACCTCCAGTTTTAAACCAGACTTCTGACGGCAGACCGGGTGATGCCGTCGGTGACTGTTTTTCCCGGATATTCATGGGCTTCTATGAATTATAAAAAAGAAAAACAAAACAAACCAGAGTGTGATGCAACTCCAAATGCATCAAATACAGTTTCCTCTGAGCTGCCTACTAGCTCACTGCTCGACGGAGCCTCCAGGCCCGTTGTTGAGACTGTCGATGGACTGAACGTTAAGCGATACAGTCCCTCTGAATCGTCCTTGGACTTCTTTAGCCCGAGGAACCTCAGCGGCTCTCACCGAAAGGAGCGTCAACAAAAGGGGGACGGAGGCAACAGTTCCCGACAGGGCAAGCAAAAGTGCCTTGTCCAACGCTCGCTATCCTCGCAGGACCATGAGCGCCATTAAGGTGCTTCAAGCGAACCTGCACCACGCAATAGGAGCATCGGCCACTGTGTGCAGGTTATTCGCCGATAAACAGGCCACCATTGCGCTTATTCAAGAGCCATGGGTGGCCCGTGGCCGAATTTGCGGTCTAAACACAACAACTGGTAAGTTGATATATGACAGGTTAGCGGGTTGTCCGCGTGCGGCGCTTCTGATCGACAAATGCGTCAACTACTTGCCACTAACCAATTTTATTTCTAGAGATCTAGCTGCAGCATTGGTGGAGGTATCCACGCTCAACGGTCGTCAGAAAGTGGTAGTTGCGTCTGCCTACTTCCCATCTGACAATGTTGAGATTCCACCACTCGAGGTCCAGCAGCTCGTTGACTTCTGTCGACGTACAAACCGGCATTATGTGATCGGTTGCGATGCAAACGCACACCACACGGTGTGGGGTAGCAGCGACATCAACGACAGAGGTAAGCGCCTTCTTGACTATCTTATGTGTAAACATATGAATGTCCTGAACAGGGGGTGCAAACCTACCTTTGTCACTGCGGCAAGGGCAGAGGTACTCGACATCACCCTTGCTAGCGGTTTCTTCTCCAGGTTCATTGCGAACTGGCACGTGTCGGACGAAGTGTCTCTTTCAGATCATAGACACATCAGATTTGACATCCTAGGACAATCCGACATTCGCTCGGATACTTTTTGTCCAAGGAAAACTAACTGGATTAAATTCCGTGAACTAGTTAGCTCCAAAGCGGAACTACTGGTCAGCCCCATAAGCACTACAGGGGAAATTGAGATTGCAGCTGAGGAGCTCAATGAAATTTTAACTTCCTCCTACAGAGATAGTACCGTTTCACGTTCGGTGGAGTCGGGGCGAAAAGTACCCTGGTGGAACGAGGAATTGGCCCGCAAGCGATCTAAAGTTAGGAGGATGTTCAACAAAGCCAAGCGCTTCAATAGGTGGGATAAGTACAGAACTGCTCTCACCGAGTACAACAAACTCATTAGGCATTCCAAACGAGAATGCTGGAAAAGACATTGTGAAAGCATTCAGTCGCTACCGGAAGCGGCGCGCCTTCACAAAGCCCTTTCCAAAGACTCAGCTAACGGCGTCGGCCTTCTATTGAGACCAGACAGTTCGTATACTGAAGGTCCAGAAGAAACATTAAAGTTGCTTCTTCAGACCCATTTCCCTGGGTCCGTACTGTCTGATGGTGACCCCTGCCCAACTGCGAGGCCCCAACGGGTTCCCGTAAGCCGGGCTCGCAGTTTATCGGGGGTCATCTTTGACATGGACAAAGTAAAATGGGCGATAGAATCCTTTGAGCCATTTAAAGCTCCCGGTGTAGACGGCATCTTCCCCGCTCTGTTACAAAACAGCTTGGAGATCATAATAACTCCGCTAATCGAACTTTTTAGGGCAAGTTACACCCTAGGGTACATACCACAACCTTGGAGGAAAGTTAATGTGGTCTTCATACCCAAAGCGGGCAATAAGCCGGAACATATGCCCAAATCCTATAGACCGATTAGCCTTACTTCCTTCTTCCTTAAAACCATGGAAAAGTTGCTTGATTTGCATATCAGGCACAAGATGGAACTGTCAATCCCCCTACATCGTATGCAATTCGCGTACACGAAGGGTAAGTCAACAGTAACCGCCTTGCATAGCCTTGTCAGTACAATCGAAAAGTCCCTCAGTGAAAAGGAAATCGCGTTGTGCGCGTTTCTTGACATTGAGGGGGCTTTCGATAATACTGGCTACGAGTGCATTTCCAGAGCACTGGAACTCAGAGACATCCCGCCCGCTACCATTGCATGGATAGACGCCATGCTCCGTGGACGGGATATTTACTCAACTCTAGGCAGTACATCCATTTGCGTGAATGCCGTAAAGGGTTGTCCACAAGGTGGCGTTCTGTCACCCCTTTTGTGGTCCCTTGTCGTAGACGAACTGATTTCCATGCTTAATGAGCGCGGTTATCTCACTATCGGATACGCGGATGATTTAACTATCATAGTCAGGGGCAAATTCGAATCTACCATCACTGAGGTGATGACGTCGGCCCTTGACATAGTTCTACGCTGGTGTGTGGCTGTGGGCTTACATGTAAACCCACAGAAAACTGTCGTTGTGCCGTTCACACGAAAACGAAATATAACTTTGGATCCAATTTCGTTAGGCGGCACGACCTTAGATTATTCCACTGAAGTTAAATGCCTCGGGGTAACTCTAGACTCGAAACTCACCTGGAATACTCACATAGATAATGTACTTGGAAAAGCCACACGCACAATGTGGGCTTGCAGAAGTTTCTTTGGACGGACATGGGGGCTCACCCCAAAGATAATTGAGTGGTTATACACCATGCTGGTGCGGCCTATGGTGACCTACGCAGCGCTTGTGTGGTGGCCGAAAACTCAGCAATCTTCTGTCTTACTGAAGTGCAATAAGCTTCAACGCCTTGCCTGCCTTGGCATCACTGGAGCTATGCGCACTTGTCCTACGCCAGCCCTGGAGGCGATTATTGGACTTACTCCGTTGCATATATTCATTCAAGAATCAGCAGCTCTAAATGCTCTTAGACTTCGTCTAACTTCCGACGTGCGTAGTGAAGGAAGCGGTCACATGAGCATTCTGAATCAAATTCCTGACGTGCAGATCTGCTTGAGATCAGATTACATGATCACGGAGGTTTGCTTCGGCAGAAAATATTCAGCCCTCATCCCTAACCGCTCTGAATGGGTAAATGGCACACCCTGTCCAGACCCTAGATGTATCAAGTGGTTCACCGATGGGTCTAAAACAGAACAGGGTGTTGGTGCAGGTGTCTTTGGACCCAACACCAGGATTTCGATCGCAATGGGAATCTCGCCCAGCGTTTTTCAAGCTGAGATCCACGCCATTGAGGTCTGCGCCAGGGTAATCTTGGAAACTGGACTTCGCGGCGCTCACATTGCTATCTACTCAGACAGCCAAGCAGCTATAAAAGCGCTCTCCTCATATAAGGTCTCTTCAAAACTGGTGAAGGAGTGTTACAATCTCCTTCAACTGTTGGCAACCAATAACCAAGTCTTCTTGTGTTGGGTGCCTGGCCACCAGGGCATTGAGGGGAACGAGGCTGCGGATGAACTTGCTAGACAAGGATCATCCAGTCGTTTTTATGGACCTGAGCCTTACTGTGGCTTTGGACTGGCCTCGGCCAAACTGCGGATCACTGATTGGTTTGCACGATTGCGTCAACAGTACTGGAATAACCTTCCAGGGCTTCGTCAATCAAAGGAGCTGATAATGCCCTTCAGTCACAAGGGTACTACTCGAATGAGTAGAACCCACCTAAGACTCCTAGTGGGGTACTTATCTGGCCATCACTTGGTCAGATATCACCTGAACAAGATGGGTCTGTCAAGCGAGACTGAATGCCGTCTTTGTCTGGAGGACGTGGAAACGACCAAGCACATTTTGTGCGAATGTCCCGCCATCGCGCGTTTTAGGATGTCACTCCTCGGGCAAGCTACTATCAGCACTGCAGAATTCAGGTTGATTCCTGCTAAAGACTTACTGCCCTTTATTAGAAGGGTGGACGGTCTTTTGGATTAATGAGCTACGGCACAATAGATCTTTATGGTCGCAGTGCCTTCCTGCTGGGAAAGTAGCTCGAATCTTTATATCTATCTCTATCTATCTATCCCCTCTATGGAGACCTCCCCTTAAAGTTGACCTATTACGACGCATCGCTTTCTCCAGAGAATTATAGTACTTCTACATATTTTCACCAAATTTCATTCATGTAGCTTCAGCGGATCGTGAGATATTTCATGGACAGACAGACGGACGCATGACCGATTTCATAAGGGTTTTATTTTTTTACAAAACCCTAAAAAGACTCCATCTATCACCTTTCAAAATAATAATTTTAACACGAGAAGCTGTACTGTAGATAGATATGAGTATATGAGATAAACTGTCCTACTCTTCGAGATGCTTAACCATTCATGTTAAGACGACATTGCAAATTGCAAACTTGCATAACCCCCCTCCCCTCCTTCCACTCCCACCAATCTTTACGCTTACAGAAATGGTTCAACTACAATTCGATTTACGAAAAACAATATGCAAGTAGTACTCGCACATATGCATGACGCCGGTAGGTGTATTTTTAGGGTTTTGTATTAAAAACAAAACCCTTATGAAATCGGTCAAATGTCTGTCCGTCTGTCCGTCTGTCCGTCTGTCCGTCTGTCCGTCTGTCCATGAAATATCTCACGAACGGCTGAAGCTACATACATGAAATTTTGTGGGAGTATGTAGAATTATTATAATTCGCCGGAGAAAGCGATTCGTTGTAATAGGCTTACTTTAAGGGGATGTCCCCATAGAGGGGAAATGAAGGTCAAATTTTTTTTTTCATCTGGTATAGGCAAGTGGGGTATCATGAGAAAGGTAACACCGAGTACATTTCATTTCCGGTATTTTCATCAAATTTGAAAAAAGGGGAAAAGAGATAGAGGGGAAAATATGTGATCCGAGCTTGTCCCCCCCCCCTCGCATTTCGATACCGTTATACTTAGAAATATGAAAATTTGCAAAAAGGCGGCATTTTACTAGTGTAGAAAACCGAAAATCGTAGAATTTTGATATCTCAACAAAAAAGGTTAATAATAGTACATTTCTATAGTTGCAGTTAGCATACCCCTACACGCCTTAAGCACAGCCGAGGTCAAAAATATTGATGGCCAATGATAACCAACATCATCGGCAATAATGTCTTTAAGTTTCAGTTCAATCACATAATATTTAATAATAGTACACTCATTTAAAATTAGGCATTTTGACACTATCCACACAAAAATGACACCTACCGGCCTCATATGTAGGTGTGAGTACCACTTTTATGTTGTTTTTCGTAGTGCGAATTGCAGTTATTTAATTAATCATTTTTGAAAGGGTGAAGATTAGTTGGGGGCGCTACGTCGTAATTGGCAAACTTTACCGAGTGGAAGGGGTCCACATAGAGGCGAAATTAAGCTCAACATTTTTTTTTCGACTGGTATAGGCAAGTGAGAAAGGTAATGTTGAGTACATTTCCATTTTTTCGCATTTTCTTGAAATTTGTAGAAAGGGGAATAGTGGGGGAGGAAAAAATATTAGTTCGTAATTTGCCCCCCCCCCTGGCATCTCGAGACTCTTAGAATTATGAAAACTTACAGGAAGGTGGGTTACGAATAGCATATAAAATGGAAAATAATGGAATCTGTATATCTTCTCAGAATAGGTAAGTAATAGTTTATTTCTATAGTTACAGTTAGCACACCTCTGTATGCCTTAAACACGTTCGAGGTCAAAAGTACTGATGGCCAACGATAACCAACACCTTAGGCAATAATATGTTCTAAGTTTCGTTACAATCACGTAATATGAATTGGCATGTAAAATGTAAGTGGGTAAGACAGTTTAATTATGTTTTTTTTTTGTCCATCTGAGTGGTATCAAGAAGAGCAACGAGCTGATATTTATATACCAAAATAAGCGCTTGCTACAAAACCCTCGGATTGCGGGCGTAGCCCTCTATATTCCGGTTTCATTTGTATATGGGTAGTGTAAAATTGCCTAATTTTAAATGAATGTACTATTATTAAATATTATGTGATTGCAATCAAACCTAGAAATATTATTGTCTCTGGTGTTGGTTATTGTTGGCCGTCAATATTTTTGACCTGGGGTGTGCTTGAGGGGTACAGGGGTGTGTTAACTGCAAATATACAAATGTACTATTATTAACCTTTTTTGATGAGATTTCAAAATTCCATTATTTTTAGTTTTCAATGTTAGGCAAATGCCGCCTTTCTGTAAATTTTCATATTTCTAAGTATAACGGTCTCCAAATGCAAGGGGGGTGGGACAAACTCGGAACGCATATTTTCCCCTCTCCCTCTTTTCTCCTTTCTTCAAATTTGAAGAAAATTCCAGAAATGGAATGTACTCGACGGTACCTTTCTTACGATACCCCACTTGTCTATACCAAACGAAAAAAAAATTTCGACCTTCATTTCCCCTCTATGGAGACCTCCCCTTAAAGTTGACCTATTACGACGCATCGCTTTCTCCAGAGAATTATAGTACTTATACATATTTCCACCAAATTTCATGCATGTAGCTTCAGCGGTTCGTGAGATATTTCATGGACAGACAGACAGACAGACGGACGCATGACCGATTTCATAAGGGTTTTGTTTTTTTTACGAAACCCTAAAATCAGTATGAAAAATTGCCTTTGCTCGGAAATTTACAAAATTCAATTAGATGGGCTTTCCCAAGTAGTTGCGTCATTGCAAAGCCAACTTAGTAAGATGAAATCCCTTATGAATTCGTGTAATTTTTGTAATAGCAATAGTAATTTGGACAATTTAACTAAATCGAAGAAAAATAAGAACAAATCAAAGGAAAAAGTAAAGGTAAAAAAAATCAAAAGTAACATCACTCGACAAAATTCCATCTGATAGGAGAGAAGTGGTAAGTGAATCAATAATTGTTGTTCCTTCCACAGCTTCTCAAAACCTTACACCTTCTAACGCTCATCAATCACCGATTGATAAGCATGTAACAATGCGTAAAAAGAAGAATGGTGTTAAAAAGCCGGCCGCTGTTGGTGATGGCACTTCTGTCGCACTCAGGGTTGATAAAAATCAAAGTGGGCGACACAAGAAAATTTATGGTATCGATGATACCGATAATTCTCTTAAAAGTCTACCCAGTTTCAAAGTTTTCCATATTTCAAAACTCCATACTTCTATGAAGGCGGACGATTTGAAGAATTATGTTGTAAAAAAACTAAATTTGTCAGATTCAACTTTCATTTCAGTTTATCCCTTGGTTAAAAAAGATAGCGATATTTCGAAATTAACTTCAATTAGTTTTTCATTAAAAATTCCTCTGGAACATTCAAAGCAAGTGTTTTGTGCCAGTTTCTGGCCAAAAGGTATTAACATATCTGCTTTTAATTTTTCAAAAAACGCGAAACGCGAAAACAATGCTCAACCGGGAACTTAAATTTAACAAATTTATTTTCGGTTACTATCAAAATGTAGGTGGTCTTCGTTCTAGAACGAATGACTTTTATCTTGCAATTTCACAAGAAAATTATCCTACGATATGTTTGACCGAAACTTGGCTTCATTCTGAGATTACAAATGAGGAATTATTTGCAAGTAACTACCATGTTTTTCGTCGAGATCATTATGAAAACTCAACCAGGCCTAGACTTGTACAGACCTAGTGGTGATACCAAAAGTCCCAATTGGCAACAACCATATGCATTAAAAGTGGGTCTCTTATATGGCCAGTTCATAGGGGAGGTTGGCACTCATTCAGTGGGATCTTGACCATTCTCAAAATCAATTAACTTACCCATTCTACAAATATTTATCCAATTTTTCAAGTCGCTAGCTTCATTCTATCGAAAATTAACGCTTATTTGAAGTTTCACTTGTAGGGGAGGTGGGGGTTCCTTGAGTCGGATCTTGCCCAGCATTTCCATCAACCAATTAGATCCCCCTACAAACATTTAAACAAAATTTCAAGTCTCTAGCTTCATTCTATCGAAAGTTATCGCTTAATTGAAGTTTATTTTGTAGGGGAAGTAGGGGTTTCGATGGTCGGATTTTACGTATTTTCAATATTAGTCGACTGGATCATACTACAAACATTTGACCAAAATTTAAAGTCGCTAGCTTCACTCTACCAAAAGTTATCGCTTATTTGAAGTTTCATTTGTAGGGGAGGTGGGGGTTCCTTGAGTCGGATCTTGCCCATTTTCAATACCAACAAAGTAGGTCTTATTAGCAACATTCTTTCAAATTCAACTTGCTAGTATCATTTTTTCGAAAGTTATCGTAATTAAAGGAATATTTAATTTTTTGAAATTTGTAGGGGAGGTAGGCGTTCCTTTGATCTGATTATGCCCAACTTACATTATCTTAAGGAGCTTCTCACTTTAAGGTTGCACGCCAAAAATCAGGTGTCTACGTGAATTGGTTCAGGAGTTACAGACAAAAAACCTGAAAAGTAGGGTAGTACGGGGTTCTTTGTAAGAAAATTACCGTTAGTTTTCAACTTATCAGTTTTATTTTCCCAGAAGAGTATGAGATTACCCTCATGAGTAATCTACCAAAGCTAGAGCTTTTCATGTTTCTTTCATCGGGAGTTATAGATACATTTATATATTTTACATATGTAGGGGAGGTAGGCGTTCTCTTGGCCTGATCATGCCCATTTTCAATACCATCCAACTAGATCACACTTCCAACATTTTACCAAAATTTCAAGGCTCTAGCTTTATTTTATCGAAAGTTATCGTGCGAACGGACAGACGGACAGACAGACAGACAGACAGACAGACAGACGGACAGACAGACAGACAGACAGACAGACAGACAAGGCTAAATCGAATCAGGAGGTGACCCTGATCATTTATATATTTTATATACATTGCTATACCTCCGGAGCCTCCTTTAAGGTGTTACATATTTCCGTCGTGACAAAAACAATATACCCTATACTATAAGTCTAGGGTATAACTAGAAGAGGGGGAGGTGTTTTGATTGCTGTCAAGACAGTATTCCCATCTCATCAAGTTGAGCTATTCCATAACGATGTGGAACAAATATGTGTGAGTATAAATATTCCTCGCAGTGAAACAGTTTATATTTTTAACAGCTATTTACCACCCCTGAGTTCGATTGATATTTTTCAAAAACATGTGGAGAATATTTCCAAAATTTTTGCGTCTTTTAAACAAACTGATAAATTGATTGTTGTTGCGGATTTCAATTTTGGAAACATAAGTTGGTATTTGTAATGTATTGTAGACCAGGTCCACTTCGGGGATGAATTAAAGCTCATCCTCAGTCTGCGAGGGAGAGAGGCATCTGCTGGTGGGCGTCTCAGGTCGGTAGAGTCACGGGGTGGGGGTTCTCGCTGATTGACCAAACACATCACACAACAAAACTTCAGATGCCATCGGGGTAGTGGAATTATCTTAATGACGGGGCGGCAACTCCCAGCCGGTCGACATACGGGGTTCCGGTATATTTCCGTGTTGACGGCGTTGCACTTCCGCTCACAGTCTCTTCGTTCACCAACGAGTCCATGGAGCCGCGGACCTAAACTGAAGAAGAACCAGGCCGAAGCTTCGCTTCGGCCCGGTGTCCAAAGCGTATATACCCTAGACTTGTACAGACCTAGTGGTGATAACAAAAGTACCAATTGGCAACGACCATTTGCATTAATAGTGAGTTTCCTATATGACAGTTTACAGGGGAGATTGGCACTCATTCAGAAGCATTTTGACCATTCTCAAAATCAATTATCTAAACCATTCCAAAAATATTTGTCGAATTTTTCAAGTCGCCAGCTTCATTCTTTCTGAAGTCGTTGCTTATTTGAAGTCTCACTCTTGTAGGGGAGGTAGAGGTTTCTTTTGTCGAATCTTGCGCATTTTTAACAACAACCAACTAGATTCCAGTACAAACATTTGACCAAAATTTCAAGTCATTAGCTTCATTTTATCGAAATTTATCGCTTATTTGAAGTTTCATTTGTAGGGGAGGTAGGGGTTCCTTGGGTCAGATGTTGCCCATCATTGCCGCCAACCAATTAGATCTGCTACAAACATTTAAGCAAAAATTTCAAATCTCTAGCTTAATTCTATCGAAAGTTATCGCTTATTTGAATTATCATTTGTAGGGGAAGTAGGGGTTTGGTTAGTCTGATTTAACGTTTTTTCAATAACAGCCAGCTGAATCCTACTACAAACATGTAACCAAAATTTCAAGTCGCTAACTTTATTTTACCGTAAGTTATCACTTATTTTAAGTTCCATTTGTAGGGGAGGTAGGGGTTCCTTCGGTCGGATATAGCCCATCTTTAATACCGATTAACTCAATCTTACTTTAAACATTTGACCATAATTTCAAGTTGCTGCCTTCATTCTATCAAAAGCTATCGCTTATTTAAAGTTTGATTTATAGGGGAGGTGGGGGTTCCTTGAATCGGATCTTGCCCATTTTCAACATCAACCAAGAAGATCTTACTAGCAATACTCAAACAAATTTTCAACGTGCTAGTGTCATTCTATCGAAAGTTATCGCAATTAAAGGAATATTTTAAAATATTTTTTGAAATTTGTAGGGGAGGTAGGCGTTCCTTTGATCTGATTATGCCCAACTTACTAAAACTCAAGGAGCTTCTCACCTCAGGGTTGCGTGCGAAAAATCAGGTGTCTACGTCAATTGGTTCAAAAGTTATAGACAAAAAACCTGAAAAGTAGGGTAGTACGGGGCTCTTTGTAAGAAAATTACCGTTAGTTTTACACTGATCCATTTTATTTTTCTAGGAGAGTATAAGATCACCCTCGCGAGCAATCTGCCGAAGCTAGAGCTTTTGATGTTTATTAAATCGGGAGTTATAGATACATTTAATTATTTTACATATGTAGGGGAGGTAGGCGTTATCTTGGCCTGATCACGCCCATTTTCAATACCATCCAACTAGATCATACTACCAACATGTGACCAAAACTTTAAGACTCTAGCTTCATTCTATCGAAAGTTATCGTGCGAACGGACAGACAGACAGACAGACAGACAGACGGACAGACGGACAGACAGACAGACAGACAGACAGACAGACAGACAGACAGACATGGCTTAATCGAATCAGGAGGTGACCCTGATCATTTATATATATACATTGCCATACCTCCGGAGCCTCCTTTAAGGTGTTACATATTTTCGTCGTGACAAAAACAATATACCCTATACTAAAAGTCTAGGGTATAAAAATGGCGGCAGTGTGGAGTTCCCCGAGGCAACCAGGCAAAAATACCCAAAGCAACCTAGCGAGCCTAGGTTAAGTGGCTGCTAAGGTGGAAAGCGAAGGGGAGGGCTAGGGCAGGACATCTTTTCTGAATATTGTTAACACATATTTTTCTTTTTTTTTTCTTTTTTTTTCTTTCAACGGTTTAATTTCGGTTGTGTATTACATAAGTCGCGTGCCTAATAAATTTGAACAGGAGCATAAATATCAACGCGAATAAAGGTCTAGACACACAGTGCCCGTACCAGGGCAGCGCCGTAGTCGCCCGTATATCGGACACATGACCGTACATTGCAATCGAAACCACACAGTACCCGTACCGAGACCAACCGTGTGTTTCCCATGTGTCCCCGATTCCCGCGATTCTTCCTAGCGACTTTAATTGCATGGAATGCAAACGTGTGTCTATCTATTCAACATTGTACATTTTCTTCGCCGTATGATGGCTACACAACAACCCACCCGGCGGCGGCTGCTCCGTGTTCGGCTATGTGTGTATCCAATTTCTTTCCGTACCTCACCGTGAGCGAGAAAAATTAAACCAAACTAAACGGGCACGGTCCGCCCCGTGACGTGCAGGTGACGGTCTGTTGTCCGTGTGGGTAGTGTGGACCAGCAGACTGTTTTATATGGTACAATTCGCTTACCGTAGATCGCCAGTATACGGGCGACTACGGCGCTGCCCTGGTACGGACACTGTGTGTCTAGACCTTAACGCGTTTAATTAAAAAAAATAAATTATTAATCTATACTACTAATATAGAGCTCGAATTAATAAATAGGGATTATTAAGTTGCTCATGGGAGCATCTTCTCGCATCACATAATAACGTATAATAATATAAAGTATTTTTATACCCTAGACTTATAGTATAGGGTATATTGGTTTTGTCACGACGAAAATATGTAACACCTTAAAGGAGGCTCCGGAGGTATAGCAATGAATATATATAAATGATCAGGGTCACCTCCTGATTCGATTCAGACATGTCTGTCTGTCTGTCTGTCCGTCTGTCTGTCTGTCTGTCTGTCTGTCTGTCTGTCCGTTCGCACGATAACTTTCGATAGAATGAAGCTAGAGCCTTGAAATTTTGGTCACATGTTGGAAGTATGATCTAGTTGGACGGAATTGAAATTGGGCATAATCAGGCCAAGAGAACGCCTACCTCCCCTACATATGCAAATTAATTAAATGTATCTTTAACTCCCGATTAAAAAATTATGAAAAGCTCTGGCTTTGGTATATTGCTAGTGAGGGTAATCTTATACTCTCCTGGGAAAATAAAATCGATCAGTTGAAAACTAACGGTAATTTTCTTACAAAAAGCTCCATACTACCCTACTTTTCAGGTTTTTTGTCTATAACTTTTGAACCAATTGACGTAGACACCTGATTTTTGGTATGTAACCCTGAGGGAAGAAGCTGCTTGAGTTCAGGTAAAGTGGGCATAATCATATCAAAGGAACACCTACCTCCCCTACAAATTTCAAAAAATTAAATATTCGTTTAATTACGATAACTTTCGATAGAATGATACTACCGAGTTCAAAATTTGGTGGAATTTTGCTAGTAAGACCTACTTAGTTGATATTGAATATGGGCAAGATCCGACCCAAGGAACCCCCACCTCCCCTACAAATTAAACTTTAAATAAGCGATAACTTTTGATAGAATGAAGCCAGTGACTTGAAATATTGGTCAAATTTTTGAAGTGAGATTGAGTTAGTTGGCATTAAAGATGGGTAAAATCCGACCAAAGAACCCCTACTTCCCCTATAAATTAAACTTCAAATAAGCGATAACTTTCGAGAGAGTGAAGCAAGAGACTGGAAATTTTGTTTAAATGTTTCTAGGGTGATGTAATTGGTTGGTGTCAATGATGGCCAAGATCCGACCCAAGGAACCCCTACCTCCCCTACAAGTGAAACTACAAATGGGCAATAACTTTCGATACAATGAAGCTAGCGACTTGAAAAATTCGACAAATATTTGTAGAATGGGTTAGTTAGTTAACTGATTTTGAGAATGGTCAAGATCCTACTGAATAAGTGCCAACCTCCCCTATGAACTGGCCATATAGGAGACACATTCTTAATGCATATGGTCGTTGCCAATTGGTACTTTTGGTATCACCACTAGGTCTGTGCAAGTCTAGGGTATATACGCTTGGGTTTTTTTTTTTTTTTTACTCACAGTTTCTAGCTTTTTTTTCCTTGTTGGCAGGATCCGGTGGCGGCCGCTACGGGATGATGATTCGAAAAACCTAGGCGAATTCTGTTTTTTTCTTTTTTTTTTTAACTCAAAGAAATAGTGATGCGAGTCGCTCCTTAAAACAAAAACAATAAACACAATCCAGTCAAGAGACCGGAGGGTTCCTTAATTGACCGGACTCTTGCCGTAGGGCGAAGGCCGACTCTCTGGTCCGATATATGGTGTGGGCTTAGCGGAGGGCCTATGCGGCTCACTGCGGGGCGTTGGCTTAGCGGAGCGCCTATGCGGCTCACTGCGGGGCGTTGGCTTAGTGGAGCGCCTATGCGGCTCACTGCGGGGCGTTGGCTTAGCGGAGCGCCTATGCGGCTCACTGCGGGGCGTTGGCTTAGTGGAGCGCCTATACGGCTCACTGTGTGTCGTTGGCTTTGCGGAGCGCCTATGGGGCTCACTGTGGCGTCTTTGGCTTAGCGGAGCGGGATTTTTACTCGGGTTTCGTCCCTCCCGTTAGAACGAAGCCCGCTAGGGCAGGCCTACGGCCTGTTGTCCCGCACAAAAAAACTATCACGATAGCAACCACTTTCCAATTCCCCGACACCAAATAGCCGCGATAACATGCTCTTTTTAGGGTTTTGTAGTAAAACAAAACCCTTATGAAATCGGTCATGCGTCCGTCTGTCTGTCTGTCTGTCTGTCTGTCTGTCTGTCTGTCCATGGAATATCTCACGAACCGCTGAGGCTACATGTATGAAATTTAGTGAAAATATGTAGAAGTACTATAATTCTCTGGAGGAAGTGATGCATCGTAATAGGTCAACTTTGAGGGGGGGTCCCCATAGAGGGGAAATGAAGGACGATTTTTTTTTGTCATTTGGTATAGGCAAGTGGGGTATCGTAAGAAAGGTATCGTCGAGTACATTCCATTTCTGGAATTTTTTTCAAATTTGAAGAAAGGGGAAAATAGGGAGAGGGGAAAATATGTGATCCGAGTTTGTCCCCCCCCCCCCTTGCATTTCGAAACCGTTATACTTAGAGATATGAAAATTTGCAGAAAAGCGGCATTTTAGAAACATAGAAAACTATAAATAATAGAATTTCAAAATCTCATCAAAAAAGGTTAATAATAGTACATTTCAATTTTTTCAGTTAGCACACCCCTGCACCCCTTAAGCACACCCGAGGTCAAAAATATTGATGGCCAATGATAACCAACACCATAGACAATAATGCCTCTACGTTTCATTACAACCATGTAATATTTAACAATAGTACATTCACTTAAAGTTAGGCATTTTTACACTATTCATACAAAAAATACACCTACCGGCTTCAAAGGTGCGAGTACTACTTGCATGTTGTTTTTCGTAGTGCGAATCGCAGTTATTGTTACATATTATTGTTAATCACATTTATGAAAGGGTAAAGATTGGTAGGGGGCGATGTGTGGGAATTGGCCAACTGTAACGGGCGGGGGAGGGGAGGGTGAGGGGCAAAATTAAGGTCAAATTTTGTTAATCGACTGGTATAGGCAAGTGGGGTGTTGTGAGAAAGGTAATATTGAGATAACTTTACTTATACATTTGTATTTGAAAAAAGGGGAACAATGAGGGAGGATAAATTATTAGATCGTAATTTGCCCCCCCCCCCCCCTTGCATTTCCAGACCGTTACATGTAGAAAAATGAAAGCTTCCAGGAAGGTGGGTTCCGAACAGTACATAAAACGGGAAATAATGGAATTTGTATATCTCCTCAAAATAGGTTAATAATAGTTTATTTCCATAGTTACAGTTAGCGCATCCCTGCATCCCTTAAACACGTCTGAGATCAAAAGTACCGATATCCAAGGATAACCAACACCATAAGCAATAATATGTTCTAAGTTGCATTACAATCACGTAATATGATTGGGCATATAAGATACTATCCCAAGTAGCACAATCCAACCTTGGTTAGAAATCTAACTCATTTTACGGTTGTATTTCAGTTCAGAAATAACGAATTTGGTTAAGTTACAGAACTAAACCAATTTTGTTCGGTATCCAACTTAATATTTTATCTAAGTTTGTCATTAATATTACTAAATTGATTTATTTTGGACCAAATTGTCGAAAGAATACCTATTTTATAACGTTCAGAACAATATTGTATTTCGTGAACTATATTGTTGTACCTATTACAAATTCATTGTTGTTAAAACTGTTTCTGTATATCCCAAATCATATTGTTTTGAGCACAACTATTTCATTTTTAAATGCACCCCATTTGTCAACATACAGATCAGTCGTTCCATATCTGTACGCGTCACGTGCAATATTTTTCAGCATCCTCGTCGCGTCGGTACAGAAAACACGTATTCGGGTCAAAGTGTGTTTTTTAGCTACATTCCGTCGTATTGGAGTAGCATTGGACCCTTTTCAGTAATTCGTGTTTGTGTTGTGACAAAACGCAATTATGGTTTTAATGACCAGTTACCAGTGTCTGTGTGTTTACTGCGTCTTCAACGTTGTTTTTTTTCTTAAAGTGCGTTCACACGTGGCAAATACTTCGCAAAGTCGAATATTCGCAGAACTATTTGTTGCACGCGTCAACCGATATTATTTTATTTCTATTTAAGGCCACGTGAACAAGCGACAAAGCTGCCTTGCCAGATTAATCTCTATGGACAAATGTTTCTTCAAACTTTGGACAAATATTTGCGACCTGTGAACGCACCTTAAAGGGGAAAAAACAGAGCATTGGAAAACGCAGTAAACACACAGCCACCCTTTTGCAGAAAACATGTAAATGCGAATCTGGTCGTCTTAAGGTGGACACACACATGCATTCAAAATTCAATTTGTCCCGCGTCCAATCCAAAATTTTCCCGGTCGATGTATGGATTTGACTGGGAAATTTTGGATTCGCCCGAGGAAAATTTGAATTTTGGACGTCAGTGTGTGTCGGCTTTTACACGGTTCTGTTTCGTCGTCTTCACGGTTATATTTTGGTTATAAATCTAAAATATTCTTGTCTTATATAAGCGGAAAATCTAACAATGATGTTATATCCAAGCATAATTAGGCAAGGAATCGAACAATATGGTTATAATTAAGACATTTTTAAAACTACAACGTTACAATTATGTTATATACTGGTCACTGGACAGTTACATAAAAGACAATATTGTTAATATTTAGCAATATAACAGTTGTAAACTTAACGATTTTGTAGGAAACGGGTCACAGACATGACTATCTTTGACAATGTCGTGAATTAAAGACCTGAAATATAGCCATGTTGTTTCACTGAAATTCATGGTCATAAACCAGGCAAAAACGGTAAAATTACCATTTGACAAACGTTTAAAAAACGTTATTTTGACCATTTATACGACAATGTTGTTATATGACCCTGGTTATATTTCCATCATAACAACCGTTTAATGACTGATTTGTGCTGCTTGGGTATATTATGGGTCAGACATTTTTTTTTTTATCCATCTAAGTGGTACCAAAAAGAGCAAGGAGCCGATACTTACATACCAAAATAAGTACTTGCTACAAAACCCTCGGATTGCGGGCGTAGCCCTCTATATTCCGGTTTCATTTTTTCTTTCTCTATTTCGAATTTCTTTATTTTACGTTTTATTTCCTTTAATTCTTATTCTCGGCGGTACTATCTGTTCTGTACCCCTGCCGGTCGAAACTAACCACGCGGCCGTCCAGAATTCTCCTCCGTCCCCCTTTCCGGAAACGCCTTTTGAATGAGGGAACACGAATTCCCCTTTTCCCACAGCTTTTCCCCTGGGTGGTGAAAAGGAACATATTTCTTTCGGAACACCACCCAGAGAGAATTGCCACATCGCGCGTTCTGCGTTCCACATGTCTTGCAAAAATTTCGGTTCAGTGGCGTCAATGGAATGAACGTCAATGACATTATGACAATTGGTAAATTGTTTACATGCTATCTTGTGTCGGAATCTTAGAGAAAGAAGACTTCTATTGAAAGAGTGGGTATGAGCTGTATGAGCAAAAATTTTCCGTACCCATTACCCACACTGTGACAAATTTCACACACCAGTAAAAAACACAATGGTGTAGCTGATTTGTCAGTTTTGGGGGCAACAATTTGGCGCGCAAATTCAAATCAAATTACTGACGAATTATTTACCGAAATATGTACGAGTATTGGTGATCATCACAGTAGTTCATATTCGTAGTTTCTGCGACCGTTTAATGTTTCCGCAAGATAAGTCACCAATCATTTTAGAAAAATTTGAATTTGGCATAATTGTTTGACCGCGCAAAACATGATCAACGAAATGGACCATAAATTATGGTGTGATTTTCTCCAAATGGAAACCATGGAAATGTACGTTTAAAATGATTTATTCTTGTGTATCATTAAGGCTATCGAGTTTTATGTGCCATTAAGGATATCGCGTTCACCTGTTTTCTGTCAAACGGATTGATTCATTGCTTTGAACAGCAAATATCCGACTATGTCAATTTAAATTTGTCCTGCGTCGTTTGGTTTTTACATTTATCACTTGACCAGACAGATTTCTTGATCATGATGCTTGTTTAGATCATAAGTAACACAAAAATTAAGTTAATTTGGGCGTAGTGTGAACACAGTAATTTGGTCCCTAATTTTTACGTAATATTAGAACCGGGCTTGGGACCGGATTGGCAGAATTAAGGCGGTGGCTCGCTGGCAGCAGATACAAATTGCGTATTCTTAAGTTGCAATCGGTGAAATCCAGACCGGCCAATGATCTGGAAATAATACAATAGGGGGATTCATGCTCACGCGGTAAACGTCATATTTGTTATAACGTTGTAAACTGCCGTCAAGTCTTTCTTTTTCGTTGCATTTAAGTCAGAGTATTTTATAAAGACATAACGAAGTGTCTATAACATTGAGAAATAAACTTTAGTATTAAATGGAAAATGAAACTTATCATCAGAACATTTGGATAATTTACAATTTTCATATAGAAGTATTGCCAACTATTTGAAAGTTTCAGTCTCGGGCAGTTTCTTCTCTAAGAGTATTTTAAATCTGCAATCCATAAGTGTCCAATTGTGTCAGCATTCGCCGCAGATAGCCAAACATCTGTAAACAACATGGTAGCTGCAAATCAAATCCGGAGTATTGTGTTGCAACACTTTTTTGAAAACTAGAAAAAAAAGTCAGTTAAGATTTGATAATATTTATTTACTGCGTATATATTCACATAATTTCGTATGTTCCCTGCAATTATCCATATCTAGGCCCTTCTTTCTATTTACATGCCACTGAAATGGACAATTCTCTGTAGATGCCGGATAGATAGTTTTTCTGAATTTTTTTTTTCGCTTTGAAGTAATACCGTACTAGGAGGTATCTTTCGCTTATAGCTTTTATCAAAAGGCTATAATGCATGGTAGATGTCATGTGATGAGTATTGTCGTTAAACAGATCTTTGCCGACACATTTTCTTTGCACTTCAGACATAATTGAGCGGAAACAATTCTGGGTTAAAACACGGTCATCGCTACATCGCTCAGCTCGCCTTATTTCTTCTTCGGCCTTTTTACAGATAAAAACGACACTTTCGGATGGCGCTTTTAACATTCCTCGGTTTTTTTAAAAAATTAGTGACGGTTGAGTAATCTCGCCTTGGATGGCTTCAATGCAACAACTGCATTGAAGGATGTGACATAATTTTGAAACCACAAAACCCGCTATGTATTCTACCACATATTCAATAATATTAGACAAGCAAGTCGGATCGGCAGCATAATTGTGCTCTTCGGCGACCTGCGTATTGGAGGTAGACGAAGTTACAGAACTTTGGTCAGTCATAGCAGCTCTATTTTCTGGATTGGCGTTTAATATTGATATATCTTCTAATGATATGCTATTATTAATTTCCTCAATGGGGCTTTGTCTACAGGCGTTTAAAATTGTTATATTTTCTAAAGGTATGCAGTTCCCCATTCCTCCTTCCTTTATCTGCGTGTGGAAGAGGAGTTTTTTATAACGAGATGTGAATTGTTGGGCTGTAGAATTTGTATTATTTCCTAATCCTGTTCTTATAGAGCTAAAGAACAATTCAATGTGGTCTTGACTGAATTTATATAGCGGAATGAATTTTAAAATTTTTGTTTCCATGTGTCGCTTGTAGAGAATTTCTAAATTTTGCAAGCTCTTGATTAGGCCGACAAATACAACATTTCGTTTCGTCTTGATAATTGGCTGTCTAGTCTCGGGGTGTTTCAGTTCTTTTATATATTCAATTGCATTTGTAGACAGGTTACTTACCAAAGCAACATTTCCGTCACAGAGCGCCTGTTTCGACTGTTGTGAAATGGACAACTTTCGGCTGTTGAGGATGTCGAACGCGTCATTGAATATTCTGATAAATTGAACCGTGGCTTCACTTCCAGCAAATTGGTCTAACTCCAAAACTTGCCTACAAAAATCCAAAGCGTCGGCCACAGATTTACTAAAGGTTGGAGCCGCTAACCGAACATTCATTTTTTGTTTTGTGAAACATATATGTGCCTTTGTTAGCTTATTCCCTAAGTGCAAGCCCTCGCTCTCCTGGAGCTTTTGTAACTCAACAATGTAATGCCACTTCACAAGGTTGTCATTTTTGTCGATGAGCGTCTTAAGTTCGCCGAAAGCATTTCGGCAAAGTTTGAACATGTGGCAACTATCTGGATGTAATACGTATTCACCAACATTTTCTTCTAGGGGGTTCACGTCGCGAATGTCTGTTCCTAAAAGCTTCGACATATGCAAATTCGTAGCTAATCCATCAAATATCACCGCAGCTATCACAACGCCCGAATCTTTCAAGTGGTCGATACAAAGGGATACAATGTTACATTTCTGTTGCGCCGACATTGATGCAATAGGAAAGTAAGCGACGGGAATCTTCCAGGGTTTGTTGATAAATACGACCATAAATACCAACATTTGATTGGTTATTGCATCGCTAAAAGCACCATCACCAAACATAACATATCCATGAGCCTGTTTTCCGTCCCATTGTATATGCTTTCTAATGTGTATTTCGTCGAAAACTAAATTGACAATTACAGGTTCGTTTCCAGCCGACTGAACGACTCTTTTGATAGCATCAAACGATTCCTTAGTAAAGCCTGGAGAGCAATTTACTCCTTCATACCATTTTCGTAAAGTGCGAGTATGGGGAAGACAATTATCGAAAGTTTTGCGAACATACTCGTAGGCCTTAGGAGACAGGAAGTTAAGATTAAGAGCAAAGGCTCTCATTTCTGGATCGTATGTTCTTTGCCGAGAAGATTTTGTTGACCTGATTAGCTGTTTCTTAGCTATTTTCTGATTAACTCCTTTTGTATTCTCAAGTGTCTTGTTCAAACCTTCATTTATTAAATTTTGTTTTTTTAACGATGCTATTAACTGTCTCATCCCACGAGCTTTCTTTGTATACTGCGAATTCTTTCGTTGAATTTTGCGCATTTTAGTCGACTTTTGTATCAATCTTCCCTGCAGGGTTTTTACTTTTTTCTGCATTTGTCGCAACAGCAATTCCTTTTCGGCGCATTCTGTGCAAATAGTCATATCCTAAACCAAATCAATCTTATTAGCATGCAACACTATAACTTTAGCCTCGATTCCATTATGCAAGTTTACTAGCTACAAACCGGAGAATTAACTAGCTGATAATAAGCTCGCCTAATGTAGTCAACCTTTGAACATAATCACATTTTGCGAGTTTACAAGCAGCTAGCAAATTCTACAGCTTGTAGCAAATAATAATAGCTTAATGGAAATGGAGGCTTTTAAAATGCTGCGATAATAAAAACAAACACAGTCTTGTTTCAGTTCGATTTTTTCTTAAAATTAACAATCCTTACCATTCTTCCAGAATCTCCCAAATCTTCCTCAGTCAATGAAATAAAGTTCGATGGGATGCTAATTAATTTCTTATTATAAACCTGAAAATTTTTACGTTAAAATTACCACCAATCTTTATACCCTAGACTTTTAGTATAGGGTATATTGTTTTTGTCACGACGGAAATATGTAACACCTTAAAGGAGGCTCCGGAGGTATAGCAATGTGTATATATAAATGATCAGGGTCACCTCCTGATTCGATTTAGCCATGTCTGTCTGTCTGTCTGTCTGTCTGTCTGTCCGTCTGTCTGTCTGTCTGTCCGTCTGTCTGTCCGTTCGCACGATAACTTTCGATAGAATAAAGCTAGAGCCTTGAAATTTTGGTCAAATATTGGTAGTGTAATATAGTTGGATGGTATTGAAAATGGGCATGATCAGGCCAAGAGAACGCCTACCTCCCCTACATATGTAAAATACATAAATGTATCTATAACTCCCGATTAAATAAACGTGAAAAGCTCTAGCTTACGTAGATTACTCATGAGGGTAATCTTATACTCTCCTGGTAAAATAAAATCGATCAGTTGGAAACTAACGGTAGTTTTCTTACAAAGAACCCCGTACTACCCTAATTTTCAAGTTTTTTGTATATAACTCCTGAACCAATTGACGTAGGCACCTGAATTTTGGCGTGTAACCTTGAAGTGAGAAGCTGCTTAAGGTTTTGTAAGTTGGGCATAATCAGATCAAAGGAACGCCTACCTACCCTACAAATTTCAAAAAATTAAATATTACCTTAATTACGATAACTTTCGAAAAAATTATACTAGCAAGTTGAAAATTTGACAAAATGTTGCTAATAAGACCTACTTTGTTATTATTGAAAATGGGCAAGATCCGACCCAAGCAACCCCCACCTCCCCTACAACTGAAACTTCAAATAAGCGATAACTTTTGATAGAATGAAGCCAGCAACTTGAAATTTTGGTCAAATGTTTAAAATGAGATTGAGTTAGTTGGCATTAAATATGGGTAAGATCCGACTTAAGGAACCCCTACCTCCCCTAGAAATGAAACTTAAAATAAGCGATAGCTTAACGACAAAATAAAGCTATCGACTTGAAATTTTGGTCAAATGTTTGTAGTATGATCCAGTTGGCTAATACTGAAAATACGTAAAATCCGACCAACGAAACCCCTACTTCTCCTACAAATGAAACTTCAAATAAGCGATAACTTTCGATAGAGTGAAGCTTGAGACTTGAAATTTTTTTTAAATGTTTGTAGGGGGATCTAATTGGTTGGTGGCAATGATGGGCAAGATCCGACCCAAGGAACCCCTACCTCCCCTACAAGTGAAACTTCAAATAAGCGTTAACTTTCGATAGAATGAAGCTAGCAACTTGAAAACTGCGACAAATATTTGTAGAATTTGTCAGTTAATTGATTTTGAGAATGGTCAAGATCCCACTGATTGAGTGCCAAACTCCCCTATGAACTGGCCATATAGGAGACCCACTTCTGGTACATATGGTCGTTGCCAATTGGGACTTTTGGTATCACCACTAGGTCTGTACAAGTCTAGGGTATATACGCTTCGGACTCCGGGCCTGGTTATTTCTGGGTTTAATATTTATAGTCGAACCACCTAATCGGACCAGTTAATAGCCGCCGACATTTTCTCCATCGAATTGTCTTAATTTTGTATGTCACACGCAAATCGACCACCTACTAAGCGGGCTCTACTTAGGCTCATCCGGTCCGATTAGAGAGGTAGGACTGTAGGTTTAAAAGAAATTTTTTATTCATTAGCTTGAAGCGGCTTTTTATTTTTTTGTCGCTCTATAAATACTGTATATCGGACTAACTTCTGTTAATTAATTTAATTTAAGTAAAAAAATTTCTGTTGTTAACAATAATGTATCACATATAATAAAACTTCAATTGGAAAAAGTAACGTTGACCAATCATCGGAGAAGATGATACACCCCTTCGAAAGAAGATTCCTATGGCGAATCATTGGAGCAAGCCGTGATGGTGACCAGTGACGAAGAAGGTACAATAACGAGCTGTACGAAGAATAAGACGAACCAAAGGCTTTCAAATTCGTTTTGTTACGAAAACCGTAGTGGGCGGGACCCGTGGAGCGAATGGATGAGCGAACGAATGTCCAGTAACAAGAAAAACATCCAAGATTGACAATCGAGATGGAAGATCACGCGCTAACCGGAAGAAGCGTTGGGTGAATTTCGTCGACGAAAAAAGCGGTAAACTGCTCTCTGCAACTGGAGGACGTGATACTGAAGCCGAAACCGAAACAACTGGAGGCGACAACTCTCCCAAGTCAAATTTGACAAATGACACGAAGGCTGATAAATAATTAAATAAATAAGTTAGTAAAACATTCAGTCCGCTTAAAGAAAAAATGCTAGTCTACTTTCTTATAAATCTGTGAACATTAAGAAGAATATTTCTTACAGGCATATTATGATTTTGATTCCAGTGGGAGACCGCACTCACATTGCTAATCGAGTTGTTTGCAATTATTGAACGGTCAAGCCGTGATGCAAACCTCAGACTAGCAATTTTTGTGCACACGTTTTAAAATATGGTGTTTGTGCAAATGTTCGTGTCTTAAGGTCGGGTGACACTGTTCAAGTACACTTGGAACTACTTGGATAGTGTCAACAGTGTGCATGTGTTGACACGATCCAAGTAGCGTCCAAGTTATTTCGAAGTACGCTTGATCCAATTGTACTTGGATCATGTCACCCGGCCTTTAGCATTTACAATATAACGTCAACACATACCTCTTGAGACAGATCGATCATGTGACAATCTTCCGTCGATTGCGAACATTCATTATTTGTACAAACCTAAATATACGACAAAAGAGTAATCAAAACAATGAAAATATATATTTATTTGGTAGTTTTACCACTAGCGGATAAGAAGTATGCATAGGTGATTGTTATACCCTAGACTTTTAGTATAGGGTATATTGTTTTTGTCACGACGGAAATATGTAACACCTTAAAGGAGGCTCCGGAGGTATAGCAATGTATATATATAAATGATCAGGGTCACCTCCTGATTCGATTAAGCCATGTCTGTCTGTCTGTATGTCTGTCCGTCTGTCCGTCTGTCAGTCTGTCCGTCTGTCCGTCTGTCCGTCTGTCCGTCTGTCCGTCTGTCCGTCTGTCCGTCTGTCCGTCTGTCTGTCCGTTCGCACGATAACTTCCGACAGAATGAAGCTAGAGCCTTGAAATTTTGACTAGATGTTGGAAGTATGATCTAGTTGGTTGGTATTGAAAATGGGCATGATCAGGCCAGGAGAACGCCTACCTCCCCTACATATGTAAAATAATTAATGTATTTATAACTCCCGATTAAATATACATGAAAACCTCTAGCTTTGGTAGGTTGCTCGTGATGGTAATCTTATACTCCCCTGGAAAAATAAAATCGATCAGTTGAAAACTAACGGTAATTTTCTTACAAAGAGCCCCGTACTACCCTACTTTTCGGGTTTTTTGTCCATAACTCTTGAACCAATTGACGTAGACATCTGATTTTTGGCATGTAACTCTGGAGTGAGAAGCTGCTTAGGTTTTGGGAAGTTGGGCATAATCAGATCAAAGGAACGCCTACCTCCCCTACAAAATTCAAAAAATTAAATATTATTTTAATTACGATAACTTTCGATAGAATGACACTAGCAAGTTGAAAATTTGGTAGAATGTTGGTAGTAAGGTCTTATTTGTTAGCACTGAAAATAGGCAAGATCCGACCCAAGGAACCCCTACCTCCCCTTCAAATGAAATTTCGAATAAGCGATTACTTTTGATACAATGAAGCCAGCAGCTTGAAATTTTGGTCAAATGTTTGAAGTGAGATTGAGTTAGTTGGCATTAAAGACGGGTTAGATCCGACCTAAGGAACCCCTACCTCCCCTAGAGATGACACTTAAAACAAGCGATAGCTTACGACAAAATAAAGCTAGCGACTTGAAATTTTGCCCAAATGTTTGTAGTAGGATCCAGTCGGCTAATATTGAAAATGCGTAAAATCCGACCAACGAAACCCCTACTTCCACTACAAACGAAACTTCAAATAAGCGATATCTGTCGATAGAGTGAAGCTAGAGACTTGAAATTTTGTTTGTATGTTTGTAGGGTGATCTAATTGGTTGGTGGCAATGATGGGTAAGATCCGACCCAAGGAACCCTTGTCTCCCCTACAAGTGAGACTTCAAATAAGCAATAACTTTCGATGGAATGAAGCTAGCGACTTGAAAAATTCAACAAATATTTGTAGAATGGGTTAGTTAATTCATTTTGAGAATGGTCAAGATCTCCCTGAATGAGTGCCAACCTCCTCTATAAACTGGCTATATAGGAAACTCACTTTTAATGCATGGTCGTTGCCAATTATTACTTTTGGTGTCACCACTAGGTCTGTCTAGGGTATATAGGCTTCGGACTCCGGGCCGAAGCGAAGCTTCGGCCTGGTTCCGTAGCTGCAGTTGGCTGACTTGATTCTGCCGTGTTCTCATTCAAAGTGATCTAAATGCAGAATGTATTAATAAACAATAAAAGGATTAATTTCCTATTTTTTTTCGATTACCATTCTTTCATCATCCATCATCATACATTCCTCAACTGAAATGGGGTTTCCTTCATTACCATTGACAATTAACTATAAGCAAATCAGCGTTAATTTAAATAATTATACCCTAGACTTTTATTATAGGGTATATTGTTTTTGTCACGACGGAAATATGTAACACCTTAAAGGAGGCTCCGGAGGTATAGCAATGTATATATATAAATGATCAGGGTCACCTCCTGATTCGATTTAGCCATGTCTGTCTGTCTGTCTGTCTGTCTATCTGTCTGTCTGTCTGTCTGTCCGTTCGCACGATAACTTTCGATAGAATATAGCTAGAGACTTGAAATTTTGGTAAAATGTTGGAAGTATAATCTAGTTGGTTGGTATTGAAAATGGGCATGATCAGGCCAAGAGAACGCCCACCTCCCCTATATATGTAAAATAATTAAATGTATCTATAACTCCCGATTAAATAAACCTAAAAAGCTCTAGCTTTGGTAGATTGCTTGTGAGGATAATCTTCTACTTCCCTGGGAAAATAAAACCGATCGGTGGAAAACTAACGGTAATTTTCTTACAAAGAGCCCCGTACTGCCCTACTTTTCTGGGTTTTTGTCTATAACTCTTGAACCAATTGACGTAGACACCTGATTTTTGGCATGTGACCCTGGGATAGGAAGATGCTTTAGTTCTACTAAGTTGGGCATAATCGGATAAAAGGAACGCCTACCTCCCCTATAAATATCAAAATATTAAATATTCTTTTAATTACGATAACTTTCGATAGAATAACACTAGTGAAATGAAAATTTGACAGAATATTGCTAGTAGGATCTACTTGATTGATATTGAAAATGGGTAAGATCCGACCCAAGCAACCCCTACCTCCCCTACAAATGCATCTTCAAATAAGCGATAACTTTTGACAGAATCAAGCCAGCGACTTGAAATTTTGGTCAAATGTTTGAAGTGAGATTGGGTTAGTTGGTATTCAAAATGGGTGAGATCCGACCTAAGGAACCCCTACCTCCCCTTGAAATGAAACTTAAAATAAGCAATAACTTAAGACAAAATAATGCTAGCGACTTAAAATTTTGGCCAAATGTTTGTAATAGGATCCAGTTGGCTAATATTAAAAATACGTAAAATCCAAAGAACGAAACCCCTACTTCCCCTACAAATTAAACTTCAAATAAGCGATAACTTTCGATGAAGTGAAGCTAGAAACTTGAAATTTTGTTTAAATATTTGTAGCATGATCTTATTTGTTGGTGGCAATGATGGGCAAGATCCGACCCAAGGAACCCCTACCTCCTCTACAAGTGAAACTTTAAATAAGCAATAACTTTCGATAGAATGAAGCTAGCGACTTGAAAAATTCGACAAATATTTGTAGAATGGGTTAGTTAATTGATCAAGATCCTCCTGAATGATTGCTGCCACCTCCCCTATAAACTGGCCATATGGGAAACTCAATTTTAATGCATATGGTTGTTACCAATTGGTACTTTTGGTATCACCACTAGGTCTGTACAAGTCTAGGGTAAATACGCTTCGGACTCCTGGTTTTTAATTTAGTGTTTCTTACGGTTATTTGACCCTCGTCGCGGCATGGAGGTTTAGGGACAACATCATCGCTGGCATCGGCTTGAAACTGAAAGTAGATAAAACCAGGCCGAAGCATAGCTCGTCACTAGAAATCAGGTGCTTTCATAGCCCGATCTGAGAAAAAGAAAAAACCAGGCCGAAGCCGAATGTGGTGAGATAGCACCCAGCGCGATATCAAATGACCAAAACAACATTACAACGTATCTATTTTCTAAATATCATATGTATGTTTGTACACTCAGCACGAGTTACAAACATAACATACTTCTAGCACGCGATCAACCGTATTGTTACGGATGTAACGCGAGAAGAACAAAATTTATGAATGAACAAATGAAATTGCATCGCATTGCATTTCTTTGTAAGAACGTTGCACTTTGGTCATTTGAATGTAGAACGATGAATTCTCACGGTGAATCATGGGCACGTGGTAATTATTAAGAACCCTAGAAAATATGTCATAGATTTAGTATATAAGCAGTGAATTTATGAGGTATTAAACAAGTATTGATTTGTATTTTAAGCAATCACTATCGATCAATAAAGGAGACTGCAGCCTTTGGGGCAGCATCTAATAAAAGACTAAGTGCTAGTCTTTCTTTGGATATAAAGATCGGCATTTCGTGTGCCACTATACTTTTGCAGATTTGCGAAAGGAAGGTAAAGACTTTATTTTTAGATAATGGACTCTAACGCTATAACTTTACATGGCGATCCTGCCACCGACAGAATCTAAAAGAGATGTATGGATTCGAGGAACTTTGGGAGCTATACAAACCCGGAGTGGAAACAACAACAAGGAGCCCCAACACCCCTAAATACCAACCAGGACCAGTAATCAAAACGTCACCTCAGGAATACAACCCGGAAGAAGTTTTTTTCCCTTCGAAATCTAGAAGTCACCACAAGGCAAGACAGAAAACCCACCCTTTGGGAAGCTGTTTGTGAGGATCCAGCAGCAGGCCCCGTTCCTTTAAGTTTAGAGGAATAAAAACGTAGGAACCAGCCAAAACCAGCGTCACCGGTACAGAAGACCAAAATAAAATCCAGAGGCGGTAAGAAGGTGCAACTACGAAGGCTGAGAGGAGAGTTATACCGACTAATAGGAGCAGCCAAAGGAGAGTACAAGAACGAGCTGTTTAAACGACTGAGGAATATCGAAACAGAGTACGACAACAACAGGCAAGAAAAAAAACAACAACAACTATGGGAAACTGCAGCAGCCAGCAAACAGTGTTCGAGCAGTACAGCCAAGCCGGAGTAACATCGATCATTTTTCTAATTATTATTGTTGGAATGTATAAATATATATGATAGTAATATCAAAAAATATATGCGAAGGCAAATTTCAAGAAATATTAATGTATAACAAAAAAAAAAAATTTTTTAATGTTCGTAAAAATAATAATAATATAAATATATCATATCTTTTGTTTTTATTTAAGAAAGTTTATGGAAATTGATGGAAACCATAAAAGGTTTAATAGATGAAGTGGAACAATGGTTGACGAATATAAAGAAAAGAGCAAACCGACAGTATAAACTAGAAACGGTCAGAACAAAATTAGATCGCTTACAGGAAATAGAAGTAGAATTCAATAAGCAATTGAAATTATTAGACGACTGCAAAACTTTAGAATTAAAGACAAGATTTAAACGTGGTACCGAAAAATTAAGAGATTTTCTCACGACTAGCCTAACTGACGATACTACTGGCAGTGGAGTATCAGACTCAGAGACAGAATCAACTAGTAGAAGACGTATGTGACTGACTGACTGTGAGTTTAGCAACATGGCGAATTTCGACATACAAGTAGCAATGAAAACCATACCTTTATTTGAAGCGAAGCCAAAAGAACTCAATGCATTTATAAAAATAGCTGAGTATATCAGCAATACTTTAAATGAAACTGGGAAAAGTCAATTGATTGACTTCATTTTTCATGTAAAGTTATCAGAAAATGTACGTACCGCATTGAGTACTGACATCCCTAGCACCCTAGAACAGCTCAGAGAAAAACTCATAAGTAGATATAAACCCTCATTTACCATAGCAAGTATTCACACATCTCTAAACAATATTTCCCAGAAACGATCGTCTATAATCAGTTACAAAGAGCGAATATTAACATTAATTGGTGAACTGAATCAGTTACAAATTAATGAATTGGGCAATGCCGCAACAGCTGCACAAAAACAGATGATAGTAAGTCTTAACGACAAATATGCCCTAACTATCTTTAAAAACGGTCTGAATGATCAATACAGAAATGTTATATTTGCAGCAAGGCCTCAAAATTTGACCGACGCCATAAACTTGTCAATTGAACTGGAAAAGAGCGAAAATGCTCACTCCAACAATATAATGCATTTCAATGGAGACAAAAGGAAAAATAGAAGTAGTGGTTATAATAATAGGAACAATAACAACAATAATAGTAATAATAACACTAATAATAACAATAGGAGTGATAACAATAATAATTACGGCAACAGAAACAATAATAATAGTAATAATTATAATAGGAACTCGAGCAATAACTACAATAATAACCGCAATAACAGTAGGGATAACAGATACAATAACAATAATAGGAATAGCAATAATAGGAATAGCAATAATAGGAATAGCAATAATAGGAATAGCAATAATAGGAATAACAATAATAATTACACAGACAATAGAAGAAGGCAGGTTCACGTTCTCCAGGAACAGGGAAACGACCAGCCTTCCGGAGAGGAACAGTCGGAAAATTAAGTAGTCCTCCCGGATTAAAAACCAGTAACAAAATATACACTGTATCCAAAAACTGTCCAAATTTTATCAAGTTATATTGTAAAAGGACAAAAAAGAATTTAACCTTCCTGATAGACACCGGTGCAGACATATCAATCCTCAAAGCAGGCATTTTGATTTTAGACCGCATCAACTACACAGATAAATGCCAATTAACCGGCATCACCAATGAAACAATCACTTCACTTGGTACTACAAATGTAGACCTAAATATTGGAGAACACTCCACCCGTAACACTTTCCACCTCGTCGACGAAACATTCCCAATTAGAACCCATGGGATTATCGGCAGAGATATATTGGAGAGATACAGATGTAAGATTGACTATGAGACTTACACTATAGCATTCTCTATAAAACATGATGAGATAATCATACCAATAAGCGTAAAACAAATGAACACTTATAAAATTGAAATACCCGCGAGAACCGAAATCATAACACCTATAGAGCTAGAGAGAGAAGATGACAACATAATCTTGAGTAAAGATTGCAAAAAGGTGTATTCATAAGTAATACAATTATACCTGCGGAAGGCATATGCCACATAAAGATCTTGAATACGAATGAGACACCAATAAAACTAGAAAATTATGAAGTAGACACTGAACCACTCAGTAACTATGAAATAATCAATGTCAAAAATCATAATATGAAAACTTGTCCAAATCGTCTAGACAAACTCCTGAACGGAATAAAAATGGACACAGTTGATAAAAAAGCAAAGGATAGTTTAATAGATATCATTAGTGAATTTCAAGATGTATTCCACCTGGACGGTGAAAAACTAACAGTGAATAATTTTTACAAGCAAAAAATTATCACTGAAGACAAAACTCCAGTATTTATCAAAAATTACAAGTTGCCCCATACTCAATTAGAAGAAATTTCTAACCAGATAGAAGAATTAACAAAAAACGACATTATTGAGCCTTCCGTAAGTCCATACAACTCTCCATTATTGGTAGTACCGAAGAAGAGTACTAGCGACAAAAAACAATGGCGTCTAGTTGTAGACTTTAGGAGACTAAATAACAAAATAGTAAATGACAAATTCCCTCTAACCAGACTTGAAGACGTTCTTGATAGGCTAGGAAGAGCTAAATATTTCTCCACTTTGGATATGACTAGTTCTTTCCACCAAATAGAATTAGAAAAAGAATCTAGACCACTTACTGCGTTTTCAACAAACAATGGTCACTTTCAATTCAAACGCCTACCTTTCGGTCTGAAAATTTCATCAAATAGTTTCCAGAGGATGTTAACCATAGCACTAGCAGGATTAGATTCAGAAGCATTTTTATATGTGGACGATATTATAGTCTTCGGATGTAGTATTGACCATCATAACAGAAATCTTGTCAAAACACTTAAAAGGCTTCGCAAGTATAGCCTGAAACTTAATGCAAACAAATGTCAATTCTTGAGATCTGAAGTCGTTTATTTAGGACACCTTATAACCGATGAAGGTATAAAGACAGATCCTGCAAAGGACGATACCATTAAAAACTATCCTGTTCCAAAGAACGCCGACGAAGTACGGAGATTCGTTGCATTTTGTAACTATTATTGGCGATTCATCCCGAACTTCGCAGAAATAGCTAAACATCTGAACTCGCTACTTAAAAAGAACACTGCGTTCATATGGGACGACAAATGTCAAATTGCTTTCGAAACATTAAAAAAAATGATACAAAGTATCTACACTGCATGCAGATACATCGGAACATGGATATGTCTTTGGATACCGACTGCATGGAACCTGTTGTGTTGAAGATATCGACGTAAGTTTTATAAAGATCCCAGTATAGTTATACTGGATGAAATCATTCGACAAAACACGTCCCAGGCTTTCGGTAGGCATAAGACATATCCATGTACCGATGTATCTGCATGCAGTGTAGATACTTTGTATCATTTTCAAGACATACCGTCCCGCATAGTGTACAGGAGAATACAAATTAACCCAACCGTTTCCGTTTTTTCAAGCGATCATACACTCTACATATTTTATATGCACCTGTGCTTCGTTAGTACGTAAATCCGCGATCGATCGCGTCAAGCCGCGGTCTAGCTAAACACACTTACTATTAGATACTTAAAATGACTCGTACCGAAGTATCTGCATGCAGTGTAGATACTTTGTATCATTTTCAAGACATACCGTCCCGCATAGTGTACAGGAGAATACAAATTAACCCAACCGTTTCCGTTTTTTCAAGCGATCATACACTCTACATATTTTATATGCACCTGTGCTTCGTTAGTACGTAAATCCGCGATCGATCGCGTCAAGCCGCGGTCTAGCTAAACACACTTACTATTAGATACTTAGATAGTACTCGTCTAAGTCTAAAGACGGTAAGCGCGACAACACAGTTTTATTGCATTAACGTTTACGTTATCCGCGCTGCACAAACTGTATCATTTGCACTATTCTCCTCACTAAATCAGAATTGTGCACTGTTAGTTGATCTATCATCGATCGTGATAGTACGCGGTATGCGCGATACAAGTACGGTCGTAAGTTCCTTACATCTCACGGGAAAAACACGTTGGTGACCTTGGCGACACTGATTTCAGTCGGCTGGATGGGATTGGCCATCACAAGAAAGGGGTGGATCCGCCGCGGAAGTGTAGTCCAAGGTCCGTGGAGCAAGCATCTCTTTCGCACTGTCGCCGATGACGAAGCAACACCCGTCCATTGATTGAACTTCTTCGACTCAACCGTCTCTCCATTGCGTGCAGACGAGTGTGTGTGTGTGTGTGTGAAGTTGAAGCTATTTCCCGACCTACCCCAAAGATTTTCTTATTCAGTCAGGTTAATGACGTAACTGATGAAAACGAAAAGATTGCTGTGAAGGAGAAGTCATAGCGCTGTGCACGAGTGAGGGAGACAGGTTGTCTGGATGTGGCTGGTGTTGTGAACACCCTATGTGGAGCTTTTGTTCTATGTTTATAGCACGTAGTATAAATCCGCAATTTTGTTCTATATGTTTATTGCACGTGTGGTGGGGGCCCACATTGTCAGCCAATGAGACCTCAAATCGCCTCCATTGCAAATGCACAACCTCAGTCGCTGGATCACCCGATTTGGCTCGAATGAACTTCATCCGTTCTCGCTCATCTTCGGGGGGCGGGAATTATGTACACTCTCTCAAATTGCGTCTGCGCATATCCAAGTGTTAGTTGAATTGACGACTTGCTCCTTTTTCTGGGATCCTAGTGATTCAGATAGTACAATGGGTGCTATTTTAAATCGGCCACTACATTCATTCTTGCCGTCCACAACGTCAACCTTTATCGCTATCAAATCAACATCTTAACATGTACACACAAGATCCCCGCGAGCGCGCCGCCCGCGCGGATCCACAAGCAACAGCCATGCACAATGACCACTTTACTCAAACGACATGCACAACCAGAATAGAAAAATTTTCAATGGGCTTGTTTCCTCTTCTGACCCCCGAGTAGAAAAACAGACATTTCGTGTGACGGACAGATTTTTAGGATGACCCCCAGCTATAAGACATATCCATGTCAAAAACTCATTCAACCCCCAATACTTCAGTACCCAGATTTTACCAAACCGTTCGTGCTAACGACTGATGCATCAAGTCATGCATTAGGCGCTGTATTGTCGCAAGGCGAAATCGGTTCTGATCTACCTATATCATATGCAAGTAAATCCCTTGGAAAACATGATTTAAACAAGCCAGTTATCGAGAAGGAACTACTTACTATACACTGGGGAATTAATTTTTTTAGACCTTACCTTTACGGTAGAAAATTCATTGTAGTCACAGACCACAGACCTCTCATCTCACTATTTACACACAAAAACCCGTCATCTAAGCTCACTAGAATAAGACTTGATTTATGCGATTATGATTTCGAAATCATTTATAAACAGGGTAAAAACAATACCAATGCTGATGCATTGTCCAGAATTGAGATAAATTCTGATATTCTAATGAAAATGATTCCATCTGACAGCGCCGAAAAAATTAAGAGAACTTTGGCGATAACAAGGGGTATGTCGGCAAAACAGAAATCCAACGTTAATAATGATAATGTGCACAAAAATTATGAACATCCCGAGACAAAACAGAAGCCTGATCAACTTCATGTTTGGGATAGTACATCAATATCTGACGTCAGAAATACAAAGAAATTAAAATTTATTTTGCAAAGCGCAAATAAATGTCAAATAATTCATACAAAGGATGAAATATCCGTGTACTGTAGCGATAATGTTAACAATAGACCAGTCTATGTTAATAAGCTTCAGAATACCCGTAACGATAACTCTAGTATGATATACGTATCTACTATGAAGAAGTTACTGGATACTGTACTGAACTGGAATATTCATGAGCTCGCTTTGTCTAACAAGGATGAAATATTCCATGTATTAAACAAAGATGAATTTAAAAGAATAATTAATACGTTGCAACAAAATAAAAGCGCAAAAGTAAACATAATTATATATGAACCCCCTAAGAGAATAAATGATATTATAACACAGCGAGAGCTGATAAAAGACTACCATGACACGCCACATGGAGGTCATTTAGGAATCAGAAAGACATTAATAAAACTCAAGCAGCGATACTGTTGGAAAAACATGAATCAAATGATAAAGAAATATATCAACGACTGCGAGACTTGTAAGATAAACAAACAAATACGCAAAACAAATGAAAGAATGGTCAAAACGGACACTCCATCCACTAGTTTTGAGACAATATCTATCGATATAGTAGGACCACTACGCATATCCAATGGGTACAGGTACATATTGACAATGCAATGCGACCTTACAAAGTTCGTCATCGCTTCACCATTAGAAACAACAGAAGCAACTTCAGTCGCAACTGCATTCTAAAATACGGCCATTTCAAAATTTTAAAATCCGACCAACGTACGGAATTTACAAACAAATTACTACAGGAAATATGTAAATTATTGAGGATACAACAAATATTTTCGACCCCATATCACAATGAATCTTTAGGTGCTTTGGAACGTAACCATAGAGTACTCAAGGAGTACATGTTAGCATTTTCAGAAAATTCAGATTGGGACAAGTGGATTCCTTACTATACCTTCGCTTACAATACTACACCACATATCGATAACAATTACACACCTTATGAATTAATATTTGGTAAATTGCCATACCTACCAGACGATATTTTAAAACAGACTAGATAAAAATACGACCTCGACAATTATGCAACCGAACTAAAAATTCGACTACAGACAGCGTTAAGTAAGGCTAGAGAAATCATTGAAATTATAAAACAAAAGCGAACAGAGAAAAACATGAAAATTCGACCACTAAAAATAAAAATGGGCGATCTAGTTCTGTTAAAAAACCAAAACCGAAAGAAACAAGACAAACCATTTATTGGACCTTACATGGTAATAGAACGAAAAGGAGTTAATACTGAAATTGACATTAATGGAAAACATAAGGAGATACATAATAATAATTTAAAATTGTTCAAAAGAATGTAAACTAGAATATTGACTAATTATGACATTATTAAAACTATTACTTTTAAGGGAATTTAATGCTAAATAATTAAAATATTAGGTTAAAATTTTTTTTGTTTAATTTCCTGTTACACGTAAAGCACATGATTCACAGTATAACAACATAGTGTTACGAACATATTTAACAATATTACGCAACACTCTTTTTACCCCAGGGGTGTGGTGAGATAGCACCCAGCGCGATATCAAATGACCAAAACAACATTACAACGTATCTATTTTCTAAATATCATATGTATGTTTGTACACTCAGCACGAGTTACAAACATAGCATACTTCTAGCACGCGATCAACCGTATTGTTACGGATGTAACGCGAGAAGAACAAAATTTATGAATGAACAAATGAAATTGCATCGCATTGCATTTCTTTGTAAGAACGTTGCACTTTGGTCATTTGAATGTAGAACGATGAATTCTCACGGTGAATCATGGGCACGTGGTAATTATTAAGAACCCTAGAAAATATGTCATAGATTTAGTATATAAGCAGTGAATTTATGAGGTATTAAACAAGTATTGATTTGTATCTTAAGCAATCACTATCGAACAATAAAGGAGACTGCAGCCTTTGGGGCAGCATCTAATAAAAGACTAAGTGCTAGTCTTTCTTTGGATATAAAGATCGGCATTTCGTGTGCCACTATACTTTTGCAGATTTGCGAAAGGAAGGTAAAGACTTTATTTTTAGATAATGGACTCTTATATTACGTTTACACTATCCCCAGATTACTTCATCTGCTGCTTAATCTGGGTGTGGTGAGCTTAAAATTATATGTATTTGACAGTTCCAGATTAATATTACGTTTACACTATCCCCAGATTACTTCATCTGCAGCGTAATCTGGGTGTGGTGAGTTCAAAATTGTATGTATTTGACAGTCGCAGATTATCTCAGCTGGAGCAGATGAAGTAATCTGGGGATAGTGTAAACGTAATATAACGCTATAACTTTACACGAAGCGTATATACCCTAGACTTGTACAGACCTAGTGGTGATACTTAAAGTCCCAATTGGCAACGACCATATGCATTAAAAGTGGGTCTCTTATATGGCCAGTTCATAGGGGAGGTTGGCACTCATTCAGTGGGATCTTGACCATTCTCAAAATCAATTAACTAACCCATTCTACACATATTTATCCAATTTTTCAAGTCGCTAGCTTCATTCTATCGAAAATTAACGCTTATTTGAAGTTTCACTTGTAGGGGAGGTGGGGGTTCCTTTGAGTCGGATCTTGCCCAGCATTTCCATCAACCAATTAGATCCCCCTACAAACATTTAAACAAAATTTCAAGTCTCTAGCTTCATTCTATCGAAAGTTATCGCTTATTTGAAGTTTATTTTGTAGGGGTTTCGATGGTCGGATTTTGCATATTTTCAATATTAGCCAACTGGATCATACTACAAACATTTGACCAAAATTTGAAGTCACTAGCTTTACTTTGTGCTAAGTTATCGCTTATTTTAAGTTTCATTTCTAGGGGAAGTAGGGGTTCCTTAGGTCGCACCTTACCCATCTTTGACGCCAACTAACTCAATCTCACTTCAAACATTTGACCAGAATTTCAAGTCGCTGCCTTCATTCTATCAAAAGTTATCGCTTATTTGAAGTTTCATTTGTAGGGGAGGTGGGGGTTCCTTAAGTCGGATCTTGCCCATTTTCAATATCGACAAAGAAGGTGTTACTGGTAACATTCTATCAAATTTTCAACTTGCTAGTATCATTTTTTCGAAAGTTATCGTAATTAAAGGAATATTTAATTTTTTGAAATTTGTAGGGGAGGTAGGCGTTCCTTTGATCTGATTATGCCCAACTTACAAAACCTTAAGCAGCTTTTCACTTCTAGCTCACATGCCAAAAATCAGGTGTCTACGTCAATTGGTTCAGGAGTTATAGATAAAAAACGTTAAAAGTAGGGTAGTCCGGGGTTTTTTGCGAGAAAATTACCGTTAGATTTCAACTGATCAATTTCATTTTCCCAGGAGAGTATAAGATTACCCTCATGAGTAATCTACTAAAGCTAGAGCTTTTCATGTTTTTTTAATCGGGAGTTATAGATACATTTATGTATATTACATATGTAGGGGAGGTAGGCGTTCTCTTGGCCTGATTATACTTATTTTCAATACCATCCAACTAGATCACACTGCCAACATTTGACCAAAATTTCAAAGCTCTAGCTTCAGTTTGTCGAAAGTTATCGTGCGAACGGACAGACAGACGGACAGACAGACAGACAGACAGACGGACAGACAGACATACAGACAGACAGACAGACATGGCTAAATCGAATCAGGAGGTGACCCTGATCATTTAAATATATACATTGCTATACCCCCGGAGCCTCCTTTAAAGTGTTACATATTTTCGTCGTGACAAAAACAATATACCCTATACTACAAGTCTAGGGTATAAAAAGTTTTTCTAATGAAAACTTGCTTTTTGAACTGTCGTTCCTATTAAAGCTACGAGCATATGATAGAGTATTCCGATTTCAACCAAATTCGGGAATGTGATTTGACTAAAAATACTATTGATTAGTGTGAAATTTAAAAAAGATATCTTCAGAAATAAAACCATGCCGAAGCTTCGCTTCGGCCCGGAGTCCAAAGCGTATATACCCTAGACTTGTTCAGACCTAGTGGTGATACCAAAAGTACCAATTGGTAACAACCATATGCATTAAAATTGAGTTTCCCATATGGCCAGTTTATAGGGGAGGTGGCAGCAATCATTCAGGAGGATCTTGATCAATTATCTAACCCATTCTACAAATATTTGTCGAATTTTTCAAGTCGCTAGCTTCATTCTATCGAAAGTTATTGCTTATTTGAAGTTTCACTTGTAGAAGAGGAAGGGGTTCCTTGGATCGGATCTTGCCCATCATTGCCACCAACAAATAAGATCATGCTACAAATATTTAAACAAAATTTCAAGTTTCTAGCTTCACTTCATCGAAAGTTATCGCTTATTTGAAGTTTAATTTGTAGGGGAAGTAGGGGTTTCGTTCTTTGGATTTTTACGTATTTTTAATATTAGCCAACTGGATCCTATTACAAACATTTGACCAAAATTTTAAGTCGCTAGCATTATTTTGTCTTAAGTTATTGCTTATTTTAAGTTTCATTTCAAGGGGAGGTAGGGGTTCCTTAGGTCGGATCTCACCCATTTTGAATACCAACTAACCCAATCTCACTTCAAACATTTGACCAAAATTTCAAGTCGCTGGCTTGATTCTGTCAAAAGTTATCGCTTATTTGAAGATGCATTTGTAGGGGAGGTAGGGGTTGCTTGGGTCGGATCTTACCCATTTTCAATACCAATCAAGTAGATCCTACTAGCAACATTCTGTCAAATTTTCAACTCGCTAGTGTTATTCTATCGAAAGTTATCGTAATTAAAAGAATATTTAATATTTTGATATTTATAGGGGAGGTTGTAAGGAAAGGATTCTTTCCCCTTAATAATTAAAACTTTTAATCGTTTAATGATAGGGTTTATTTTAGCCTTACAACAAAGTTGTTGACCCGTCGACGGTTCAGAACGAAGTGAACGATTTGAGAGAGCATTACACCTCCCTCCTTTCGGTGATTGAAATTACATCCAATTTTCAATCAGACATTTTTCGAATTTAGTAATTACACTTGTTACAAAGCTTGTTTATGAATTCACATATAATTGTTACAGATTTTTGTACTTTTGCAGTATTTAATTCAGTATTGTTTAGATGATATAATAAAAATTTCTTACTAAATGATTTCTGTCTTGAATGAAATCAAAAACTATAATAAATTTAGTATATACTAGACAAATTCTTATTTTAGTTAATTGATTTAATTAAATTAATTCTAAAGTGTATTTTTAAGAAGAATTATTGCATAAACTAACTTAGGGTACTAATTTGAAGAGCGCTCTTCTTCTATATTAATACTTAAACATAAAATCTAAAGTAAAATAGACGATTAAATTTTTTGATTCTATTTTTATGTACTGTAAATTCTTTATCGTTTTCATCAATTAGAGTACAATTTGAAGCATCTATTGATTTTATTTTATACGGTCCCTTGAGTAGCGGGTCCAACTTATGTCGAGGTTCTTTACTTACTAATACTAGATCATTAATATTTAGATTTAATTCAATTGACCCTTTGTCATAATAACATTTGTTGGTCTCTTTTGCCGCTAATACTAAATCTCTAGCTCGTTTGTGAGCAGCTTGTAATCTAAATTTAATCTCCTTATAGTACAGATCAATATTGTATACCGGATCTATTTCACCATCAACGAAATCAAATGATAAGGGATTTTTTGCAAAAATTATTTTAATTCAAAAGGACAGTAATTGTGTACAGATGAGGGCGTTGTATTATAACAATATGTAAAATATTTTAATTGAGTATCCCAATCATTATGAGCGTTATTGATATATGTTCTTAAATATTGGTTAAGTGTTCGATGGTTACGCTCTACAAGTCCCAAGGACTGATGATGATAAGGAGTAGAAGTTGAATGTTTTATGTTTAGCAATTTAAAAACTTCCTTCAAAATCTCATTCTTATATTCTGATCCACAATCTGTTAGCACACGCCGCATGGGTCCATAAACAAGAACAAAATTTTCGAATATAGCTTCAGCTATAGTGGTTGCTTTTTTATTAGGGACTGGTATTGCTACTAAATACTTAGTTAATTCACAAACGATAGTAACAGCATATTCGTTACCATACTCCGATTTTGGGAGTGGTCCAATGGTATCGATTGCTACTATATCGAACGCTCTTTGGGGCGTAGGTGTCATGATCAGTTTTTCTTTGTTTTTGACTAAGGCTTTTGAAATTTGACATTTTTCGCAGTTTTTGACGTAATTCATAATATCTTTAGTCATATTTCTCCACATATATTTTGATTTTAGTTTTTCGAGCATTCTTTTGTATCCTGAATGACCTCCAAATATTGGATCATCATGATATTTTTCTAATAAAACACGTTTTTCTATGTCACAGTATATCCGCTTTCTGTGTGGTGTTAGAGCAATTATAACATTATCTATTTTAGAATTCTAGTTGCAACTTCTTTGAAATTTTCTACTTTTATTTTCATGAATATTTCATCGTTGAGTGAAATTTGCAATCTGTTAACCGAATGTTTACCGACTTCTTTTTGAAGTTCAGACATAACACGATTTACGTCGAGTTCGCCATTAGTAATATATTCAGATAAATAGATTGAAAATATTATTTTTGATTTTATTTTACATATACACCTAGGTTTTAGTTTTGTAAGCTCGAAATGTAAATATGGAAAATTTTTAACTTCAGCTAGTTTTAATGCTTCATAAACTTTTACTTTTGAATTACTATGAAACTGGTTGCTAGTCAAGTTTTGTTTTGAAGAATTCTTCTTTTCAGTTTCTTTTTCTTTTTTTCGAGTAGATGATCTGGTTTGTACAACAAACACCTCTTTTGACATGTTAGGTATTGCTTTGATTTCCTTGAAATCAATACGGGAAAGAGCATCTGCACCTGTATTATCAGTACCTTTTATATACTGTATCTCAAAATCGTATTCTTCTAAGTCCAAACGAACTCTTGTCAACTTTGATGATGGATTTTTCATTGAAAATAAGAAGACTAAGGGTCTGTGGTCAGTTTGTACTACGAATTTCTTCCCATATATATATGGTCGGAAGTGTTGCAGGGCCCAATGAATTGCCAAAAGTTCTCGTTCTATTACAGCTTTATTTTGTTCTCCTTTAGTAAAGACTCTTGAAGCATAAGCTACTGGCATTTGCTTTCCATGGTCGTTTTGCGAGAGAATGGCTCCGTAAGAAATCTTGCTAGCATCAGTGGTTATGTAAAAAGTTTTACCAAAGTCTGGATATTTCAGTATCTTCGGTGACAACAACGATTGCTTTAGGTAATTAAAAGACTCTTGGCATTTGTTAGTCCACTCAAAAGGAACATTTTTACGAGTTAATCTGGTCAAATGATATGAGTTTTCGGCAAAATTTTTTATGAATCGCCGATAATAATTTGCGAAAGCTACAAATCTTTTAACGGAATTAGCGTCTGTAGGAACTGGATAATTCAGAACAACTTTATATTTCTCATCATCCGGCCTAATGCCATTAGATGTACATTTGTGACCCAAGTATGTAACTTCATGTTTGAAGAAAAAACATTTTTCAGGGTTTAATTTAAGGTTTTTGTCGTTGCAAATTTTAAAAACCTTTTCTAAACTTTCAATCATATCCTTTTCGGATGTACCAAAAACTACTAGATCATCCATGTATATGAAAGCATGTTCAGGAGTTAGTCCTGCAAATGCTAATGTCATCATCCTTTGAAATGAGTTCGGAGCGACTTTCAGGCCAAATGGCAGTCTGCTAAATCGAAATGAACCCTCATCTGTTGAAAAAGAGGTCATATCTCTGGAGTTTTCATCTAGTTCGATCTGATGGAATCCACAAAATAAATCCAAACAGCAAAAGTACTTCGCACGACCTAAACTGTTTAAAATATCATCGATCCTGGGTAGAGGATATTTGTCAGATAAAAGCTTCTGATTCAGCTTCCTGTAATCGATAACCAATCGCCAACGTTTTTTTTCTGAACCTGGCAAACTTTTTTTGGGGGACCAGTAGAATTGGACTGTTGTATTCAGACACAGACGGCTCTATAATTTGACTTTGAATCATATTTTTTATTTGTTTATTAATTTCTTCTTTGTGGGAATGTGGAATCCGATAGTTTTTGACATATACTGGCGTCTCATCCTTCACACGAAGCTTCTGCCTATAAAAATTGTTCACGGTTATTTTGTCATCAGGCATAGCGAAAATGTTTGAATATTTTGTACAGAGTTCAGTTAGCTCGGTTTTTACAAACTCTGGAAATTTTGGCGTTAGTTGTTCAAGCACAAGCTTCGTTCTTTCGTTCCCTACAGTATCAAAGGTATAAATCTCATAATGTCTAAGAGATTCAGTTTTAAGCTCCGGGTATGGTATTTCGATAGTCTTGTCTTGGGTATTTAAAATTCTTACAAAAGGATTTGCCGTTGATATTATACAACGAGCTGCAAATACTCCAGGATAAATTTCTTGCTCGGGGATCAATACTTCGTCTTCGTTAGAATTTACTCGAATTCGTCGTATAACCTCGCACCGAGAGGGTATTGTTAACATGCTTGTAGAATGTCCTAATGAAATTGGTACTTCTACATGAACCTGGTTGAAATTTATGATCATTTTAGGTGCTCTTCCCATGTCAAGAAGGCAGTTATATTTTTGAAAGAAATCTAAGCCTAGAATACCGTCGCATGGGATTGAGAAATCGTTTCCAACAACATGAAATGTATGTTTAAGGTCATGCTCCTCAAAGCAAATAATTGACTTTATTGTGCCGATTGTAACTATAGTGTTACTTCCTATTCCCTTAATATAACATTTATTATTTTTTAGAATTGAAGAATGCTGATTTAAAACGTTGCTTTTGATGACAGATATTCCTGCCCCTGTATCTACTAAAAATGTTGCCGTATAATTGGAAATATTTAAATTTAAATGTATAAACGAGCAAAGATTTAAGTCAAGTGAATACATTTGAACCGAGACAATTTTGCGGCCAAGCCCAGGTGGACCACCTGGAGGCCTTTTTAGTTTTCCGCTTCATTAGTTTGTTGCAAACTACGGATGCTTTGACTATTATTCTGTACTCTTTGTGAAAACCTATTTCTGTTACCCCTTGAGGAGTATTGAGAGTTATTGCCGTTACCCCTTGAGGAGTATTGAAAGTTATTGCCCCTATACTTATTATTATTGCCGCGGCCAGAAGAGTTTCGTCCATATTGACGTTGATTACCACCACGCGTTTGGTTATTTGAACGATAATAATTAGACCGGTGTCCTCTGTAGTGCGATATGGAGGCTGAACTCTCCCTCTCAGCTATCGTTTGTACATATTTGGTAATCGCCGCATTAACAGAATCGAACGTACCAGCTCGCATGACAGTTTTTATTTCGGAATTAGTCGAATTTGCTTTTAAAGCTGAAACGGTATGCTGTGTTGTGTATTTTTCAGCAAGGACATTTGATGCACCTTCGGCAATGTAGGCGCGTTTCAGTGAAGAAGAAAGCACTTCGATTTCTTTTATATAATCGGCGCTAGATTTGTTAAATGTTTTGGTATTCATTAATTTTCCGACGATTAGCTCAGTTGGTTCCGCTTTTATTTTATTTTTCAAAGTATTTATTTTACAATTGACGCTATATCCGACTCGTTAGTTATTAGTGAGCGAGCATTTCCTTTAAGTTTCGTTTTTATTACGCGAATTGCCGTTTCGGTAAAGGCACTAGCATATTCTTCTCGAAGATTTTCATCCAATAACTCTAGCGCATCAATAAACCGGGTTAGCTCGGCGACTGTCCCATCAAATTCTGGTAAAATACGGCAAGCAAAGCTTGTAAACTCCATTGCGGATACCATTTTAGCTTTAGATTTTCTATCGGATTGAGAAGGAACTAAAATATTTGAATCAATCAGAATTTTAGAGTTTACGACTTCAGATTCGTGATCTGACTCAAAAGTAACTGAAATATTTAAGTCAAGCAGAGTTTGAGGATCAGGAGAAACAAAAACTTTTATTTTCTGCTGTGAGAAAACCCTACTTATCAAGGCATATGCCTCAGTATGAAAAGCTATCGAAATCGCCTTTTGCTCTTGACTTAGCTCGGCGGAATAACGATTATGTATAGTTTTTATGTTATTAAAATTTTCAATTAGTTTTACTACGTGTTCATTTACTGTCTCTGTTGATGGAAGCAAAGACTTGTTTAAACATTTATACCGTCTCTTAATTTCATTTAAATGAGTGTTTAGGATTCTTTCCAAATTATTCCATTTCATATTACACACTTAATTGACGATTATCATTTCTGGAGGAAAATGTAGAAAAATGAAAACTGACTATGACACTTACGCGTAGCATAAATATGTGCGGAAAATGGGCGGATAGAGATTATTTTTGTTGTTGATTGGCTCGTGTGCTAACATTTGTGAGCCTATAACTTATAACATTATGGCACCTTATTATTTGACACTACACTAATGAATTTGAATATTTGACTTGGTTTTTTTTTTTTTTAAATAACTTATATAACAATAACTCGAATTGAAAATTTTAAAAATTAAAATACCTTTGCGCTTTGCAACTTATCTGATTATTCGATGTATCCAATTTGTTGATCGGGCTTGAGAGCATGCTGGAGTGGTTATGTTCTGTGCTTCAAACTGATGTCACATGTCGCTGATATAGCTGCTAGCATTGTTGAACCTTCCAGGCGGCCAAGGCACGACGTCGGGCTGTCGCGCCACGATGATGATGATTGTTGAACCTGAGTAAAAGGGCTGAATACAAGCACGTAGTTCTTGTTCCTCGCCTGGGTACTTTGTTGTATGTTTCGCTCAATGTATCAACATAAAAGTATAAAAAAGATTATTCATTCCGATGAAAATACAAACATGTGTCTGGTTAAACGGTGCGTATTTGAAGTCGATCGAATTCGTATGTTATCCATGTACGATTTTCCTTGTATACTCGGGAAAGCTGTCCACGAAAAAAAACCCCTGATAAAAACGACGGCAGCCTAAAGATGTCGAAGATTTCTCCAAAATTCCGCTTCCAATTAAAGATATTCGTTTATTCTTTGGCCATTCTCGATGAACGATAATTGACACTGACTATTTTTCCATGTTGTCTCTATTGGAACTGGTTTTTCAAAATGATCCAGATATTGACCGTACTTGTACGCTTCCAATTATTATTAAGTATTTCCACTATCCCGTTAGCGTATTATCGTTTGACTAATTTTATTATTTATAATTTGTTACTTTCTCGGAATATTTGTTATATTCGTTATAATATTAGAATGCAAATTTTCTTGCAAATTCACGATATGAATCGCCACGTTTTTCACATCAGGTTAGGAAGTCGAAACTGGTTTTGCAACTTATGTTAGTAATTACTTCGATTTTATAAAATACGAATTTTATTTTAAATTGACATGGAAATGTCTTATAGCTGGGGGTCATCCTAAAAATCTGCCCGTCACACGAAATGTCTGTTTTTCTACTCGTGGGTCAGAAGAGGAAACAAGCCCATTGAAAATTTTTCCAAGTTCTATGAATGTAGTGGCCGATCCTCAGTCAATCCGAGTCAGTCATCAAAGGGAACTCACGAAAATCGAAAAACTTCGCATCATGAACTGGCTAAACAACCAGGCACCCATAAAACAAGTCAACATCATTCAACTGCCATCACCTCGTGATTCAAATCTGCTCACAACACCAGCCACATCCAGACAACCTGTCTCCCTCACTCGTGCACAGCGCTATGGCTCCTCCTTCAGAGCAATCTTTTTGTTTTCATCAATTAGTCACTAACCTGACTCAGTAAGAAAATCGTTGGGGTAGGTCGGGAAATAGCTTCAACTTCACAACACACACACACACACTCGTATGCAGGCAATGGAGAGACAGTTGAGTTGAAGAAGTTCAATGGATGGGCGTTGCTTCGTCATCGGCGACAGTGCGAAAGAGATGCTTGCTCTACGGACCTTGGACTACAATTCCGCGGCGGATCCACCCCTTTCTTGTGATGGCCAATCCCATCCAGCCGACTGAAATCAGTGTCACCAAACGGAACTTACGACCATACTTGTATCGCGCATACCGCGTACTATCACGATCGATGATATATCAACTAACAGTGCACAATTCTGATTTAGTGAGGAGAATAGTGCAGATGATACAGTTTGTGCAGCGCGGATAAAGTAAACGTTAATGCAATAAAATTGTGTTGACGCGCTTACCGTCTTTAGACTTAGACGAGTACTATCTAAGTATCTAATAGTAAGTGTGTTTAGCTAGACCGCGGCTTGACGCGATCGATCGCGGATTTACGTACTAACGAAGCACAGGCGCATATAAATATGTGGAGTGTATGATCGCTTGATCCACACACGGGGCAACGGTTGGGTTAATTTGTATTCTCCTGTACACTATGCGGGACGGTATGTCTTGAAAATGATACAAAGTATCTGCACTGCATGCAGATACATCGGTACATCTTATGTCTACCGAAAGCGTGGGACGTGTTTTGTCGAATGAATTCATCCAGTGTAACTATACTGGGATCTTTATAAAACTTACGTCGATATCTTCAACACAACAGGTTCCACGCAGTCGGTAGCCAAAGACATATCCATGTTCCGATGTATCTGCATGCAGTGTAGATACTTTGTATCATTTTTGACATGGAAATGTCTTATAGCTGGGGGTCATCCTAAAAATCTGTCCGTCACACGAAATGTCTGTTTTTCTACTCGGGGGTCAGAAGAGGAAACAAGCCCATTGAAAATTTTTCCGAGTTCTATGAATGTAGTGGCCGATCCTCAGTCAATCCGAGTCAGTCATCAAAGGGAACTCACGAAAATCGAAAAACATCGCGTCATGAACTGACTAAACAACCAGGCACCCATAAAACAAGTCAACATCATTCAACTGCCATCGCCTCGTGATTCAAATCTGCTCACAACACCAGCCACATCCAGACAACCTGTCTCCCTCACTCGTGCACAGCGCTATGGTTCCTCCTTCACAGCAATCTTTTTGTTTTCATCAATTAGTCACTAACCTGACTCAGTAAGAAAATCGTTGGGGTAGGTCGGGAAATAGCTTCAACTTCACACACGCACACACACATACACACACTCGTATGCAGGCAATGGAGAGACGGTTGAGTCGAAGAAGTTCAATGGATGGGCGTTGCTTCGTCATCGGCGACAGTGCGAAAGAGATGCTTGCTCCACGGACCTTGGACTACACTTCCGCGGCGGATCCACCCCTTTCTTGTGATGGCCAATCCCATCCAGCCGACTGAAATCAGTGTGACCAAGGTCACCAACGTGTTTTTCCCGTGGATGTAAGGAACTTACGACCGTACTTGTATCGCGCATACCGCGTACTATCACGATCGATGATATATCAACTAACAGTGCACAATTCTGATTTAGTGAGGAGAATAGTGCAGATGATGCAGTTTGTGCAGCGCGGATAACGTAAACGTTAATGCAATAAAATTGTGTTGTTGCGCTTACCGTCTTTAGACTTAGACGAGTACTATCTAAGTATCTAATAGTAAGTGTGTTTAGCTAGACCGCGGCTTGACGCGATCGATCGCGGATTTACGTACTAACGAAGCACAGGCGCATATACAATATGTAGAGTGTATGATCGCTTGATCCACACACGGGGCAACGGTTGGGTTAATTTGTATTCTCCTGTACACTATGCGGGACGGTATGTCTTGAAAATGATACAAAGTATCTGCACTGCATGCATATACATCGGTACATCTTATGCCTACCGAAAGCGTGGGACGTGTTTTGTCGAATGAATTCATCCAGTATAACTATACTGGGATCTTTATAAAACTTACGTCGATATCTTCAACACAACAGGTTCCACGCAGTCGGTAGCCAAAGACATATCCATGTTCCGATGTATCTGCATGCAGCGTAGATACTTTGTTTTTTTTAATGAAACCGGGTACTATGTAGCGGATGAAAGGATGGAACCACCATGTAAGGAAAGGATTCTTTCCCCTTAATAATTAAAACTTTTAATCGTTTAATGATAGGGTTTATTTTAGCCTTACAACAAAGTTGCTGACCCGTCGACGGTTCAGAACGAAGTGAACGATTTGAGAGAGCATTACAAGGTAGGCGTTCCTTTTATCCGATTATGCCCAACTTAGTAGAACTTAAGCATCTTCCTATCCCAGGGTCACATGCCAAAAATCAGGTGTCTACATCAATTGGTTCAAGAGTTATAGACAAAAAACCAGAAAAGTAGGGCAGTACGGGGCTCTTTGTAAGAAAATTACCGTTAGTTTTCCACCGATCGGTTTTATTTTCCCAGGGAAGTAGAAGATTATCCTCACAAGCAATCTACCAAAGCTAGAGCTTTTTAGGTTTATTTAATCGGGAGTTATAGATACATTTAATTATTTTGCATATATAGGGGAGGTGGGCGTTCTCTTGGCCTGATCATGCCCATTTTCAATACCAACCAACTAGATTATACTTCCAACATTTTACCAAAATTTCAAGTCTCTAGCTATATTCTATCGAAAGTTATCGTGCGAACGGACAGACAGACAGACAGACAGACAGACATGGCTAAATCGAATCAGGAGGTGACCCTGATCATTTATATATATACATTGCTATACCTCCGGAGCCTCCTTTAAGGTGTTACATATTTCCGTCGTGACAAAAACAATATACCCTATACTAAAAGTCTAGGGTATAAAAAGTATCGGTCATCAGCTAAGGGCCTTCGTCCAGAGACGCAACGCGACTCGAAAGCGACTGCAACCGAACGTGTTTGCGACGGTTGCACGAAAGTCGCGTTGCATTGACGCAACGCAACTCTTCTGCGACTCGTGTTGTGATAAAATGAAACCACTAGTTTGTACAGAGATTTCGCTCGCGTACTGATATGTGAAATGTTGTGTTTTGGGTGAGAGGAAGATAAGGACGGCCAGTGGTATGGAAATGTATCTTTTTTTTTGGCAATGTATTTATACCCTAGACTTTTAGTATAGGGAATATTGTTTTTGTAACGACGGAAATATGTAACACCTTAAAGGAGGCTCCGCAGGTATAGCAATATATATATATAAATGATCAGGGTCACCTCCTGATTCGATTTAGCCATGTCTGTCTGTCTGTCTGTCTGTCCGTCTGTCCGTCTGTCTGTCCGTTCGCACGATAACTTTCGATAGAATGAAGCTAGAACCTTGAAATTTTAATCAGATGTTGGAAGTATGATCTAGTTGGTTGGTATTGAACATGGGCATGATCAGGCCAAGAGAACGCCTACCTCCCCTACATATGTAAAATAATCAATGTATCTATAACTCCCGATTAAATAAACATGAAAAGCTCTAGCTTTGGTAGATTGCTCGTGGGGGCAATTTTATACTCCCCTGGAAAAATAAAATCGATCAGTTGAAAACTAACGGTAATTTTCTTACAAAGAACCCCGTACTACCCTACTTTTCAGGTGTTTTGTCCATAACTCTTCAACAAATTGACGTAGACATCTGATTTTTGGTATGTAACCCTGAAGTGAGAAGCTGCTTGGGTTTTAGTAAGTTGGACATAATCAGATCAAAGGAACGCCTACCTCCCCTACAAAATTTAAAAAATTATTTTAGATATTAATTTAATTACGATAACTTTCGATAGAATAGCACTAGCGAGTTGAGAATTTGGCAAAACGTTATTAGTAATATCTTGTTAGTTGGCATTGAAAATGGGCAAGATCCGACCTAAGGAACTCCTACCTCCCCTACAAATGAAACTTCAAATAAGCGATAACTTTTGATAGAGAGAAACCAGCGACTTAAAATTTTGGTCGAATGTTTGAAGTGAGATTGAGTTAATTGGCATTAAGGATGAGTTAGATCCAACCTAAGGAACCCCTACCTCCCCTACAAATATAACTTCAAATAAGCGATAACTTTTGATAGAGAGAAGCCAGCGACTTGAAATTTTGGTCGAATGTTTGAAGTGAGATTGAGTTAGTTAGCATTAAGGATGATTTAGATAAGATCTAAGGAACCCCTACCTCCCCTAGAAATGAAATTTTAAATAAGCGATATTTTACGACTAAATAAAGCTAGCGACTTGAAATTTTGTTCAAATATTTGTAGTAGGATCCAGTTGGCTAATACTGAAAATACGTAAAATCCGACCAATGAAATCCCTGCTTCTCCTTCAAATGAAACTTCAAATAAGCGATAACTTTCTATAGAGTGAAGCTAGACAACTGACATCTTTTTTTTTTTTTTTGGATAGAATGAAGCTAGCAACTTGAAAAATTCGACAAATATTTGAAGAATTGGTTAGTTAATTGATTTTTAGAATGGCCAAGATCCTCATGAATGTGTGCCAACCTCCCCTATAAACTGGCCATATAGGAAACTCACTTTTAATGCATATGGTCGTTGCCAATTGGTACTTTTGGTATCACCATTAGGTCTGTACAAGTCTAGGGTATATACGCTTCGGACTCCGAAGCGAAGCTTCGGCCTGGTTATACTCTAGATGAAATCTGAGAGTATTATAAGTTTGCCACAAAGTTTGTAACGCTAAGAAATAAGGCTCGCAGAAAAAAATGAATGATACAGAAGTTCATATTATCACTCGAATATCTCAAAACCGGATGTCCGTCTGTCCGTCTGTCCGTCTGTCCGTCTGTCCGTCCGTCCGTCCGTGACCTCTCTAGCTCGAGAACGCGTTGAGCTATGAAGTTGAAATTTTGCACACGTTATTTTTGACAAAAAATGAAGGCTAAGTTCGTGAACGGGCTAAATCGCTCCACCCCTTCTACCCCCTCCCATACAAAATGACACATTTTTGAAAATTTACAATAATCAGATTTTCTCAGAAACTATAAAACATATTGCTTTGAAATTTTTAATATATCATTTTTACGATAATTGTAACCTATGTTATCAAACTTATTGTAATCCTCACCCTCCTTCTACCCCCTCCCATACAAACTGCACTATTTCATGAAATACGTTAAGCCAATTTACTCAGTACGTATACAATTTATCGGGCTGAAATTTTGTACTTAACACTTAATTAACAATGTCAGTTAGATTAAAAAAAAATTAATCGATTACCCTTACTCCGTCTACCCCCTCCCATACAAAATGACACATTTTTGATAATTTACAATAACCAGATTTTCTCAGAAACTATAAAACATCTTGCTTTGAAATTTTGAATATATCACTTTTATGATAATTGTAACCTACATTATAAAATTTATTGTAATCCTCACCCTCCTTCTACCCCCTCCCATACAAACTGCACTATTTCATGAAATACGTTAAGCCAATTTACTCATTACCTATACAATTTATCGGGCTGAAATTTTGTACTTAACACTTAATTAACAATATCAGTTAGATTCAAAAAAAAATAGTCGATTACCCTTACTCCGTCTACCCCCTCCTATACAATATGACACATTTTACCAACGTTGCTCTCTAGCTTGATATCGCTTTGAGCTAATACAAAATGTTGTCTTTTGACAATAAGCTGATTTTCTCGAAAAGTGTTACAGCTATTAGTCTGAAATTTGGAATATAAAGCTTTGATGAAAATATCAGTCTCCGGAAAAAGAATTTATCAGAATCCTTTAACTTCTTCTACCACATCTGAGAGGTGATGGGATCAACAAAGTCTTAACGATGCATCCGAGATTGCAACCAAAATTATTTATTGGCTTTAACCAGGTTCAAATTCATCTAGAGTATTGCATGATTGGGGTTTACCCCAATCGTAGTTCTTTTATGTTTATACTCTAGATGAAATCTGAGAGTATTATAAGTTTGCCACAAAGTTTGTAACGCTAAGAAATAAGGCTCGCAGAAAAAAATGAATGATACAGAAGTTCATATTATCACTCGAATATCTCAAAACCGGATGTCCGTCTGTCCGTCTGTCCGTCTGTCCGTCTGTCCGTCCGTCCGTCCGTGACCTCTCTAGCTCGAGAACGCGTTGAGCTATGAAGTTCAAATTTTGCACACGTTATTTTTGACAAAAAATGAAGGCTAAGTTCGTGAACGGGCTAAATCGCTCCACCCCTTCTACCCCCTCCCATAAGTGGCTGCTAAGGTGGAAAGCGAAGGGGAGGGTTAGGGCAGGACATCTTTTCTGAGTATTGTTAACACATATTTTTCTTTTGACATGGATATGTCTTATAGCTGGGGGTCATCCTAAAAATCTGTCCGTCACACGAAATGTCTGTTTTTCTACTCGGGGGTCAGAAGAGGAAACAAGCCCATTGAAAATTTTTCCGAGTTTTATGAATGTAGTGGCCGATCCTCAGTCAGTCATCAAAGGGAACTCACGAAAATCGAAAAACTTCGCATCATGAACTGACTAAACAACCAGGCACCCATAAAACAAGTCAACATCATTCAACTGCCATCCCCTCGTGATTCAAATCTGCTCACAACACCAGCCACATCCAGACAGCCTGTCTCCCTCACTCGTGCACAGCGCTATGGCTCCTCCTTCAGAGCAATCTTTTTGTTTTCATCAATTAGTCACTAACCTGACTCAGTAAGAAAATCGTTGGGGTAGGTCGGGAAATAGCTTCAACTTCACACACACACACACACACATACACACACTCGTATGCAGGCAATGGAGAGACGGTTGAGTTGAAGAAGTTCAATGGATGGGCGTTGCTTCGTCATCGGCGACAGTGCGAAAGAGATGCTTGCTCCACGGACCTTGGACTACACTTCCGCGACGGATCCACCCCTTTCTTGTGATGGCCAATCCCATCCAGCCGACTGAAATCAGTGTGACCAAGGTCACCAACGTGTTTTTCCCGTGGATGTAAGGAACTTACGACCGTACTTGTATCGCGCATACCGCGTACTATCACGATCGATGATATATCAACTAACAGTGCACAATTCTGATTTAGTGAGGAGAATAGTGCAGATGATGCAGTTTGTGCAGCGCGGATAACGTAAACGTTAATGCAATAAAATTGTGTTGACGCGCTTACCGTCTTTAGACTTAGACGAGTACTATCTAAGTATCTAATAGTAAGTGTGTTTAGCTAGACCGCGGCTTGACGCGATCGATCGCGGATTTACGTACTAACGAAGCACAGGCGCATATACAATATGTAGAGTGTATGATCGCTTGATCCACACACGGGGCAACGGTTGGGTTAATTTGTATTCTCCTGTACACTATGCGGGACGGTATGTCTTGAAAATGATACAAAGTATCTACACTGCATGCAGATACATCGGTACATCTTATGCCTACCGAAAGCGTGGGACGTGTTTTGTCGAATGAATTCATCCAGTATAACTATACTGGGATCTTTATAAAACTTACGTCGATATCTTCAACACAACAGGTTCCACGCAGTCGGTAGCCAAAGACATATCCATGTTCCGATGTATCTGCATGCAGTGTAGATACTTTGTATCATTTTTTTTCTTTCAACGGTTTAATTTCGCTTATGTATTACATAAGTCGCGTGCCTAATAAATTTGAACAGGAGCATAAATATCAAGGCGAATAACGCGTTTAATTAAAAGAATAAATTATTAATCTATTCTACTAATATACCTATAGAGCTCGAATTAATAAATAGGGAATATTAAGTTGCTCCTGGGAGCATCTTCTCGTATCACATAATAACGTATAATAATATAAAGTATTTTTTTTTTGTATTTACTCACAGTTTTTAGCTTTTTTTTTCCTTGTTGGCAGGATTCGGTGGCGGCCGCTACTGGATGATGATTCGAAAAACCTAGGCGAATTCTCTTTTTTTCTTTTTTTTTTAACTCAAAGAAATAGTGATGCGAGTCGCTCCTTAAAACAAAAACAATAAACACAATCCAGTCAAGAGACCGGAGGGTTCCTTAATTGACCGGACTCTTGCCGTAGGGCGAAGGCCGACTCTCTGGTCCGATATATGGTGTGGGCTTAGTGGAGCGCCTAAGCGGCTCACTGTGGGTCGTTGGCTTAGCGGAGCGCCTATGCGGCTCACTGCGGGGCGTTGCCTTAGTGGAGCGCCTATGCGGCTCACTGTGTGTCGTTGGCTTTGCGGAGCGCCTATGCGGCTCACTGCGGGTCGTTGGCTTAGCGGAGCACCTATGCGACTCACTGTGGCGTCGTTGGCTTAGCGGAGCGGGATTTTTACTCGGGTTTCGTCCCTCCCGCTAGGACGAAGCCCGCTAGGGCAGGCCTACGGCCTGTTGTCCCGCACAAAAAAAAACTATCACGATAGCAACCACTTTCCAATTCCCGCGATAACATGCTCTTTTTTTTCTTTCTCTATTTCGAATTTCTTTATTTTACGTTTTATTTCCTTTAATTCTTATTCTCGGCGGTACTATCTGTTCTGTACCCCTGCCGGTCGAAACCAACCACGTGGCCGTCCAGAATTCTCCTCCGTCCCCCTTTCCGGAAACGCCTTTTGAATGAGGGAACACAAATTCCCCCTTTTCCCGCAGCTTTTCCCCTGGGTGGTGAAAAGGAACATATTTCTTTCGGAACACCACCCAGAGAGAATTGCCACATCGCGCGTTCTGCGTTCCACATGCCTTGCAAAAATTTCGGTTCAGTGGCGTCAATGGAATGAACATCACTGACATTATGACAATTGGTAAATTGTTTACATGCTATCTTGTGTCGGGATGGAGACTAATCTCTTTGATGGAGACCGAGAAGGCTTTCAGCGAGGCAGAACGTCGAGGGAACCACCGAAATTCCGGGAATCTTCCTCCAAAAGTTTCATCGATAAAGCCGGTAAATCCTATTTTTTTTTGTTTCAGTGTCCGTGGTTGAAGATGTCCGTTTCATCAGTCAACAAAGGCATCTGTTACACGATGATAGTTGATGCGATAGTAGCTGTCATGACAGCAACTATCACAGATACTATCGCCGTGTAGATTACTTCATAGTCACTATCGCACTATCACGACTGTACTATCACACTATCTAGCTTTGCTTTGATAGTGTGATAGTACTATCGCGACAGTCGCAGGAAATATCACGCACTGTCACGTGAAAACTCAAGTGTGATAGTAATAGTGACACTACTGCCAGTTCTCTGTCATGAACATATGAACATGTTTGAAACTCTCACGTTAAGCTGAGATAAAATTAAAATTATATAGTAATTCTCCACGAATTTTCAGTGAGCACTCTTTGTGCATTGGAACCGCGACTAGTGAGTGAAGTTACGCGCCACTAGCCTTCAATTTGATTCAATCTTCTTCGTGGTCGTTAAATAGTTAATTGCTGGCGTGTCAAAGTGTTTAAGCATGACCATCGAGATACCATCCGGTCCAAGGGCTTGCATCTTCTTACCAGAGTAGGACAGGTGTAGCCATTTTCAATCGCTCGCTACTGTCAATATACCTATACTATCGCGATATCCACTTGTAGCGTGTAGACTGTGCACTATCATAACACACTATCGAGGTGAACTATCACGATAGTACTCTCGTGATAGTACTATCATCGTGTAACTGAGGCTTAACTCGCAATCTGGAAGCGCTAAGAGACCGCCATGGTATGCCGCATTTAGAGTCGGACCGTACTCACAGTCGCCTCCGGCTCCTCCGATGGCAGGAATGCATACCAGATACCACTATCGGGGCCGGGCTATTGGTCCCTAGCGGAATTGGCGGTGTTGGCGGTCCAATGTCGACCCACACGATGTACCGATCGCTTATTGAGGATTAAAAGCTAACTCGCGAAGCAATGGAGCGATACCTATACGGGTGGAATGAAATGGTTGTCGTTATCCCGCTTGCAAAGGTCGCTCAAACATCCTATGGCGACGAAAACGCCATTTAGAGTGGCAGGACCACGTCCGACTAGCTCGTTGTCGTCGTATTTAAAAATTCTACTAGGAGTGACAACCAACTGTTCCTGAATGTAATTATAAAATATAAAATCTAAAAGAAGAGCATAATGATGTACTGAATTCGGCAAAAGTGGGTTATCTACTCTATTTACGGAAGCATTTAAGTTAGTACTCACAATAATTAGATCTAAAATTCTACCAATGGAGTTTTCAACATGATTAATTTGCATCAAATCCATGGCAGAAAGACAATCTGTTAGAAAAAATTCGCACTCGAGACGTAGATCGCGTGGCAAAAATCTTTTTTCTCCATCATTCCAATACCAACTTATGTTACCAAAATTGAAATCCCCAACAACAATCAATTTATCAGTTTCTTTAAAAGACGCAGAAATTTTGGAAATATTCTCCACATGTTTTTGAAAAATATCAATCGAACTCAGGGGTGGTAAATAGCTGTTAAAAATATAAACTGTTTCACTGTGAGAAATATTTATACTCACACATATGTGTTCCACATCGTTATGGAATAGCTCAACTTGATGAGATGGGAATACTGTCTTGACAGCAATCAAAACACCTCCCCCTCTTCTAGTTATACCCTAGACTTATAGTATAGGGTATATTGTTTTTGTCACGACGGAAATATGTAACACCTTAAAGGAGGCTCCGGAGGTATAGCAATGTATATATATAAATGATCAGGGTCACCTCCTGATTCGATTTAGCCATGTCTGTCTGTCTGTCCGTCTGTCTGTCTGTCTGTCTGTCCGTCTGTCTGTCCGTTCGCACGATAACTTTCGATAAAATGAAGCTAGAGCCTTAAAATTTTGGTAAAATGTTGGAAGTGTGATCTAGTTGGATGGTATTGAAAATGGGCATGATCAAGCCAAGAGAACGCCTACCTCCCCTACATATGTAAAATATATAAATGTATCTATAACTCCCGATTAAAGAAACATGAAAAGCTCTAGCTTTGGTAGATTACTCATGAGGGTAATCTCATACTCTCCTGGGAAAATAAAACTGATAAGTTGAAAACTAACGGTAATTTTCTTACAAAGAACCCCGTACTACCCTACTTTTCAGGTTTTTTGTCTATAACTCCTGAACCAATTCACGTAGACACCTGATTTTTGGCGTGCAACCTTAAAGTGAGAAGCTCCTTAAGATAATGTATTTTAAGTTGGGCATAATCAGATCAAATTTCCAAAAATTAAATATTCCTTTAATTACGATAACTTTCGAAAAAATGATACTAGCAAGTTGAATTTGAAAGAATGTTGCTAATAAGACCTACTTTGTTGGTATTGAAAATGGGCAAGATCCGACTCAAGGAACCCCCACCTCCCCTACAAATGAAACTTCAAATAAGCGATAACTTTTGATAGAGTGAAGCTAGCGACTTTAAATTTTGGTCAAATGTTTGTAGTATGATCCAGTCGACTAATATTATATAATATATAATATATAATATAACACTAATACGTAAAATCCGACCATCGAAACCCCTACTTCCCCTACAAAATAAACTTCAAATAAGCGATAACTTTCGATAGAATGAAGCTAGAGACTTGAAATTTTGTTTAAATGTTTGTAGGGGGATCTAATTGGTTGATGGAAATGCTGGGCAAGATCCGACTCAAGGAACCCCCACCTCCCCTACAAGTGAAACTTCAAATAAGCGTTAATTTTCGATAGAATGAAGCTAGCGACTTGAAAAATTGGATAAATATTTGTAGAATGGGTAAGTTAATTGATTTTGAGAATGGTCAAGATCCCACTGAATGAGTGCCAACCTCCCCTATGAACTGGCCATATAAGAGACCCACTTTTAATGCATATGGTTGTTGCCAATTGGGACTTTTGGTATCACCACTAGGTCTGTACAAGTCTAGGCCTGGTTGAGTTTTCATAATGATCTCGACGAAAAACATGGTAGTTACTTGCAAATATAAAAATAATAAAAATAATAAAAAATAGTAGTCCGGATGGCGCAACGGTTAGCACGTTCGCCTTCAACGCACTGGGCCCCGGTTCGATTCCGGGGATTTACGTGTCGGACTATGAGCCCACTCAGCTGTTAAATGAGTACCCATTATGGGGTAAATAACTCGGTTGAGCGTGTTGCTGATCACATACCTCTGCACAAAAAACCGTCACGATCTAGAAAATGAGATGGTGCTAACTCATCTCGAGGCCGTGGTTCAAATTGGACTGTTGCGCCAGTTATTTATTTTACTTGCAAATAATTCCTCATTTGTAATCTCAGAATGAAGCCAAGTTTCGGTCAAACATATCGTAGGCTAATTTTCTTGTGAAATTGCAAGATAAAAGTCATTCGTTCTAGAACGAAGACCACCTACATTTTGATAGTAACCGAAAATAAATTTGTTAAATTTAAGTTTGAAAAATTAAAAGCAGATATGTTAATACCTTTTGGCCAGAAACTGGCACAAAACACTTGCTTTGAATGTTCCAGAGGAATTTTTAATGAAAAACTAATTGAAGTTAATTTCGAAATATCGCTATCTTTTTTAACCAAGGGATAAACTGAAATGAAAGTTGAATCTGACAAATTTAGTTTTTTTACAACATAATTCTTCAAATCGTCCGCCTTCATAGAAGTATGGAGTTTTGAAATATGGAAAACTTTGAAACTGGGTAGACTTTTAAGAGAATTATCGGTATCATCGATACCATAAATTTTCTTGTGTCGCCCACTTTGATTTTTATCAACCCTGAGTGCGACAGAAGTGCCATCACCAACAGCGGCCGGCTTTTTAACACCATTCTTCTTTTTACGCATTGTTACATGCTTATCAATCGGTGATTGATGAGCGTTAGAAGGTGTAAGGTTTTGAGAAGCTGTGGAAGGAACAACAATTATTGATTCACTTACCACTTCTCTCCTATCAGATGGAATTTTGTCGAGTGATGTCACTTTTGATTTTTTTTACCTTTACTTTTTCCTTTGATTTGTTCTTATTTTTCTTCGATTTAGTTAAATTGTCCAAATTACTATTGCTATTACAAAAATTACTCGAATTCATAAGGGATTTCATCTTACTAAGTTGGCTTTGCAATGACGCAACTACTTGGGAAAGCCCATCTAATTGAATTTTGTAAATTTCCGAGCAAAGGCAATTTTTCATACTGATTTTAGGGTTTTGTAAAAAAACAAAACCCTTATGAAATCGGTCATGCGTCCGTCTGTCTGTCTGTCTGTCCATGAAATATCTCACGAACCGCTGAAGCTACATGCATGAAATTTGGTGGAAATATGTATAAGTACTATAATTCTCTGGAGAAAGCGATGCGTCGTAATAGGTCAACTTTAAGGGGAGGTCTCCATAGAGGGGAAATGAAGGTCGAAATTTTTTTTTCGTTTGGTATAGACAAGTGGGGTATCGTAAGAAAGGTACCGTCGAGTACATTCCATTTCTGGAATTTTCTCCAAATTTGAAGAAAGGAGAAAAGAGGGAGAGGGGAAAATATGTGGTCCGAGTTTGTCCCACCCCCTTGCATTTGGAGACCGTTATACTTAGAAATATGAAAATTTACAGAAAGGCGGCATTTGCCTAACATAGAAAACTAAAAATAATGGAATTTTGAAATCTCATCAAAAAAGGTTAATAATAGTACATTTGTACATTTGCAGTTAACACACCCCTGTACCCCTCAAGCACACCCCAGGTCAAAAATATTGATGGCCAACAATAACCAACATCAGAGACAATAATATTTCTAGGTTTGATTGCAATCACTTAATATTTAATAATAGTACATTCATTTAAAATTAGGCAATTTTACACTACCCATATACAAAAAATACACCTACCGGCGTCATGCATATGTGCGAGTACTACTTGCATATTGTTTTTCGTAGATCGAATTGTAGTTGAACCATTTCTGTAAGCGTAAAGATTGGTGGGAGTGGAAGGAGGGGAGGGGGGTTATGCAAGTTTGCAATTTGCAATGTCGTCTTAACATGAATGGTTAAGCATCTCGAAGAGTAGGACAGTTTATCTCGTATACTCATATCTATCTACAGTACAGCTTCTCGTGTTAAAATTATTATTTTGAAAGGTGATAGATGGAGTCTTTTTAGGGTTTTGTAAAAAAATAAAACCCTTATGAAATCGGTCATGCGTCCGTCTGTCTGTCCATGAAATATCTCACGATCCGCTGAAGCTACATGAATGAAATTTGGTGAAAATATGTAGAAGTACTATAATTCTCTGGAGAAAGCGATGCGTCGTAATAGGTCAACTTTAAGGGGAGGTCTCCATAGAGGGGAAGTGAAGGTCAAAAAAATTTTTTCGTTTGGTATAGGCAAGAAATCATAAGAAAGGTACAACTGAACTGAGTACATTCCATTTTTGGCATTTTCATCAAATTTGTAGAAAGGAGAAAGGAGGGAGAGGGGAAAATATGTGATCATAAGTTGTCCCACTCCCTTGCATTTCCAGACCATTACACTTAGGAATATGAAAACTTACAAAAAGGTGGCATTTTACTAGCATAGAAAACTAAAAATAACGGAATTTTGATATCTTGTCAAAATAGGTTAATAATAGTACATTTCTTGCATTTGCAGTTAGGACACCCCTGCATCCCACAAACACATCTGAGGTTAAAAACATTGATGGCCAACGATAAAAAAACACTATACAATAATATCTCTAAGTTTCGTCATAATCAAATAATATTTAATAATAGTACATTCATTTAAAGTTAGGCATTTTAACACTATCCATACAAAAAATACGACGCGCTCGGTGGCCGTGATCGTTCGGTCACCGCTCTACTAATCTAGAGCTCGGAGATCAAATCTCGGCGCGATCAAAAACTGCCTCTCAGTGCTCCGAGCTTGTCAGTATAAAGACGGCGCGGATAGGAGATGCATGCTAGCAACTGCAAGTCCGAAAAGTAGATATGCTATTGAAACGTCAACAAGGCATAGAAATGCTAAAGATGTTGGCGCGTCCATGCCCCTGGAGGGGTCAAGGCAATTAGAGATACAAAAAATACACCTACCGGCCTCATGTATATATGTAGGTGCGAGTACTAATTGCATGTTGTTTTTCGTAGTGCGAATTTCAGTTATTTGATTAACCATTTTTGAAAGGGTAAAGATTGATTGGGAGCAGGGATTCTATAATAATAATAATTATTCATAAAATTTCTCTTTTTACGGTTTTGTAGTAAAAATAAAACTCTTATAAAATCAACCAAATGTCTGTCCGCCTGTCTATTGAATATCTGACGAACGGCTGAAGCTACACGTGAAATTCGGTAAGAATGTGTAGAAATGCTATAATTCGCTGGAGAAAGCGACGTGTCGTAATTGGCAAATTTTTTGGGGGGGGGGGGCACTTAGGGGCGAAATTAACGTCAAATTTTTTATTGACTGGTATTGGCAGCGTTGTGGGGTGTCGTGAGAAAGATAATGTTGTATAGATTCTATTTTTGGTATATTCTTTAACTTGAAGAAAGCGGAACAAGGGAATTGGCATGTAAGATACTATATCATGGGTAAGACATTTTAATTATGGTGTTTTTATCCATCTGTGTGGTACCAAGAAGAGTCAGGAGCCGATAATTACTTACCAAAATAAGCGCTTGCTACAAAACCCTCGAATTGCGGGCGTAGCCCTCTATATTCCGGTTTCATTAATAATATTTTTCGAAAAGAAAAAAGAAAGAAAATCGATAAAAATAAAAACGAAAAAAAAAGCTAAAGTCGCAAGTAAGCCTCGAAACAGGGTCCGAAGATTGCAAGGCGGACGCACCAAACACTACGCTATGAGGGCTCTTAAACAGAGCTTCAAATTAAATGTAGATATACAATTTGTACCGTATCTGTGTGTACAATCGAATTCACACGAATTGCAAATTGACACACACGAATTGACAAATATAAACAAAGAAACAAAATCGCGCTAAGTGAAAAAATACACAAACCCAAGATTTTCACTTTAAACACGAAAATTATATTAAAAAATGAATTATCCGTAAACACCGGAATCCACTGTTAAAACTATAATTTAAACTATTGCGTTAAATATAATAATTTTAGATTATTTTCACGAGCGCGGGTTGATACGTCCGGACACTGACAATTCCTCCTCTTTATGGCTTATTATTACGCCTCAGGAGAAAGACAACACAAACATCCTTGGCCACGAACGCCGTGAACAGAACTTGAACCCATAACGACCGTTGTTGGACATGAGACTGACACCTCTATATCTAAATTCCGAAAGTTATATTTATACTCGGCAGTCTAGCGAATGTGTCTAACTCGTAATATTGGAGATACAGGTTTAGTCGACATTGCGAACTTACACCGTAGGCAAGTCGACTCTATTCGACCTTCGCAAATATTTTTACGGCGAAACTACATCCAGTCCTCTGCATGATGCTGCACGCAAGGTTGACGCAAGTTTTACTCGGCTCAACTTAAAAGATCATCGATTTTCTTCTTTGAGAAGCAAATTGATCATGTAAGCGTATGTTGTAACATACGGCTCATGCCAACAATCAAATCGATCGTGAACAAAATATACATTGGTAAATATGACAGAGGTAGCACAGTCAAGGATCTGTTTCTTATTCCTTGCTATGATAAAAAATCAAAAAAATCGCTTGAAATTCATAATTCATCACTCGGTTGCTACAAAAGCCATTATGCATCATAATAAACTCAAAATTCTTATTTAACATACTCTGCATCGCTTGTTGAAGGACAATTCTACCCCATCGTTCTCCACTGCTTTAAAGAACACAGCTCATAATATAATTCATTACAGTTACTATAGTGGCGCACCGAAATATAATAATTATTATACAGTAATAAAACCAAAAAGTTACGAAGCCGTCCTTATGCGATGGCTGCGAATTGTTACCATATGCAAGTGCAACATTACCAACACCCACCTCAAATACAAAAATTTTTTGACAAATCTTTGAACAAAAGTCTAAAGGTGAACATCAAATCAACTTAAGATTTCGTGTTTGTGCGTAAACATTGCACCAGAATAGCGGTGTTTGCGGTTTATATTTTAGCACAAACACTAAATCTTGAAATGTTTGTTAAAACATTTGTACAAAAAAATGCTAATGTGACGTAAGCTTATAAACTTTCGGCGTTTAAAAAGACAACACTGTTCGGAGAAACTTAGAATTAAACCGGAAACTAATATATTATATTCATCCCATTTCACAACCATTTTCATTCAAATTCTGCGCCATCTGCTAGCGGAAACCTGAGATAACGAGAATCCAGCCGGTATCGCAACCATTTGCTTCTCAGCTTCATACACTAATTTTAATTTGCTTATAATTTACTAATTAGCGACCAACAAATGTTCTTAACAGACCAACAATCACCAACAAACGATTTCAATTCAGAATTTTGCAAGTCTAGGTTCATAACATCATTTTTTGGGAATTTTCTATTGAGGAGGGGCTAACTTAACCTAAAAATATTTAATTTGCTTATAATTTACTAATTAGCGACCAACATATCTTCTTAACAGACCAAAAATCACCAACAAACGATTTCAATCCAGAATTCTGCAAGTTTAGGTTCGTAATGTCATTTTGGGGATTTTCTTGTGAGGACGGGCTAACCTAACCTAAAAACTTTTAATTTGCCTTTAATTTACTAATTAGCGACCAACAAACGTTCTTAACAGACCAACAATCACCAACAAATGATACGAATAGTTAAATACAATTTTTGTTGAACTGGAGGGGCTAACTTGACATCACTCTTTAATGAATGCTCTTCGTGGGATAACCAACATGTCCGAAAAAGTTGATGAATTATGTACATACACACGAGTGATAGGCGTGTTTTTTGTACTGCGGTGCAGGTTACTTGGGGGCTATCCTGGTTAACTTACACATATTACACAAACAACATACCCTAGTTGTTTGTGTAATGTATGTTAGTTAACCTGGAGGGGGGCTACCCAATTAACCTACACCGCAGAACAAAAAAACACGCCTAATGTAGTTTTAAGTTGACTCCTTGTATTTGTTAAGTTGGAATAAATTGAAATTTGCAAATGATGCATTTGCTGAAAATCCAAGATCTTGGGAATCAGGTCATTCTAGTTCGGACCGTCCAAGGGGGAAGAAAAGCGCATAGCGTTAAGGCGGCTATTACACTATAAAAGTTCTTTTACAAATATCTTTTATGAAAGCTATTTTCAAAGAACTTTTATAGTGTAATAGCCTCCTAAGAAAAGATTTGCGACATGGACGTTGCTTGTTTCAACTATTGTACTTTTCTAATATGCTTGCACACCTTCCCCCTTTAGCGGCTAATATCATTCATAAAAGTTCTTTTGAAATATCGTTCGTCAAATATATTTGTAAAAGAACTTTTATAGTGTAATAGCCGCCTAAGAACGGAATCAAAGCACATAGTGCTAGAAATTAAGAGATAATTTGTAACGTTTTAACTTCGTTTTTAATCAAAGCACATAGTGCTAAAAATAAAGAGTTATTTTGTAGCGTTTTAACTTCGTTTTTAACGTATACATTCAAGCACAAACGATGCCAACCCGGGTGTCTCCGGATGGCAGAACAGAAAACCAGATTGACCATATAGCCATTTTCAAGACATGGAGGAACTACGCGGAGCTTCGTGTTTCTGTGCACGTGCTTCGATTTCATTATGGGGGGAACCGAGAAAAAAGTCTTATTAGCTAACTGTATCCGTCGCTTGATTTCGTCAGTTTCGTTGGCGTCCCTTGACAGGTTGCAACCCAGGTAGATGAAGTTGTTCACGAACTCGATGTTGAGGTCCCCCACGTTGATGCTCGATTGTGCAGGTGTCCTTGTCGTCGATTGCATCATTATTTTAGTTTTACACTCCTTGATACGTAGTCCAACTTCTTTTGCAGCGGTATCGAGCGTATGCAGAAGTTCTTCTGCGTCGGTCAATCTTCGGGACATGATGTTGATGTCGTCAGCGTACGCTGCTAATTGTGTCGACTTGATGAGTAGCGTCTTACTGTTGTCCATATTCATAGCCCGAAATAGCATATTCCAGTGCTAGGTTGAAGAGCGTCGGTGCCAGTCCATCGCCCTGTTTCAGACTAATGCGTGTTTCAAATAGATCAGTAAGTCTATTATAGATGCTGACCTGTGAGACGGAGTTGGTTGGTCATCGTCATCTTTGTCAGTCGCACTAATTTGGCCGGTATACCAAATTGCACCATGATGTTGTACAGTACTGTTGTTGTTGTAGTAGTAATGGTCAGAATTCGATGTGTTTGTCTGTTACATGCCTACAGTTTCGTCTTCATCCTCGGTGTCGAGGGATAGAAAGTTAGCTGCCTCTATTGGGTTCTCCCACAGCGCTCTTGGAGTCAAGTGAGTGGGCGCAGCTGGGCATTGAAAGATATGGTTTACGTCGGGAGGGGTTCCGTTACAAGCAGGACAGATGTTAGAGACGTCCTGGTCTATGCGAGATAGGTAGGAGTTCAGTCGCGAACACCAGCCTGACCGAAGTTGGGCGAGTGTTGTTCTCGTAGCTCTCGGAATTCTTTCCTCTTCCTGAGATATCGTTGGTGGTATGGACAAGAGCACTGGATTCGAACCTAAGCTTGCTATTGACTTGTTGACCTCTTCTCGATGTATTGCTGCGATGGCCGACCTATGTGCGTTACTATCAAATGGTTCCCTTTTGTATCTCTGGACGTCTCTTTCAAGGTCCCTCAGGTCGCGCCTGACATGTCTGGGCGGCAGCGTCTTGTCCATGAGATTGAAATTAGGGTGATCACTGCGATAGCAGCCCACAAGGTATTGCTGGGCAAGAAGCTGGTTGTGATCTCACACAGGAGCCGCATAGTTGGCCACTGATCTTCCGACTGCTTTGTACGTGACCAGTAGTGTTTCTTTGTCTTTGCCCCAGGTGCTACCGGGCAGGGCTTTGAGGATCTTATTCCTACTGCGCATCCTATTGCATACAGTTAAGGCATGGGGTGATGATGTGGCCATGCTATCTAGCGTTACTCCTAGGATTTTAGGATGGATTACAGTAGGAATAAGATTATTCCCGATCGAGATATCAAGCTGCATCTTGACCTCCTTCGTCCAGGTGGTGGTGGTGGCCGAGGATTTGGGCGCTGAGACGGTCAGGTTCTTGTTTATGAAGAACGAGTGTAGTCGTTCAAGATAACCGTTGATGTTTCTGCACATAACCGCTATGCCATTCCCTGTTGCTAGAATGGAACAGTCGTCAGCGTAGGAGATAATAACGATCCCTTCAGGTGGTGCTGGGAGTCCTGAGAGGTATAGATTGAACAAAGTAGGAGATAGAACTTCTCCTTGAGGTACCCCTTGTTTAATCTTCTTAAGCTTTGATTTGCTGTTCCTGAATTCTGTGTAGGTTTGCCTGCCAGCGAGATAATTGGCAATCCATTTCACAATTTGCGTCGGAAGCGGTAAACAGTTGATGTCAGACAGAAGCGCGTTCCTACGACAGCCGGTTCTACGCACCGGAGCGACACGTTTCACAACGGCCAAGAGCTGCCAAAACCCTTCAATGCAAGAAAGAAACTGTGTTTGTACAGTACTCCACGATCGATACTGTCGTATGCCTGCTTAAAGTCGACAAAAATTTGGTATACATTTACGTTGTATTCCCAGCACCTCTGGAGTATCAGTTTGACTGAGAAAAGCTGATCGGTTGTGGAGCGCCCAGGTCTGAAACCGCTTTGATATTCGCCAATGACTCGTTCTGCGTACGGTTTTATTCTATTTTCCAGAATTTTCGTCAAAATTTTATAGGACGTACAAACTAGTGAGATGCCCCTGTAATTCTCACACCGCAGTTTATCTCCATTTTTGTAAATTGGACAGTTGATGCTTCTGCGCCAATCGTCTGGGATCTCCTTGTCCTCCCACACTCGCAGGAGTAATTGATGATGGCATCAACTAGACTCCTTCCACCGAATTTTAGCAGTTCAGCTGGAATATCGTCAGCACCCGGCGCTTTATTTCGTTTTAGTGACCGCAATGTGAGATGAACTTCCTCTACAGTCGGGGGTTGTATGGGTGGGCCTAGATCAACAATATCGTCGAGAGCTTCCTGTGTGGGGATGTTAGATGGTAGGTTCAGAAGCTCTTCAAAATAAGAGGCCCATCGTTTGTTAATGCGATCGGTGTCGCTGATGATGTTTCCATCCTTGTCCTTACAAAGGCTAGTCCTGGGTTGGTAGCCGTTCTTAATTGTATTTACTAGTTTGTTCGCTTGTCTGGTGTTCCTACGAGCTAAGTTATACCCTAGACTTTTAGTATAGGGTATATTGTTTTTGTCACGACGGAAATATGTAACACCTTAAAGGAGGCTCCGGAGGTATAGCAATGTATATATATAATATACATTATAAATGATCAGGGTCACCTATTGATTCGATTTAGCCATGTCTGTCTGTCTGTCTGTCCATCTGTCTGTCTGCCCGTCTGTCTGTCTGTCTGTCCGTTCGCACGATCGATAACTTTCGATAAAATGAAGCTAGAGCCTTGAAATTTTGGCCAAATATTGCAAGTATGATCTAGTTGGTTGGTATTGAAAATGGGCATGATCAGGCCAAGAAAACGCCTACCTCCCCTACATATGTTAAATACTTAAATGTATCTATAACTCCCGATCAAATAAAGATGAAATGCTTTAGCTTTGAAAGATCACTCGTGAGGGTAATGTTATACTCTCCTGAGAAAATAAAATCGATCTGTTGAAAACTAACGGTAATTTTCTTACAAACAGCCCCGTACTACCCTACTTTTCAGGTTTTTTGTCTATAACTCTTAAACCAATTCACGTAGACACCTGAGTTTTGGCATGTAACCCTGAGGTGAGAAGCTGCTTGAGTTCTAGTAAGTTGAGCATAATCAGATCAAAGGAACGCCTACCTCCCCTACAAATTTCGAAAAATAAAATATTCGTTTAATTACGATAACCTTCGATAGAGTGACATTAGCAAGTTGAAAATTTGGTGGAATGTTGCTAGTAAGACCTACTTAGTTGGTATTGAAAATGAGCAAGATCCGACCCAAGGAATAACCCCCCCCCCCCCCCCCCCCCCCTCCCCTGCAAATGAAACTTCTAATAAGCGATAACTTTTGATAGAATGAACAAGCGACTTGAAATTTTGGTCAAATACTTGAAGTGAGATTGAGTCAGTTGGCATTAGAGATGGATAAGATCCGACCTAAGCAACCCCTACCTCCCCTATAAATGAAACTTAAAATAAGCGATAATTTACGACAAAAAACTAGCGACTTGAAATTTTGGTCAAATGTTTGTAGTAGGATCCAGTTGGCTAATATTGTAAATACGTAAAATCCGACCAACGAAACCCCTACTTCCCCTACAAATGAAACTTCAAATAAGCGATAACTTTCGATAGAGTGAAGCTAGAGACTTGAAATTTTGCTTAAATATTTGTAGGGTTATTTAATTTGTTGGTGGCAATGATGGGCAAGATCCGACCCAAGCAACCTCTACCTCCCTTACAAGTGAAATTTCAAATAAGCAATAACTTTCGATAGAATGAAGCTAGCGACTTGAAAAATTCAACAAATATTTGTAGAATGGGTTAGTTAGTTAATTGATGTCGAGAATGGTCAAGATCCCACTGAATGAGTGCCAACCTCCACTATAAACTGGCCATGTAGAAGATCCACTTTTAATGCGTATGGTCGTTGCCAATGGGTACTATTGGTATCAACACTAGGTCTGTACAAGTCTAGGGTATATACGCTTCGGCCCGGTTTTCGTTTATATTCAGCAACTGCTCGTCAAAGTATTTACGTTTCTTACGTCTAATTATTCTATTCGATATTCGCCGTAGCTCATCATATTTTTCTCTTCTGGCTCTGGTTCCTCGTTGAATCCACAGTCTGTAGGCTTCGTTTTTCGCGTCAAGTGAGTTTTTGCATTCTTCGTCGAACCAGTCAATTCACGCTCGCCGGGCCTTATATCCCACCACCTTCTCTGCGACATCCTTGATGGTACCCTTGAGTTCTTCCCGGAACCCATGAACGCCTGTGTTGCTGATGTTGTGTGGCATAGGTGATAGTCTTTCCTCAAGGGCGGTAGTATACGCCACCGCTGTAGCACCACTCAGAAGCTTATCAACCCCAAAGATTTTGGGAGGGCTGATTCTCGATTAGTGCACTGAAGAAATTCAACATCTGTAGGTCGTCTTCACCAAGTGATGATCTGAGTCGCAGTTTGCTCCTCGATAGGAGCGGACATCCATCACACTAGACGCCCATCTCCTGCAAATCAGGACGTGATTAATTTGGTTGACGGTATGTGCGTCTGGAGACCTCCAGGTCTGCTTGTGAATGCGTCGATGCGGGAAACACGTAGAGCTTACGACTAGATTCCTGCTGCAGGCGAAGTCGATAAGTCGCTGGCCGTTGTCGTTATATTCTTCATGGAGACTGTGGCCTCCAGTGGTCCCCCGGTGCCAACTTTCATTTCCGACTTTGGCGTTAAAGTCTCCCTGCAGCAATTTGACGTCGTTTGTTGGAAGTGGAGTCTCAAGGCGGGCGTAGAACTCGTCTTTTACTGCGTTTTCTTTAACTTCATTGGGGGCGTGCTGTCACCGGAGCTCCACCGCGCTAAAAGTAAATAAAGAGAGATGAAATTGTATTTGAAAATGTAAGTTTAAGTTATATTGGAACTCTTACCTGGTCCCAACGTCAAGCTCCGTGCGCCTGCAAATCTGGTCTAAGGCCCGAATTCTTACCCAGACGCGTCAAAGCTAGTCCGAATGCGATGATCACCTGGAAAGTGGAGGAAAAACAAAGAAACGCGGACTTAAAAACAATAAAATTATACTTATCTGAATCAACCGCGATGTCCCCAAACGAGCGAAGCAAACAACAATGGCACTGTCACTCAAATGTCAAAACAAGCCGAACGTCAACGCGAATATGTCATAAAAACATCGCAAACTGCAAGAATTCGGTTGCAGCGACATCTACAAGAAAGGAGGGTACTTCGATTGAATTTAAAACAAAAATCTTCTCGAACATTCTAGGCTGTGTCGGCGGTGGGGATCCATTCCCATGGATGGGGATGATCCGAGATAATAAAAATGGTTCGAATCGGTGGATGAGGTCTCTCCTGTTTTTTTCCTGCATCCAGTGAAGCGAGATAGAGTCGGTGTGTTGTAAATCTTGAGGTAAACCGAGTATAGTCCGAGTAGGAGAGTAGTGCTTCGTCGGCATCCTGTGTTGGTGGAACACAGCCACGGCATTTACAAGGAGATACATCGGTCTGAAGCTGAGCTAAGCGGAGGCAGTGGATAACACGACAAGTGCTGGTGGAAATTCTTGGATTTGAGCAGCAGGCGGAAGAGAAGTGTTGCGACACCCCCAGGGGCCCCTAACCCAGAACGACGACAGCGACCAGGTATTGATGGTGAAAAATTGGATCCAGTAATGTAAGTTTTACAACGTTTAAAGAAAAGAAGGATAAAATATAATAATTTAATAAGAATTTAATCTCGCAAATTGTATTTTTTTGTAACTGTGAGGCAAGGTGGGGCCAGTATTTTTCGACTAAAGAGTGTGTTGCGGTAATCCGAGGTTCGCTGTGTTCTAGATAGTGCAAGTGTGTGCCGTGTTGTGGGTTTGTGCTTTTGACCGAAATATCCGTCGTTGGGTCCGTCTCTTCGCGTTTCGGGCCGGCTCCAAGAAGGGACTCCTTTTTGAAGCGCGTGGCGCCCACGCCCATCTCACTGGGCTTGTCGGATGCAGAAGTCCCGGCGGATACCCGATCCAAGGCACAAGCAAGAGTATATGAGGCGGTACGTTCGGTGCGGTGAGGTGGAAACTTACTTCCTTGAGCACGTCGCAAGTCGCGACGTTGAGAGTGTCGCGTTCCTCGCCGACTCGTCGAGGAGAGCGGCCAGTCGGAGAATTCCTCAACAGGATCTTCTGGAGGAAGAACGCCTGGAGGAGTTGTTTAGAGCGCGCGTACGAGGAAGGCCGACGAGCTCAGGAAGAGAGGTTCCCGCCACCAAGGTAATTTCTACGCAAGAACCGCTAGGAAATCCGTAATATTGGCGCCCAACGTGGGGGTTAATTACTGTGTTCAACGGTGTTTCCAAGCGGGACTTAGTGGATTTTGTGTAGTACCGTAAAAACAGTAATAGATTCCAGTTGGTAGCTACTAGTGGATTTTGTGTGGTACCGTAAAAACTGTAATAGATTCCAGTTGGTAGCTACTAAAACCCCAATCCATGTGTTTGAATCGTTTTATTTGTTCTTTAGTCATTTGAATTATTTTGTTTCAGTTTGAACTTTATTTACTTTATATCTTTATTTAATCCATTTTCACTTTTTCACAATCTTTATTGAAGTAATTTTTACTTTTTCCCAAATCTCTAACTAAATAATTTTATATTTCCCTACATTTACATAATCTTTCTCTCCTTTCGGTTCACAATCTTCTTTTATATTGACTTTTGGGGGTTTGTAGTTATCTCGTTATCTCGTTACCTTGTCACTGATTCGCAGTCAAAATGAAGAGTATATCTGTGACGCGGCTAACGAAGGATGAGTTATCCTACGAGCTGGAAATGCGGGGTTTCCCAACAGGTACGGTGGAAAATATGCGGAAATCACTTCGCATAGCACTGAGGGCGGAAGAGTCGACGAATACATCCTTCTATTATTCAAAATATCCTTTTACCTTCCAGCAAGACGTAGAGGCATTAGAAACGAAACTGTAGGAAATCCTTGAGCTAATAGGAGTCTTTCGCAGTCAAATGACTACCTGAAAATAATCGCCAAAATTAATTACGGGTTTCGTCGGTTAGGAAGAATGGAGCCAATGGGTGAGGAAGAATCGAAATACAAGGAAATAAGAGCGGGATTAATATCGGCCTTAGGAATAATCACAGAAAAGGCGGAAGGCGAAATTGAGGACAGGGAAAACGTTCAAACAGTCACCAGATCGGAATTCCAATCGACTCCTCAATCTCATTTGGAGGTTGCAAGCAGAGTCGACTTGTCTAAGCGGGACCTCAAATTCAGTGGCCAAGTCCCATACTCTTTGAACGGGTTCTTGGAAAGGGTAGAGGAAGTGCGCGCCGCAAGAGGTTTGGGGAAAACCCAGTTGTTTAGAGCCGCTGTAGAACTCTTTGAAGGCAAGGCACTCATCTGGTTTCGGGCAAAGCGCCCTGTAATTAACAATTGGGACTCACTGGTGAAAGAATTAAAATTGGGAGTTTTTACCGCCAGATTATGAGGACAGGTTATGGGAGGAAATAAGACGGAGAACACAGGGAAAAGATGAGACTTTGAGCCTCTTCATTGCAGTCATGGAAAGTCTGTTCCGAAGGTTGTCCACTCCATGCTCGGACACCGAAAAATTAAAGATTTTGAGACGCAATATGGCACCGTTCTACCAGATACAATTGTCGTTGTTTCCAATTAACACGATCGATGACCTAATAATATATGGCAGGCAATTAGAGGCAACCAGACTTTCTACTGAAGCATTTAATCCGCCCCCGATGGTTATGACATTGGAGCCAGACTTGGCCTACAAGGCAAACCAGGGAATGGGACAGGCTAGAACGGGTTCAAAAGCACAGTGCTTTAATTGCAAAGAAGAGGGGCACTTTTCAAAAGATTGCCCCAAACCACAAAGTTGCTTTGGGTGTGGTAGGAAGGGAACCACAAGATCTGCGTGTCCCACTTGTACAAGTGGAAATAGGAACTCAAAAGATAATCGAGTAGTCTCGGGAAACGGAGCGGGTGTTCATTAAGTGGGCAAGTGAACACCATTACAAGCGCCCAAACGACCGAAAGCTATTCACTAGTCGCTAAGAAAGGGGATAATCGTCCGCACCTCTTGGTGGATATCATGGGCGTACCCTTCCTAGCATTGGTGGATTCAGGGGCCACATGCACCGTAATCGGGAAAAAGGGCTGGGAAAAACTGAAGGACAAAGGAGCGCGACTAGAAGGCACGTCCAAGCCGCTGATCCGACTAAATGGGGATAGCGTTGGAATTTCCGGAAAATTGGAGGCTGCCTTCACTCTTGAGGGACATTGTAGAACTTTACCGGTGCTTGTGGTGGAAAACATTGTTGATGGGTTAGTCCTTGGGGTAGATTTCATCACGGAGTTTGAAATTATCCTAGATCTCCAATGTCGCACTTGAGACCCAGGGAAAACTTATCCTCGGCGGAGGAACACTCCTTGAATATATTTATTGAAAAAGAATTTCAGATGTCAGGGGAGGGTATTGGTTGCACTAACCTCGTTCAACACCACATCCGGACTTCATCCAAGCCTATTAAACAAAGATACTACCCTGTGTCGTCCTCTGAGCAACGGAGTATCGACGCTGAATTGAATGAGATGCTGCAATTGGGCGTCGTGGAACCATCAGCTAGTCCTTGGTCGTCACCCATACTACTGGTGAAAAAAAAAAGAAGGAACATACAGATTTTGCGTCGACTATCGGAAACTCAATAAAGTTTCAGAGCGTGACGTCTATCCTTTGCCCTATGTGTCGGCAACCTTGGATAAGCTAAGGGATGCCAAATACCTTTTCTCCCTCGATTTAAAATCTGCATACTGGCAAGTTCCAATGGCCGAGGGATCCAAGCAATTCACCGCCTTTACGATGCCAAACCGCGGGCTATTCGAATTCACCAGGATGCCATTCGGCTTATATAATGCGCCGGCGACATGGCAAAGACTAATAGACCAAGTTCTAGGACCGGAACTCTAACCTTATGTGTTCACATACCTAGATGACATTATCATCGTAACACAAACGTTTGAAAAACATGTATCAGTCTTACGCGAGGTCTTTGAGAGATTACGGTTGGCCGACTTGAAGTTATCCAAGGAAAAATATCAATTTTGTAGAACGGAGCTTAAATACTTGGGGTACGTAGTTAATGAGAAGAGTCTGAACGTAGATCCCGAGAAAGTTGAGGCACTGGAGAAAGTTCCACGACCAACCAACACTACGGGTGTGAGGCAGTTCCTAGGCATGATATCCTGGTATAGACGCTTCTTACCCAAGTACTCCACCTTAGTAGCCCCGCTCAACGATTTGTTAAAAAAAAATTAAAAATTCAGGTCGACGTACTGTTGTGAAGAGGCCTTCGTACGAGCCAAAAATAAACTGATGACAGCACCAATACTTAGCTGTCCAGACTACAGCAAACCATTTGTCATTCAAACAGATGCATCAGACTTTGGCCACGGTGCAGTCCTTTGCCAAGTGTTCCCGGAGGGAGAAAAGGTGATGAGCTACTTGAGCCGCTCTCTCACCAAAACTGAAAGAAAATACTCCACAACAGAGAAGGAATGTCTCGCAGTACTCTGGGCGGTGGAAAAACTAAGGCCTTACACCGAACTCCACTCTTTAACACTCGCATACATCCCATCTCAATACCACGTCGTTACATATGGGAGTACCCGGGTACTCAGATAGACTTTGTATGGAAATTTCGTAGAATTTGGTGTTGAGAAGAGGCAAATCAAGCGAATTTGGAATAAAAACAGGCATGAAACCGTTCGCGCGAAGCGTGAAGGGTTTTATACCTGTTATCATACTCTCAATACCTGTTATCATAGCATCATTTTGATCTGCGGTGCATTTACCACTGTGAAATTAGTAGTAAAATTTGTTCGCATTTCACTGTTCCTATGAGAGGCATATGAAATAGTGAGCTGATTTCAACCAAATTTTGGAATGTGGTTTGGTGGTAAATATAATTGAATGGTGTGAAATTTCGTAAAGATATGTTTAGAAAGAAAAACGTTTTTCTAACAAAAACTTGTTTTTGGAACGGTCGTTCTTATGACAGCTATACAATAAAGTAGTCCAATTTCAACAGAATTCGAGGATGTGATTAAGCAGCAAAAATTATTGAATAATATGAAATTTCAAAATGATAGCTTTACAAATAAAAAAAATTTTCTCACAAAGACTGACTTTTGGACCGCTCGTTCCTATGGTAGCTATATGACGTAGTGATCCGATTCAGTTGGTTCCGACATATATACTGAGTGCATATATATATATATACTGCGTGCATATATACATATATATACTGCTTGCATAATACTTCTTGCAAAATTTCAGCTGGGTAGCTTGAAAACTGAGAGACTAGTTTGCATAGAACCAGGCGTTTTTCGGGCATCAATTCCTCGTCCGAACTACCGAGGAAGTCGCCAGAATCGTCGGAATCGACAAGACTTCCTATGTAATCGTGGCGTTCTTCGTCCGTCATACGTTGCCAACAAGCATGGCTAATATCATCCATTTCCAATTCTTTACAGTCTTATACTATCAATGATCAAGTCGAAATTAAATTGAAACCCTCGAATTCAAAAAAATTATGCGACAAGATTTTACCTAATCTTGACACAGGATACGTAAGAGTCATAAACCTATTGTTTGAAGTATACCCTTTTTTATTGCAACTGCTAAATTTATAAATGAATAATTTTTCTGGGTAAAACCCCATATAATATGAATGTGAGTACCCGGGTACTCATAAATGTATCCGAGGGGTAGCCAACAAAAACTGAAAAAACCAGGCCCGGAGTCCGAAGCGTATATACCCTAGACTTGTACAGACCTAGTGGTGATACCAAAAGTACTAATTGGTAACGACCATATGCATTAAAAGTGAGCTTCCTGTATGGCCAGTTTATAGGGGAGGTTGGCAATCATTCAGTAGGATCTTGACCATTATCAAAATCAATTAACTAACCCATTCTACAAATATTTGTCGAATTTTTCAAGTCGCTAGCTTCATTCTATCGAAAGTTATTGCTTATTTGAAGTCTCACTTGTAGAGGAGGTAGGGGTTCCTTGGGTCGGATCTTGCTCATTATTGCCACCAACAAATAAGATCATGATTCAAACATTTAAACAAAATTTCAAGCCTCTAGCTTCACTCTATCGAAAGTTATCGCTTATTTGAAGTTTCACTTGTAAGGGAGGTAGGGGTTCCTTAGGTCGGATCTTGCTCATCATTGCTACCAACAAATAAGATCATGCTACAAACATTTGTACAAAATTTCAAGTCCCTAGCTTCACTCCATCGAAAGTTATCGCTTATTTGAAGTTTCATTTGTAGGGGAGGTAGGGGTTCCTTAGGTTTGATCTAACCCATCTTAAATACCAACTAACCCTATCTCACTTCAAACATTTGACCAACACTTCAAGTCGCTGGCTTGATTCTGTCATAAGTTATCGCTTATTATACCCCAGACTTTTAGTATAGGGTATATTGTTTTTGTCACGACGGAAATATGTAACACCTTAAAGGAGGCTCCGGAGGTATAGTAATGTATATATATAAATGATCAGGGTCAACTCCTGATTAGATTTAGCCATGTCAGTCAGTCTGTCTGTCTGTCTGTCTGTCCGTCTGTCCGTCTGTCCGTCTGTCCGTCTGTCCGTCTGTCCGTCTGTCTGTCTGTCTGTCCGTTCGCACGATAACTTTCGATAGAATGAAGCTAGAGCCTTGAAATTTTGGTCAGATGTTGGAAGTATGATCTAGTTGGTTGGTATTGAAAATGGGCATGATCGGCCAAGAAAACGCCTACCTCCCCTACATATGTACAATAGTTAAATGTATTAATAACTCCCGATTAAACAAGCATGAAAAGCTCTAACTTTGACAGATTGCTCGCGAGGATAATCTTTTACTCTCCTGAAAAAATCAAGTCGATCAGTTAAAAACTAACGGTAATTTTCTTGCAAAGAGCCCCGTACTACCCTACTTTTCGGGTTTTTTGTCTTTAACTCTTGAACCAATTAACGTAGACACCTGATTTTTGGCATGTAACCCTGGGGTGGGAATCTGCTTGAGTTCTAGTAAGTCGGGCGTAATCAGATCAAAGGAACGCCTACCTCCCCTACAAAATTTCAAAAAATTAAATATCCTTTTAATTACGATAACTTTCGATAGAATGACACTAGCAAGTTGAAAATTTGGTGGAATGTTGTTAGTAAGATCTACTTAGTTGGTATTGAAAATGGGCAAGATCCGACCCAAGCAACCCCTACCTCCCCTACAAATGCAACTTCAAATAAGCGATAACTTTTGACAGAAACAAGCCAGCGACTTGAAGTTTTGGTCAAATGTTTGAAATGAGATTGGGTTAGTTGGTATTCAAGATGGGTTAGATCCTACCTAAGGAACCCCTACCTCCCCTAGAAATGAAACTTAAAATAAGCGATAACTTATGATAAAATAATGCTAGCGGCTTAATATTTTGGTCAAATGTTTGTAATAAAATCCAGTTGGCTAATATTGAAAATACGTAAAATCCGACCTGCGAAACCCCTACTTCCCCTACAAATGAAACTTCAAATAAGCGATAACTTTCGATAGAGTGAAGCTAGAGGCTTGAAATTTTGTTGAAATATTATTAGCATGATCTTATTTGTTGGTGGCAATATTGAGCAAGATCCGACCCAAGGAACCCCTACCTCCTCTATAAGTGAAACTTCAAATAAGCAATAACTTTCGATAGAATGAAGCTAGCGACTTGAAAAATTCGACAAATATTCGTAGAATGGGTTAGTTAATTGATTTTTATAATGGTCAAGATACTCCTGAATGATTGCCAACCTCCCCTATAAACTGGCCATATAGAAAACTCACTTTTCATGCATATGGTCGTTACCAATTAGTACTTTTGGTATCACCACTAGGTCTGTACAAGTCTAGGGTATATACGCTTCGAACTCCGGGCCGAAGCTTCGCTTCGGTTGAAGTTGCATTTGTAGGGGAGGTAGGGGTTGCTTGAGTCAGATCTTGCCCATTTTCAATACCAACCAAGTAGATCCTACTAACAACATTTTGTCAAATTTTCAACTCGCTAGTGTCATTTCATCGAAAGTTATCGTAATTAAAAGAATATTTAATTTTTTGAAATTTGTAGGGGAGGTAGTCGTTCCTTTGATCTGATTACGCCCAACTTACTAGAACATAAACACCTTCTTACTCCAGGGTTACATGCCAAAAATCAGGTGTCTACGTCATTTGTTCAAGAGTTATAGATAAAAAAACCGAAAAGTAGGGTTGTACGGGGCTCTTTGTAAGAAAATTACCGTTAGTTTTCAGCTGATCAATTTTATTTTTTTAGGGGAGTAGAAGATTATCCTCACGAGCAATTTGCCAAAGCTAGAGCTTTTTATGTTTATTTAATCGGGAGTTATAGATACATTTAATTATTTTACATATATAGGGGAGGTAGGCGTTCTCTTGGCCTGATCACGCCCATTTTCAATACCAACCAAGTAGATTATACTTCCAACATTTGACCAAAATTTCAAGTCTCTAACTTCATTTTATCGAAAGTTATCGTGCGAACAGACAGACAGACAGACAGACGGACAGACCGACAGACAGACAGACAGACATGGCTTAATCGAATCAGGAGGTGATCCTGATCATTTATATATACATTGCTATACCTCCGGAGCCTCCTTTAAGGTGTTACATATTTTCGTCGTGACAAAAACAATATACCCTATACTAAAAGTCTAGGGTATAAAAATGTATAAACAAAAATGCAAAATTGCTTGTGGATATGTTTTTCCAGGTAAAACATAATAGCGATAGCTCATTAGGAAGATGGGGACAATAAAAATTACAATAAGTGAAAAAACTAGCTTTTTATACCTCATGAGTACCCGGGTACTTAAATATGTATGCGAGTGTTAATCTGGTTGAACAATTTAGGGGACCCCCATGGTAAACTGGCGCGTTGAGCAGTGCGCCTTCAACAGTTCGAATTTGAAGTAATCCACCGGAAGGGCAAGGAACATTTAGTGCCCGACGCACTATCCCGCTCCGTTCCGGTGGTCACAGCGTTGACGCACGATATTGGAAACGACTCATGGTACGATCAATTGATGGAAAAAGTGAGGGAACCTCCGGGAAAATTCCCGAACTTTCAGATCGAGAATGGGATTTTATGGAAAAAGGGGAAAGAACCATATCCCGACTTAGGAAATAATAGTTCATGGAGCAGGTAGTGCCTAAAACCGAACGCGCTAGGGTACTTCTCAACTGTCACAACGATCCCAAGGCGGGTCACATGCGGGTTGACCAAACCCTAGATAGCCCAACTAACAATTTGCTCTTGAGGAGGAGGTTGTAGATGTATGAAATTTTGCATATACGAACTACAACCGTTTGTAGATGTGTCAATTCTGATATTTGATGTTATGGTCGCCGTCGCACTTGTCATTTCGTGAAAATAAAATTATACGCGTTTTACATTGATATTGTATTGTATTTAAGTGTTGTTTGTAAAATGAATCCGAATGAAGCAATCGCGATGGTTTTGGGACTGAATTTGTTGAATAGCAGCGACAGTGATAGTGATAGTAAAGTGGAATTGCCACCGAAGCGTCAACGACGTGTTTGGTCAAAGAATTGGGTTCTTTGACGAAAACAAGAAGGACTTTGTCAAAAGTTGCTGACTGAATTGCGGAATGAAGAGCTGGAATTGTATCATAATTTTGTACGCATGACTTCGGAACAATTCGACCATCTTCTGGCTTTAGTGACTCCACTTATTAAAAAGCAGGACACGAATATGCGCGAAAGCATTTCACCAAAGGAGCGACTTGTATTGACGCTTCGGTACTTGGCCACCGGCGAGAGCTTTGAGTCTCTGAAATTTTTATTTCGTATCCCGCAGCCGACAATCTCATGCATCATTCCAGAAGTTTTAGATGCTATCTACAATGTGCTTGTGTGCGAATATCTTCAAGTAAATATATTATTTACATTAAATTTTCATTTGTTTTCAATAATAATATTCGTGTATAGGTACCAAAAACCCCAGAGAAATGGGAATCTGTCGCTTATAAGTTCAACGAGCTATGGAAATTCCCAAACTGCATCGGTGCCGTTGACGGCAAGCATGTGGTGATGATTGCGGAAGCGAATTCTGGCAGTACGTTTTATAAATATAAAGGGACGTACAGCATAATCTTGATGGGCATCGCCGACGCCGAATATAAACTACTCTACATTGACGTTGGACGTATTGGGCGATTTTCAGATGGAGGTGTCTTCAACCGATGCACTTTTATGCAAGCCATGAATCAGAATTTATTAAATTTGCCCCTATCAAAGCCATTGCCAGGTTGAGAACTTCCGGTTCCGTATGTTCTTATAGCTGACGACGCATTTGCTTTGCGTCCAAATCTAATAAAGCCATTTAGTCAACGCGGTCCTACTATGGTTCAACTTGTCTACAACTATCGTCGAGTGTCGCCGCATCATCGAAAATGTGTTCGGAATAATGTGGGCACGTTTCGGCGTGTTCCGAGTTCCTATCCGATTAAATGCGGAAAAGGCGAAAAAAGTGGTACTAGCGTGCTGTGTCCTCCACAATTATTTGATGAGTACCAATAAAACAAAATATGCACCACCGAAAACATTCGACCGATACAGCGACGATGGCGAAATTTTTTCAGGTAATTGGCGATTTGAGGAGAAAAAAGTTCCAGAAACTATATCTTCCTCACAAAAATTACGCCATCTAAAATAGTTCAAAACGAATTTAATACATACTTGTTCGATGAAGGTGAATTAGACTGGCAATACAAATATGTTTGATAGCATTTAGAGGGTATTCTATGAAACAGCATATTTGACCCAGAAATTGAAATCTTTACTTTTTTTACTACATCTAATAATGAATAAACAGAATCCAAAACGAAAAAAATAAATATATTTCCAATTTTCCTTATTACCAAAGTACCTATATAGGTACATATGTATTTAATTTGAAACAGAAAAAAAAATCTTCGTTTCTGGCTGTGATTCGTTTTTTGGGTTTCTGGGAAGCCACGATATAAAAAAATTAATACTAAACACCATACACACGGATGACAATATTCTACACGATAAATACGTACAAAAATTGTTTTGAAATCACGTAATATGCACCACGATAACACACGACTGCATGTGACTGTGACTTGAAATCAACAAACTGCCTGCAAACTAAATAATTATCCTACAAACTGTCTAATGGTTGAATATATTTCCTACAAACGGTTGTAGACGAAATATGCACAATATGGTTTGTAGAAGTGTTTGTAGGCCTACAAACTACACCAAATCTACGAATCGTGTAATAATAAAATTTCGCGCCTACAAACGTGCTACAAGCATTTGCAGTTCGGAGGCAGTTTGAAGGGTTTGTAGATCTACAAACGTTTGTAGATTCTACGAATCGTCTAATGCTACCTTAATACGTACTTTTACTGATAAGTTCTCTAGTTAGAGCTGTCAAGAAGACCTGAAGAATTCTTAAAATACTTTATACTCATAATTTCATACGCCACTTTTTGGCTAGAAACGTTCTTTAAGATTTCTATCAGAACAATTTGCAAGTCAATAAGTCTTAGCTGAAACTAAATGTAGTTCTTATAAAATCCTTAAAGATCTCTATAAGAACAAAATTGTTAGCTGGGTTGGGATGTTATTTGCGTAGATTTGGTGGGACCACTTCCACGTTCTACAAAGGGGCACACATATATATTGTCCGTGCTAGACTACTTCAGCAAATTTCCCTTAGTCTATCCATTACGCAGAGCCACGGGCTCATAAATCACACGTATTCTTGAAAACAACATCTTCCTCCTGTTTGGGGCACCTCGAATAGTAGTCTGCGATAACGGAGTCCAATTTCGTAGTCGGGAATTTAACACCTTGGCCAAGACGTATGGCACCCGAATATCGTACACAGCCCTCTACCACCCGCAGGCGAACCCAGTAGAACGGACAAACCAAAACATCAAACGGATGTTGCGCACGTATGCTTCGGAAAATCACCGGAAATGGGACGTGGAACTATTCAAGATTGGTTGCGCGTTACGCACTTACACACATGAATCCACGAGAGTTACACCATATTTCATACAATTTGGACGTGAAATGGTGACGTATAATGACACTGTCGAACGTCCATGTGATGGAACGGCCCCGACAAATCTGTTCGTTCAAGCAGAAGCACTTAAGAAAATAAGGGAGGATGTGGCTCGTCGACTAAAACGCGCCGCGGAAAAAAGAACTAAACGATATACATAATTTAAGACGTCGCGATGTCGAGTTTGAAGTTAATGACAGCGTTTGGCGAAGAAATCACGTATTGTCAGACGCCACGCAGTACTTCTCCGCAAAATTGGCTCCCGAGTGTTAAAAGAATCGTATCTCGGTGGACATACGAGTTAGAAGATATGCACGGGAAACCAAGTGGCGTCTGGCACGCCAAAGATTTAAAAGCCTATATCGCATGAACCGATTTACAGCAGGGGAAAAGGTTATGTTGATGGAGGAGAGGACTAAATCTAGGAGTAAAATGGAAATATTGTGTAAAGTATTGCAGTAGTAATATTGTTAGGTAAAGGTGATGGAAAAATAGTGTGTAAGCTAGTATAGCTACCGTTTCAACAATGAATTTAGACGAACGTACTCGTATCAGTAGCGGCATATCTGTGGATTACTGCACCGCGAACCATTTTTCACATTATCTATATTTTTACGTGGCGTTTAGAGCCACAAAGCTTCTTATCCGAAGGAAGAGGCGGAATGTCACCGGAACTTCACCGCGCTAAAAGTAAATAAAGAGAGATGAAATTGTATTTGAAAATGTAAGTTTAAATTATATTGGAACTCTTACCTGGTCCCAACGTCAAGCTCCGTGCGCCTGCAAATCTGGTCCTAGGCCCGAATTCTTACCCAGCCGCGTCAAAGCTAGTCCGAATGCGATGATCACCTGGAAAGTGGAGGAAAAACAAAGAAACGTGGACTTAAAAACAATAAAATTGTACTTATCTGAATTAGCCGCGATGTCCCCAAACGAGCGAAGCAAACAACAATGGCACTGTCACTCAAATGTCAAAACAAGCAGAACGTCAACGCGAATATGTCATAAAAGCATCGCAAACTGCAAGAATTCGGTTGCAGCGACATCTACAAAAAAAGGAGGGTACTTCGATTGAATTTAAAACAAATATCTTCTCGAAAATTCTTGGCTGTGTCGGCGGTGGGGATCCATTCCCATGGATGGGGATGATCCGAGATAATAAAAAGGGTTCGAATCGGTGGATGAGGTCTCTTCTGTTTATACCCTAGACTTTTAGTATAGGGTATATTGTTTTTGTCACGACGAAAATATGTAACACCTTAAAGGAGGCTCCGGAGGTATAGCAATGTATATATATAAATGATCAGGGTCACCTCCTGATTCGATTAAGCCATGTCTGTCTGTCTGTCTGTCTGTCCGTCTGTCTGTCCGTCCGTTCGCACGATAACTTTCGATAGAATGAAGCTAGAGTCTTAAAATTTTGGTCACATGTTGGCAGTATGATCTAGTTGGATGGTATTGAAAATGGGCGTGATCAGGCCAAGAGAACGCCTACCTCCCCTACATATGTAAAATGATTAAATGTATCTATAACTCCCGATTTAATAAATATCAAAAGCTCTAGCTTCGGTAGATTGCTCGCGAGGGTGATCTTATACTCTCCTAGAAAAATAAAATGGATCAGTTGAAAACTAACGGTAATTTTCTTACAAAGAGCCCCGTACTACCCTACTTTTCAGGTTTTTTGTCTATAACTTTTGAACCAATTGACGTAGACACCTGATTTTTCGCACGCAACCCTGAGGTGAGAAGCTCCTTGAGTTTTAGTAAGTTGGGCATAATCAGATCAAAGGAACGCCTACCTCCCCTACAAATTTCAAAAAATAAAATATTCCTTTAATTGCGATAACTTTCGATAGAATGACACTACCATGTTGAAAATTTGTTTGAATATTGCTAGTAAGATCTTCTTGGTTGATGTTGAAAATGGGCAAGATCCGACCCAAGGACCTCCCCTATAAATCAAACTTTAAATAAGCGATAGCTTTTGATAGAATGAAGGCAGCAACTTGAAATTATGGTCAAATGTTTAAAGTAAGATTGAGTTAATCGGTATTAAAGATGGGCTATATCCGACCGAAGGAACCCCTACCTCCCCTACAAATGGAACTTAAAATAAGTGATAACTTACGGTAAAATAAAGTTAGCGACTTGAAATTTTGGTTACATGTTTGTAGTAGGATTCAGCTGGCTGATATTGAAAAAACGTTAAATCAGACTAACCAAACCCCTACTTCCCCTACAAATGATAATTCAAATAAGCGATAACTTTCGATAGAATTAAGCTAGAGATTTGAAATTTTTGCTTAAATGTTTGTAGCAGATCTAATTGGTTGGCGGCAATGATGGGCAACATCTGACCCAAGGAACCCCTACCTCCCCTACAAATGAAACTTCAAATAAGCGATAAATTTCGATAAAATGAAGCTAATGACTTGAAATTTTGGTCAAATGTTTGTACTGGAATCTAGTTGGTTGTTATTAAAAATGCGCAAGATTCGACAAAAGAAACCTCTACCTCCCCTACAAGAGTGAGACTTCAAATAAGCAACGACTTCAGAAAGAATGAAGCTGGTGACTTGAAAAATTCGACAAATATTTTTGGAATGGTTTAGATAATTGATTTTGAGAATGGTCAAAATGCTTCTGAATGAGTGCCAATCTCCCCTGTAAACTGTCATATAGGAAACTCACTTTTAATGCAAATGGTCGTTGCCAATTGGTACTTTTGGTATCACCACTAGGTCTGTACAAGTCTAGGGTATATACGCTTAGGTTTTTTCCTGCATCCAGTGAAGCGAGACAGAGTCGGTGTGTTGTAAATCTTGAGGTAAACCGAGTATAGTCCGATTAGGAGAGTAGTGCTTCGTCGGCATCCTGTGTTGGTGGAACACAGCCACGGCATTAACAAGGAGATACTACTTTGCCTTAACCCCTAGCGGAGCATAGCCCGTCAACTACTCCTGCGCGCCATCGTACTCTGTTCTGGGCAATGGGGCGCAACTCCCCAAAAGACTTACCCAGTGCCTGACAATCCTTTGCCACAGATCGACGCCATGTGATTCGAGGACCCCCTCTTGGTTGGAAATGGGGTTCCATTTCATGGCATGCAAAGAAATGCAGTTATCACTCTTCCGCAATGTGTGACCTATCCACTGCCATTTTCGCATGCGTATCAATTCGTCGATTGGCATCTGACCCGTACGCCGACTAAGCTCTTCATTTGATATTGTTTCGGGCCAAAAAATTCTTAAAATTCGACGAAGACATGAGTTGACGAAAACTTGCAGCTTTCTGGTAACTCCTACGGAAACTTTCCATGTACTGCTCCCATACAAAAGCACTGATAGTACCAGGGAGCGAAACAGGCCCAGCTTGGTCTTGATGCTTAGATAACTGCTCTGCCAGATTTTGGACAGCATGCCGTATGCGCGTTTAGCCTGGTTGATACGACGAGCGATGTCCTGCTCCGTACCACCATTTTCGGCAACAATGCTACCCAGGTAGACGAAGTTGTCTACCTTCTCCACAGGCTGCCCATTAATATTGATGGCAATAGGTGTCGGATTTCTTTTTCGCAACGGCGAGCTAAGAGCCTTGGTCTTGTTGGTATTAATCTTTAGCCCAACCTTGCTTGCCTCCCTCTCGAGATCTAACGACATTGCGGACAGATTCATGATTTTGTGGGAGAGTAGGCATATGTCGTCAGCGTAGTCAAGATGTTGTAGATAAGATGTCAAAGTCCATTGAATTCCTCTGTCGAGTCCGGATAGGGCTGCATGCAACACGTCGCCGATCACTATGAGGAATAGGATCGGTGAGAGGATGCACCCCTGCCGAACTCCACTGCGAATCTCAAAGTCCCACGACACCTTACCTTTATGCAGAACGCGATATTTCGCGCCGTCATAGGTTGTCTTAATAATAGCCACAAGCTTCTCAGGGATGCCTCTCCCGCGCAAGGCCGCCCATATAGAATCCCGGTTCACACTATCGAAAGCCTTTTCGAAATCGATGAAAAGCAAGTGAAGCGGAGAATCGTATTCAGCGCATTGCTCGATGATGATTCGCAAGGTGTTAATATGATCGACACAGGAGAATCCGGATCGAAAACCAGCCTGCTCTTCATCAATTGTGCTTTCTAAGTGGGCCTTCAGTCTTTCCAGGAAGATTTTAGCTATTATCTCGGCAACGGCAGGAAGCACACAAATGCCTCTCCAATTATTGTATTACAGTCTGTGAGGCTACCCTTCTTTGGAAGTTTGATGATCAAACCTTCCTTCCACTCAGTGGGAAAGGTCTCTGTATGTCACGCTTTATCAAGTGGGTGCAGCAAATCGGCAGTTACGCTTGGCGCTGCTTGATAAAGTTCGGCAGGGACACCGTCGAGTCCGGCGGCCTTTCCTCGTTTTAGTGCAATAATTGCAGTGACTATTTCCTCTTTAGTCGGAGCAGTGGACCGTATACGCACATTTTGATGGTTAGCTAAATTATCTATATGAGGGGGAACTTCACCAGAGGTTACACGGTTCAAGACCGCGGCGAAGTGTTCTTTCCACCACCTCATTTTATCTTCTTCCAAGATAAGTAGCTTTCCATCACTATCCTTCACCGGATGTTGGCAGGAGTTACGACCACCTGTAAACTCCTTGATGACACCGTATACGGCGTTTAAGTTGTTACTTCTTGCGGCTTCTTCTGCTGAGGCTAAAAGAGAATTCGCATAAACTCTTTTATCGCGTCGCACACTACGCGGAACTTCTCGAGCTTTCTGACGGTAAAGGAGTTCGATGCTGCTTCGATTGTCGTCTGTGCTGCAGCCAAACGAACTTTCAGCTCCTTTCTTTCAACAGGAAGCGTCGGTCATCCAGGGCTTATTCCGGCAATCCGGGTTTGTGCCAAGGATGGTATCTGCGCTATCAATGTACGAATTTTTATGGCATCCCAGTTTTCGTTTATGTCACTATCTGGGTGACTAGTTATCTCAGCTGCTTTTTGCGCAAGATGGTCATTATATTGTTGTAAGACAGCTGGATTTTTAATCGAGCGGTGTTGAATTTGCGGCGCCTGGATCTTTCGTCGCTGGGGCGGCGCACGGCTGCAATACGCAATCGAACAATAGGGATCATAAGATAATGGTCTCTCCCCATCCCAATATCGGCACCTTTCTTGTTTCGCACGTCCAGGAGGCAACTCTTGAATCTTTTACTAACGGCAAAATGGTCGATCTGATTTTGTGTTCTGTTCCGATCAACAGAGGACCAGCTGATTTTGTGGTGGTCCTTATGCTCAAACATAGTACCACCAATGAAGAGACTGTGAAAGTTGCAGAACTCTACAAATCTTTCACCGTTGTCACTACGATCACCAAGACCGTGTCTCCCCATCACATGTCTGAGCCCATTATTATCAGCGCCAAATTTCGCATTCAAATCACCCATAACCATTATAATGTCACCTTTAGGTGTTCTGCTCTGAACGGCGTTTAGTTCTTCGTAGAAGGAGTCTTTTGCCAAGACATTGTCGGGCTCAGTAGGGGCATAGCATTGTACTATTGAGATGTTCCTCATTTTGGTCCGGAACCTGGCGGTCAAGAGATACAAGGAGATACATCGGTCTGAAGCTGAGCTAAGCGGAGGCAGTGGATAACACGACAAGTGCTGGTGGAAATTCTTGGATTTGAGCAGCAGGCGGAAGAGAAGTGTTGCGACACCCCCAGGGGCCCCTAACCCAGATCGACGACAGCGACCAGGTATTGATGGTGAAAAATTGGATCCAGTATTGTAAGTTTTACAACGTTTTAAGAAAAGAAGGATAAAATATAATAATTTAATAAGAATTTAATCTCGCAAATTATATTTTTTGTAACTGTGAGGCAAGGTGGGGCCAGTATTTTTCGACTAAAGAGTGTGTTGCGGTAATCCGAGGTTCGCTGTGTTCTAGATAGTGCAAGTGTGTGCCGTGTTGTGGGTTTGTGCTTTTAACCGGAATATCCGTCGTTGGGTCCGTCTCTTCGCGTTTCGGGCCGGCCCCGAAAAGGGACTCCTTTTTGAAGCGCGTGGCGCCCACGCTCATCTCACTGGGCTTGTCGGATGCAGAAGTCCCGGCGGATACCCGATCCAAGGCACAAGCAAGGGAAGGGAGTATATGAGGCGGTACGTTCGGTGCGGTGAGGTGGAAACTTACTTCCTTGAGCACGTCGCAAGTCGCGGCGTTGAGAGTGTCGCGTTCCTCGCCGACTCGTCCAGGAGAGCGGCCAGTCGGAGAATTCCTTAACAGGATCTTCTGGAGGAAGAACGCCTGGAGGAGTTGTTTAGAGCACGCGTACGAGGAAGGCCGACGAGCTCAGGAAGAGAGGTTCCCGCCACCGAGGTAATTTCCATGCAAGAACCGCTAGGAAACCCGTAATAGTGCACATTGATGAGCCAGAGATTGAAGAATCGACTCTTAATGCGAATCTCACACAACCGTTCATTTACGGGTTTGAAGTCAGTAACATGCGGTTCGAGGTGATTGTTCACTATAAATGCTACTCCAAACTTTTTGCGGCACGATGGTTTGCCACTTGTAAAAATTTTGTGCGATTTCTTGTCATTGATCTCGCTGCCAAGCCAATTTGTTTCCTGGAGAGTAGTAATGCTCAGTTTGTAATTTTCGACCTGTTGAAGGAGGGCCTTCTCAGCCCCCGGCTTGTTCAGGGAGTATACATTCCAGGATCCGAAAGAATAATCCTTTAGTCGTTTGCGTTGGCGTCGTTGTTGATCCGTTCAATTCGAGGCTTTTGTTCCAGGTTTCTTGACATGGAATGGTTTTTGCAAGGACGAATTGTCAGCAAGTCGCTTAACCCCATTCAGGGGATGGCCTCGGAAGATAGCTGCTTCAGATGGCTTAATAAACATGCTGGAGTTCACACAACTGTATTGCAGGTCCAACTACGCAAGTCATTTCATCCTACTTAACCTCAGACGCTTAGGTGTTGGTCAGCCATTCAGGCTACAGCTATCTGCCTTTTTCCAAACTGTCTTATAGCTAAGACATTTGCCGCCAGCGATTTGATACACTGCCGTTACCAGGAGGCGCCCACGCGGAGGACTATTGAAAAGGTCTTTTGCACCCACGAATCTTGTCACGTTTTAATGTGCAAAAGCTTAACAATCCAGCTATAAGACGTGCTTATTCCACCGCCTTGCATGAAACAGCTAATGCACCACCACCTTATGAGACTCCTACAATTGATGATAGATGAAACGTCGGTAAGGACTCATTTATTTCGTGCGGTGAAACTTTTGCGGGCAGATTGGAGCGCGGTAGAAGACCATTCACTATTGACTCTACATGGTCTCTAACCTCGGCACGCAATTAAATTAAGGAACAAATCAACTCAGCAACGGACGACGCAGTCAAAGATCAACTTAGAACTGAATACCGTTCTCTTCAGAAAGGCGTGCAAAGAAGCGTAAGTCTGGCATTACACTTTGTGTTTTTCTGCAGGAAGAGCAATCCCGCAAAAAAACGCATATTCGTACAAGAAGAGAACCCTATAATTACACATTGCGTTTTTCTGCGGGAAAAGCTTGTAGACAGAAATAAATATATCCCAGTGAGGATATTGATGGTTTTATTTTTGTGGCAATATAGTAGGTAAACGTCGGGATGCCGATACAATTTCAACCAATCCTCAATGGATGCACTGCATGAATTTCGTCACTGGGTGCATGAGTTCCTAGTTTGTCGTAGAACCAAAAAACGGAAGGTGAAATGCGTTTCATATACCACCGTGTGTTCATCTTCTCATTGCGTTTTTTTGCGGGAGAAGTCTTCCCTCTGTCGTTGGACTTGCTGCTGCAAAACGATTCCTGCAAACTGCAGCACTGTCGTTACGCATAAGTGTAAAGCTTTCCATTTAAATGTACACGTTCCTCTTCTTGGACGACAATACGTTTTTTTGCGGGATTGCCCTTCCTGCAGAAAAACGCAAAGTGTGATGCCAGAATAAGACGGGACAAACGCAATAACATCAATTCATTAGCGGAGAAGGCAGAGAAAGCGGCTTACCGTGGTGACAGTGGAACCATTTACAAACTTATCAAGCCATTAACTGGCAAATCTTTTGCAACTGCACATCCCATCAAAGATAAAGACGGGTTCCTACTGGTCACTGATGAAGACCAACTGCGACGGTGGAGAGAGCACTTCATTGAGGTCCTCAGCAACACCTTTGGACATTTGAACTCATCTTCACTTGAAGCAGAAAATATTCCGCAAATAGTCACTAGTCATAGTTGATACCAGCCCATCATCTAAACAGGAATAAACTATGGCTATTAAATCGATCGAAGCGGGTAAAGCCCCGGGGATAAATAGAATTCCGGTGGAACTCTTTAAGGCGGATATTCTTCTCCCCCTTATCCAAGAGTGTTGGGAAACCGAAATTCTCCCTAAAGAATGGAAGAAGGGCGTCATTATTAAGATCCCGAAGAAATGTAACCTGAAGGATTGTAATAATTGGCGTGGAATTTGCCTCCTCCCCGCAGTCTCCAATCTGATGGCAAAGATAGTCTTAAATCGGATCAAGCATACAGTTGACCGCACACTGAACGATGAACAGGCTGGTTTTCGCGAGGGCTTTTCATGTAGAGACTAGAGACCACACCAATGCCCTCCGAATTATTATTGAACAATCCACAGAGTGGAGATCCCCATTACATCTCATATTCATCGATTTCGAGAAGGCGTTTGACAGCGTTGACCGGGAATACATCTGGAAGGCTTTACGTAGAGAGGCATTCCAGATAAAATCATATCCATCATCAAGGAGTCCTATAGCGGAGCCAAATGTCTTACGTCTTACACAAAGGTAAGCTTTCAGATCCCTTCGAGGTACATAGTGGAGTGAGACAAGGCTGCATTTTATCAACTATATTGTTTTTGAATGCAATTAACGACGTGCCCTGCAGCGCATTTCATGAACACCAGAGCAAAGGTATCAGATGGAACCTGTTTAAATACCTTCAACACCTGGATTAGCGCTGACGATATTTGTTTTCTTTCAAATGGATCGGATCATCTAGTTCCAATGGCAGATGCCCTGCATCGCGAAAGTGGCAATGCGGGGCTTAAAATCAATGCTGCCAAAACTAAGTACTTGAGCTTGGATCCAGGAAGACACCGCGAAATTTGTGTTTCGAGGCAGACGGTAGAAAAAGAAGACAAATTTTCCTACCTCGGAAGCGTAGTTACAGCAGATGGTGGAGCGGATGCTGATGTACTGTCTCGCATCAATAAGGCTCGGGCAGCTTTTTTCAGTTTGACTCATTTCTGGCAAAACAACATCTCCAGAAGTACCAAACTCAGAATCTTCGAAACCAATGGAAAATATGTGCTTCTTTATGGCTGCTCAACTTGAAAGGTGACCAGGGCGATAACAAATAGATTGCAAACTTGCGTGGACCAGTGTCTACAGCGCATCTTACACATACGCTGGCCGAAGGTTATTTCTAACGACGACCTCCTGTTCATTACTGGCCAGGACAGGATAGACACCTTCATAAAAAGTCGAAAGTGGCAATGAATAGGTCACACACTTCGAAAAGGGCCGGAAAACATTGCAGGCCCTCGATTGGAATCCACAGGGAACCGATGCAAGCCGTCGCGTTGAACGACCTAGAAACACCTGGAGAAGATCAGTTGATATCGAGTGTAAGTCATTGGGCAAATCGTGGAGACAGTTGAAGGCGATGGCGGCGAACAGGACGAGGTAGAAAGTCGGCGTGATTAATGCCCTATGCTCCACAAGGGGTTGACAGGATCCAGAGAGAGAGAGAGAGAAATATACAGGATGTTGATATCCTTATCATCATCATCGTGGCGCGACAGCCCGACATCGGGCCTTGGCCACCTGGATTGTTGTCCTCCAATTATCTCGGTCACGTCCTCCAATCTCGGAAGCCCAGTAGCTGTTCAATTCGGTGGTCGGTGTGAATAAGTAGATAAGTAAAAAAATGCTATTTTCCAGGGCGGCACTTTAAAGGTTTGGCGACCTTCTGTAAATCGATGTGTTGATATGATATAACTTTTGTTACTCGAAAGAAACCCCAACATTCTCCTAATTTGATGTTTTGAAAAAAAAAAAAATATTTTATTTTGAAAACCCCTTATCCAATTTTCCTCACTTATCTTGTTGTTCACCAACAATTATCTGTTTATTCACTGAAGTTATCAATAATTCACGGCGTTTAACTATTACACACCAGGAAACACGAATATTCAGAATTAAAAAAAAAAGGAGGTGGTTATTTTTATACAAATTCAGTATTTTTTTTTTGCAAATTTACTTTTGTTTTATTTTTTATTTTGGACATAAAGATTTGTATAAAAATAATCAACTTCTTTTTTTTAAATTCTGAATATTCGTGTTTCCTGGTGTGTAATAGTTAAACGCCGTGAATTAGTGAGTAACTTCAGGGAATAAATAGATAATTGTTGGTGAACAACAAGATAAGGAAAATTGGATAAGGGGTTTTCAAAATAAATTTTTTTTTTTTCAATACATTAAATTAGGAGAGTGTTGGAGTTTCTTTCGAGTAACAAAAGTTATATCACATCAACACATCGATTTACAGAAGGTCACCAAAGTTTTAAAATGCCGCCTCGGAAACTAGCATTTTTTTTACTTATCTACTTATTCACACCGACCACCGTATATTTAACATAAATTTTCAAGGCTTACGCGAAAATGTCCCAATCGATTTTCTAGTAGTCCTACTTCTGATACACCCAAACACTGCGAAATTTATTGACATGCTCTCTTATAGCGGTGGAAAACTTGGTGTGGTGTTAGAGTTTCCTAGTCTTTTCAGGGCCGGTAAACGGTTAAAGAAGGCCCACAACTTTATACTAACAATGGAGAAGAAAATTTTTTATTTAAAACTAGCCGCGTCGGTTGGCTTTGCTCGCCTTCACATCTAGTGCTCGCTTCGCTCGCGTTGTTGCCTTTGTGAAGAACGAAAATGGGTTTCATATGTCAACAGGCGGCGAGATTTATGATTGTATCAATTAATACTTAGACTATCAGCCAGGTATATTGGTATTTTATAAGGAGCAATTTTTTATTGTTATCCTTGAACACCGGAAAATTGGTCCTTGCGGTCCATTTGTACTGTACTTCTTGATGACATGAAACTTATGGACTTGGTCAGTAGTTGTAACAGATTTAGTGCGAGGTATGCGATTAATTGAGACCATAAGACTATAATAGCTATGCCAGGGACGGGTGCTAGCAAACTGCTCAGTAGGACTAGAGAAACGGGGTGGGATATTTTTGTTTTTTATTCTGGCTCAGTACCGCACTTGTGCTACAAGTTTTTTTTTGTTTTTTTTTCACCCGTCAGCCCCTAATTACAATAATAGAACGAAAACTAAAAAAACACTAGAAGTAGACTATCAAGATCAGTATTCCTAAACAAAAGATATGTTTCCTTTGGGAGTCCAAGATGGAGAAGAACTCGGTCGCAATTATGATACCTACCCACCCTTGGCAAGAGCATACGACCAAATAATTATCGCTCAAGCCCCCGTAAGATAACGAAACACGCATTGTCTATGTCTTCATTCCTTTTCTGTCACTGTGGGAAAACTGAAGGAATCACCGAAAGCACCAATTATTCTTTTATGTACACATTATATAATTCATTATTATTTGCCAAAATCAAATTACATACATCCATTGACAATTATCGATAGAAGATGAGTAACCCGTAATACAAGAATTTATTTGTTTAAAGTTTAAACTTGTAAACAGAATACATACCATACATACGTATAAATGTCAGCGGTTTTTTTTTCTATTTCTTTATACAAAACCCTACCTAACGTCCTATGTGCGCACAGTGAATAGTTTTGGTAGTTTACGAAAAAAAATTGTGAGAAATGTAGATTTTTTTTGTAGTATGTACTATGTTTGCAACGTACAACTAAGTTTACTAATAATCCAAATAAATATGTGATTAGATAAGATTCATTGCAAAAAAAATATTATATGTGTATGTAAGTATTGTATGATCTCAATGTTTTTTTTTTTGTTATGTCTGAGTCACGAGTTACATGCCACGACTCGTTGGGTGAATCCTTCCAAATAGCAGAGTATAAATATTATATGTAATTTAACGTAAAGCAGGAAGTCATTAGCGTAATGACTGTTAGTTAGGTCCCGGATCGAGATAAGTTTTTTTTCTTTATTAGTGGTTTTGTCTTTAGGTTAGAATACGTTAATTCGTGTTTTTTTTTCTTTCGCGACGATATGTTTCAGTATTTATAGAGATGATTTTCATCCGTTAATTTCCGCAGATACGTAAAATAGATCTCATTGTTTTTTTTTTTTTTTTTTAAATGGGCCGGGGTACAGAGCCTCAAATTAGCTTCTGTTATGTTTGTATTATAAGCAGGCACACACGTTTGTACCCCGGCACCAAACCCACTGGATAAGTTCCATCAAGGTTGTCCTAAAGGGAGAGAAATTTACCGGTTAAGAATTGATCCACTTTGGTCAATCTTAAGCTCGGACGTGCAGCAGCCTATGAATTTTCATGACCTTGTCAAGATGGTAACTTGTACAGTTGACCTTCGATAACTCGAACTTCAATAATTTTAGTGTGAACTTGTGACCAATGTGGCTATTTCTTTTACGAGGTAAACTCAAATATAATATTTATAATATAATATTTATGCTATAATATTTATAATATATATGTATAATATAATATATAAACTCGAGTTACCGAAGTTCATCTGTACGGTATAAAAAAAAATTGTTTGAATGCGTTGCCGCGCGGTCCCTTGTATGGTGTTTTGGCATATTTTCCACGAAACTTTGGCGGTATATAAACTTAGTTTTTTCGTGTGGGACGAATTTCTCTCTTTTGACGGACACGAAGGATACGAAATGCGAACATTATTTATCAGAAAGGCTATAAATATGATTAAGCATAGAACATTGGTACAGGAATGCTGTCCGAGTGGTCTCCGTATGTACGTCATATTGACAGAGGTTAGGATTTGCTCCAAACTTTTGCGACCTTGACAAGAAAATCTTACGCGCACCCATTTGCTTACACTATAAACCTTTTCAAATAAAGCACATATCCGTAATTTTTCCTCATTTCATCGTATCCTTCCCATTTTATGTCCGGAGAAAGTGATCCCATACTGATCCCACGCGATAGAGTGATAGATAGGGTTATCGCGCAAATCGAAACTTATCTAACTTATATGCGACAAATCGCCATTTTATATAAAAAAGAATATCGCACACAATACTCGTACCTGCCTTCTTAATTAACTTGCCCGATTAATACTATAATAATCTCTCAGGAACATACCTTTTTTTTTTTTATTTTTTTTTCCACTTTTGCTTTAGTTTTCTTCAATTGACATGCTCCTATGTTATGTATTGTACTCCCTTTTGGTTTTCGTTTAGTTTTTTTCTTCTTTCTTCCGCTTTGATTCAAATAATCTAAAATCTAGCACAATTTATCGTAAGCAAATGTCAAAAAAAAAGGTAACAAAAACTGTTAGGTTAGAATCAAAATGGGTTACCTGTTTTTTTCCAAATAGCGAGTCTACGGGTATCAGAAGCTAACAAGCGGTCCGGTCCACTGCAAATCCAGCTAACAAATGGGCCGAGACCGGTTGCTAGTGATCCTAACTGGCAGTGATTCGAGTCTCGAGTCTCGAAAATTAAGGAATGATTATTCACAATTGCAATGTTGAATCTGTTCGATATTTGCACGAAAATAATGCAATTTAAATTAATTGAAATCAATGATTCGAACAAGCAATTATTTTCGGGCATATATCGCAGAATCGTATTTCGATTTTGAGATAATCATTCCCTAATTGTTACACACAGGTACTTTCAACAGAACCGTGGCCAGAAAGAACCTGAGAACTATCAGATAGTTGCTTCATGCTGACAATCAGTACGGGAGGACCACAACTTTCAAAATAAAATAATATTTATACTCTAGATGAAATCTGAGAGTATTATAAGTTTGCCACAAAGTTTGTAACGCTAAGAAATAAGGCTCGCAGAAAAAAATGAATGATACAGAAGTTCATATTATCACTCGAATATCTCAAAACCGGATGTCCGTCTGTCCGTCCGTCCGTCCGTGACCTCTCTAGCTCGAGAACGCGTTGAGCTATGAAGTTCAAATTTTTCACACGTTATTTTTGACAAAAAATGAAGGCTAAGTTCGTGAACGGGCTAAATCGCTCCACCCCTTCTACCCCCTCCCATGCAAAATGACACATTTTTGAAAATTTACAATAATCAGATTTTCTCAGAAACTATAAAACATATTGCTTTGAAATTTTTAATATGTCACTTTTATGATAATTGTAACCTATGTTATAAAACTTATTGTAATCCTCAGCCTCCTTCTACCCCCTCCCATACAAACTGCACTATTTCATGAAATACGTTAAGCCAATTTACTCAGTACGTATACAATTTATCGGGCTGAAATTTTGTACTTAACACTTAATTAACAATATCAGTTAGATTCAAAAAAATTAATCGATTACCCTTACTCCGTCTACCCCCTCCCATTCAAAATGACACATTTTTGATAATTTACAATAATCAGATTTTCTCAGAAACTATAAAACATCTTGCTTTGAAATTTTGAATATATCACTTTTATGATAATTGTAACCTACATTATAAAATTTATTGTAATCCTCACCCTCCTTCTACCCCCTCCCATACAAACTGCACTATTTCATGAAATACGTTTTAACGTCTTAACGACTTACGTCTTACGTCTTACGTCTTACGTCTTAACGATGCATCCGAGATTGCAACCAAAATTATTTATTGGCTTTAACCAGGTTCAAATTCATCTAGAGTATTGCATGATTGGGGTTTACCCCAATCGTAGTTCTTTTATGTTTATACTCTAGATGAAATCTGAGAGTATTATAAGTTTGCCACAAAGTTTGTAACGCTAAGAAATAAGGCTCGCAGAAAAAAATTAATGATACAGAAGTTCATATTATCACTCGAATATCTCAAAACCGGATGTCCGTCTGTCCGTCTGTCCGTCCGTCCGTCCGTGACCTCTCTAGCTCGAGAACGCGTTGAGCTATGAAGTTCAAATTTTGCACACGTTATTTTTGACAAAAAATGAAGGCTAAGTTCGTGAACGGGCTAAATCGCTCCACCCCTTCTACCCCCTCCCATACAAAATGACACATTTTTGAAAATTTACAATAATCAGATTTTCTCAGAAACTATAAAACATATTGCTTTGAAATTTTTAATATATCACTTTTATGATAATTGTAACCTATGTTATAAAACTTATTGTAATCCTCACCCTCCTTCTACCCCCTCCCATACAAACTGCACTATTTCATGAAATACGTTAAGCCAATTTACTCAGTACGTATACAATTTATCGGGCTGAAATTTTGTACTTAACACTTAATTAACATTATCAGTTAGATTCGAAAAAATTAATCGATTACCCTTACTCCGTCTACCCCCTCCCATACAAAATGACACATTTTTGATAATTTACAATAATCAGATTTTCTCAGAAACTATAAAACATCTTGCTTTGAAATTTTGAATATATCACTTTTATGATAATTGTAAGCTAAATTATAAAATTTATTGTAATCCTCACCCTCCTTCTACCCCCTCCCATACAAACTGCACTATTTCATGAAATACGTTAAGCCAATTTACTCATTACCTATACAATTTATCGGGCTGAAATTTTGTACTTAACACTTAATTAACAATATCAGTTAGATTCAAAAAAAGTAATCGATTACCCTTACTCCGTCTACCCCCTCCCATACAAAATGACACATTTTTGATAATTTACAATAATCAGATTTTCTCAGAAACTATAAAACATCTTGCTTTGAAATTTTGAATATATCACTTTTATGATAATTGTAAACTACATTATAAAATTTATTGTAATCCTCACCCTCCTTCTACCCCCTCCCATACAAACTGCACTATTTCATGAAATACGTTTTAACGTCTTAACGACTTACGTCTTACGTCTTAACGATGCATCCGAGATTGCAACCAAAATTATTTATTGGCTTTAACCAGGTTCAAATTCATCTAGAGTATTGCATGATTGGGGTTTACCCCAATCGTAGTTCTTTTATGTTTATACTCTAGATGAAATCTGAGAGTATTATAAGTTTGCCACAAAGTTTGTAACGCTAAGAAATAAGGCTCGCAGAAAAAAATGAATGATACAGAAGTTCATATTATCACTCGAATATCTCAAAACCGGATGTCCGTCTGTCCGTCCGTCCGTCCGTGACCTCTCTAGCTCGAGAACACGTTGAGCTATGAAGTTCAAATTTTGCACACGTTATTTTTGACAAAAAATGAAGGCTAAGTTCGTGAACGGGCTAAATCGCTCCACCCCTTCTACCCCCTCCCATACAAAATGACACATTTTTGAAAATTTACAATAATCAGATTTTCTCAGAAACTATAAAACATATTGCTTTGAAATTTTGAATATATCACTTTTATGATAATTGTAACCTATGTTATAAAACTTATTGTAATCCTCACCCTCCTTCTACCCCCTCCCATACAAACTGCACTATTTCATGAAATACGTTAAGCCAATTTACTCATTACCTATACAATTTATCGGGCTGAAATTTTGTACTTAACACTTAATTAACAATATCAGTTAGATTCAAAAAAAGTAATCGATTACCCTTACTCCGTCTACCCCCTCCCATACAAAATGACACATTTTTGATAATTTACAATAATCAGATTTTCTCAGAAACTATAAAACATCTTGCTTTGAAATTTTGAATATATCACTTTTATGATAATTTTAACCTACATTATAAAATTTATTGTAATCCTCACCCTCCTTCTACCCCCTCCCATACAAACTGCACTATTTCATGAAATACGTCTTAACGTCTTAACGACTTACGTCTTACGTCTTAACGATGCATCCGAGATTGCAACCAAAATTATTTATTGGCTTTAACCAGGTTCAAATTCATCTAGAGTATTGCATGATTGGGGTTTACCCCAATCGTAGTTCTTTTATGTTTTTTCTTACGTTTAGTTCGAATAGTTGAAAATTTTAGCGCCTTAAGTCTTTAACATAAAAGATTCCCACTGATTGTCCCTTTAAGTCTGATAAGAGATATCTGCCGTTTCCCACTTTTTTAATGACTTTGCTTTTCAAAATTTTTAAGTCAAGCTTCGAGTTATAATGGTTTGCAGCATCACTCTTCGAAAAATTTCGCCGGAACACTATTTGTCCGGGCTGAAATTCTGTATTTCTAGACCTTAAATTATAGCGGTGTGCGTTTTTTGCGAAGGCATCTTTTAAGTTATCTTGCGCTTGTGCTCTTAGGATGGATAATTTATCAGAAGGGTCGAGCGGTGGCTCAATATTATCGCTTAATGCGTAGAGGTTTCGTAAAAGTGAATAAGTTTTACCATGAGTCATCATCGGTTGCCCAAACACCAGAAAATAAGGCGAAGCTTTAATGGACGAGTGATGTGCTGAGCGTAAGGCGCAATTTATGTCAGAAATATGGGCATCCCAATCCCGTTGATCGGGATGTATGTAGGCTCTAATTGCAGCTACTATGGTCCGATTTATCCGTTCCGAGGCATTAGCTTGCGGAGAATAGAGAGCTGTGTAAAAGTGATTAACACCATATTTTGACAACATTGTATTAAATATATTGGCTTTAAATTGTACGCCGTTATCCGTTACTATTGACTCTGGCACACCAAAAACATGAAAGATCCTTTTTTCTAGCCAGATCTTAATAATTTCGGCTGTGAATTTCTTAATGGGCTCGGAACCCACCTTCCTGAAAGTTTTCATTTTTCTAACAATAAGTGTAACGGTCTCGAAATGCAAGGGGGGACAAATTACGATCTAATATTTTCTCCTCCCTCATTTTTTCCGCTTTCTTCAAATTGAAAGTAAATGCCAAAAATAAAATGTACTCAACATTACCTCTCTCACAACACCCGACTTGCCTATACCAGTCGATAAACAAAATTTGACCTTAATTTCGCCCCACCCCCCTCCCCTGCCCGTTATAGTTGGCCAACTACAACACATTGCCCCCTACCAATCTTTACCCTTTCATGAATGTAATTAACCATAAAATGTAACAATAACTGCAATTCGCACTACGAAAAACAACATGCAAGTAGTACTCGCACCTTCGAAGCCGGTAGGTGTATTTTTTGTATGAATAGTGTAAAAATGCCTAACTTTAAGTGAATGTACTATTATCAAATATAACATGATTGTAATGAAACTTAGAGACATTATTGCCTATGGTGTTGATTATCATTGGCAATCAATATTTTTGACCCCGGGTGTGTCTAAGGGGTGCAGGGGTGTGCTAACTGAAACAATAGAAATGTACTATTATTAACCTTTTTTGATGAGATTTCAAAATTCTAATATTTTTAGTTTTCTATGTTAGTGAAATGCCGCTTTTCTGTAAATTTTCATATTTCTAAGTGTAACGGTTTCGAAATGCAAGGGGGGGGGGGGGGACAAACTCGGATGACATATTTTCCCCTCTCCCTCTTTTCCCGTTTCTTCAAATTTGAAAAAAATTCCAGAAATGGAATGTACTTGACCGTACCTTTCTTACGATACCCCACTTGCCTATACCAGACGAAAAAAAATTTTCGACCTTCATTTCCCCTCTATGGGGACCCCCCCCTTAAAGTTGACCTTTTACGACGTATCACTTTCTCCAGAGAATTATAGTACTTCTACATATTTTCACTAAATTTCATGCGTGTAGCTTCAGCGGTTCGTGAGATATTTCATGGACAGACAGACAGACGGACGCATGACCGATTTCATAAGGGTTTTGTTTTACTACAAAACCCTAACAAGAATTATGTAAAAATTCTGAAGCAAATTATTGTGTAAGACCGCCAAAGAAGTTTCAAAGAAAGAATAGATATAGTCGTGTAACAAGTGTATACACTAATTCACGCAATTCACATACTATCAAATACTTTAAAACAACTCTAGAAAATCTGTCTACAAATAAGTCAATAAGAATTCATTGATTAAATTAAAGTATAAAAGTTAATTTAAAGTATGTGCGAAAACGATGCTTTCGACATAGAGGCAAGAAAATTCCCTTCAAATAGCTGGCTCAGAAGAAAAGAGTTAACTCTTAGCACTGATAATTCCTGATATTTAAAAGGATTATTACTTGCGACGCAAAAGCGTCCGTTACAACACAAAGAAGACATCGCTTAGCCATACTTAAACATCTAATTCTCGAAGAAAAAAAATGGAATTTGCAAAAAAAAAATAAAAATAAAATAGACTAAAGAAAATCGAGAATAGACAGTGAGGCCTTGCAAGTACTGATAAAAAGAACGAATCCATTTAATTTTAGTTTGCGAAGTTTTTTCGGGCCCCACGTTGGGCGCCATTTGTAACAGATTTAGTGCGAGGTATGCGATTAATTGAGACCATAAGACTATTATAGCTATGCCAGGGACGGGTGCTAGCAAACTGCTCAGTAGGACTAGAGAAACGGGGTGGGATATTTTTGTTTTTTATTCTGGCTCAGTACCGCACTTGTGCTACAAGTTTTTATACTCTAGATGAAATCTGAGAATATTATAAGTTTGCCACAAAGTTTGTAACGCTAAGAAATAAGGCTCGCAGAAAAAAATGAATGATACAGAAGTTCATATTATCACTCGAATATCTCAAAATCTGTCTGTCCGTCTGTCCGTCCGTCCGTCCGTGACCTCTCTAGCTCGAGAACGCGTTGAGCTATGAAGTTCAAATTTTGCACACGTTATTTTTGACAAAAAATGAAGGCTAAGTTCGTGAACGGGCTAAATCGCTCCACCCCTTCTACCCCCTCCCATACAAAATGACACATTTTTGAAAATTTACAATAATCAGATTTTCTCAGAAACTATAAAACATATTGCTTTGAAATTTTTAATATATCACTTTTATGATAATTGTAACCTATGTTATAAAACTTATTGTAATCCTCACCCTCCTTCTACCCCCTCCCATACAAACTGCACTATTTCATGAAATACGTTAAGCCAATTTACTCAGTACGTATACAATTTATCGGGCTGAAATTTTGTACTTAACACTTAATTAACATTATCAGTTAGATTCAAAAAAATTAATCGATTACCCTTACTCCGTCTACCCCCTCCCATACAAAATGACACATTTTTGATAATTTACAATAATCAGATTTTCTCAGAAACTATAAAACATCTTGCTTTGAAATTTTGAATATATCACTTTTATGATAATTGTAAGCTAAATTATAAAATTTATTGTAATCCTCACCCTCCTTCTACCCCCTCCCATACAAACTGCACTATTTCATGAAATACGTTAAGCCAATTTACTCATTACCTATACAATTTATCGGGCTGAAATTTTGTACTTAACACTTAATTAACAATATCAGTTAGATTCAAAAAAAGTAATCGATTACCCTTACTCCGTCTACCCCCTCCCATACAAAATGACACATTTTTGATAATTTACAATAATCAGATTTTCTCAGAAACTATAAAACATCTTGCTTTGAAATTTTGAATATATCACTTTTATGATAATTTTAACCTACATTATAAAATTTATTGTAATCCTCACCCTCCTTCTACCCCCTCCCATACAAACTGCACTATTTCATGAAATACGTCTTAACGTCTTAACGACTTACGTCTTACGTCTAACGATGCATCCGAGATTGCAACCAAAATTATTTATTGGCTTTAACCAGGTTCAAATTCATCTAGAGTATTGCATGATTGGGGTTTACCCCAATCGTAGTTCTTTTATGTTTTTTCTTACGTTTAGTTCGAATAGTTGAAAATTTTAGCGCCTTAAGTCTTTAACATAAAAGATTCCCACTGATTGTCCCTTTAAGTCTGATAAGAGATATCTGCCGTTTCCCACTTTTTTAATGACTTTGCTTTTCAAAATTTTTAAGTCAAGCTTCGAGTTATAATGGTTTGCAGCATCACTCTTCGAATAATTTCGCCGGAACACAATTTTTTTTCCGGGCTGAAATTCTGTATTTCTAGACCTTAAATTATAGCGGTGTGCGTTTTTTGCGAAGGCATCTTTTAAGTTATCTTGCGCTTGTGCTCTTAGGATGGATAATTTATCAGAAGGGTCGAGCGGTGGCTCAATATTATCGCTTAATGCGTAGAGGTTTCGTAAAAGTGAATAAGTTTTACCATGAGTCATCATCGGTTGCCCAAACACCAGAAAATAAGGCGAAGCTTTAATGGACGAGTGATGTGCTGAGCGTAAGGCGCAATTTATGTCAGAAATATGGGCATCCCAATCCCGTTGATCGGGATGTATGTAGGCTCTAATTGCAGCTACTATGGTCCGATTTATCCGTTCCGAGGCATTAGCTTGCGGAGAATAGAGAGCTGTGTAAAAGTGATTAACACCATATTTTGACAACATTGTATTAAATATATTGGCTTTAAATTGTACGCCGTTATCCGTTACTATTGACTCTGGCACACCAAAAACATGAAAGATCCTTTTTTCTAGCCAGATCTTAATAATTTCGGCTGTGAATTTCTTAATGGGCTCAATGAAAGAAAATTTAGATAGATGATTCACTAAAACGATGACCCCAGTGGCGTGGCGTCCATGGAAGCAAGGGAAGCATTGCTTCCCTTATATTTGGCGATTGGTGGAAAATTTTCTAAATAATTTTTTCTGAATCGCGCAAAAAAGTCGCGAAAAAAACTCTTCGGCACAGTCTATGTAAATAAAAGTTCGAAAGAAACTAATCGCGAATATCTTACACAGCCGAATTGGTAACACCGCGAAAACCACCACCAGCGTTGCCAATTTAGCCGTTTTCCGGCTAAATTTAGCCGGAAATCACTTTTTTTAGCCGGCACAAAAATCAAAAACCGGCCAGCAGGATTTTTAGCCGGATTTAATTTTTTACGGCCGATTTTCCCGCCCAAGGTTATTCTCTTTGCATGTTCGGATAATTCACGTTTTTATACCCTTCACGGATGTGATAGGGTATATTAACTTAGTCATGAAGTTGGCAACGCACAGAAGGAAGCATCTCCGTCTATAGAAACTATATATATTCTTGGTCAGTATGATGAGACGAGTCAATTAAGCTTTGCCCGTCTGTCTGTCTGTCCGTCTGTTTCTATGCAAACTAGTCCCTCAGTTTTAAAGCTATCGAGCTGAAATTTTGTACAGAGCCTTCTTTCTTTTGCACGCAGTATATATGTCGGAACCAACGGAATCGGACCACTACGTCATATAGCTGCCATAGGAACGACCGGTCCAAAAATTCGTCTTTGTGAGAAAATCTTTTTTATTTCTGAAGATATCTTTACGAAAGTGCATATTATTCATCGTATTGACTGCTTAGCCACGTTCCTAAATTTGGTTGAAATCGGCCCACTATTTCATATACCTCTTATAGGAACAGTGAAATCGGAACAAGTTTTACTACTAATTTCAAAAAATCAAACGTACCACAAAATACAACCGAAGGCTAGCTTGTTTCTTTTGAATTATATTTTATTTAAAAATTATTGGTTTTAAACCTTACTTTTAAAACATGGAATTAGGTGTTTTCGGTGGGGCTACTTCTCCAGCCGTTTTTTAGCCGTTTCCAAATAGGAAATTTTTCCGGCCGGATTTTTAGCCGTTTTTAGAAAAATATTTCCGGCTTTACCGGCTAAATTTAGCCGTTTTGATGATAAGATTTTGGCAACACTGACCACCACACCACACCAAGAAGAAGACACATGGAAGCATATCAAAATTTGCATCTATGAGCGTTTATTTTTTTCCCCAGTAAACCTACTGTGTCGCGATATAAAAAAATTCACGTACACGGTAGGTTGGAAGCACTCAGGAATTTGCTTCCAAGTTCCCCTCACATGTAGTGGAGGAAATTCTTGCCTGCAGCGGAGCTGCTGGCGCATGGACGCTGGGGAACTTTTCTTCCCATTTCCTCTTTGTTCGTATTTTCTTGTGGACTGAAAATATTTGCTGTGTTGCAATGCGTATGTGATGTGCTATATGAGTTTCACAAGGGTTACCAGAGTAGGATAGGAATTGAATTGTGGAAAAAGTTTGGATTTGAAATATAATGGCTTCATGGTTAAAAATTATTATTGGTAAATTCGAGAAGAAGTGATTTCGCATAGAATTATTAGTGTATACGAGTATTAGTAAGAGACGAACTCAATTATAGGGATATTTATGCATATTTCAATAACTTATATCTAATCGAAAACCATTTAACGGACAATTCCAAGAAAAAATAAGTGGGAGATGGTAATACTGCCTCAAGTCATTGACGTCACATGGAATTGAATGAGCCGTTAAATTTAAAACTCATTTGCTCTAGTGTAGTGCTTTAGTGTAGTGCGATTTGTGTGCTTTTTGTTGGTGAAAAGGTGAAGGGGTTTTTTAATCGGTCTAGGTGCTTATAATTGCTTATAGTGTTTTGATTTGTTTTTAAAGTAGCATGGATCAATATTGTGTTGTTGATGATCTTTTTCGATTGTCTTTTGGATCTCGATCTTTCGCAGAAAAAAAAGACATTATCGAAAAGGGTCGACCGAAACCGATTTTGGAAATTGTTTCTAAAACAAAAAGATGTACTAGGCATTTTACTGCTAAGATTTATGAAGATACGGAATGGATTACCGGTTGTAAGACCAAGCAAAAATTATTTTGTTGGCCATGCTTGTTATTTTCAAATGATTCAAATGTTTGGCGAACTACCGGGTTTTGTGACTTAAATAATTTACATAAAGCTGTGGACAGGCATGGTACGAAAAGCGTTGATCATTTAAAGTCAGTACTTCTTCTTTCCAAGTTCGGTTCCGGTCCTAGAATTGAAGAATTATTAAGTAGCCAACATAGATCTTCAATAATATTGCACAATGAGAAAGTTTCGTCCCCGTTCGTGATTCCTGGGTGCTTTTATATTAGAAATGTTAAAAGTAGCTAACGAGAGGGGTTCAATTAATACGCAGTAAATTTGTGGAAAGCATAAAAATAGTAAATTTTTAATACCAATTGCTTCCCCTAGTTGAATTATCACGCCACGCCACTGGATGACCCCTATGTTACCGTTTATGGATCTCGGAAAAGGCCCTACAAGATCCAAGTATAGGCGCTGAAAAATGCGTTCAGAAACAAACTGATTTATCATGGGCGGACGTAGACTGTAATTTGGGGCCTTGGTTTGTTTACAAACCTCACAACCGCGAATAAAATCCTGTACTTCTTTTGCCATTTTCGGCCAGAAAAACAAAACCCTAAGTCGCTGAAGCGTGTTCGCAATTCCACCGTGTGAACTTAAGGGATGTCCATGGGCCCTCTTTATTAAATCTGTCGTCAATTCATCCGGCACCCACAATTTCCATGTCTGCTGTTCTTGAATATCGTCGCCGGACGCATATCCATTACGTTTATAAATGAACCGGTCGGAAACCTTCAAATCAGGAAGGATGGAAGCGTTTTTAACAATATGCTCTTTTAATTCATTATATTTTGGAGATTCGAAATGGACTGAATCCAGATCGATATCTATAGAGCTTTTAAATGGATCTTCAACTGAAAGGGAGTCCACACAGTGAACACGGGACAAGGTGTCTGGGACTATGTTTTGTGTCCCCTTACGGTGAACTATATTGAATTTGAAGCTCTGAAGCTTTAAAGCCCATCGGGCTAAACGTCCATTTAAGTCGGTCTGGTTCATCAACCACTTTAACGAAGCGTGGTCCGTCATTATCGTAAACTCCTGTCCCTCGACATACGCTCGGAATTTTTTAACTGCCAACACTGCGGCTAAACATTCTTGTTCCGTTACTGTGTAATTTTGCTGAGTCGAATTAAGTTTCTTGGACATGTATGCAATTGGAACTTCTTCACTTTCGGCGGTAGTCTGGGTCAAAACAGCTCCTACGCCTGTATGACTGGCATCGCATTGTATACAAAACGGCCGTGAAAAGTTAGGACTGTGCAGTACGGGAGATTTTGTCAAACTATCTTTTAAAGTCTTGAATGCAGCTAGACCTTCTTCCGTCCAATAAAATTTGCGCGACTTGCGAAGCATATCCGTTAAGGGTGCTGCTGTGGCTGCATAGTTTGGCACAAATCTCTGGTACCAGCCACACATGCCTAAAAATCGCCGGAGCTGTTTAACCGTCTTAGGTTGCGGGAAATCGTCGATGGTTTGGACTTTACCGGGATCGGTACGGATGGTTCCATGTCCAATTATGTGGCCAAGATAACCAACTTCCCTCATAACGAATTTGCTTTTCTCCACATTCAGTGTCAGCCCTGCCTTCTGCATGCACAAAGCAACTTCTTGAAGAAGCATCAGATGTTCTTTGAAGGATGACGAGATCAACAGCAGGTCATCCAAGTAAACAAACACACAAGTTCGTAAATGGGCTGGAATTACGCGATCCATAAGGCGCTGCATTGTTTGCGGTGCATTGCACAGCCCAAAGGGCATTGTCACAAATTGATACAAAGGTCTTCCAGGAACCGTGAAAGCTGTCTTATCCTTTGACGCCTCATCTAAGGGAATCTGCCAAAACGCATCTTTCAAATCTAAGCTCGAAATGAACTCAGCTTTTGGGAGGCGGCTCAGAATCCCTTCAATAAGCGGCAAAGGATAAGCGTCTTTCAAGGTTACCTCGTTGACCCTGCGAGCATCCAGACATAGACGAACTTTACCTGGTTTGATTACCAGGGTGACCGGTGAAGACCAGGAACTTTGGGACTCCTTAATCACACCCATAGCCAGCATCCGGTCCACTTCTGCGTACATGAGCTTTTCGACGGCGGGAGAGACTGCATAGTGTCTCTGCTTAATAGGCTTGCTGCCTCCGACGTCGATGACGTGTGTGGTCAGAGTCGTACGTCCTAAGCCCTTGTCCGCAAAAGACGGAAACATGGCTATGACCGCGTTGAGACGGTTCCTTTCATCATCAGATAAGTGGTGTTGATTCGAGGGATTGTTACTTGTCATGTCAGCAGGCAGTGCTGCCGAATATAAAGAATTCACAAATAAGTCTGAGGCAAGTTGGAATTGACGAATGAAATCGACTCCAGGATAGAGGTTCTGGCTCAAAGATGGCATTATGAGGAACTCTATCGTTCTCGTCCGCCCTTTAAACGTAACTGCAATACGAGCTTTTCCAACTGCAAAATGGCGAGTGCCATCAGCTGTTCTTACGCCTAGGTTAAATTTTTCGTAGGGATAATATCTTTCTTTCGGAAAACGTTTAGCTAGGTCCGACGCGATGACGCTGCAGGAGGCCCCAGTGTCAAGCAGACCACTAACTTCGGCGTCTAAAAGGATAACAGTAGCGTATGGTCGCACATCGCGTCTAGGACGATCCGACAGTATTGCCCCACAGAATTGCCGTCTGGAGGCTATCACCTTTTTCCAAAATGTTCTAAGGCGAACAGTGGAACGTTTCTTGCGCAAAGGTTTGAGTTCGCACGTTTCGAAAATACGCGCTCGAGCTGCCAGATAATCTCGCTCACGTTCGTGTAAAGGACGAAAACTATGGTGCAAATTTGTATTTATAACAGACGTGTTTACGGCTTCTTCGATGTTTGAAGAGGGGCAGGAATTTACGATAGTGTACACATCGTTTAAGTTGGCTGGTGAATCAGATTGACATTTTGGGAAAAGTAGATCCGGTGTTTGTGTTGACACATCTGAAGTAGTTAAGCCCGATGAGACGTAAGCTCCCTCCGACTGTCCGATGTCATATGGCGTGATAGTTGGTAATGCTACATTTGATGATGGTTCGTGATGAGCAAGAGTTACATCCCTGTGTGTGAAGTCAAGTCGCATTGGGATTCTTTGCATTCTTTGGAGGTCCTCGGTTGTAGTTGAGGCCTCGAACGAGTAAAGTTTTTTGGATTTGAACATTTTTGACACTGAGGCTTATAAGTGTCCGGAGCTCCACAACCGAAACAAAATCTTTTAAGGGGCTCCATGCACTCAGCGTAAGAATGTCCAGCTTTTCTACAATTCCAACACTGAAATTGGGGGCGGACTTCACATACTTCGTGTAGCGCATTTTCATTTCGTGAATCGAGTTGATCTGAAGTATCAACTGAATCATAAGGAGGTTCTATTTCGTTAACATACTCCCTAGAAGATGGACGGACTGCACGCATTCTTCGTATGGAAGCTTCCACATTCTCAGCGCGAATCACACGTCTTAGGTGCGCTATACTAATAATATCTAGATGTACAATACTTCTCTTTATTTCAGGAAGCAAATTCATTTGAAGTATTTCTAGCAGCTCTGCATTGTCCATCTGTGGTGACAACCTGTCAGCCAGCTGCATGGCGCTATCATTGAAGACGTCAAACGTTTCACCTGGCTTTTGCCAACGGTTTCGTATTAGTGCACGGATATCTGAAGCAGAACGGCGGTCGCTAAACTTATCGCGCAAATCATCGCGTAACTCTGGCCAAGTAAAGCGTCTGACGCTTCTGTGATAGCGCCAAAACCAGTCATTGGCCTTTCCGTGTAACAAGACATGGAAGTGCTGGCACATAACTGAAAAGTCTCCCCGTAGCGTTTGATACGTAAGCGCCTCGACTTTATAAATAAATACGTCAATTGGAACGTGGTGATCTTCACCATTAAATTTAGCATTCCATCCCGACATGATACTCCCTACTTTCTCGGAGGAAATAGTGGAAGGGCGATATGAAGGCCGTTGGACTGGCTGATACCCTGTCTGCCGACGCTCCGGAGAGAAGGGTAAATAGCTAAATGGTGGAGTTGTTTCGTTCGCTAAAGCTTCAAAAGCGGATTGCGTTCTCGCCTGTTGCCTCATCGAAGGAGTCATACGAGATGGTGAAGGTTCTCTAGAGGATGCTTCAACGTTAAGTTGTTGTCTCGAAGGAACTACTCGTGAAGCTTCGTTAGCTATCGATTCCAGATCAACTTGTGCTCTAGCCTGTTCCATCCTCACGGGTGTTAAGAGTGAAGGATGAGGCTCTATTACATGTGCATTAAGATTAAGTTGTTGATTTCTTACCGGAGTTAAATGTGCTTGCAACTGATCTCTTTCGAGAGATAGCCGAGCTAATTGTTCTTCTATTTGCATTACCCGGTCAGGTCGAGAGGGTTGGTTAGCATCAGTATTGATAGGGCGTGCAAACAAAGTTTGGTTTGGTTTGGTTTGATTGGAGTTCCAACACGTGCTTGAGAACGCGTCATTATGGGATCTATTCGGGGGGTTAATTTTAACATTTTTGACGTGCATGATTGCCGACAAACTGGACACGTTTTCTGCTTAACTAGCCAAGCTTTAATGCATTTGTGATGGAATACATGCTCACACGGGGTCACACAGACCTCATCACTTCCACACAAAGTCTCTTGACAAATTGTACATTTACCAAGCTCGGATCCAGAATGGGGTACTGGCAATTCGAGAATATTTGCGTCTTGTGACGCCATGATAATGTAGTACCAAATTTAGGGAATATATTATCAATATGTGTAGAAAATATATGTTTATGGTCGATACAATAAGAAGAGAAAAATACAATAACTATATTTTTCCACAATTAATTCAATATTGTTGGAAAGACAAAGAAAAAAAAAAGACTAATTCTTCCCTGTATTTAAATGAGATTTGGTGTGTATGCCAATACTGTTTCTTAAGAATAAGACATACTATACGTATAAGATTTTTAATTACGTGATAATGAGAAATATATATTAAGATAAAAAGGATACACAATAAAGTATTATGTAGATCTGGTATAAGAACAAAAATTATAATTTGAATCAGACATTGGTGTTTTCAGTTATCCTTCAATTTCTCACGTCGACAAGAAAATTAATAGCGTGTGATGGAATAAATAACAAAATAACGCAAGTAAAGACAGACATAGGCATATGGTAGGAATATTGATAAGAAGAAAGAAAGATTAATACCAATAGCAAAAAAAATGAAACCGGAATATAGAGGGCTACGCCCGCAATCCGAGGGTTTTGTAGCAAGCACTTATTTTGGTATGTAAGTATCGGTTCCTTGCTCTTCTTGGTACCACTTAAATGGATAAAAAAAATGATAATAAAAATGTCTGACCCATCCTGTAGTATCTTAAATGCCCATTCATATTACGTGATTGTAATGAAACTTAGAACATATTATTGTCTATGGTGTTGGTTATCCTTGGACATCAGTACTTTTGATATCGGTCGTGTTTAAGAGATGCAGGGGTGCGCTAACTGTAACTATGGAAATAAGCTATTATTAACCTATTTTGAGGAGATATACCTATACAAATTCCATTATTTCCCGTTTTATATGCTATTCGGAACCCACCTTCCTAAAAGTTTTCATTTTTCTAACAATAAGTGTAACGGTCTCGAAATGCAAGGGGGGACAAATTACGATCTAATATTTTCTCCTCCCTCATTTTTTCCGCTTTCTTCAAATTGAAAGTAAATGCCAAAAATAAAATGTACTCAACATTACCTCTCTCACAACACCCGACTTGCCTATACCAATCGATAAACAAAATTTGACCTTAATTTCGCCCCACCCCCCTCCCCTGCCCGTTATAGTTGGCCAACTACAACACATTGCCCCCTACCAATCTTTACCCTTTCATGAATGTAATTAACCATAATATGTAACAATAACTGCAATTCGCACTACGAAAAACAACATGCAAGTAGTACTCGCACCTTCGAAGCCGGTAGGTGTATTTTTTGTATGAATAGTGTAAAAATGCCTAACTTTAAGTGAATGTACTATTATCAAATATAACATGATTGTAATGAAACTTAGAGACATTATTGCCTATGGTGTTGATTATCATTGGCAATCAATATTTTTGACCCCGGGTGTGTCTAAGGGGTGCAGGGGTGTGCTAACTGAAACAATAGAAATGTACTATTATTAACCTTTTTTGATGAGATTTCAAAATTCTAATATTTTTAGTTTTCTATGTTAGTGAAATGCCGCTTTTCTGTAAATTTTCATATTTCTAAGTGTAACGGTTTCGAAATGCAAGGGGGGGGGGACAAACTCGGATGACATATTTTCCCTTCTCCCTCTTTTCCCAAATTTGAAAAAAATTCCAGAAATGGAATGTACTTGACCGTACCTTTCTTACGATACCCCACTTGCCTATACCAGACGAAAAAAAAATTTCGACCTTCATTTCCCCTCTATGGGGACCCCCCCTTAAAGTTGACCTTTTACGACGTATCACTTTCTCCAGAGAATTATAGTACTTCTACATATTTTCACTAAATTTCATGCGTGTAGCTTCAGCGGTTCGTGAGATATTTCATGGACAGACAGACAGACAGACAGACAGACAGACAGACGGACGCATGACCGATTTCATAAGGGTTTTGTTTTACTACAAAACCCTAACAAGAATTATGTAAAAATTCTGAAGCAAATTATTGTGTAAGACCGCCAAAGAAGTTTCAAAGAAAGAATAGATATAGTCGTGTAACAAGTGTATACACTAATTCACGCAATTCACATACTATCAAATACTTTAAAACAACTCTAGAAAATCTTTCTACAAATAAGTCAATAAGAATTCATTGATTAAATTAAAATAAAGTATAAAAGTTAATTTAAAGTATGTGCGAAAACGATGCTTTCGACATAGAGGCAAAAAAATTCCCTTCAAATAGCTGGCTCAGAAGAAAAGAGTTAACTCTTAGCACTGATAATTCCTGATATTTAAAAGGATTATTACTTGCGACGCAAAAGCGTCCGTTACAACACAAAGAAGACATCGCTTAGCCATACTTAAACATCTAATTCTCGAAGAAAAAAAATGGAATTTGCAAAAAAAAAATAAAAATAAAATAGACTAAAGAAAATCGAGAATAGACAGTGAGGCCTTGCAAGTACTGATAAAAAGAACGAATCCATTTAATTTTAGTTTGCGAAGTTTTTTCGGGCCCCACGTTGGGCGCCATTTGTAACAGATTTAGTGCGAGGTATGCGATTAATTGAGACCATAAGACTATTATAGCTATGCCAGGGACGGGTGCTAGCAAACTGCTCAGTAGGACTAGAGAAACGGGGTGGGATATTTTTTTTTTATTCTGGCTCAGTACCGCACTTGTGCTACAAGTTTTTTTTTTGTTTTTTTTTTTTCACCCGTCAGCCCCTAATTACAATAATAGAACGAAAACTAAAAAAAACACTAGAAGTAGACTATCAAGATCAGTATTCCTAAACAAAAGATATGTTTCCTTTGGGAGTCCAAGATGGAGGAGAACTCGGTCGCAATTATGATACCTACCCACCCTTGGCAAGAGCATACGACCAAATAATTATCGCTCAAGCCCCCGTAAGATAACGAAACACGCATTGTCTATGTCTTCATTCCTTTTCTGTCACTGTGGGAAAACTGAAGGAATCACCGAAAGCACCAATTATTCTTTTATGTACACATTATATAATTCATTATTATTTGCCAAAATCAAATTACATACATCCATTGACAATTATCGATAGAAGATGAGTAACCCGTAATACAAGAATTTATTTGTTTAAAGTTTAAACTTGTAAACAGAATACATACCATACATACGTATAAATGTCAGCGGTTTTTTTTTCTATTTCTTTATACAAAACCCTACCTAACGTCCTATGAGCGCACAGAGAATAGTTTTGGTAGTTTACGAAAAAAAATTGTGAGAAATGTAGATTTTTTTGTAGTATGTACTATGTTTGCAACGTACAACTAAGTTTACTAATAATCCAAATAAATATTTGATTAGATAAGATTCATTGCAAAAAAAAATATTATATGTGTATGTAAGTATTGTATGATCTCAATGTTTTTTTAGGGTTTTGTATAAAAACAAAATCCTTATGAAATCGGTCACGCGTCCGTCTGTCCATGAAATATCTCACGAACCGCTGAAGCTACATGCATGAAATTTGGTGGAAATATGTAGAAATACTATAATTCTCTGGAGAAAGCGATGCGTCGTGATAGGTCAACTTTAAGGGGGGGTCGCCATAGAGGGGAAATGAAGGTCGAAATTTTTTTTTCGCTTGGTATAGGCAAGTGGGGTATCGTAAGAAAGGTACCATCGAGTACATTCCATTTTTGGAATTTTTTTCAAATTTGAAGAAAGGAGAAAAGAGGGAGAGGGGAAAATATGTGGTCCGAGTTTGTCCCCCCCCCCCTTGCATTTCGAGACCGTTATAGCTAGACATATGAAAATTTACAGAAAAGCGGCATTTTATTAGCATAGAAAACCGAAAATAATAGAATTTTTAAATCTCATCCAAAAAGGTTAATAATAGTACATTTCTATAGTTGCAGTTAGCATACCCCTGCACCCCTCAAGCACAACTCAGGTCAAAAATATTGATGGCTAATGATAACCAACATCATAGGCAATAATATCTCTAAGTTTCATTACAATGACATGATATTTAATAATAGTACATTGACTTAAAGTTAGGCATTTTGACACTATCCATACAAAAAATACACCTACCAGCCTCACGCATAGATATGCGTGTACTACTTGCATGTTGTTTTTCGTAGTGCGAATTGCAGTTATTTAATGAACCAACTTTGGAAGGGTGAAGATTGGTGATTGGTGATCCTAACAATGACTATTCACACAATTAATTTTTTTAGGGTTTTGTGTCTTAAATCTTACAAAATCGGTCAAATACCTGTCTGTCCGTCTGTTCATAGAATATCTTACGAACGGCTGAAGCTGCACACATAATTCGGCGGGAATGTGTAGAAATGCTATAATTTGCTGGAGAAAGCGTTGTTGTAATTGGCCAACTTTAAGAGAGGGGGGGGGGGGGGTCCACACGGAGGCGAAATTAAGGTCAATTTTTTTTATCCACTGGTATAACCAAGTGGGGTGTCGTGAGAAAGGTAATGTTGAGTACATTCCACTTTTGGCATTTTCTTGAGATTTGTAGAAAGGGGAACAGTGGAGGAGGAAAAAATATTAGACCGTAATTTGTCCCAGCCGCCTTGAATTTCGAAGCCGTTACACAAGTTTGCAATTTGCAATGTCGTCTTAACATGAATGGTTAAGCATCTCGAAGAGTAGGACAGTTTATCTCGTATACATACATATCTATCTACAGCTTCTCGTATTAAAACTATTACTTTGAGAGGTGATAGATGCAGTCTTTTTGTGAATTGGCATGTAAGATACTATATCATGGGTAAGACATTTAATTATGTTGTTTTTATTCAGCTGAGCGGTACCAAGAAGAGCAGGGAGCCAATATTTAGATACCAAAATAAGCGCCTGCTACAAAACCCTCGAATTGCGGGCGTAGCCCTCTATATTCCGGTTTCATTTTTTTTTGTTATGTCTGAGTCACGAGTTACATGCCACGACTCGTTGGGTGAATCCTTCCAAATAGCAGTGTATAAATATTATATGTTATTGTAATTTAACGTAAAGCAGGAAGTCATTAGCGTAATGACTGTTAGTTAGGTCCCGAATCGAGATAAGTTTTTTTTCTTTATTAGTGGTTTTGTCTTTAGGTTAGAATACGTTAATTCGTGTTTTTTTTTTCTTTCGCGACGATATGTTTCAGTATTTATAGAGATGATTTTCATCCGTTAATTTCCGCAGATACGTAGATCTCATTGTTTTTTTTTTTTAAATGGGCCGGGGTACAGAGCCTCAAATTAGCTTCTGTTATGTTTGTATTATAAGCAGGCACACACGTTTGTACCCCGGCACCAAACCCACTGGATAAGTTCCATCAAGGTTGTCCTAAAGGGAGAGAAATTTACCGGTTAAGAATTGATCCACTTTGGTCAATCTTAAGCTCGGACGTGCAGCAGCCTATGAATTTTCATGACCTTGTCAAGATGGTAACTTGTACAGTTGACCTTCGATAACTCGAACTTCAATAATTTTAGTGTGAACTTGTGACCAATCACAGTGTCGCAAATGTGTGAAAAAGTGGACAAAAATCAATATCTTGAGAACGGATGTTCGGATTTTAATGAAATTTGGTAGACATATTAAGTGTTTAGTTATCTTTGTTAGGGATAAATTTCAATTTGATTCAATAAACGGTTTCGGAGATATAGGCAATAGTGTGAGTGTGTGGGTGTTAGACGTGAAAGTTAAATTAATATCTTTAGAAAGTGTGGATCGATTTTAATGAAATTTGATGTACATAATAAGCAGTTCATTGTCTTAGCCATTTGGTAATTTCAACTTGATCAGAAGGTGCACTTAGCAGATTCAGGCAATAAAGGAGCAAATATTTGGAGAAAGTGGACATAATTGAATACATTGGGTCGAGTAAGATAAACATATCGTCATGTCAATGTATCCAGGAGAAACGCATATTGTCCTTAGGCAAAAGGTCGCTATTTATTGAATAAAAACAATATAAAAATATATGAATCCATTTTATTAAAATGTTAACAAATATTAGCTAACTAGAAAAATAGGCACTAGACAACTGTTACGTAGTTAGCTTGAATCGTCGTCATCGCTGTTCCCTAAATGAAGGACATTGACATCAAAACCTGGAACTGAATATGTTGAAGATTGCTGTCTATTTTGCAAATAGAACTGTACGTGATTGTCGATGGTGACTTTTTTGTTCGACGATGTTCTCCTTTCTGACGCAAGGAAAGGATCTGAAGATAGGAGGAGTGTCTTCATTAGATCGCTGTTGCCACCGATTCTGGAAGACTTACGGGTATGAGATAACCGATTCTTCCTAATTTGTTTATGGGTTGCTTCTAATGCTTCTTCGGAAAGACTACCTATCGGTAAATAGAAGGAATCGATTATCTCACACCCGTGTGTCAGCACTTTATGAACACTGTTGGGCATATAGTACCAAGGATACAGTTTCAAATATAGTGCCCTTGTATTTGCCAATAGTGTTTTGAATTTGTCGACCCCTATGTTTTCACCGCTAGCAAGCACTCGCAATATAATTGAGAACTTGGTTATCAATTCCTTGCTAACTCCTGTAATTCTGGAACTGACTTCTGGATGAGCGAAAAAGCGTCTTGCCGTGTTTCCATCGTTAGTAGAGCCAAAACCGGGCTTTGGATAATCGACCAAAAGTCCCATTTCCGCTCTGAATTCTGCTTGTATTCTCTTCTTGTTAACCTCTACCACGGCCTTATTATCGCCTCGAACTTGCCACGTCTTTACTGGTAGCCGGTATGCTATGTGCAACAAACATTCAAAAAAACGGATCCAACAGTGTAGCGTTGACAGTCCAAAACGATAATGCTCCGCGTTAGCTGGTCGAGTTACTACTTCCTGCGAATTCATTTGTTTTGGAGTTGCTCCACAAATTATACAATTGGATGTAGCGTTTGTGTCGGAGAGTATGTTTGCGGTACTGCCGTCTATCATCGTAAACAGCATTTCCGATTTTACGACGAACTGTCAATGACGTTACATCAAAGGATTCTACACTGCTTATTTTATTTCTCATCGCATTTTCTTCCCTCCGAACAAGTCTCGCGTTTTCTTTTTGGTATAAAAACTTTATTGGCCGACAATAAAGAGTTGACCCTGGTCGTGGATTCGTCCAAACTTCTGCTCCTGTGCTGGTGACAACCAATTTTAATGGAACCATAGCTCCATAGCCATTAAAAACATGTATTCATCGGTGCTTCCAGAATCTTCGAATATTTGCTTGTACTGACTATGACCGCCACTGCCATCCAAGCCCCATTTGCAAGTAAGTTGGAGCTGACTTGAGTTTACTAACTCCAAGTTAGCTAGTCTTAAAATACTCCGCGTTGTAGCGCGAAGGAGCTGCAAAATGTCCACTTCTGCCGAAGACTCTGAAGCATTTATTTGCATTTCTAAAAATGCATTTTTCGCCAAATTGACTGCATATTCGGTGGGGAAAAAGTCCTTGTGAATACCATTGACAACCGAGCGTAGCAGTCTGTACTTCCTTACAGACAGATCGATATCAAGCCATAGTGCTATCGTCTTAGTGGTGCTAAGAGAATGTTGTGAAATGATTTGCGCTGCGTGCTGTAGTTCATCCATAGTCCTCGTTGCGCACAGCTCCTTTACTCGTCGCTTTTTCGTTTTGGAGGAAGCTTCTTCAAACGATATTCTCGGTCGTCCCCGTAGTCGACTAGTTCCTTGCTGGTTAAAAGTGACCTCCGGTGTTGGTTGTTTTGGTGACTTGTTTGCCGGAATTAAATTCTTCTCTAGCCACTGGGCATTACGGGTCAGGAATGACGGGCGATAGCGTCTAGCATCACTCCACTTTTTCTCAAAAGTCCTGCAAAATGTCCTACTTAACTCCATAATTTGCTCCTTGCATTTTGTTTTGGATACATTCACATCCCACATTTGGCAAATTGTTTCGAAAACGCTATTTTTTCGATCTTCCTTTTTCTTGCTGATGCACATCATAGCAAGGTCGTAATTTTTTATTAATGCTGGAAAAAAAAACAGAAAAAAAACCCAAATTATCACTTTGACCAAAATATACCTCGTTAGCATAAAAATACCTTACCTTGATTTGTAAAATCCATGTTTCACTTCTAAAAAACTATTGCTTCCAAGGTTTTAATTGATGTCAAAAATAAGTAAATGAATGAATGAACGGTATGAATGAATGCAGCTTATAAGGATAAGAACTTACATTATTCAACTTTTAAAAAAAAGTTAAATCATAAAACCACCTTTACATCATTATATAATTCGAAAGATATGAATGGAAATTCGTCATTATTAAGTAATTAAGGAAAACTCATAAAAGTGTAACTTCGCCCAAGAAGGCATTCTAAGGCAGGTAGATATTTCTATAAGTGTTTACCATCAATATAATATCAACTACCCGCAACACTTTGCATTGTTTTTTATGGCTGGCCGTAGTTCTTAGAGTGATTTCTTTTCAGACAAAAAATCTAATTATGCTTGAAACTCCAGCTGAATGAACGCAGGCAGTATTTAAAATGAAATTGTTTATTTGTATCATAAAAAGCAGCTAACCACCCAAATGGATTTACATACCTTATTTTTTTTTAACCTTCCTTAGAGTTCTTTTGAAATTATTCTTATTTCTAGAGTTTATGAATATATTATTATTATTATTTTTTACTTTTTTTTTGTTGCACTATAAAGTTACTATTTAATCTATCAAAATATTATTAGATTTGTTATAATTTTGCTATAATTGTCACTTTTTGGAGGTCTGAAAATATAATAACCATCGCATTTATTGCGACTTTATCCTGAACAAGCTAGCCTTCGCGTGAAGGGTATCATACCTTTGTAGTAAAACTTGTTCCGATTTTATTGTTCCTATGTGAGGTATATGAAATAGTGGGCCGATTTCGACCGAATTTAGGTGTGTGATTTAATAGTCAATATAATTGAATAATATGAAATTTGGTAAAGATATTTTCAAAAATAAAAAAGTTTTTCTAACAAAAACTTGGTTTTGGAACGGTCGTTCCTATGACAGCTATATGATAGAGTAGTCCAATTTCAACCAAATTCGGGGATGTGATTTGGCTAATTATACTATTGATTACTATGAAATTTGAAAAAGATATATTTAGAAATAAAAAAGCTTTTCTCACTAAAACGAATTTTTGGACCGGTCGTTCCTATGGCAGCTATATGACATAGTGGTCCGATTCCATTCGTTCCGACATATTTACAGCGTGCAATAGAAAGAAGGCTCTGTACAAAATTTCAGTTCGATAGCTTTAAAACTGAGGGACTAGTTTGCATACAGCCAGACAGACAGACAGACAGACGGACAGACGGACAAAGCTTAACCGACTCGTCTCATCATACTGACTAAGAATATATATAGTTTATATGGTCGGAGATGCTTCCTTCTGTGCGTTGCAAACTTCATGACAATGTTAATATACCCTTTCACATATATGTGAAGGGTATAAAAAGGTGAATTACGTCCAAAAAGGCAGCTAAAGGCAAGCAAACTCTAGATCACTTGAAAGTATATATATGTAGCTTACCAAAAATTCTTATCCTGGAAATACCTTTTTGGGCGCATTTTTATAATCCTTGCTTAAAGTTTATTTTTCGAATTAGATTAATTATGTTATTTATTTAATACTATTAACATTTTTTTTATAATTTTTTTGTCTTAAACTAAAAGTCTACAGTCCAATCTAACCGACAAATAAAAATATGATTAACCAGCACTTGTATTATGACCAACAGGCGAATCGCAACTTATACATCACATTTCCAAAGTTTCCCATTGGTCAACTTTGGCCCATAATATTATTAACAAAACAAACAAACACCAACTTAGGAATACATTTTTCGGAAGCTCTAATATGTTCTTTAAGGGATAAGATACTTTCAAACTCAATTAAAACAAAAAAAAGTCTTGTGATTTTTCGATTTTTGTCCATTTCGCGACACTGTGCTATGTGGCTATTTCTTTTACGAGGTAAACTCAAATATAATATTTATAATATAATATTTATGCTATAATATTTATAATATATATGTATAATATAATATATAAACTCGAGTTACCGAAGTTCATCTGTACGGTATAAAAAAAAATTGTTTGAATGCGTTGCCGCGCGGTCCCTTGTATGGTGTTTTGGCATATTTTCCACGGAACTTTGGCGGTATATAAACTTAGTTTTTTCGTGTGGGACGAATTTCTCTCTTTTGACGGACACGAAGGATACGAAATGAGAACATTATTTATCAGAAAGGCTATAAATATGATTAAGCATAGAACATTGGTACAGGAATGCTGTCCGAGTGGTCTCCGTATGTACGTCATATTGACAGAGGTTAGGATTTGCTCCAAACTTTTGCGACCTTGACAAGAAAATCTTACGCGCACCCATTTGCTTACACTATAAGCCTTTTCAAATAAAGCACATATCCGTAATTTTTCCTCATTTCATCGTATCCTTCCCATTTTATGTCCGGAGAAAGTGATCCCATACTGATCCCACGCGATAGAGTGATAGATAGGGTTATCGCGCAAATCGAAACTTATCTAACTTATATGCGACAAATCGCCATTTTATATAAAAAAGAATATCGCACACAATACTCGTACCTGCCTTCTTAATTAACTTGCCCGATTAATACTATAATAATCTCTCAGGAACATACCTTTTTTTTTTGATTTTGTTTCCACTTTTGCTTTAGTTTTCTTCAATTGACATGCTCCTATGTTATGTTATGTAATGTACTCCCTTTTGGTTTTCGTTTAGTTTTTTTCTTCTTTCTTCCGCTTTGATTCAAATAATCTAAAATCTAGCACAATTTATCGTAAGCAAATGTCAAAAAAAAGGTAACAAAAACTGTTAGGTTAGAATCAAAATGGGTTACCTGTTTTTTTCCAAATAGCGAGTCTACGGGTATCAGAAGCTAACAAGCGGTCCGGTCCACTGCAAATCCAGCTAACAAATGGGCCGAGACCGGTTGCTAGTGATCCTAACTGGCAGTGATTCGAGTCTCGAAAATTAAGGAATGATTATTCACAATTGCAATGTTGAATCTGTTCGATATTTGCACGAAAATAATGCAATTTGAATTAATTGAAATCAATGATTCAAACAAGCAATTATTTTCGGGCATATATCGCAGAATCGTATTTCGATTTTGAGATAATCATTCCCTAATTGTTACATAGTGCATGAAATTTTTTTTTCCTTGATCACATGAAACTCGCTCCTGACGACCCTAACCACATAAACCTTGGTCATGGCGATCCATTTGTACGCTTGTGCATGCAGCACATAATTATCAACGTGCAACACCACCCACCAGCACAACTTGTGTGTTATCACACGAAACATTTTCCAGACGATGCCTTGCACACCCAGATGAATGGGACGGAAGATTGCAATATTGCGCGAGTGCGAGAGAAAGCAATTTGGAATTTTATATGAAGAGCCCATTTAGAGCAAGCAAATATTGGCGGCGAGTGAAATGCATAGAAATTATATGTCATATGGAAATTTCATATCAAGCATTTTATATTTTAAGAAGAAGAAGAAGAAAATATGGTGGACGTGGTGGACAACAGGCAACAGGTCGTCCCTTTTTTAAAGCAGGTTGTCCCTTTTAATAAATTTGAGGTGGATAAGGATGCACATTCAGCGTGAAGAAGCGGAAGGAAAACGAAAAAGAAAAATGTGAGACATATCGAAGGAACGACGGTTTTCATTTCAGAGAAGAGGTCGTCCTTTTTATGAGAAACCAGTGGAAACAACAAGAAACAAATTGCATTGAGGAAATGTATGTATATAGTATACATGCAACTATTGGATGTATTTGCACGAAGGACACCAGGTCGTCCTTTTTCGCAACAGGTTATCCTTTTTGGGAATTTGGGCTCGGTAAGAATGCACGTTGAACGGAAAGGAGCACAGCTGGGAAAATTTGAAGCAAATCGGATGTAGGATAATTGAAGTGGACGGAAAAACATGTCTTCATACAAAGTCGTCTTTTTTTTTTACCAGGTCGTCCTTTTTTAAGAGTTTGAGCTGGACATGGATCCCAGTTGAGCGTAAAGAGACAGAACAAAAAAAATTATTCAAATCGGACACAGGGCAATTTTCATTTCAGGCAAGAGGTCGTCCTTTTTAGGAGAAACCATGGGAAAAAAATTAATTGCATTGAGAACATGTGTAAGGTACATGCAACGTACTAGATATGTTTCCTCGAAGGACACCAGAATGTCCTTTTTTGTCAGCAGGTCGTCCTTTTTTTTGACTTTGGGCTCGGTGAGCATGTAAGTTGAGCGTGAAGGATGAAGAGAGAAAAAATTTCAGGCAAATCGTTTGTAGGGTTAGGGAGATAGAAGGGAAAACATGTCTCCATACAAAATGTATGGGAAAATGAAATTTCCCGAATTTCCTAATTTCCCGGAAAAATTTCCAATTTTAATGATGTACATACATAATTATCAACGTGCACCACCACCGACTCAGCAGCACAACCTGTCTAATCACATGAAAAATTTTCCAGCCCAATGCCTTACACACCCAGATGAATGGGATGGAAAATTGCAATATTGCGCGAGTGCGAGAGGGAGCAATTCGGTGTTTTATATGAAGAATCGATTTCGAGCAAGCAAATATTGCCGTCGAGTCAAATTTATGGGAATTGAATTTCATATGGGGCATACTGAACGAGTGTCGTCACACCAAAAAATTTGCATACGGATGCCGTGCACACTCAGATGAATGGGACGGAAGATTGGAAAATTGCGGGAGTGCGAGCGGGAGCAATTCGGCGTTTTATATGAAGAGTCGATTACGAGCGAAGCATTTCCTTTTTAAGAGAGACCAGTGGAAACAACAAAAAACACATTGCATTGAGGAAATGTATAAAGTACATGCAACGACTGGATATATTTGCACGAAGGACACCAGGTCGTCCTTTTTCCCAAGAGGTCGTCCTTTTTTTGGGAATTTGGGCTCAAAAAGAATGCACGTTGAGCGGAAAGGACCACAACAGAGAAGCAAATCGGATATACGATAATTGAAGTGGAAGGAAAAACATTTCTTCATACAAAGTCGTCCTTTTTTTGACCAGGTCGTCCTTTTTTTGGAGTTTGAGCTGGATATGGATTCAAGTTGAGCGTAAAGAGACAGAACAAAAAAAATTCAGGCAAATCGGACACACGGAAATTTTCATTTCAGGCAAGAGGTCGTCGTCCTTTTTATTAGAGACCATGGGAAACCAAAAAAAAATTAATTGCATTGAGAACGTGTGTAAAGTACATGCAACGTACTGGATATGTTTCCTCGAAGGACACCAGAATGTCCTTTATTGTCAGCAGGTCGTCCTTTTTTCGGCCTTTGGGCTCGGTGAACATGTAAGTTGAGCCTGAAGGATCAAAAGGAAAAAAATTTCAGGCAAATTGTATGTAGGGTTAGGGAGATAGAAGGGAAAACATGCCCCCATACAAAATGTATGGGAAAATATAATTTCCCGAATTTCCCAATTTCCCGGGAAAATTTCCAATTTTTGATGATATTTTGTTTCAAGTGGAGCGTAAAGAAACCGATTACAAAAAATTTGAAGCAAATCGGATAAAGGATAACGACGCCAAGTCCGTACATACGTAGACGACTTTTTTTACTCGTATAAGATGAATTGTGTTTGCGCAGGTATTTTCTTGAAAAGTGTTATGGGACAGCTCATAAACAGTGACAATTTCAATATACCATCTCCTGCTGCTTTGCCGCGAACAAATGTCATTTTGCCAAACGTTATTCTTGGCGATGAAGCGTTTGCTTTGACCAAATCGATGATGAAGCCATTCCCAAGATTACAGTCACTGTACGATAAATCGAAAGCAATGTACAACTATCGACATTGCCGAGCTAGACGAACGACCGAAAATGCATTTGGAATATTGTCATCGTATTTCCGCATTTTCTTTACACCGATTCAAACAACGCCAGAGAAAATTGATAAAATCATCCTCGCTTCTTGCATTCTACACAATCTAATGCGAGAAGAAAAAATCAAAAGTTCATCGGAATCGACATTTGATGACACTGAAAATCTCACTAGGCCTACGGAAAATCTCATCTCACTTTCAAATTCAATAGGAAGACCATCAACAGAAGGAACGGCCATTCGAGAAAAATTCAAAGAATATTTCAATGGAGTTGGAGCAGTAAATTGGCAAGAAAACATGATTCGTTAAAATGATGAAAAATTATAATCGTATGTATTGTTTTATTGTAGTGAAAATCGACCCAGCCGTTTGGCAGAAAAACACGAACATACATACAGTCCGTTTTTATATATACAGGGTGTCCCATTCATGATGGTAAATATTTAAATGCTAGATAGTATGGCTCATTTGCAGAAAATTAATGTACTACATGAACCCTCTATCTTTAACCGTTACAGAGTTATAGCATTTAAAAAAAAACTGTCGAAACCCTTGACTTGTCCAACAAATTTTAAATTTTCTAAGCCCCCAATTATTCCATCCAAGATTTGATCTTACTTTCTCAAACTACATAAAATTTCATATAAATAAACTTTTTACCGGTTAAAAAAATCACCGTTATTTCAAAGATACAACTGTTCAAACTTTGAAAAAATTGTGAAATCTATTTTTCATCAAAAATCCAAATGATTATTTCGTAACGGTACTTTGAACTGACAAATTTGCAAAGTTGACAAAAGTTGCTCTATTATGTTGTTTCGATGGGCGTATAAATATTAAGGACTTAGATTTGAAAATTTGCGAATGTGACGTTTTAACGGTAAAACCAGGCCGAAGCTTCATTTCGGCCCTGAGTCCGAAGCGTATATACCCTAGACTTGTACAGACCTAGTGGTGGTACCGAAAGTACCTATTGGCAACCACCATATGCATTAAAAGTGAGTTTCCTATACGGCCAGTTTATAGGGGAAGCTGGCACTCATTCAGGAGGACCTTGACCATTCTCAAACTCAATTAACTAACCCATTCTACAAATATTTGTCAAATTTTTCAAGTCGCTAGCTTCATTCTATCGAATGTTATTGCTTATTTGAAGTCTCACTTGTAGGGGAGGTAGAGGTGCCTTGGATCGGATCCAACATTTGGCCAAAATTTCAAGTCGCTAGCTTTATTTTGTCGTTAGTTATCGCTTATTTTAAGTTTCATTTCTAGGGGAGGTAGGGGTTCCTTAAGTCGGATATAACCCATCTTTAATGCCAACTAACTCAATCTCACTTCAAACATTTTACCAATTTCAAGTCGTTGGCTTCATTCAATCGAACGTTATCGCTTATTTTAAGTTTCATTTCTTGGGGAGGTAGGGGTTCCTTGAGTCGGATCTTGCCCATCATTGCCACCAACTAATTAGATCACACTACAAACGTTTAAACAAAATTTCAAGTCTCTAGCTTCACTCTATCGAAAGTTATCGCTTATTTGAAGTTTCATTTGTAGGGGAAGTAGGGGTTTCGTTGGTCGGATTCTACGTATTTTCAATATTAGCAAACTGGATCCTACTACAAACAATTGACCAAAATTTCAAGTCGCTAGCTTTATTTTGTTATATGTTATCGCTTATTTTAAGTTTCATTTCTAGGGGAGGTAGGGGTTCCTTAGGTCGGATCTTACCCATCTTTAATGCCAACTAACTCAATCTCACTTCAAACATTTTACCAATTTCAAGTCGCTGGCTTCATTCAATCGAACGTTATCGCTTATTTTAAGTTTCATTTCTAGGGGAGGTAGGGGTTCCTTGAGTCGGATCTTACCCATTTTCAATAACAACTAACTACATCTTACTACCAATATTCTATCAAACTTTCAACTTGCTAGTGTCATTCTATCTAAAGATCTAAAGTTATCGTAATTAAAATAATATTTAATTTTCTGAATTTTGTAGGGGAGGTAGGCGTTTCTTTGATCTGATTATGCCCAACTTACCAAAACTCAAGCAACTTTTCACCTGAGGGTAACATGCCAAAAGTCAGATGTCTACGTCAATTGGTTAAAGAGTTATAGACAGAAAACCTGAAAAGTAGGGTAGTACAGGGCTCTTTGTAAGAAAATTACCATTAGTTTTCAACTGATCGATTTTATTTTTCCAGGAGAGTATAAGAATACCCTCACTAGCAATCTGCCAAAGCTAGAGCTTTTCAGTTTTTTTTAATCGGGAGTTATAAATATATTTATTTTACATATGAAGGGGAGGCAGGCGTTCTCTTGGCCTGATCATGCTCATTTTCAATAACAACCAGCTAGACTACACTACCAACATTTGACCAAAATTTCAAGGGTCTAGCTTCATTCTATCGAAAGTTATCGTGCGAACGGACAGACAGACGGACAGACAGACAGACAGACAGACAGACATGGTGTAACGAAACGTTCGTCGTTCCGCGTCGTGAAGACTCCAATCCCGTGTTTAGTTGTGTGAAATGTAACCTGCAATTTAGGAAAGAAGTTGTAGTTTGGCGGTCAATAGGGGGTGGCGGAATACTTACCACTACACTTTGCACTGTTGAAGCGGTCGAGTAAAGCTGAAAGAGGATGCGCCCCGAACATACCAATGAACCTACGAAAGGAAGAAAGAGATCACAAAGGATCAAGCGATAGAGGAGAAGAAATGAGTGCAATACTTATCTGAACTGGTGGTGTCCGCTTTCAATTGACGCAAACACTGAAACGTAAACAAACACTGTCGGCGAACTGTCAGTGTCTGCATGACGTGTACTGCATTACCGATCCAATCGTGATGTGCTAGAGCAGACGAATTCTCGTACTCAATAACTGGGCGAGAAATATCCGTTGGAACAAAAGCTATTTAAGGGCCCTGAGTGAAAACGGCACCCTCTTTGTTCAATTTGGTATCATTGAAAAAGGTGGGTAGGCGTTTCCTCAGGACCTGAAAATAAAATTATAAAGCTCTTTGTTCAATTTGGTATCATTGAAAAAGGTCTCATTGGAAAAGAGGGCGTAGACGAGAATCTGGAGAGCGAAGGACGGAAAGCGAAGTTTTCGAGACATCTAGAAATCACGGGAGATAAGAGCAGTCGACGTCGATTTAAGAGCGTAGCAGCTGTAATTTAGTATCTGTACAGATAGAGTGCGATCGCAACCCCGAAAATTAGTAAGAATTGCGTGTACGGAGTCATCGTGGAGTTGTCCTGACGGCGATCAAGTTAAGTGGAAGCAACCGCCACCTAGGTTAGTGTATTGTATTTTCGTTTAATTAGTGTAAGCTAGCTTTTAAGTAACGTAATTAGACGGCCGGCTCGCGTGTGAATTGCTAATTAGAAATAAGTACTTGGTGGAATTGTGCAGGAGAAATAAAATAGTGTTGTTGTAAAATACTTGTGACGCGGTTTATTGGAGTTTCCCGTAACAGAAATTCGGTCGCGAGTAAATTCACGCGAGCTTTGCGTCCGATTCGGCTAAGCACAATCGTGGTTTCGCGCTTCCCACGGTTGATATAGCCAGGCAGTGGATTAGTTGAAAGCGCGTGGCGCCCACGGCCCGTCTCCGCGGTTGGTCGGACAACTGCCCAAGAATCGGCGTAACATTTGGCGCCCAACGTTCCGGGTTAATTTTGCTCGTAATTTTGTAGTTTGTTGCCTTCGGTTAGTGTATGATGAGTGCTAATTCGAATATTTATATCCTCAACAAGGAGGAACTTTCTTATGAACTACTGATAAGGGGTCTCCCAATCGGCACGGTAGATGAGATGCGGTCTTCTTTACGCGCGGTGGTTAAACAAGAGAAAGAGGGTGTCTCTTTTGTTTTGGCAAAGAATCCTTTTTCGTTTGAGGAAGATAAAGTGGCGGCAACAAATAAATTAGCTGAAGTCGAAGAGTTGATGTCGTCGGTGGTGGACGAAAGTATAAAAAAAAAGATATCAGTTAAATTGAGTTGGGCATTAGGTAGGCTAGGTAGGTCGGTAGTACCGGAAGAAAAGCGCACGGAGTGGCAAGCGATTAGGTCCTTAGTTTTGAAAGCATTAGAAGATTTGACGGCAAAAGATAGAGGTACTAATGTAGAGGCTGAGGAGTACAGCGATGAAGGTAAAACTACACGCAATGTAGTTGACCGAAAGCCGGTACCTGTGTATAAGTGGGATCTAAAATTTACAGGGGAAGTTCGGAATCAGTCTTTGATGGCATTCTTAGAGAAGGTAGAAGATTTGCGGTTGGCACGAAGTGTGTCGAAAGAGGAGTTGCTGGGATCAGCAGTCGATCTTTTCTCTGATGTCGCATTAGTGTGGTACCGGGCGATTAGAAGCAGACTTAGGAATTGGGACCACCTGGTAGAGGAACTTAAGACCCAATTCCTTCCCGTGGACTACAATGAAAGGTTAGAGGCGGAGATAAGATGTAGGCGACAAGGGGATCTGGAACCATTGGGTTTATATCTGGCATCAATGCAGGGCTTATTCGCACGTCTCGCAAAGCCATGGACGGAAGAGAAGAAGCTTGAAGTGGTGAAGAAGAATCTTAGTCCTTTTCTTCAAATCCAATTAGCGCTCCATTGGGAGACAATCAAGAGCATAGATGAGGTGTTGAGGCTAGGTAGATTGTTAGAGGCTGCAAGACACAATACCATGAACGGTAGTGGATCAGAAGCTCTACAAAATAGTCCGTTAGAACCTGATTTGAGTTATGGCAGGCAGCATAGTAGTGCTAATGGTGGCGGGTTAAGTAAAAATGTAAATGCCAGGGATAAAGATAGTCAACTGCGAGATGTACAGTGCTTTCGTTGCAGACAGATGGGACACCGGTCAAACGTGTGCCCTGAACCTGTTAGATGCTATGGGTGTGGCAAAATAGGAGTGATTCGAGCTGAGTGTCCACAGTGTACGGGAAAAGGTCAAGAGACTCGGTAAACGGTGACGACCGGGATCTCTCGAAGGATAACAATGTCGCCACGGTTAGTGAGTTAGTAGGAGGGAAAATAGAGACAGTTAGAGAAAGGATAGATGTGATAGAAAAGGAGTTAATAATATTTGGTATTGGAGATGACAGTCGTCCACATGTCCAAGTTTGTGTGAATGGAATTCCATTCGTAGGTCTGTTAGATTCGGGAGCGTCTCGCTCTATTCTAGGGGGAGTAGGGTGGTCCCGTTTAAAGCAAAAGGGAGTGATATCATCTCGGGCGGGGTGGAATCACGCGAAGTTGGCGAATGGAGAGAACGTGGAGGTGCAAGGGGAAGTAGAGGTCTTGTTAGAATTGGGAAGCACTGTGAGGAAGGTGTCAATATTAATTATGGAAGGAGTTGAGACAGAATTAATCCTAGGAGTCGATGTTTTGAAGCGATTTGGTGTGACTGTTAAGTTTGCGGAGTCAAGGTTGATAGTAGGATCGGGTTCGGCGGAAGAAATCAGGGTGGCCGAGGTACGCTCTATGGGTGATTTGATGTCGCATCAGGTGGAGCAAATTAATGAAGTAGTAGCTGATTCGTTCCGTAGAAGTGAAGGGAGTATAGGTTGCACTGGGCTAGTGAAGCACAAAATCGTGACGACATCGGAACCAATAAAGCAAAGGTACTACCCGGTGTCACCTGTCGTACAGAAGCAGATAAATAGGGAAGTGGATGATATGTTGGAAAAGGGGATTATTGAACCTTCAGAGAGTCCATGGTCTTCTCCAATTCTCTTAGTGAAGAAGAAAGATGGAACATTTAGATTCTGTGTGGATTTTCGCAAGCTTAACAGTGTGACGGAAAGAGATGCATATCCGCTACCATATATATCTGCCATGTTAGATAAGATGCGTGATGCGAAATTCCTGTCTTCCATAGATATAAAGTCCGCGTATTGGCAAGTGTTGCTAGATGAGGAGTCTAAGAAGTTCACTGCCTTTACGATTCCGGGTAGAGGCTTATTCCAGTTTACTCGTATGCCTTTCGGACTTCATAATTCAGCGGCGACATGGCAGCGTCTTATTGATAACATAATCGGAGTGTCACTGGAACCGTTCGTTTTTGTATATTTAGACGATATTATTATCGTAACCCAGACATTTGAAAAGCATATAGAGGTGTTAAGAGAGGTTTTAGAGAGGATAAATAGGGCGGGTCTCACTGTGAATAAAGAGAAATGTGAGTTCTGTAAGCCGGAGTTGAAGTTTCTAGGATATGTGGTAAATAAGGAGGGGCTACAAGTTGATAAAGATAAGGTCCAGGTGATGGTTGATTTTCCTACACCGCAATCAGTGTCAGAGGTTAGGAGGTTTATGGGTATGGCGTCTTGGTATCGTCGTTTCGTGCCAGACTTTGCATCGAGAATTGCACCACTGTCTAATCTGTTGAAAAAGAATAAAAGATTTGTTTGGGATGAGAGTTGTGAATTAGCTTTTCGGGAGGTCAAAATGAGGTTAGTACAGGCCCCTATTCTTGTTTGTCCAGATTTTGATCGTCCCTTTAAGTTATATACAGATGCGTCGGGGTTTGGTATTGGGGCGGTACTAGCGCAAGAATATTCGGATGGGGAAAGAGCTGTTGCATATATAAGTAGGTCGCTGTCGAAGGGGGAACGTAACTATTCAGCAACCGAAAGAGAATGTTTAGCGGTTATCTGGGCCGTAGAGAAACTTCGTCCTTATTTGGAGGGATACTTTTTTACCGTGATTACGGATCACCATTCACTACTGTGGTTGAATAGTTTGAAAGATCCGAATGGTAGGTTGGCAAGATGGGCAGTGCGGCTACAACAGTTCGACTTTGATATTGTCCACCGAAAGGGGAAAGACCTTGCTTTACCAGATGCTTTATCCCGAGCCGTACCAAGGGTACAGTGTATTAGCAATGATGAATCCTGGTATGAGGATTTATTAAAAGAAGTCGAAAATAGTCCAGACAGCTATCCGGATTGGAGAATAGATAGCAACAGGTTGTACAAGCAAGTACCAGTAGATTACATGGAGTTGAATGGGGATGAGGCATGGCGACTGGCAGTTCCAAAGAAACAACGTGCAGAGATTATTGCCAAGGTTCATAATGAGTATACGGCACATTCGGGGATAGAGAAAACATATCGTCGTGTGGCCCAGGAATATTTCTGGCCAGGAATGCGGTCAGAAGTGCAATCTTTTGTGAAGCAGTGCGAGGTATGCAAAGCTAATAAGGTGGAACGTAAGAGGCAAAATGGGTTTATCTCGGGACGTAAAGATGTTTGGAGGCCTTGGCAACTGGTGAGTGTAGATTTAATTGGTCCGCTTCCTCGGTCCAATAGAGGTTTCAAGTATATTTTGGCCGCCGTAGACTATTTTAGTAAATTCTCGTTGTTGTTTCCGATTCGGTCAGCCACTGCATCACAAGTAGTTAGGAAGATAGAAGAGGAATTGTTCCTCATGTTCGGTGTGCCTGAAAAGATTATTACCGATAACGGGGTACAATTCGTTAGCAAAGAATTTAAGAAGTTGTTAGAGTCGTATGAAGTTACACATGTATTAACGCCTTATTATCATCCTCAAGCTAATCCGGTGGAAAGGGTGAACCAGACAGCGGAGACAATGATAAGATCGCTGGTAGGGGATAATCAGAGGCGATGGGACGAGTGTCTGCCAAAGGCGGCGTGCGCCTTGAGGACTACAGTACACGAAACCACTAAACTTACTCCGTATTTTGTTCTGTTTGGGCGTGAATTAGCATTGACCGGACGTCCTAAACCAAAACGTGTAGATGTCAGGGAAGAAAAGGCGATTCAGGTAGACACCGTAAAGCAGAGTAGGAAGACTATGATAGAGGATGTTGGCAAAAGAATTATTAAGGCAAATGGAAGAGGGGCTGAGTATTATAATCGTAGAAAAGGGAGAGTCCAATTTAGTATAGGCGAGAAGGTATGGAGGAGGAATTTTGCCCAGTCCGACGCAGTTAACTTTGTTGCAGCCAAATTTTCACCAAAGTATAAGGGACCGCTGACGGTAGTTAAGAAAGTTTCTTCTTGTTCATATGAACTGCAAGACCAATCGGGGAAATCGGCGGGCGTGTGGCACGTAAAAGATATGAAAAGAGATTAATGAAAGTCGGGGACGACTTTCGTGTCGGTGGGGGGGTAATGTAACGAAACGTTCGTCGTTCCGCGTCGTGAAGACTCCAATCCCGTGTTTAGTTGTGTGAAATGTAACCTGCAATTTAGGAAAGAAGTTGTAGTTTGGCGGTCAATAGGGGGTGGCGGAATACTTACCACTACACTTTGCACTGTTGAAGCGGTCGAGTAAAGCTGAAAGAGGATGCGCCCCGAACATACCAATGAACCTACGAAAGGAAGAAAGAGATCACAAAGGATCAAGCGATAGAGGAGAAGAAATGAGTGCAATACTTATCTGAACTGGTGGTGTCCGCTTTCAATTGACGCAAACACTGAAACGTAAACAAACACTGTCGGCGAACTGTCAGTGTCTGCATGACGTGTACTGCATTACCGATCCAATCGTGATGTGCTAGAGCAGACGAATTCTCGTACTCAATAACTGGGCGAGAAATATCCGTTGGAACAAAAGCTATTTAAGGGCCCTGAGTGAAAACGGCACCCTCTTTGTTCAATTTGGTATCATTGAAAAAGGTGGGTAGGCGTTTCCTCAGGACCTGAAAATAAAATTATAAAGCTCTTTGTTCAATTTGGTATCATTGAAAAAGGTCTCATTGGAAAAGAGGGCGTAGACGAGAATCTGGAGAGCGAAGGACGGAAAGCGAAGTTTTCGAGACATCTAGAAATCACGGGAGATAAGAGCAGTCGACGTCGATTTAAGAGCGTAGCAGCTGTAATTTAGTATCTGTACAGATAGAGTGCGATCGCAACCCCGAAAATTAGTAAGAATTGCGTGTACGGAGTCATCGTGGAGTTGTCCTGACGGCGATCAAGTTAAGTGGAAGCAACCGCCACCTAGGTTAGTGTATTGTATTTTCGTTTAATTAGTGTAAGCTAGCTTTTAAGTAACGTAATTAGACGGCCGGCTCGCGTGTGAATTGCTAATTAGAAATAAGTACTTGGTGGAATTGTGCAGGAGAAATAAAATAGTGTTGTTGTAAAATACTTGTGACGCGGTTTATTGGAGTTTCCCGTAACAGAAATTCGGTCGCGAGTAAATTCACGCGAGCTTTGCGTCCGATTCGGCTAAGCACAATCGTGGTTTCGCGCTTCCCACGGTTGATATAGCCAGGCAGTGGATTAGTTGAAAGCGCGTGGCGCCCACGGCCCGTCTCCGCGGTTGGTCGGACAACTGCCCAAGAATCGGCGTAACAATGGCTAAATCGAATCAGGAGGTGACCCTGATCATTTATATATATATAGGTTTATTGCTATACCTCCGGAGCCTCGTTTAAGGTGTTACATATGTATTTCCGTCGTGACAAAAACAATATACCCTATACTAAAAGTCTAGGGTATAAAAATGCGATTTTCATGTACAGCAAATCACATGATATGAACAAGTATGTACTAACAGTGCCAAATTAATGTAGCAAAAAACTTTACACTGGAAATGTTTCTGGCCAAAAATACATCATAACGTACTTACTACTTTGCCTTAACCCCTAGCGGGGCATAGCGCGTCAACTACTCCTGCGCGCCATCGTACTCTGTTCTGGGCAATGGGGCGCAACTCCCCAAAAGACTTACCCAGTACCTGACACTCCTTTGCCACAGATCGACGCCATGTGATTCGAGGACCCCCTCTTGGTCGGCCTTGGTTGGAAATGGGGTTCCATTTCATGGCATGCAAAGCAATGCAGTTATCACTCTTCCGCAATGTGTGACCTATCCACTGCCATTTTCGCCTGCGTATCAATTCGTCGATTGGCATCTGACCCGTACGCCGACTTAGCTCTTCATTTGATATTGTTTCGGGCCAGAAAATTCTTAAAATTCGACGAAGACATGAGTTGACGAAAACTTGCAGCTTTCTGGTAACTCCTACGGAAACTTTCCATGTACTACTCCCATACAAAAGTACTGATAGTACCAGGGAGCGAAACAGGCCCAGCTTGGTCTTGATGCTGAGATAACTGCCCTGCCAGATTTTGGACAGCATGCCGTATGCGCGTTTAGCCTGGTTGGTACGACGAGCGATGTCCTGCTCCGTACCACCATTTTCGGCAACAATGCTACCCAGGTAGACGAAGTTGTCCACCTTCTCCACAGGCTGCCCATTAATATTGATGGCAATAGGTGTCCGATTTCTTTTTCGCAACGGCGGGCTAAGAACCTTGGTCTTGTTGGTATTAATCTTTAGCCCAACCTTGCTTGCCTCCCTCTCGAGATCTAACGCCATTGCGGACAGATCCATGATTTTGTGGGAGAGTAGGCATATGTCGTCAGCGTAGTCAAGATGTTGTAGATAAGATGTCAAAGTCCATTGAATTCCTCTGTCGAGTCCGGATAGGGCTGCATGCAACACATCGCCGATCACAATGAGGAATAGGATCGGTGAGAGGATGCACCCCTGCCGAACTCCACTGCGAATCTCAAAGTCCCCCGACACCTTACCTTTATGCAGAACGCGACATTTCGCGCCGTCATAGGTTGCCTTAATAATAGCCACAAGCTTCTCAGGGATGCCTCTCCTGCGCAAGGCCGCCCATATAGAATCCCGGTTCACACTATCGAAAGCCTTTTCGAAATCGATGAAAAGCAAGTGAAGCGGAGAATCGTATTCAGCGCATTGCTCGATGATGATTCGCAAGGTATTAATATGATCGACACAGGAGAATCCGGATCGAAAGCCAGCCTGCTCTTCATCAATTGTGCTTTCTAAGTGGGCCTTTAGTCTTTCCAGGACGATTTTAGCTATTATCTTGGCAACGGCAGGAAGCACACAAATGCCTCTCCAATTATTACAGTCTGTGAGGCTACCCTTCTTTGGAAGTTTGATGATCAAACCTTCCTTCCACTCAGTGGGAAAGGTCTCTGTATTCCACGCTTTATCAACAAGTGGGTGCAGCAAATCGGCAGTTACGCTTGGCGCTGCTTGATAAAGTTCGGCAGGGATGCCATCGAGTCCGGCGGCCTTTTCTCGTTTTAGTGCAATAATTGCAGTGACTATTTCCTCTTTAGTCGGGGCAGTGGACCGTATACGCACATTTTGATGGTTAGCTAAATTATCTATATGAGGGGGAACTTCACCAGAGGTTACACGGTTCAAGACCGCGGCGAAGTGTTCTTTCCACCACCTCATTTTATCTTCTTCCAAGATAAGTAGCTTTCCATCACTATCCTTCACCGGATGTTGGCAGGAGTTACGACCACCTGTAAACTCCTTGATGACACCGTATACGGCGTTTAAGTTGTTACTTCTTGCGGCTTCTTCTGCTGAGGCTAAAAGAGAATTCGCATAAACTCTTTTATCGCGTCGCACACTACGCGGAACTTCTCGAGCTTTCTGACGGTAAAGGAGTTCGATGCTGCTTCGATTGTCGTCTGTGCTGCAGCCAAACGAACTTTCAGCTCCTTTCTTTCAACAGGAAGCGTCGGTCATCCAGGGCTTATTCCGGCAATCCGGGTTTGTGCCAAGGATGGTATCTGCGCTATCAATGTACGAATTTTTATGGCATCCCAGTTTTCGTTTATGTCACTATCTGGGTGACTAGTTATCTCAGCCGCTTTTTGCGCAAGATGGTCATTATATTGTTGTAAGACAGCTGGATTTTTTAGTCGAGCGGTGTTGAATTTGCGGGGCCTGGATCTTTCGTCGCTGGGGCGGCGCACGGCTGCAATACGCAATCGAACATTAGCGATCATAAGATAATGGTCTCTTCCCATCCCAATATCGGCACCCTTCTTGTTTCGCACGTCCAGGAGGCAACTCTTCAATCTTTTACTAATGGCAAAATGGTCGATTTGATTTTGTGTTCTGCGCCGATCAACAGAGGACCAACTGATTTTGTGGTGGTCCTTATACTCAAACATAGTACCACCGATGAAGAGACTGTGAAAGTTGCAGAACTCCACAAATCTTTCACCGTTGTCATTACGATCACCAAGACCGTGTCTCCCCATCACATGTCTGAGCCCATAGTTATCAGCGCCAACTTTCGCATTCAAATCACCCATAACCATTATAATGTCACCTTTAGGTGTTCTGCTCTGAACGGCGTTTAGTTCTTCGTAGAAGGAGTCTTTTGCCAAGACATTGTCGGGTTCAGTAGGGGCATAACATTGTATTATTGAGATGTTCCTCATTTTGGTCCGGAACCTGGCGGTCAAGACCCTGTCAGAGACCGGTTCCCAGGATAAGAGACAGTTTCGCGCGGCTCTGGTTAAAAGGAGCCCCACACCTGACTCACGGCGACTACCGGTAGCCTTACCGGAGTACAACATTACAGTGCTGCCCGTTGGAGAGATGAATTCTCCGCTGTTCCACCATCTTATCTCACTAACTCCTAAGATATTTAATTTGTACCTCAGAAATTCACTCTCTAATTGAAGAAATCGTGCGTTCTTGGGACCTTCTGATCCATTGTCCAGGAGAGTACGCACATTCCAGAATCCAATCTTTGTCATTGTACGATGAAGTCGTAACCGTTGAGTCAGTCCTTATCCGAGGCATAGTTGACGTTTCGTTAGCATATAAAGATTTCGGATAGTGCAAGTTGCTGGCATACACATCTTGTCCTTTGATTGTCAGTTTTAACGACAGGCCCTCAAAGGGAAAGGCCGTGGTATTTTTTTTTCACACCCCACACCACAGGGGTACCTCAACCAAATCATCGCACCGCCATCACTGGCGGCTTGACGTTGGTTGGCAATGGTCAGTAACCACTGCCGTTCCAGGGGGCGCCCACGCGGAGGACTATGGAAGAGGAGTTTTTGCTAAGCTAACGGTTATTTTAACCGTAAATGCTTGTTATTTCTAAATCATGCTTGTATTTACTCACAAGTTCTTCTACGGGCCAGTTTCAATTGTTGTACATAAAGTCAGTTATTATTACATAATTAATCTGTTGTTATTGTACAAATATTATACCAGGTGAAAATTAATATTGAAATTAATGCTACAATATTATAACTTCGTTTGGTTGGTATAGTGTTGTTCCCGATTTGTAGATATGCAAAGGGCATATACTGATGGTGAATACGCCGATATGGTGTTATAAGAACCACATAAACCTCAGTAAGTTATTTACTAGAACGTTCCGAATTTTAAGAGAAACGGGAAAAACGCCTAACCACAACATCAACGATCAAAGCGAATGCTCGACATGGAATCAAGACGAGATCCTTAGGCACTTTGATGCGAACCCCGGTTCGAGCACGCGAAGGACTGGACTTCAACTGAATGTCCCGCGTATGGCGGTTCAGCGGACACTCCACGTCGACGAACAGTATCCGTATCACTTAGCACAGGTTCAGGATCTATTACCTGCAGACTTTGAAAGGAGGACGACCTTCTGTAGGTGGTTTTTAGATAAAACTGCAACAAATCGGCATTTTCCGAGGAAAGTTTTATGGACGGATGAAGCAACATTTACACGGAGTGGCGTGTTTAATTCGCGGAATACGCATGTCTGGGCTCATCAGAACCCCCACGCAACTCGAACTTCTAGATACCAGCATGAATTATGGGTGAATGTTTGGATAGGTGTTCTCGGGGACCACCTTTCCGAACCCATAATTCTTCCTGAACGACTGAACTCATCCGCGTTTCATAACATGTTGGAGACTGATGTCGGCCCGAATTTGCTCGATGGTATTGCGATTGCAGAACGACCTGAAATTTGGTGGCAGGTGGACGGATGTCCTGCCCATAACGGGAGAGTTATCATGGAGTTTCTTCATAACGAATTCCCCGAAAAGTGGATCGGACGATATGGGCTTATTGCATGGCCTGCTAGAAGTCCTGATTAAACTCCTCTTGGCTTTTATGTTTGGGGAAGATTGAAAAATGAGGTTGCCGAGCAACCGAATTCATTGAATCATTCCTTTTCTTGCTGTCATCACAGTCTTTTTAATTATTAATATAGGTAAAAGAAAAAAAAAATGTCGAAAAAAGTAAAATTCACTCCAGAGGACGAGGAGAATAGTGATGGGCATATTGACTCTTTCTACTGTGCCAGCACATACACTCTAACTCTTTCCATTGAGTCGTTCAAAAAGAGTCGTTCAAAAAGAGTCTTTATTTGATGTTATTCTGTTCCTTCTCTCCGAAATAATCTGTCCTGATTTCGAGAAAATCCTTTCACACGGCACCGATGTAGCCATGACACATAATCGTTTCTTCATAATTTTAAAAAGGCGTGGATAAAGCAATTTCCGCTCTTTTCACCACAACAATGGATCGCTGCTTCATTTGACATATGGCTCCTGCAAATATTTGTCTAATTCTGCAATCCCGACAGTAATGGGGTTAGACACGGATGTGATTTTCGACATTCTTTCGTCAAAATCGCCCCAAATTTCCATTGCAGATAACTCCTCACAGAGATGCGGATGTATGACTGATTTGAGAGGAAATATTTATACAACTAGCTTGTTGTGAAATTCCCAGGTTCGAACAAGGAAGCGTAGGTGACAAATAACCGAAGTTATAGAAATTAATGCTATATATTATTATTAACTTGCTTGTAGAAAATTTCCATACTCATGTAATAAACGATATTGTAGACAATAGTTAAGTTATACCAAGTTCCAAATCAATCGTTTAATATATAACGATATTAAATGTTTTGTAGTTAAATACAAGCATTTCGCCCCTCGCTGCGTCTTAGTTACAGCAAATTGAAAAAAATGCCAGAAGTGGAAAGTATTCATTATCTTTTTATACTCTAGATGAAATCTGAGAGTATTATAAGTTTGCCACAAAGTTTGTAACGCTAAGAAATAAGGCTCGCAGAAAAAAATGAATGATACAGAAGTTCATATTATCACTCGAATATCTCAAAACCGGATGTCCGTCTGTCCGTCTGTCCGTCTGTCCGTCCGTCCGTCCGTGACCTCTCTAGCTCGAGAACGCGTTGAGCTATGAAGTTCAAATTTTGCACACGTTATTTTTGACAAAAAATGAAGGCTAAGTTCGTGAACGGGCTAAATCGCTCCACCCCTTCTACCCCCTCCCATACAAAATGACACATTTTTGAAAATTTACAATAATCAGATTTTCTCAGAAACTATAAAACATATTGCTTTGAAATTTTTAATATATCACTTTTATGATAATTGTAACCTATGTTATAAAACTTATTGTAATCCTCACCCTCCTTCTACCCCCTCCCATACAAACTGCACTATTTCATGAAATACGTTAAGCCAATTTACTCAGTACGTATACAATTTATCGGGCTGAAATTTTGTACTTAACACTTAATTAACAATATCAGTTAGATTCGAAAAAAGTAATCGATTACCCTTACTCCGTCTACCCCCTCCCATACAAAATGACACATTTTTGATAATTTACAATAATCAGATTTTCTCAGAAACTATAAAACATCTTGCTTTGAAATTTTGAATATATCACTTTTATGATAATTGTAAGCTAAATTATAAAATTTATTGTAATCCTCACCCTCCTTCTACCCCCTCCCATACAAACTGCACTATTTCATGAAATACGTTAAGCCAATTTACTCATTACCTATACAATTTATCGGGCTGAAATTTTGTACTTAACACTTAATTAACAATATCAGTTAGATTCAAAAAAAGTAATCGATTACCCTTACTCCGTCTACCCCCTCCCATACAAAATGACACATTTTTGATAATTTACAATAATCAGATTTTCTCAGAAACTATAAAACATCTTGCTTTGAAATTTTGAATATATCACTTTTATGATAATTTTAACCTACATTATAAAATTTATTGTAATCCTCACCCTCCTTCTACCCCCTCCCATACAAACTGCACTATTTCATGAAATACGTCTTAACGTCTTAACGACTTACGTCTTACGTCTTAACGATGCATCCGAGATTGCAACCAAAATTATTTATTGGCTTTAACCAGGTTCAAATTCATCTAGAGTATTGCATGATTGGGGTTTACCCCAATCGTAGTTCTTTTATGTTTTTTGAAAAGACTCCTTACAAGCCTTATAGTCGAAAAAAAAACAAATCAAAATTCATATGTGCATATGCAGCCACTAACCTTTACTTCCTCAATCATGAACAACAACAACATGAACATCTCCAGCGGCTGGGCTAACATTTCTGAACTAGACTGTTGCTTTCTCAAAATTTTTCATAATGTTTTCATTTTCATAAAGCCTGTGGATATGCACAGAGAAGAGAGAGATAAGGAAGGATAATCACAATCTATGTACACTAAATTCCCTGAAGCAATTCCACCTCATTCCGTCTGCCAAACTCACATTCCCCAATTCCATCTCATTTCCCCGGAACACCCGCCCGATCCATATAGTATAAGAACCAGGCCAAAATAATGCTGCCAAAAAATTGCTTCGTTTCTCTCTAGCAATTTCATTTCCTTATTTCTCTCTCTTCTCTGGCTGAAAAAGACTCAAATCAAATGAATGTGATGATTGGAATATGTGCTTATGAGTGAAATATCTGGGTCTATTCTGTACTGAATTACCCAAATAATCAATGTGTTTTTTACTCAAGACACAGCCCAGTATGGCTCAAAGTACAGAGCGAATGAAATACAGAAGTGTTAGCGTGTGCTGTGTGCTGAGTGTGCTGTTTTAAAACAGCACAAATTGTGCTAAAAACTCAAACTCACATTTAAGAAACTTCTCATTGCGTCCACAGTATACAGAGGAAATTGTCTGGTTGTTTGTTGGTTTGGTATCGTTTTCATCTCAAGTTGAACTTGAGGTGAGGATGATGATATGATACAAGACGACTACTTTGTTTTATTGTAGAATGTTGGGTTTGTGTTCTGTAATGTATTTGGGGAAAATTGGATGTGCGGTGCGACGTAAGCATATGATTTGACATGGATATGTCTTATAGCTGGGGGTCATCCTAAAAATTTGTCCGTCACACGAAATGTCTGTTTTTCTACTCGGGGGTCAGAAGAGGAAACAAGCCCATTGAAAAGTTCTATGAATGTAGTGGCCGATTGGTTTACAGAGTATTTCCAATCAGTTTCCAACCAGGCTCTCAGAATTATCAAGCCAGTCTAGTTTTATTTAAATGGACTTGCAAATTTGGACAATTTCGATCAGTTCGATATTTCCAAACGAACTTGCAACGTCTGTGCAAAGACAACTGTACAATTGCAAAAAAAAAGTGGAAAATTAGTGCGAAAAATACAATTTGTTGTATTAGCTTGTGTAAATTTGTGAAAAACTTTTAGAAATTGTGTTCGTTTGTTTCATTATAGTTTTGTTTGTTGTATTTTATTTAAGAGCGTAAGTAAGAAAATTTTTCATTAATTATGGCCCCCAAATCTGCCGCAGAGCAAAAACGTGATTCGCGTGAGCGTAAACGGATAAGAGAATTACGCTACAGCAACGAATTTTTGGTATTTGTTCGTGATAATGCCTTTAGTTCGAGGACCACTGAGGCGGAAAAGTTTGAAGCCTTTCTCCGATCGCGTACTTCAGACACGCCGCCACGGATGAGTGATGCCGAACGTGCGAAAAAATATCGCGCCTCGAAAGCCAACGACAAATCGAAACGGCAAGCCGATCAGAAACGTAAGCGGAACGTTCAATCAATATTCCAAGTGGAGGAAGGTCAAGCCGCCGATGAAGAGGTCGAAATGAATGTTATTCCCGTGCCGCCGCGAAAAGTCTTTATCGACGAGCGATTAGTGGCCGATCTCGAATTCGACACTCGTTTCATGCAAAACCAATTCGGCGTGTCGTGCGGCGTCTGCGATCGCTTGTGGTTTCAACGAGTCTTAAGACCGGTGCCGATGAAGGCTATTGATATGATCCGCGAAAAATTTCCGGACGACAACCCGTTGCAGATGCGCGTTTGTGACAGCTGTTACAAAAGTTTATGCGCCGGAAAATTGCCCATTATGGCGACGATAAACGGCTTTCGTTATCCGCCGTACCCGACAGATTTGCCTTCCTTGGATCCCGTCACCGAACGGCTCGTTTCACCTCGCTTGCCGTTTATGCGAATTCGTCGACTGCGTTTTGTGCACGGATCGAAAGGGATAACAGGTCAAGTTATAAACATTCCTGTGGACGTGAATTGTATGGTGTCCGAACTGCCACGTCAACTCGACGACGACTACGCGTTCAACGTTCACATCAAACGCCACCTCATTTACAAGTTGTCATATCTGTCGGGCTACGTTCAGAAATCCGTCGTGAAAGCGTGGCTTCGTTTCCTCGTCTCGAAACCGCTTTACAAAATGAACGGAATTCGCATCGACGAGTCTTTGATGGAAGCTCACCCAAGTTCGTCCGCGCTACAACCCGTACAAGAGACGGAAGCCGAAGCAGCAGGCGAACCATTTGTGGAACCGATTTCAGAGGATCCCGCAAACGTCAACGATCTTTTGCTGGCCAAACAACATACGTTGATGTGGAGCGAGGAAAAGTACCTCGAATTAGCACCCGGCATGAACAAGCGCCAGTTGTCGTTGTTGTTCGACGAGCATGCCGAAGAGCTGTCGTTTCCTTCAATTTATCTCGGCGAACCACGTTCATTTACGCTCGACAAAGTGACACCGTATCAAATGGCCAACAGCGAAATTCGCCGCACCGATCGACGCGGAGTGAAGCCAGAACACGTCCTCTACATGGCGATGAAAGTTATGCGAATGCGATTGACCGACGGTATGTACTGCACGTTCAAGGCAAGCGATAACTTAAAACAACTGACCCGCGAAAACGTCCAGGACAAAAGGTTTGTAGACAATATGATTGAGCAGAATCTCTCTTTTCTGAAATCGGTTCCAAATAGCGTGTCATATTGGATGGCGCGCAAAAAAGATCTGTTTGCGATGATTCGCCAGCTGGGAAAGCCGACCATCTTTCTCACACTAAGCGCTAGCGAATACAGCTGGTCCGACTTACTGCGTCTATTGTACCGCTTAGAGATGGGAAAAGAATGGACCGGCGCACAGTGCGTTGAAGTGATCAAAAATCAGTATCTTAAGAACTGTGCAACCGATTTTGTTAAAATTTCGCACGAATGGGGAGCTATACATAATCTTTTAACTGCATAAATTTGATTAAGATAGATGGTCGCAGTTCTGATATATTGCGAAAAGTGTGAGTTAAATTTGCTGTAATTAGGAGGCTGGTGGTAAAAAAATCATAACTTGAAAACGAGTCTACCGATTGTAATGAAATTTAACGTCCATTTAATAAAAGCTACAAGCATTAACATTTCCAAATTACAATGTGATCTGATGACGCAGTTTTGAGATATTGATCAGAGAATTTGTTCAATTCTGGCTCTGTTTATAGGTAGTATGCAAAACGTAATATCTTTTAAATGGAAACACAGAATATCTTAAATTTTCAAAGAGATTCTATGCACATATTGCACTTTACTATATTTTACTTACTTGGAAGGATCAAGGCAATTAACAACCTAACATTTAATTTAGCACAGGTACACAGATGCGGAATTTGAAGTTTATGTATGAACCGTGTCGAATTTTCTAACTAGCTGTGACATTTTACAACATTTATTTTATTACTCCGCTCGAATTTTCATTCGTTACGTTAGCTGATGCTTTTAGCACCTAGAGCGTAAAAATTAAAGTGTATTCTTTCATTATATCCATATTATTCTTTTATTTACTTTTTTTCCGGTCCTGCTAGTCTAACTCTAAGCACAATACTTATTTTACCTATAAAATATAAAATTTTGTCCGTAATTAGAACTTTTTAGTAGTTTTAACATACATATACATATTTACATGTGTTACAAAAGCGTTTTTCACGCATATAAATTAGAATTACGCCCCCAAAATCACTCTAAAGTAGATAAGCGAAATAATATATATATAATAAAAAAAACTTTAACCCAGTTGAACCGATATGCCTTGTGTATTTGTTCCCTTTTATGGGTATTTCTTTCTAGAATAAATAAACTTTTTATAGTTTATTAAATTTTTTTTTTTTATTTATTTATTTATATTTCAGACGGTAAGCACCTAGTCCTTGCAACAAATGTGCAATTTTCTCTGTATTATTAATTTTAAGGAATCTTGAAAAATATTCATTGATTTTTTAAATGTGACTTATCCCACAAAAACGCCAATTACGCTCAAAAAGGCAAAAAAAGGCAAACCAAAACTACTTAGAATGAAAGAATATATATGCATCTGACAGAAACCGTCAACCACTCAAAACGTTTTGTGACGTTTTTTTTTAATCCTTACTCAAAGTTTTATTTTAATTTTAAATAATTGTGCTGTTTTTTTTTTAACATTTTTTAATTAAATTTTTTTTTTTTGTCTTTGGGTGTAAGCCTGGGGCCTGGTCTATTGGGAAAATATAACTTTAGGTAGCCAGGACTTCACCGAAGCTCAAAACGCAATTTTCACCTCATAGACCCTTTTTTCAATATTTTCAATTTTTCGAATTTAGCACATAATATTACTAAAACAAAGAAAAGCAAAATTTTTCAAACATTATTTTTAGGAGCTCCAACATGTTTTCTTAAAGATAGGTTACTTTCAAAGCCGGACAAAAATAAAAAATTTTCGATTTTTGGCTATGGAACGACGCACTGTGCGGCGTGGGGATCCGGTAACGTGTTGCTTGTACTTTGACAAGCTGATCGATACGATAATGTTTCTGCTAAAGTCCAAGTCGTACTCTCCATTTGGTAGGTACCACGTTGTCGATTACTTTAAGCGCATCGAATTCCAGCAACGCGGTAGTCCGCACGCGCACATATTGCTGTGGCTCGCCGAAGATCCAAAAGAGCCGGTCGACGAAAAGATGCCAGCTACCATTCGATTAATCGACTCGCTAATCACCGTCGACAAAACGCGTATCGAACGAGAGAAGCTGCAAACGCACAAGCATACGTTTACGTGCTACAAACGGGCCAAAGACGAAAAGAACAAACACTGTCGTTTCGGAGCCCCGTTCTGGCCGATGGACCATATGGTGGTGCTTCTGCCAATAGCAAAAGATGACGGTCGTCGTGAACGGTTACGACAAAAGTGCGCCGATATGCACCGCTCGCTCGAGTTCGAAGAGTTCGATTCCTTAGACGCCTTCCTCCAGCATCACCGTGTCGACACGTACGGCTACTACCTCGACATCCTCCGCGCAGGCATCACACGTCCGAAAGTTTTTGTGAAGCGAAGTATCACGCAACGATGGATCAACAACTTCAACCCCTGGATTGCGAAAGTTTTGCGCTCGAATTGCGATATACAGTTCATTCTGGAAGAGTACTCGTGCGCCACGTACGTCGTCGAGTATGTTAACAAAACGAACCGCGGAATGAGTAATTTGCAGCGCGAACTGATTAAACTACGCGACGAATATCCCGATAAAGACTACAGCGCTTTGTTGACCGAAGTCGGGTTGAAAATGCTGAACGCGGTCGAGATTTCGTCGCAAGAGGCCGCCTGGTACTTGCTCAACCTACACATGAGCGAGTGTAGCCGTAAAGTTGAGTACGTTCCAACGACTTGGCCACACGAACGACATCGCGTTCGCAAGACGAAGAAGCAAATGGACGACGAGGAGCTGGGAGTAGAATCAACCGATATTTGGAAGGAAAGCGTTATGGAAAAGTACGAATCTCGTCCGGAAACGATGGCGACGGTATCGCTCGCGCAGTTTGTAGCCAATTTCTACCAAGACCGCAAAGGCGACTACAAATTATGACGAGTATCTACACTGCCACCAGATACATCGGTACATGGATATGTCTTATGCCTACCGAAAGCGTGCGAAGTGTTTTGTCGAATGATTTCATCCAGTATAACTATACTGGGATCTTTATAAAACTTACGTCGATATCTTCAACACAACAGGCTCCACGCAGTCGGTAGCCAAAGACATATCCATGTTCCGATGTGTCTGCATGCAGTGTAGATACTTTGTATCATTTTTGATTTGCTTGCAGTCAGCATGGGTTGTTGTTTGTATATTTATAAGTGTATACACAATGCGTGCATTGCATACTGCATAGAGACGATTATGAATGGATGGGATTATTTAGATGGGAGGGATTGGTTTGGTAGATAGATAATGATGGTTTTAGTTTCAGATAGATATTTTATTAGGATGGGGTGTGAATGAATATGAATGTAATACATACATACATATATGTTATCAGAAATTTTGAATGAGCGTTGAGTTTCCATGCGTTACGTAATATTTAAATTAATTTGAGTATTCATTTTACAGTGTGTCAATCTTAAATTGAACGGCTCGGAGGCTATGTCGTTGTGCCGAATCTTTCGCTCATTCTGTTGAGGCGATCAAAAAGAGCGACTCGTTACTGTGTTACCCATCACTAGAGGAGAAGATCATCGAATTTGTGAAATCCAATGAAGTTTTGTATAATGTGAAACACAAGAGATTTTGTGACTCCAAAGCAAAAATGATACAAAGTATCTACACTGCATGCAGATACATCGGAACAGGATATGTCTTATGCCTACCGAAAGCGTGGGACGTGTTTTGTCGAATGATTTCAACCAGTATAACTATACTCATCATCATCGTGGCGCGACAGCTCGACGTCGGGCCTTGGCCGCCTGGATCATTGTCCTCCAATTATCTCGGTCACGTGACCGCGTCCTCCAATTTTGGGAGCCCAGCAGCTGCGCGGCGTCCACACCTACTGAGCTCTCCCAACGAAATCTCGGTCGTCCTCGCAGTCTCGTTCCGTCGACTCGTTCTGCATTCATTACTCCCTTAGGCATGCGATCATCGTCCATTCTTTGTACATGCCCTGCCCATTGAAGTCGTTGTAGTTTGACGATTTTCGAGACTTGCAGCTCATCGTACATTTCATACAACTCATGGTTTTACCGGATGCGCCATCCATCTCGATCGCAAACAGCCCCGAAAATTCGCCGTTGAACCTTACGTTCAAAAGTGTCTAGCATGTTTTCGGAGGCTTGAGTTAGGGTCCATGCTTCGCAGCCATAGCATAGCACTGGTCGTATAATGGTTTTGTACACGCGGAGCTTCGTGTTTCTGTGCACATGCTTCGATTTCATTATGGGGAGAACCGAGAAAAAAGTCTTATTAGCTAACTGTATCCGTCGCTTGATTTCGTCAGTTTCGTTGGCGTCCCTTGACAAGTTGCAACCCAGGTAAATGAAGTTGTTCACGAACTCGATGTTGAGGTCCCCCACATTGATGCTCGGTTGTGCAGGTGTCCTTGTCACCGATTGCATCATTATTTTAGTTTTACCCTCGTTAATACGTAATCCAACTTCCTTTGCAGCGGTATCGAGCGTATGCAGAAGTTCTTCTGCGTCAGCCAATCTTCGGGACATGATGTTGATGTCGTCGGCGTACGCTGCTAATTGTGTCGACTTGATGAGTAGCGTCTTGCTGTTGTCCATATTCATGGCCCGAATAACGTATTCCAGTGCTAAGTTGAAGAGCGTCGGTGCCAGTCCATCGCCCTGTTTCAAACCAGTGCGTGTTTCAAATAGATCAGTAAGTCTATTCTGGATCCTGACTTGTGAGACGGAGTTGGTCATCGTCATCTTTGTCAGTCGCACTAATTTTGCCGGTATACCAAATTGCAGCATGATGTTGTACAGTACTCCACGATCGATACTGTCGTATGCCTGCTTGAAGTCGACAAAGATTTGGTATACGTTTACGTTGTATTCCCAGCACTTCTGGAGTATCAGTTTGACTGAGAAGAGCTGATCGGTTGTGGAGCGCCCAGGTCTGAAACCGCTTTGATATTCGCCAATGACTCGTTCTGCGTACGGTTTTATTCTATTTTCCAGAATTTTCGTCAAAATTTTATAGGACGTACAAACTAGTGAGATGCCCCTGTAGTTCTCACACCGCAGTTTATCTCCCTTTTTATGAATTGGACAGATGATGCTTCTGCGCCAATCGACAGGAATCTCCTCGTTCTCCCATACTCGCAGGAGTAATTGATGTATGGCATCAACTAGACTCGTTCCACCGAATTTTAGCAGTTCAGCTGGAATCTCGTCAGCGCCCGGCGCTTTGTTTCGTTTTAGTGACCGCAAGGCGAGATCAACTTCCTCTACTGTCGGGGGTTGAATGGGTGGGCCTCGATCAACAATATCGTCGAGAGCTTCCTGTGTGGGGATGCTAGATGGTCGGTTTAGAAGCTCTTCAAAATAAGAGGCCCATCGCTTGTTAATACCATCGGTGTCGCTGATGATGTTTCCATCCTTGTCCTTACAAAAGCTAGTCCTGGGTTGGTAGCCGTTCTTAATTGTATTTACTAGTTTGTACGCTTGTCTGGTGTTCCTATTAGCTAAGTTTTCGTTTATGTTCAGCAACTGCTCGTCAACGTATTTACGTTTCTTACGTCTAATTATTCTATTCGATATTCGCTGTAGCTCGTCATATTTTTCTCTTCTGGCTCTGGTTCCTCGTTGAATCCATTGTCTGTAGGCCTCGTTTTTCGCGTCAAGTGAGTTTTTGCATTCTTCGTCGAACCAGTCATTTCGCGCTCGCCGGGCTTTATATCCCACGACCTTCTCTGCGACATCCTTGATGGTACGCTTGAGTTCTTCCCAGAACCCATGGACGCCTGCGTTGCTGATGTTGTGTAGCATAGGTGGTAGTTTTTCCTCAAGGGTGGTAGTATACGCCACCGCTGTAGCATCACTCAAAAGCTTATCAACCGTAAAGATTTTGGGAGGGCTGATTCTTGATTGGTGCAGGGAAATTCTACATCTGTAGGTCGTCTTCACCAAGTGATGATCTGAGTCGCAGTTTGCTCCTCAATAGGAGCGGACATCCATGACACTAGACGCCCATCTCCTGCAAATGAGGACGTGGTCAATTTGGTTGACGGTATGTGCGTCTGGAGACTTCCAGGTCTGCTTGTGAATGCGTCGATGCGGGAAGCACGTAGAGCTTACGATTACATTCCTGCTGCAGGCAAAGTCGATAAGTCGCTGGCCGTTATCGTTACATTCTTCATGGAGGCTGTGGTCTCCAGTGGTCTCCCGGTGCCAACTTTCTTTTCCGACTTTCGCGTTAAAGTCTCCCAGCAGCAACTTGACGTCGTTTGTTGGAAGTGAGTCGAAGAGAGTTTCAAGGCGGGCGTAGAACTCGTCTTTTACTGCGTCTTCTTTAACTTCAGTGGGGGCATGCACATTGATGAGCCAGAGATTGAAGAATCGAGTCTTGATGCGAATCGCACACAGCCGTTCATTTATGGGTTTGAAGTCAGTAATATGCGGTTTGAGGTGATTGTCCACTATAAATGCTACTCCAAACTCCTTGCGGCCCGATGGTTTGCCACTTGTAAAAATTGTGTGCGATTTCTTGTCATTAATCTCGCTGCCAAGCCAATTTGTTTCCTGGACTGCAGTAATGCTCAGTTTGTACTCTTCGACCTGTTGAAGGAGGGCCTTCTTGGCCCCCGGTTTGTTCATGGAGCGTACATTCCAGGATCCGAAAGAATAATCCTTTAGTCGTTTGCGTGGTCGTCGTTGTTGGTCCGTCCAATCCGAGGCTTTTGTTCCAGGTTTCTTGACATGGAGTGGTTTTTACAAGGACGAGTTGTCAGCACGTCGCTTAACCCCATTCAGGGGATGGCCTCGGAGATAGCTGCTTCAGATGGTTTAATAAACGTGCTGGAGCCCACACAACTATGTAGCAGGTCCAACTACGCAAGTAATTCCATCCTACTAAACCTGAGACGCTTAGGTGTTCGTCAGCCATTCAGGCTACAGCTATCTGCCTTTTCCAAACTGTCTTATCGCTAAGACATTTGCCGTCAGCGAATTGATACACTGCCGTTACCAGGGGGCACCCACGCGGAGGACTATGGAAAAGGTCTTTGTATAACTATACTGGGATCTTTATAAAACTTACGTCAATATCTTCAACACAACAGGTTCCACGCACTCGGTAGCCAAAGACAAATCCATGTTCCGATGTATCTGCATGCAGTTAGATACTTTGTATCATTTTAAATTCGGTTTTTTGGCCATAACTTCTAAACTAAAAGGAATTTCGGATTTTTGACGAAATTTTTTCCTCCCAACACTACACACCCCCATGCCCGTGGGCCTCGAGGCATCGATCCCCACTATTTTTATGCTCCTCAGTCTACTTTTTTTGTTTTTATACCCTAGTTTTTTTAAATTCGGTTTTTTGGCCATAACTTCTAAGTTATAAGGAATTTTGGATTTTTGACGAAATCCCCCCCCCCCCCACACTATATACCCCCATACCCGCGGGCCTCGGAGCATCGATCCCCACTATTTTTATGCTCCTCAGTCTACTTTTTTTTTGTTCTTATACCCTAGTTTTTTTTAAAATTCGGTTTTTTGGCCATAACTTCGAAACTATAAGGAATTTCGGATTTTTGACGAAATCCGCCCCCCCAACACTACACACCCCCATGCCCGTGGGCCTCGGAGCATCGATCCCCACTATTTTTATGCTCCTCAGTCTACTTTTTTTCTTTGTTTTTATACCCTAGTTTTTTTTTTTAATTCAATTCAATTCACTATGATGCAATCTCATAGCCCATCTCATGGCCCATCGTGTCCACAACTTTGAACAGCTGATTTAAGTTGACAGGCCACTACACAATTATCACAGTGCTACTACCACCGACCTTCTGTTATACGCGATCCGTTTGGTTATAGCTGCCGCGATGCACAGAGCGACAGCTTTCAATTTCAATAGTGAGCCATGGATACGCAATTTCCTGATGGCCCATCGCAGACCATTGTGTGGACGGACGGTATTTGAAAATATTTGAATAGACATTTGGTGTGCGATGGCGGCCATCAAAGCCACCATTTCGATGGGCCATTATCTGTAGCAGGCATTACACTATTGCACATCTCAGCCAACACTAGAGCCACACAGCGCATTCATCCATCCACTCCACACATTCCGTGCGAGGTTGTTGCTAATTGCTAATGCTGGTCGCCTGTTCACCCGTACACTATGTTATCCACTACTTAGGTCGGCATGACGCGTTTAGAACCGAAACTGTAAACGCCGTCAACGCGATTTCCTCCTATTTCTTGCCGTCCGCAACGTCAGCCTTTATCGCTATCAACATCTCAACATGTACACACAAAATCCGCCCAAGCGCGCCGCCCGCGCGAATCTACAAGCAACAGCCGTGCACAATGACCACTTCACTCAAACGACATGCACAACCCACACTCATAGAACTCGGAAAAATTTTCAATGGGCTTGTTTCCTCTTCTGACCCCCGAGTAGCACAGCAGACATTTCGTGTTACGGACAGATTTTTAGGATGACCCCCAGCTATAAGACATATCCATGTCAAAAATCGTTTGTGGTTGCAATTGACAAACGAAATGAACCAAAGCAATTTGGGAAATTCCATTTTATGAAGTAATCGTAGATGTTTTTTTTTTGAGCGATTCACTGGTTGGTGTCGGAATTGCTTCTTCCTTAAAACGAGTAATGATTGCACCAAAACATTCCTCCACGATTCGGCCGATTGTCGAATGATGTATTCTGTATCTCCCAAAAACAACTCTGTTGTAAAAAATTCCCTGCCAAGAAAAACCTCTCAACCGCATAAAGGTTGAATACAATACCGCCAAAGTACTCGTAGCTTCGCGCCCCACTCTAGGGTTGGCATATTGAACGCTGATTGAATTAGTAAATTTCTTTCAGGGAGGCACCGTTTACAAACTATGAGGAGAATATTAAAATGAAACTGGAAAATAGAGGGCTATGCCCGCAATCCGAGGGTTTTGTAGTGTCCCATGCCAATAGGAGATAAACTGTCCGTCCTACTCTTGGAGATGCTTAACCATTCATGTTAAGATGATATTGCAAATTGCAAGCTTGCATAAAAAATATTGAAAATAAATTGTTTGAATAGTTATAGAAAGTAGATTCAGCGACCAGCATACTTCCCCCCCCCCCTCCCCCCCCCCCCGCTTCCCTCCTCTCCCACCAATCTTTACCCTTTTGAAAATGGTTAACTCCAATTTGCTCTACGGAAAACAATATGCAAGTATGTTGTACTCGTAGTACTACAATAGTATGTAGAACAAGAGACCTGTTATGTGCATTTTTTGTATTTATGATATCAAAATGACCAAATCTAAATGAATGTACTACAATTAAATATTACGTGATTATTACAAAACTTAGATATTATTGCCAACACCACAGGCAGAGCAACGCGAAGACGCAGAGAGGTATGAAAGGGCAACGAAGAAGAGAGATATTATTGCACATGGTGTTAATTATCGTTGGCCATCAATATTTTCGACCCCGGATGAGTTTGAGAAATGCAGGGGTGTGCTAACTGTAACTATAGAGATATACTATTGTTAACCTATTTTGAGAAGAAATCAAAATTCTATAATTTTTTTGTTTTCTGTGCTAGTTGAAAGCCACCTTCCTGTATGTTTTCATATTTCTAAGTGTAACAGTCTCGAAATGGTAAGAGGGGTGGGACAAATTATGATCTTATATTTTCCCCTCTACCTCTTTTCCCTTTTCTTCAAATTTGATCAAAATGCAAAAAATGGAATGTACTCGGTAGTACCTTTCTCGTGATACCCCACTTGCCTAAATCAGATGAAGAAAATATGTTGACCTTCATTTCCCATCTATGGGGACCTACCCTTAAAGCAGCAAGCCACCCACCTCCCCCCTCCACTTCTCTCCCCTCCCACTCCTATCCCACCAGTCTTTACCCATTCAGAAATGGTTAACTCCAATTCACTTTACGAAAAACAATAAACAATATTCAAGTATGCAGTACTCATACATAGTACTAGTACGTAGCAGAGGCCGGCCGGTGCATTTTTGTATGGATGGTGTCAAAATTTAAATGAATGTACTATTATTAAATATTACGTGATTGTAATGTAGCTTAAGGATATTATTGCCTATGATGTTGGTTATCATTGGCCATCATTATTTTTGAACTCGGGTGCGCTTAAGGGGTGCAGGGCCGAGCGAAGGGAGGGGCGAAGGGGGCGACCGCCCCGGGCGCCATTGGCAGGGGGCGCCGAAAACGAGTTTGATATTTGGAAATTTCAATAGCGCATTTCATAACGGACATTTCTAAAAATTTATTCAATAATTACGAGAGTGACATCCGACACCTCTTCAAAAAACCCTTTTTGAAATACACATGCATATCATCTTCCTGTTTTTAATTATCATAGTGTTAACATATGGATATTATGTAAATCATCATCATCGTGGCGCGACAGCCCGACGTCGGGCCTTGGCCGCCTGGATCATTGTCCTCCAATTATCTCGGTCACGTGACCGCGTCCTCCAATTTTGGGAGCCCAGCAGCTGCGCGGCGTCCACACCTACTGAGCTCTCCCAACGAGATCTCGGTCGTCCTCGCAGTCTCGCTCCGTCGACTCGTTCTGCATTCATTACTCTCTTAGGCATGCGATCGTCGTCCATTCTTTGTACATGCCCTGCCCATTGAAGTCGTTGTAGTTTGACGATTTTCGAGACTTGCAGCTCATCGTACATTTCATACAACTCATGGTTGTACCGAATGCGCCATCCATCTCGATCGCAAACAGCCCCGAAAATTCGCCGTAGAACCTTACGTTCGAAAGTATCTAGCATGTTTTCGGAGGCTTGAGTTAGGGTCCATGCTTCGCAGCCATAGCATAGCACTGGTCGTATAATGGTTTTGTACACGCGGAGCTTCGTGTTTCTGTGCACATGTTTCGATTTCATTATGGGGAGAACCGAGAAAAAAGTCTTATTAGCTAACTGTATCCGTCGTTTGATTTCGTCAGTTTCGTTGGCGTCCCTTGACAGGTTGCAACCCAGGTAAATGAAGTTGTTCACGAACTCGATGTTGAGGTCCCCCACATTGATGCTCGGTTGTGCAGGAGTCCTTGTCACCGATTGCATCATTATTTTAGTTTTACCCTCGTTAATACGTAATCCAACTTCCTTTGCAGCGGTATCGAGCGTATGCAGAAGTTCTTCTGCGTCAGCCAATCTTCGGGACATGATGTTGATGTCGTCGGCGTACGCTGCTAATTGTGTCGACTTGATGAGTAGCGTCTTGCTGTTGTCCATATTCATGGCCCGGATAACGTATTCCAGTGCTAGGTTGAAGAGCGTCGGTGCCAGTCCATCGCCCTGTTTCAAACCAGTGCGTGTTTCAAATAGATCAGTAAGTCTATTCTGGATCCTGACTTGTGAGACGGAGTTGGTCATCGTCATCTTTGTCAGTCGCACTAATTTTGCTGGTATACCAAATTGCAGCATGATGTTGTACAGTACTCCACGATCGATACTGTCGTATGCCTGCTTGAAGTCGACAAAGATTTGGTATACGTTTACGTTGTATTCCCAGCACCTCTGGAGTATCAGTTTGACTGAGAAGAGCTGATCGGTTGTGGAGCGACCAGGTCTGAAACCGCTTTGGTATTCGCCAATGACTCGTTCTGCGTACGGTTTTATTCTATTTTCCAGAATTTTCGTCAAAATTTTATAGGACGTACAAACTAGTGAGATGCCCCTGTAATTCTCACACCGCAGTTTATCTCCCTTTTTATGAATTGGACAGATGATGCTTCTGCGCCAATCGTCTGGGATCTCCTCGTTCTCCCATACTCGCAGGAGTAATTGATGTATGGCATCAACTAGACTCGTTCCACCGAATCTTAGCAGTTCAGCTGGAATCTCGTCAGCGCCCGGCGCTTTATTTCGTTTTAGTGACCGCAACGCGAGATCAACTTCCTCTACTGTCGGGGGTTGAATGGGTGGGCCTAGATCAACAATATGGTCGAGAGCTTCCTGTGTGGGGATGTTAGATGGTCGGTTTAGAAGCTCTTCAAAATAAGAGGCCCATCGTTTGTTAATACCATCGGTGTCGCTGATGATGTTTCCATCCTTGTCCTTACAAAGGCTAGTCCTGGGTTGGTAGCCGTTCTTAATTGTATTTACTAGTTTGTACGCTTGTCTGGTGTTCCTATTAGCTAAGTTTTCGTTTATGTTCAGCAACTGCTCGTCAAAGTATTTACGTTATTATGTAAATAATAACATATAATTTTCCATTTTCATTAGAAGGGACAGAGGACGCACATTTTATAAGTGTACATACGAGTACATGTGTGTTTCACCAAATATACATGTGCTCAAGAATTGTGTACAAGTTTCTGAACGAAAATTTTTGTTCAAAATTTTTTGCAGAGTTTTGCACGACCGTGGGTCCCTCACATTACTGAAAATGTTTTTTCAAAATTATATGAAGGAAAAATTGTACAAAAATGTTATGGCTTGCAAAATAACTGACGCAACAGTCCAAGGCCTTGGAATGAGTTAACAATGATCTCATTTAATAGATCGTGACGGTGTGTTTTGTCTTTGAGTAGAGGTGTGTGATCAGAAACACGCTCAACCGAGTTCTTTACCCCAAATGGGTACTTATTCAACAGATTAGTCGGCTCATAATCAGACCTGTAAATCTCCTTTTATCAAAAAAAAAAAATACTTGCTTCAGTAAGATTCGAATAAGGTGCATAGAAGGCGAACGTGCTAACCGTTGCGCCATCCGGACTATATGGCTCCTTGTAGTGGGAAATATAGCATGTATTGCACTGATCATATATGCGCACTCATAAATAATTTTTCGCCGCTGTTTCTGGGGTAATTTCCAGGAAAAAAAACTCCGGAGAATTTTCTCGAATTTTTAACCCTTTAGCTGATATAGGCGTTTACATTTTTCATGAAAATTTCTTTCCTCACATTACGAAAAATATAATATCTGGAAAACTGCGCTAGCTAGAATGATCAAATAAAACATCAATCACAGCTAATACATTGTTATAAAATACAAAATTTGTTTGGTGGAAATCAGACAGTCGGTTTAATTGTTATAAATTTGTAAATTAAAAAATTTTGTTATTATATTCTTCCCACCACCACTTTGTTTTCTTTTAATTTTTGCATACGTAATGTACTTATCCTGTTTCAAAAATTAATTCTCTATTTTATTATGATCAAATCGTGTTAACATCATTTCATCCTATTTATTAAATTTCTGACAGTTATAGCCCATTGAATGTAGGAAGACAAACGTTTTTGAGCGTTATAACGTCATGCACTACGCCGATTTTACATTACTAAAAACTCAATAACTGATAAACTAGGCAAGCTAGAAATCTTAAATAAACACCTAATCTCAACTATTGCCTTACCCTTATTTTAGAAATTATCAGAGGAATAGTTTCTTGGGTGTACGCTGCACCTAAAATATATAACATGCATAAATTTATTGTTTAAAATCTTGCGCTTTTATCACTTTTTCCGGAATTTCCGTATACATAATGTACAAGTTTTATTTCAAAAATAGTATCTCTGTTTTTCTATGATCAGATCGTGGATAGATCATTTCATCCGAATTTCTTAATTTTTGGCGGTTGAAGGCCTATGAACGAAAATCGTTTAAGTCAAAATTAACCCTTTTTAATTAAAAAAAATCACAATTCATTAAAGTACATATTTTCCAACGTAGCTGTGAGGTGTTAATAATGAATTATCTTGAATGAGAAATTAACGATAATTGCATTTTGCATGTTTTTTGTTTTATTTTATTTCGTAATAAGTGTTCGGAAATTAGCGATCTATGAGATAACATTAAACAAAGAATGTCGAGAAGAGCTATCATCATCATCATCGTGGCGCGACAGCCCGACGTCGGGCCTTGGCCGCCTGGATCTTTATCCTCCAATTATCTCGGTCACGTGACCGCGTCCTCCAATTTTGGGAGCCCAGCAGCTGCGCGGCGTCCACACCTACTGAGCTCTCCCAACGAAATCTCGGTCGTCCTCGCAGTCTCGCTCCGTCGACTCGTTCTGCATTCATTACTCCCTTAGGCATGCGATCATCGTCCATTCTTTGTACATGCCCTGCCCATTGAAGTCGTTGTAGTTTGACGATTTTCGAGACTTGCAGCTCATCGTACATTTCATACAACTCATGGTTGTACCGGATGCGCCATCCATCTCGATCGCAAACAGCCCCGAAAATTCGCCGTAGAACCTTACGTTCAAAAGTGTCTAGCATGTTTTCGGAGGCTTGAATTAGGGTCCATGCTTCGCAGCCATAGCATAGCACTGGTCGTATAATGGTTTTGTACACGCGGAGCTTCGTGTTTCTGTGCACATGCTTCGATTTCATTATGGGGAAAACCGAGAAAAAAAGTCTTATTAGCTAACTGTATCCGTCGCTTGATTTCGTCAGTTTCGTTGGCGTCCCTTGACAGGTAGCAACCCAGGTAAATGAAGTTGTTCACGAACTCGATGTTGAGGTACCCCACATTGATGCTCGGTTGTGCAGGTGTCCTTGTCACCGATTGCATCATTATTTTAGTTTTACCCTCGTTAATACGTAATCCTTTGCAGCGGTATCGAGCGTATGCAGAAGTTCTTCTGCGTCAGCCAATCTTCGGGACATGATGTTGATGTCGTCGGCGTACGCTGCTAATTGTGTCGACTTGATGAGTAGCGTCTTGCTGTTGTCCATATTCATGGCCCGAATAACGTATTCCAGTGCTAGGTTGAAGAGCGTCGGTGCCAGTCCATCGCCCTGTTTCAAACCAGTGCGTGTTTCAAATAGATCAGTAAGTCTATTCTGGATCCTGACTTGTGAGACGGAGTTGGTCATCGTCATCTTTGTCAGTCGCACTAACTTTGCCGGTATACCAAACTGCAGCATGATGTTGTACAGTACTCCACGATCGATACTGTCGTATGCCTGCTTGAAGTCGACAAAGATTTGGTATACGTTTACGTTGTATTCCCAGCACTTCTGGAGTATCAGTTTGACTGACAAGAGCTGATCGGTTGTGGAGCGACCAGGTCTGAAACCGCTTTGATATTCGCCAATGACTCGTTCTGCGTACGGTTTTAAGGTCGATTCAGACACATCAGTCACGTCACAGTTCAGTCAACCTTCCGAATCCTAACCGTCGGCGTCAAGTCACAGTCAAAATTGCGGCTGTATTCACATATATCCGTAGCCGTCAGTAGTCAGTCATTTTTTGCGTGTACCCTCGAGTGTACCTCGATTTAAATATTAAACTATTTCAACTCAGAGGAAGGGAGTGTACCGTGGCAACATGCAAGAATTTAAAAATACATTTAAGTATTGGTGTTTCAATTTTCAAAACGAATTGATTGTATTTTATTTATAATAATAATCTTGTTTTTTTGCTTACCATCTATTTTTATTTCATTTCCAATTTGCTTCCATATCCTGTTTTTATATGCTATTTCCATATATTTATTATGCGATAAACCGTACAGAACGGGGTAATTTCGAACCAACCCGATTAATTTTTCGTCGTCGCCCATGTTCACTTTCTAAAGGTCGATTCAGACACATCAGTCACGTCACAGTTCAGTCAACCTTCCGAATCCTAACTGTCGCCGTCAAGTCACAGTCAAAATTGCGGCAGTATTCACATATATCCGTAGCCGTCAGTAGTCAGTCATTTTTTGCGTGTACTATCGAGTGTACCTCGATTTAAATATAAAACTATTTCAACTCAGAGGAAGGGAGTGTACCGTGGCAACATGCAAGAATTTAAAAATACATTTAAGTATTGGTGTTTCAATTTTCAAAACGAATTGATTGTATTTTATTTATAATAATAATCTTGTTTTTTTGCTTACCAACTATTTTTATTTCATTTCCAATTTGCTTCCATATCCTGTTTTTATATGCTATATCCATATATTTATTATGCGATAAACCGTACAGAACGGGGTAATTTCGAACCAACTCGATTAATTTTTCGTCGTCGCCCATGTTCGCTTTCTAAACTGACGTCCGTCAAACACAAAAAATATCGTTGGGAAGAAATGTGAATTTGACTGTTCGGTGACGGAAGCGCAACTGACGGTTCGGATTCATGACTGCGCCGGCTCAGTGTAGACAGCGCCACTTGACTTTCAAGAAACGATATTTTTTGTGACTGATACCGGACGGTTCTGACGGAACTGTGACGTGACGTGACTGATGTGTGTGAATCGACCTTAAACTGACGTCCGTCAAACACAAAAAATATCGTTGGGAAAAAATGTGAATTTGACTGTTCGGTGACGGAAGCGCGACTGACGGTTCGGATTCGTGGCTGCGCCGGCTCAGTGTAGACAGCGCCACTTGACTTTCAAGAAACGATATTTTTTGTGACTGATACCGGACGGTTCTGACGGAACTGTGACGTGACGTGACTGATGTGAGTGAATCGACCTTTATTCTATTTTCCAGAATTTGCGTCAAAATTTTATAGGACGTACAAACTAGTGAGATGCCCCTGTAATTCTCACACCGCAGTTTATCTCCCTTTTTATGAATTGGACAGATGATGCTTCTGCGCCAATCGTCTGGGATCTCCTCATTCTCCCATACTCGAAGGTGTAATTGATGTATGGCATCAACTAGACTCGTTCCACCGAATTTTAGCAGTTCAGCTGGAATCTCGTCAGCGCTTTGTTTCGTTTTAGTGACCGCAAGGCGAGATCAACTTCCTCTACTGTCGGGGGTTGAATGGGTGGGCCTCGATCAACAATATCGTCGAGAGCTTCCTGTGTGGGGATGTTAGATGGTCGGTTTAGAAGCTCTTCAAAATAAGAGGCCCATCGTTTGTTAATACCATCGGTGTCGCTGATGATGTTTCCATCCTTGTCCTTACAAAGGCTAGTCCTGGGTTGGTAGCCGTTCTTAATTGTATTTACTAGCTTGTACGCTTGTCTGGTGTTCCTATTAGCTAAGTTTTCGTTTATGTTCAGCAACTGCTCGTCAACGTATTTACGTTTCTTACGTCTAATTATTCTATTCGATATTCGCCGTAGCTCGTCATATTTTTCTCTTCTGGCTCTGGTTCCTCGTTGAATCCATTGTCTGTAGGCCTCGTTTTTCGCGTCAAGTGAATTTTTGCATTCTTCGTCGAACCAGTCATTTCGCGCTCGCCGGGCTTTATATCCCACGACCTTCTCTGCGACATCATTGATGGTACCCTTGAGTTCTTCCCAGAACCCATGGACGCCTGTGTTGCTGATGTTGTGTAGCATAGGTGATAGTTTTTCCTCAAGGGCGGTAGTATACGCCACCGCTGTAGCATCATTCAAAAGCTTATCAACCGCAAAGATTTTGGGAGGGCTGATTCTTGATTGGTGCACTGAGGAAATTCTACATCTGTAGGTCGTCTTCACCAAGTGATGATCTGAGTCGCAGTTTGCTCCTCGATAGGAGCGGACATACATGACACTAGACGCCCATCTCCTGCAAATGAGGACGTGGTCAATTTGGTTGACGGTATGTGCGTCTGGAGACTTCCAGGTCTGCTTGTGAATGCGTCGATGCGGGAAACACGTAGAGCTTACGACTAGATTCCTGCTGCAGGCGAAGTCAATAAGTCGCTGGCCGTTATCGTTACATTCTTCATGGAGGCTGTGGTCTCCAGTGGTCCCCCGGTGCCAACTTTCATTTTCGACTTTCGCGTTAAAGTCTCCCAGGAGCAGTTTGACGTCGTTTGTTGGAAGTGAGTCGCAGAGAGTCTCAAGGCGGGCGTAGAACTCGTGTTTTACTGCGTCTTCTTTAACTTCAGTGGGGGCGTGTACGTTGATGAGCCAGAGATTGAAGAATCGAGTCTTAATGCGAATCGCGCACAGCCGTTCATTGATGGGTTTGTTTGAAGTCAGTAACATGCGGTTTGAGGTGATTGTTCAGTATAAATGCTACTTCAAACTGTGTGCGGCCCGATGGCTTGCCACTTATAAAAATTGTTTGTGATTTCTTGTCATTGATCTCGCTGCCAAGGCAATTTGCTTCCTGGAGAGCAGTAATGCTCAGTTTGTACTTTTTGACCTGTTGAAGGAGGGACTTCTCGGTCCCCGGTTTGTTCAGGAAGCGTACATTCCAGGATCCGAAAGAATAATCCCTTAGTCTTTTGCGTGGTCGTCGTTGTTAATCCGTCCAATCCGAGGCTTGTGTTCCAGGTTTCTTGACGTAGAGTGGTTTTTACAAGGACTAGTTGTCAGCATATCGCTTAACCCCATTCAGGGGATGGCCTCGGAGATAGCTGCTTCAGATGGTTTAATAAACGTGCTGGAGCCCACACAACTATGTAGCAGGTCCAACTACGCAATTCATTCCATCCTACTAGACCTGAGACGCTTAGGTGTTCGTCAGCCATTCAGGCTACAGCTATCTGCCTTTTCCAAACTGTCTTATCGCTAAGACATTGGCCGTCAGCGAATTGATACACTGCCGTTACCAGGGGGCGCCCACGCGGAGGACTATGGAAAAGGTCTTTGCCCCCCGAGAAGAGCTATACAACATAAAAACTTAAAAAATGACATTGTCTTTAATTTCTCATTCAAATTATTTCATTTTTAACACTCGATGAGGCTGCATTATTGTACTTTAATACAATACGAAATATTCAGTAAAAAATTGAAATTTTCAACAAAAAAGATTTTCTTTGACAGGCCCGAAACTGCCAGAAATTAAGGTGGAGTGATCTTAGCACGATTTGACTAAAAGAAAATATAGATTCGATTTTTGAAATACAACTTGTATATTATGTGTAGGAAAGTTAGAGAAAAAGTCATGAGTGCGCAAGATTTTAAACAAAAACTTTGGTAAAACTAACAAACTATTTCTCGGATTTTTATGGGATAAATTTTTAAAATAAGGGCTTGGTACTAGCTGAGAATTATATAGGTATATCGCTAGGCTGTAGTAGCTCGTAGGAAGGGTGAACTGTTCCACGTTATTTCGCTCGTAAATAATCCATAATTTTCTTGTAAATTTTATTTTTATTTTATCTGGGTCTGTACCAGTTGTATTCCCGCATCAAACGGGTATTGTACCAGTACCAGTATTTTATTTGAGTGGTTCCACGTTTTTTGACCAGTAGATGTACTTTAGAAAAGGACTGTGTTATGTTCGTCAGCTAACAAAGAACATAAATAAAACATGACACACAAAACACACATGGGGCACGGTGACAAATAAATAAGTTAATTCTTTCCCAATGCCTCATACCTGTTAACTGAAAGATTACCGGTAGTGCGACCAGATAATTGACCTGTTAGTTACCCGAGAGTGGTTTTGCAGGGATGTTGTATATTACTCGTATATACTTTTATTTATATATGGGGGCGCCATATTAAATCTTCGCCCCGGGCGCCAAATTTTCCTCGCACGGCTCTGCAGGGGTGTGCTAACTGCAACTAGAGAAATGTACTATTATCAATCTTTTCTGATGAGATTTCAGAATTCTAAAATATTAATCTAGGTTTTCTACGCTAGTAAAATGTCGCTTCTTTGTAAATTCTCATATTTCTAAGCATAACGATCTTGAAATGCAAGGGGGGGGGAGGGACAAACTCTTTTCCCCTTTCTTCAAATTTGAGATATACTATTATTAACCTATTTTGAGAAGAAATCAAAATTCTATATTTTTAACTGATTTTTGAAGAAAAAATCAGTTATTAGACCCTCCCTCGCAAAATGTTGTGGACACGATTACAGTCGAACGGAAGTCGTAAGTGAAATGAAACTTTTCCAGTTGATAGATGTCAGTAGGGAGCCGGCTGCTATTGAAATTCAGCAGTATCGATCAACCGGTTAAAAAGTTAAAACTATACAACGGCAAAATTATCTAAGCCTAATAACTCCATAACGGAAAAAGCTAGCTAGACCAAACTTGTCTAGTGCGTAGACGACAATAAGGACTAGCCCATTATTGAACTTCAGTAAACATCCATTAAGCGGCTAAAAAGTTACAGCTAAATAACGGCATAATTTTATAAAGAAAATAACTACATAACGGAAAAAGCTAGCTCAGCGAAACTTATCCAGTTGGTGGATGTTACAGAGGACTGGGCTCTTACCTAATTTCAGAGAAACGCATCAAACGGTTCAAAAGTTACAGCTATATAACGGCTAAATTTTCTAAGCAAAATAGCTCTATAACACAAGAAGCTAGCTAGATGAAACTTTTCTAATTGGTGGGCGATCGTCAGAACTGGGCTCCTATTTAATTTCAGAATCATCAATGAGTTAGTTCCAGAGTTACAGCTATATAACCGTAAAATTTTGAAAACGCAATTAATTTATAACGGAAAACCTAGTCGAACGAAACTTGTCCAGTTGGTGAAAATTAGTGACGAATAGCTTCCGGTGGAATTTCAGGAAAATCCACGGTACAGTCGCTAGGTTACAGTAACAAAAAAGCTAAAAAAAAATAAGCAAAAATTTACCTACATGAAAGGCATTTAGTTGATAGTTGTAGTTGAAGCTTAAAATGAAACCGGAGATAAATAAATTCATATATTACTCGTATAGTAAAATCAATCGAACAGTTAAAAAGTTTCATCATCTGAAAATATCGCCCGCATATCGAAATACATAATTCTGAAGCTGCACCTGGTGCTAACAACTGCAGTTTAGTATCCCACCCATATCATTATTATACATAAACTCATAAATGATACCGAATTAGCCCATATAAAAAATCAGTTCCTCTGGCTTCACTGCGCCAGGTGTCTTTTTTGTTTTCTGTGGTAGTTGAAAGCCACCTTCCTGAATGTTTTCATATTTCAAAGTGTAACAGTCTCGTAATGGTAAGAGTGGTGGGACAAGTTATGATCTCATATTTTCCCCCCTACCTCTTTTCCCTTTTCTTCAAATTTGATGAAAATGCAAAAAATGGAATGTACTCGACGGTACCTTTCTTATGGTACCCCACTTGCCTGTACCAAATGAACAAAAATTCGACCTTCATTTCCCCTCTATGGGAACCTCCCCTTAAAGTTGACCTATTACAACGCATCGCTTTCTCCGGCGAATTATAGTAATTCTACACATTCCTACAAAATTTCATGTATACTATAGCTGCAGCCGTTCGTGAGATATTCTATGGACAAACGGACAGACGGACAGACATTTGACCGATTTCATAAGGGTTTTGTTTTTACTACAAAACCCTAAAAAGGGCTTTAAGTCTTCGGATTTCGCCCGCACACCCGCTAAGCCGCGGAATCCAAAGTGGCTCTATCTCTTAAAATAAATGTAAGGGGGCATTTCTCCATCATATTTTGCAAGATGAAATCGCTTACCACCCCAACTAAGAGCAACAGAAGTGCCATCACCAACAACGGAAGGTTTTTTTAACACTGTTCTTGTTTCACGCACTGTAACATGTTTATCAATCGGTGATACATGAGCGTTAGAAGGTGTAAGGTTTTGAGAAGCTGTATAAAGAACAATTAATTCACTACCACTTGGAATTTTGTCGGGTGACGTCACTGTTTTTTTTTTACTTTTTTCTTCGATTTATTCTTATTTTTCTTCGATTTATTTAAATTATCCATACTATTGCTATTGAAAAATTTACTCGAATTCATCTTGCTAAGTTAGCTTTGCAATGGCACAACTACTTGGAATCCAATTGAATTTTGCAAATTTCCGTGAAAATGCAATTTTTCATATTGATTTTTAGGGTTTTGTAGTAAATACAAAACCCTTATGAAATCGGTCAAATGTCTGTCTGTCCGTCTGTCCGTCTGTCCGTCTGTCCGTCTGTCCGTCTGTCCGTCTGTCCATGGAATATCTCACGAACGGCTGAAGCTACATACATGAAATTTTGTAGGAATGTGTAGAATTACTATAATTCGCAGGAGAAAGCGAATCGTCGTAATAGGTCAACTTTAAGGGGAGGTCCCCATAGTGGGGAAATGAAGGTCGAATTTTTTTTTTCGTTTGGTACAGGCAAGTGGGGTATCATAAGAAAGGTACCGTCGAGTCCATTTCTGGAATTTTTTTCAAATTTGAAGAAACGAGAAAAGAGGGAGAGGGGAAAATATGTCATCCGAGTTTGTCCCCCCCCCCTTGCATTTCGAGACCGTTATACTTAGAAATATGAAAATTTGCAGAAAAGCGCCATTTTACTAGCGTAGAAAACCTAGATTTCTAGAATTTTGAAATTTTATCAGAAAAGGTTAATAATAGTACATTTCTATAGTTGCAGTTAGCACACCCCTGCACCCCTTACGCTCACCCGAGGTCAAAAATATTGATGGCCAATGATAACCAACATCATAGGCAATAATACCTCCAAGTTTCATAACAACCACATAATATTTAATAATAGTACATTCATTTAAATTTTGAGATTTTGATGCCATTCATTCAAAAAATGCACATAACATACTCGTACGAGTACTATTACTGTATACTTGAATATTGTTTATTGTTTTTCGTAAAGTGAATTGGAGTTAACCATTTCTGAAAGGGTGGAGATTGGTGGTATAGGAGTGGTAGGGGAGAGAAGTTTAAGAGGGGAGGTAGGTGGGCTGCTGCCTTAAGGGAGGTTCCCATAGAGGGGAAATTAAGGTCAACACTTTTTTTCATCTGATATAGGCAAGTGGGGTATCATGAGAAAGGTACTACAGAGTACAGTCCATTTTTGGCGACTTCATCAAATTCGAAGAAAGGGGAAAAGAGGCAGAGGGGAAAATATGAGATCATATTGTAATTCGCCCCACCCCCCTTACCATTTCGAGACCGTTACACTTAGAAATATGAAAAATAACAGGAAGATGGCTTTCAACTAGCACAGAAAACAAAAAAAATATGGAATTTTGATATCTTCTCAAAATAGGTTAATAATAGTATATTTCTATAGTTACAGTTAGCACACCCCTGCATTTCTCAAACTCATCCGAGGTCGAAAATATTGATGGCCGACGATAATCAACACCATGTGCAATAATATCTCCAAATTTCGTAATAATCACGTAATATTTAATAGTAGTATATTCATTTAGATTTGGTCATTTTGATATCATCCATACAAAAAATGCACATAACAGGTCTTTTGTACTACATACTAGTACTACGAGTACAACATACTTGCATATTGTTTTCCGTAGAGCGAATTGGAGTTAACCATTTTCAAAAGGGTAATGATTGGTAGGAGAGGTGGGAGGAGGGGAAGGGGGGAAGGAGGGAGGGGTGGTATGCTGGTCGCTGACTCTATTCTCTATAATTATTCAAACAATTTATTTTCAATATTTTTTATGCAAACTTACAATTTGCAATATTGTCTTAACATGAATGGTTAAGCATCTCCAAAAGTAGGACAGTTCATTTCCTATTGGCATGGGACACTACAAAACCCTCGGATTGCGGGCGAAGCCCTCTATTTTCCGGTTTCATTTAATAATATATTGCAAATTAAAAGAAAAAGAAAGAAAATTAAAGATTGCAAGGCCGATGCACCAAACTCAATGCTATGAGGGCTCTTAAATAGAGCGTCTAATTAAATACATGTAGATATAAAATTTGAACTGTGTCTGTGTGCACAATCGAGTTCACACCAAGCAAACAATTTCTATCTTCCGCGATAAGAATGCGATTCGCCTTGGAAGATAAATTTATAGACTTGGATATCGCCATCTTATCGCGGGAGTCACCCCCTTCGGGAGGAAATAGTTACCGAAAGCGAAACTTCCTGGAGAAACTTTGGCGAAACGAGTTGGCAACAAGAAAGCGAATCGCGGCGGGGATAAATTTACGAATTGACAAAATGACGCGATGAGAGTCAACTAAAACAAAAATTATTATCGCTTTTTTTTATTAATCTTCATGCTTTTTTTATCTTACATATTTCTTTGATGCTCATAATTCATATTTCATCCTTTTTCACAATTGATATTTGTAGGATTCGAACCAGGTTCCCATGTTTGCAAGTCCATAGTGCTAACCGTTGCGCTATTTAGACTACAAACAATGACAATGACACAATCGTCGTTTCGTATTTATTGTGAATTGGCTAAATATCATCTTGGCGATAAATTGGCGAATTGAAATCCTATCGCCATTCTTTCGCCTGAGGGATATCCCCTAATTATTGAAAAATCGATAAGTAATCTATAAATTTATCGCATGGAAGAATCGCCATCGTATTATTTGGGCAATTTATCTTCCAAATGATACGAAATTGTTTGCTGGGCACGAATTGTAAATTTACACACACGAATTGAAAAATGTCAATAAAGATGAAAAATCGCCCAAAGTGGGAAACGACACAAAGTTAAGATTTTCACTTTAAACACGAACATTATATTAATGAAACCGGAATATAGAGGGCTACACCCGCAATTCGAGGGTTTTGTAGCAAGCGCTTATTTTGGCATGTAAATACTGGCTCCCTGTTCTTCTTGGTACCCCTTAGCTAAATAAAAACACCATAATTAAATGTTCTACCCATGATATAGTATCTTACATGCCAATTCACAAAAAGACTGCATCTATCACCTCTCAAAGTAATAGTTTTAATACGAGAAGCTGTAGATAGATATGTATGTATACGAGATAAACTGTCTTACTTTTCGAGATGCTTAACCATTCATATTAAGACGACATTGCAAATTGCAAACTTGTGTAACGGCTTCGAAATTCAGGGCGGCTGGGGCAAATTACGGTCTAATATTTTTTCCTCCTCCACTGTTCCCCTTTCTACAAGTCTCAAGAAAATGCCAAAAATGGAATGTACTCAACATTACCTTTCTCACGACACCCCACTTGGCTATACCAGTGGATAAAAAAAATTTACCTTAATTTCGCCTCTATGTGGACCCCCCCTCCCCCCCTCTTAAAGTTGGCCAATTACAACACAACGCTATCTCCAGCAAATTATAGCATTTCTACACATTCTCGCCGAATTATGTGTGCAGCTTCAGCCGTTCGTAAGATATTCTATGAACAGACGGACAGACAGGTATTTGACCGATTTTGTAAGATTTAAGACACAAAACCCTAAAAAAATTACATAACTGTGTGAATAGTTATTGTTAGGATCACCAATCACCAATCTTCACCCTTCCAAAGTTGGTTCATTAAATAACTGCAATTCGCACTACGAAAAACAACATGTATGTAAGTAGTACACGCATATCTATGCGTGAGGCCGGTAGGTGTATTTTTTGTATGGATAGTGTCAAAATGCATAACTTTAAGTCAATGTACTATTATTAAATATCATGTCATTGTAATGAAACTTAGAGGTATTATTGCCTATGATGTTGGTTATCATCAGCCATCAATATTTTTGACCTAGGGTGTGCTTGAGGGGTGCAGGTGTGTGCTAACTGCAACTATAGAAATGTACTATTATTAACCTTTTTGGATAAGATTTAAAAATTCTATTATTATCGGTTTTCTATGCTAGTGAAATGCCGCTTTTCTGTAAATTTTCATATGTCTAGCTATAACGGTCTCGAAATGCAAGGGGGGGGACAAACTCGGACCACATATTTTCCCCTCTCCCTCTTTTCCCCTTTCTTCAAATTTGAAAAAAAAATTACGATACCCCACTTGCCTATACCAAACGAAATAAAAAATTTCGACCTTCATTTCCCCTCTATGGCGACCCCCCCTTAAAGTTGACCTATTACGACGCATCGCTTTCTCCAGAGAATTATAGTATTTCTACATATTTCCACCAAATTTCATGCATGTATTTTAGCTTCAGCGGTTCGTGAGATATTTCATGGACACACGGACAGACAGACGGACAGACGGACGCATGACCGATTTCATAAGGGTTTTGTTTTTATACAAAACCCTAAAAATGAATAATCCGTAAACACCGAAATACACGAAAACTATTCCAATATAAATTATTGTGTCAAACTTAATAATTTTTGTTTATATTTACGAGCGTGTGTTGGTACGTCCGAACACTGGCAACTGTCACTTTCTTTATCTTTATTTAAACACATAATTAAGTTATTTTACGTTAATTTTTTTTATACTATATAACTATAGTATAATTTATAATAGGTAATATTTAACATACGTTGACGAAATAAAGAAAATATAAACCCAAGCTGGATGGTGGAAAGTATTTATTTATTTTTATACAATTATTTATTTAACATCAAATGGGTTGCTATTATACAATAAAAATATATGTTATTATTGTAAAACTTTTGATAAAAAAAAAATATTTCATTACACTATTAGTCAAACCTTTAACATAAAAAGTATTCAAATACAATATTTGACTGTATAATGGCCGATTTATTATGTGATATTATGATTTTATTCTATCAGGTTACATTATTCTCTACCTTGCATTTACCGTTATTTTAGAAAAGGAAATAACATTGATTAAAGCTGAACTTCGCCAAACTCTATGTGATTCCAAATCCCATTTGTCGTTATTTAGCTAAAACGGGACAACGCATTCATTTATTTAACGCATTACTTGATAAAAGAACAATTGATATATATGTAGTATCTAAAAATGTATAATTGATAATATTATAATAAAATCATTCATTTATGTTTTTTACATAATTGTTTGTTGTCTACTCTATTTGCATACGGAAAAGACGAATATTAGTATTTCAAGAGATTTCAGCTCCACTGTACCCGAATTTAAAATATTATAGACAACCGGTTTTAAACTTACTTTTTATCAAAAAAACGTGATGTTTCCTCTAGAGCCGCATCTTGTACTCCGTCTGTACATGGATTCAGATCCCAAAAGGCTCCGTGGCAGCCTAATTGTTCAAAGCATGCATAACGTATTGCCAAATTATTACGCGCACAGCATGTAACTACGGCCCAGATGCATTTCGAAGGCGGAACAGTCGGAGAAAAATATTCTTTTGGACTTGTTTCAACAGGAATAATTGAATGCGAAGGAAAATGTTGCCTTCTAAATCCTTCTAAAATGTAAAATGAAAATAAATTTGATAAGAAACCAGTTGAAATTAACTATCGTTAACAATGCTAACGAAAATTATTCAAAAACGTAATATGTATTGTATTATATTGCGAAATCCTTGTTTAGGAAACAGATCATCGATAAATTAACATGTTGAAAAGAAAAGCTTGTTTGGCAATTATTTTAAATAATTAAATATAGGGGTGCCGGAAAAATGGTGTTTCTTTTGTGACTATAACTCAAATTCCACCGAAAATTTTTCAAACCTCAGATTCGTAATCAGCACACCAAGTTAGCTAGGTGAAACAAGCTACCATGACCACGATACCCCGATGATCCAACAAACCATAACCACATTAGTTATTAAAACAGCTCGAGCTAGTAATAAAGAGAAGTAGACGACCAATACTTGCAGTCCTCAGTTCCTCGAGTTCCTGGAAAAAATAGGAGCTAAGAATATATCTCTTCTTAACCGCCAAGGCCGGATAAGCGCAAAGAAGGTGAAAGCACATTTCCACCTCGTGAATATCTCCACAGCTTCTGTAGACGTCACTGAAAGGAAGACGAAGTCTCCTGGCGCGCTCACCAATAAGGCAGTGACCAGTGATCACCCCCACGACAAATCTGATATGCTGTATTTTCTGAGAGAGTTGGTGATAAGAGCGGGTAGGACCACATGAACTTGGTCGCAAGACAAGTATTGCAGCTTAACCACTTGTCATTCGCTCTACTAACAGCTTCAGTTTTCAAAAAGAACTTGCTACGTTAATAGGGGGCACCGAAATAAGCCATACGAAATAATCTATATAGATACTTTCGTTTGGAACCAAAAGTATTCATCGGAAAATTAACGAAATAATCCATGCATGGATTATTTCGGTTTCAAATCGAAGTAAAGTATGCGAACGAAAGCGGAAATAGCCATACACTCACTTTCGTTTTTAAACGAATTTGAGCATTAAGTGTGGAACCGAAAGAATCCTTGCATAGACATTTTCCGTTTCAAGCCGAAACAAAATATGCGGCAAAAACCGAAATAATATATGCATCTTTTGCGACGCGACACACTGTGGGACGAAATCGATGATTTTGTGGACATGGCTTTTTCACCCAGATCCTTTGCTATGAAAATTACAATGTGGATGCATTATAAAGTACTCGTATTTTTTCCTGCTGAATCGAATGGCGAAGTCCGTTTTGTGATAAGTGCGATGTGAAAGAAGATAAAGCACATTAAATAATGGGTTTAGGTTAGGTTAGGTAAAGGGGCTGCCATGCTAACGCACATAGACCACCGCTGGGTCCGTTGTGATACCACTAAATCCACCTTAATAAAACCTAGGCATTAAAACCAGCCTGTGCTGGCAATATAGCGATTGAGCTGTATTACACTAGCTTCCTTAAGGTCCTCCAGTTCCCAGAAAAATCGGGAACCCAGAAACCTCCTCCGCCTCTCAGCCAGGGCCGGACAGTGACATAGGAAATGGAGAACGCTCTCCTCCTCATCCACGTCATCACAGCTCTTGCAGTAGTCATTGTGAGGAATGCGAAGCCTCCAGGCGAGCTCTCCAATAGGACAGTGCCCCGTAATAACCCCCACAACTCTGCCGATGTGTTTCCTGTTCAATGAAAGCAGTGTGGCGGAGCGGCTAGGGTCAAGTTTCGGCCAAATCGACCTCGTTGTTTGGCACGTAACGCCGTTTAACCGTCTCATGTTCGCCCTGTCAACCGCAGTGGCTTTGATAGCAAGTTTGCACGATAAGGCTGGCATTTTGATGTTAGCGCGGTCCCCGTCAATAACTCCGGTTGTCCCCACCCGAGCCAGCTCATCCGCCACGCAGTTACCTGCGAGGCCACAATGGCTCGGTATCCAACAGAGCGTTATGTTGAAATAACCACCCATCACTCTGAGGGTTAAACGACAGTTCGCGATGGTCTTCGATGTAGTCAGGACGGATTCAAGTGATCGAATTGCAGCCTGACTGTCCGTGTAAATAGTGACGTCCCTCGTGGTCACAACATGATTTCCCAGCCAGTTCAGAGCTTCCAGGATTGCAGAAACCTCCGCCTGTAGGACACTGCAGAAGTCAGGAAGACGGAAGGACAAGTAAATTCCCAATCCTTCCGAATAGATGCCAGCCCCGACTCCGCCGTCGGTCCTAGAGCCATCCGTGTAGATGACAATGGAGTCGGTGGTCATAAGCGTGTTAGCACACCATAGATCCCATGACGGAATCAAGCTGGTGTGGTTCCGACCGAAAATGTATTTCGCGCAGGTATAGTCCGTTTCCACAGGGAGATCAAAGTTGCCCAGTACAGTCGAGTGCCCGCCACTCAACGTGCGCCACTGGCCAGTTTCGCGAAGGCGTAGAGCCGCGTTAGCCGCCAACTGTTCGCCACAAATGTCCAGGGGGAGCAAGCCGAGCACCATGTCTAGCCCGGCTGACGGAGTTGTTCTGAAAGCCCCTGTTATAGCCAGCGCCGCTAGCCTTTGTACCTTACTTAGTAGGTTGCAATAGGCCGTTACTCGAAGTGCCGTCCACCATACACTTATTCCGTACAGTAGTATAGGACGCACTACAGCTGTGTATAACCAATATACAGCTTTAGGCTGCAGGTCCCAGTTCTTACCTATGGCCTTCCTGCACGAGTAGAGGGCAACAGTAGCTTTCTTGACCCGTTCTTCAATGTTGGGTTTCCACCCAAGTTTCCTGTCAAAGATGAGACCGAGGAACTTAGCTTTGTCGGTGAAAACCAGTTGAATGCCCTCCAGTGAGGGAGGTTCAATAGGGGGAATCACGCGTCTTCTGGTAAAGAGCACAAGCGGGTTAATTCCGACGCCGCAGAGGTTTGCCCACTCAGTTAGAAAAGAAAGGGCGTTTTGCAATAGCCCGCAGAGGACACCAGGAAACTTACCTGTGACTGCGATGGTAACGTCATCCGCATACACAATAACTTTGCACCCGACCTCTTCCAGTTTTAGAAGCAGTCTGTTGATCGCTACATTCCAAAGAAGGGGAGACAGCACTCCCCCTTGCGGGGTTCCTCTACAGACATCCCTACATACCGACGATGTACCAAGGGTAGTGTGTATGCGCCGAGATGTTAGTAGTATGTTAACGAGTTTACAAAGCGACTCGTCGACCTGGAGGCCCAGGAGTGCCTCAATTATCGCACTAGGTCTAATATTATTGAAAGCACCCTCGATGTCCAGGAATACAACCATCGTGTATTCCTTTTGATCAAGGGATTTCTCAATCTGACTGACCAAAGAGTGCAGAGCCGGTTCCACCGACTTACCTTTCCAATAGGCATGTTGCGACGTGGATAAAAGCCGTGACGGGATAGTGTCCCGCAAATGGATGTCAACCAGTCTCTCTAATAGTTTCAGTAAAGTAGAAGAGAGGCTTATTGGTCGGAGATCGTTTGGGCGCGCATGTGAACTTCTACCCGTTTTCGGGATAAAAATCACCCGCACTTCCCTCCAACTGCGAGGAACGTACACCAGCTCCAGGCAGGCCATTAGGATACACTCTATCCAAGGATATATAATATCTACACAATGCTGCAAGTCCGCAGAAATGATGCCATCGGGTCCAGCCGATTTATAAGGTTCAAAGCTGGAAATTGCCCACAGAATCTTCACACGAGATAAGATGGATGCACTATCACATGGCGCTATGCGACGCATGGAGGGGTCCCTCAGCGGGACTGCCGCCGAACTACCAGGGAAGTGTGTGTCAAGTAGACACATAATGGTTTCCCTGCTCGAGGACGTCCAGGACCCGTCTTCCTTTTGTAGGAAACTTGGCATAGATGGACTTGACGCCAGGACTTTCCGAAATCTAGAGGTCTCACAAGATCCTTCGATACGTTCGCAAAAGCTCCTCCAAGCATTGCGCTTCGCTCCTCTTAATTCTTTCTTGAAAGAGTTCAGATGTTTTTTATATAAGTGCCAATCCGATTCCAGCCTTGAAGCCTTAGCCTTATTGAAACTTCTCCTACACTCAGCCCTAAGTTCGGAGATCCTAGTACTCCACCAGGCTGGTTTTTTCTTTCCTGCACGTGAGATAGCCAGACATGATGAAGACACCGCTGCCTTCATAACATCCGTGAGAGTGTTCACCATGTTGTCTAGCTCCAGTTCGTTGCAGGGCTGTCTTGGTAGAGGAGGTAGCCCTCCACAGAAAGCATCGCGATACTTAGGCCAGTTGGTCTTTCTGCGATTTATAATGGGTTGAACTGCTTCAGGACGCACGGTGAGGCTGAACTGAAGGTATCGATGATCAGAGAAGGAGTGCTCCGGCGACACTCTCCAGTCTCTGATAAGGTGGATGATGTCATCCGACGCCAGAGAGATGTCAAGGACCTCCTGTCTGGCTTTTGTTATAAAAGTAGGCTCGCGACCCACATTACAAATTAAGAGATTAGTACTCATAATGTACTCGAGGAGAGATTCTCCGCGCTCATTGGTGTCCGAGCTGCCCCAGACATCGTGATGCGCATTAGAGTCACAGCCAAGAATCATACTAATTTTCGATGTCCTTGCTGCTGCAATGGCAGCTCTAAGATTGGGTAATAATGGGTTTAGGTTGTTTTTATTATTATACCCTTCACGGATGTGATAGGGTATATTAACTTTGTCATGAAGTTTGCAACGCACAGAAGGAAGCATCTTCGACCATATAAACTATATATATATATATTGTTGGTCAGTATGTTGAGACGAGTCGTTTAAGCTTTATTCATCTGTCCGTCTGTCTGTCTGGTTCTATGCAAACTAGTCCCCCAGTTTTAAAGCTGTCGAGTAGAAATTTTGTACAAAGCCATCTTTTTATTGCACGCTGTATATATATGTCGGAACCAATGGAATCGGACCACTACGTCATATAGCCACCATAGGAACGACCGGAACAAAAATTCGTCTTTGTAAGAAAAACTTTTTTATTTCTAAAGGTTTTTTTTTTTTTCAAATTTCACACTAATCAATAGTATCCTATCTTATTAGTTAAATCACATTCCCGAATTTGGTTGAAATTGGACTACTTTATCATACAGCTGTCATAGGAACGACCGTTCCAAAAGCAAGTTTTTGTCAGAAAAACTGTTTTTTTTCTGAAGATATCTTTGACAAAATTTCATATTATTTGATCATATTGACTGTCAAACCAAGTTTGGTTGAAATCGGCAAACTAGTTCAAGTTTTAATTAACCTCCACTACAGAATTTTCGGCTAATTCATCGTCAATGGCAACAACTTTTAACCCAGCTTTTGAGGTCGCATCTCTCAAAATGCAGTATTGTGACTTACTTAGATTGTTGGATGTAATCAGAGCAAGTGCGTTCTCCACAGACAATGAAATCGGATCAGATTTTTCACCAGCCCCGCACATTTTCTTAAGAGCTTCCGAATCGTCCGAATATTCCAATATTTTGGAAACAATCTTTGCTTTTATATTACTTCCTTCTTGCCTTAAAATTATTTTCGCAGCAAAAAGTAGTTCCTCCCCCGAATAGGATGCCCTCAACTCTTCAACTCTCCGAATTTTCACCGAATGGCATATGCGTATCGTTAATCTCTTCCAAAGAATGGAAGAATGCCTAACCTTTATTATTTTATTGCCAATATCTTTGTTGTTGCCGTTTGCGAAGTGGGGCAAAAGACCTCTTCCATGGTCCTCCTCGTGGGCCCCCTCTGGAACGGCTAACCGAGACAACCGAGTTTTGCACTGCAAAACATTTGTTAGAGGCACATAACGATGATCATCCTGAATAGCCAATAATACCAGTGCTTTTCATCTACATATGTAGTTGTGAGAGTACCAACACGTTACACCCAGCTGAAACGCCATCAAAAAAAGGCGCAATTAAAAACAACATTGGAGAGCTACCTCTGCGCTATATAAAAAATAGCTCCCGGTGACTCTTAGGACACCTAAGGAAGCAACCCTTCCCCTAAGATTGGGTATGTGTAGGCTTGTAACCTGCGTACCTGAAATACATTTACACTCGAAACATTAAACGAGCCTCTGATACCACGGACTGATTCACCGACAACGACTTTTGACTACAAACAACGGACCACGATCGGTTTTTGGATCGTTCACACGATGTGGGGCGAGAGCAATAGTGCGAGGCTCACTGAAGTCGAACGGGAAATGGCCGCATATAACATCGATATACTAAGACTGAGCGAAACAAGATGGCCTGGATCGGGAACCACTTTATCACCAAGCTTCCAAACAGTACTGCAATACTCTGGAAATGAAGACGATACGTCACCTCAAATAGAAGGCGTCGGAATCCTGTTGACTAGGGAGACACGTCTATCTCTAATTGATTGGAAGCCCATCTCCGACCGTATCATTACAGCCAGATTTAAATACAGAGTAAGAAACATCACAATAATTCAGTGCTTCGCCCAAATTGAACCAGCGGATCAATCAGTTAAGGACTCCTTCTATCACCGACTCGGCGACACCTTTAACAAAGCTCCCAAAGGTGACATAAAAATTATTATGGGGTATCTCAATGCCAAAGTCGGGTCTGATAACCTTGGTTTGGAACACCTAATGGGCAATTATGGTCTAGGTAACAGAAACCAAAATGGCGAGATGTTCGTGGAGTTTTGCAACTCTCGTCAGCTCGTCATCGGCGGTACTTTGTTCAAGCACAAACGATGCCAATTAACAACCTGGGTTTCTCCGGATTGCAGAACAGAAAACCAAATTGACCATTTTCAAGACATGGGGGAACTGTCTCTTAGACGTCAGGTCGAAGCGGGGTGCTAATATTGGCAGCGATCACCAACTTGTTGTCGCGAAAGTGCGCTTGCGAACGGCAGCGATCCATCGCCCTCAAAATTCAAGAATCTTGCCACGTTTTAATGTGCAAAAACTTAAAGATCCATCTATAAGACGTGCTTATTCCACCACCTTGCATGAAACAGCTAAGGCACCACCACCTTATGAGACTCCTACAATTGATGATAGATGGAACGTCGGTAAGGACTCATTTATTTTGTGCGGTGAAACTTTTGCGGGCAGATTGGAGCGCGGTAGAAGACCATTCACTACTGACTCTACATGGTCTCTAATCGCTAATAAATTAAAGAACAAATCAACTCAGCAACGGACGACGCAGTTAAAGATCAACTTAGAGCTGAATACCGTTCTCTTCATAAAGGCGCGCAAAGAACCGCAAGACGGAACAAACGCAACAACATCAATGCATTAGCGGAGAAGGCAGAGGAAGCGGCTTATCGTGGTGACAATGGAACCCATTTACAAACTTATCAAGCCATTAACTGACTAGTCTTTTGCAAACGAACATCCCGTGAAGGATAAAAACGGGTCCCTACTGGTCACTGATGAAGACCAACTGCGACGGTGGAGAGAGCACTTCATTGAGGTCCTCAACAACACCTTTGGACATTTGAACTCATCTTTACAAGAAATGGAAAATATTCCGCAAATAGCCATAAATGATACCAGCCCACCATCTAAACAGGAATTAACTAATAAATCGATCGAAGCGGGTAAAGCCCCGGGTATAGATGAAATTCCGGTGGAACTCTTTAAGGCGGATATCAACGCTACTGCGGATATTCTTCCCTCCCTTACCCAAGAGTGTTGGGAAACCGAAACTCTCCCTAAAGAATGGAAGAAGGGCGTCATTATTAAGATCCCGAAGAAAGGTAACCTGAAGGATTGTAATAATTGGCGTGGAAATTGCCTCCTCCCCGCAGTATCCAAACTGATGGCAAAAATAGTCTTAAATCGGATCAAGCATACAGTTGACCGCACACTGAACGATGAACAGGCTCGTTTTCGCGAAGGCTTTTCATGTAGCGACCACATCAATGACCTCCGAATTATTATTGAACAATCCGCAGAATGGAAATACCCATTACATCTCATGTTCATCGATTTCGAGAAGGCGTTTGACAGCGTTGACCGGGAATACATCTGGAAGGCTTTACATAGGAGAGGTATACCAGATAAAATCATATCCATCATCAAGGAGTCCTATAGCGGAGCCAAATGTCACGTCTTACACATGGATAAGCTTTCAGACCACTCCGAGGTACATAGCGGAGTGAGACAAGGCTGCATTTTGTCACCTGTATTGTTTTCGATTGCAATTAACAACGTACTCTGCAGTGCGCTTCACGAACACCAGATTAACGGTATCAGATGGAACCTCTTTGAATACCTTCAACACCTGGATTACGCTGACGATATTTGTTTTCTTTCAAATATATCGGATCATCTAGTTGAAATAACGGATGCCCTGCATCGCGAAAGTGGCAATGCGGGGCTTAAAATCAATGCTGCCAAAACGAAGTACTTGAGCTTGGATCCAGGAAAACAGAGCGAAATTTGTGTTTCGGGGCAGACGGTGGAAAAAGTGGACAATTTTTGCTACCACGGAAGCGTAGTAACAGCAAATAGTGGAGCGGATGCTGATGTATTGTCGCGCATTAAAAAGGCTCGGGCAGCTTTTTTCAGTTTGACTCATTTCTGGCAAAACAACAACATCTCCAGAAGTACCAAACTCTGGATCTTTGAAACCAAAGTAAAATCTATACTTCTGTATGGCTGTTCAACTCGAAATGTGACTAGGGCGATAGCAACTAGATTGCAAACTTGCGTGAACCAGTGTCTACGGCGCATCCTATACATACGGTGGCCGGAGGTCATTTCTAACGACGACCTCCTGTTCATTACTGCCAGGACAGTATAGACACCTCCATAAAAAGACCTAAGTGGCAATGGATAGGTCACACACTTCGAAAAGGGCCGGAAAACATTGCTAAACAGGCCCTCGATTAGAACCTACAGGGGACTGTTAATGCCCCATGCCCACAAGGGGTTGAAAGGATCCAGAGAGAAAGATATGTTAAGTTACCAAAAAAAAAACCTTTAATTATCTAGTTTCATAATGACTCAAAACAATCTATGATAATAGACGCTAATTATCTTTAATGGCGGACAAAAGACCTCTTAAATAGTCCTCCACGTGGGCGCCCCCTGGTAACGGCAGTGTTTAAAACTGCTGAAGGCCAAGTCTTAGCGATAAGATAGTCTGGCAAAAGGCAGATAGCAGTAGCCTGTATGGCTGACCAACACCTAAGCGTCTCAGGTTTAGTAGGATGGAAAGACTTGCGTAGTTGGACCTGCAACATAGTTGTGTGAACTCTAGCACGTTTATTAAACCATCTGAAGCAGCTATCTTCCGCGGCCATCCCCCGAATGGGGTTAAGCGATGTGCTTAATTGTCCTTGTAAAAACCACTCCACGTCAAGAAACCTGGAACAAAAGCCTCGGATTGGACGGATCAAAAACGACGCCCACGCAAACGACTAAAGGATTATTCTTTCGGAGCCTGATATGTACGCTCCCTGAACAAACCGGGGGCCGAGAAGGCCCTCCTTCAACAGGTCGAAAAGTTCAAACCGAGCATTACTGCAATCCAGGAAACAAATTGGCTTGGCAGCGAGATCAATGACAAGAAATCACAAACAATTTCTACAAGTGGCAAACCATCGAGCCGCAAACAGTTTGAAGTAGCGTTTATACTGAACAATCACCTCAAACCGTATGTTATTGACTTCAAACCCATCAATGACCGGCTGAGTGCCATTCGCATTAAGACTCGATTCTTCAATCTCTGGCTCATCAATGTGCACGCCCCAATGAAGTTAAAGAAGACGCAGTAAAACACGAGTTCTACACCCGCCTTGAGACTCTCTTTGACTCACTTCCAACAAACGACGTCAAATTGCTGGTGGGAGACTTTAACGCCAAAGTCGGAAATGAAAGTTGGCACCGGGGGACCACTGGAGGCCACAGTCTATATATGAAAAATGTAACGAAAACGGCCAGCGACTTATCGACTTCGCCTGTAGTAGGAATCTAGTCGTTAGATCTAAGTGTTTCCCGCATCGACGCATTCACAAGCAGACCTGGAAGTCTTCAGACGCACATACCGTCAACCAAATTGACCACGTCCTCATTTGCAGATGGGCGTCTAGTGTGATGGATGTCCGCTCCTATCGAGGAGCAAACTGCGACTCAGATCATCACTTGGTGAAGACGACCTACAGATGTTGAATTTCTTCAGTGCACCAATCGAGAATCAGCCCTCCCAAAATCTTTGCGGTTGATAAGCTTCTGAGTGGTGCTACAGCGGTGGCGTATACTACCGCTCTTGAGGAAATACTATTGCCTATGCTACACAACATCAGCAACACAGGCTTCCATGGGTTGTGGGAAAAACTCAAGGGTACCATCAAGAATGCAAAAACTCACTTGACGCGAACAACGAGGCCTACAGACAATGGATTCAACGAGGAATCAAAGCCATAAGAGAACCATACCGAAGCTTCGCTTCGTATATACCCTAGACTTGTACGGACCTAGTGGTGACACCAAATGTACCAATTGGAAACGACCATATGCATTAAAAGTGAGTTTCATACATGGCTAGTTTATAGGGGAGGTTGGCACTCATTCAGAAGGATCTTGACCATTCTCAAAATCAATTATCGAACCCATACTACAAATATTTGTCGAAGTTTTTAAATCACTAGCTTCATTCTATCGAAAGTTATTGCTTATTTGAAGTCTCACTTGTAGGGGAGGTAGAGGTTTCTTTTGCCGAATCTTGCGCATTTACAAAAACAACCAACTAGATCCAAGTACAAATATTAGATCAAAATTTCAAGTCATTAGCTTCAATTTATCGAACATTATCGCTTATTTGAAGTTTCATTTCTAGGGAGGTCGAGGTTCCTTCGGTCGGATCTTGCCCATCATTGCCACCAACCAATAAGATCATGCTACAAACATTTAAACTAAATTTCAAGTCTCTATCTTCATTCTATCGAAAGTTATCGCTTATTTGAAGTTTCATTGTAGGGGAAGTAAGGGTTTCGTTGGTTGGATTTACGTATTTTTAACCTTCATAGGATCGACCTCGAAAAATTACGTTAAAGACCAAGTGGGGTGTAAATGCACCCCAACTTTTTTGTATTATATAAAGGAAAACAAATATTTTAGACAAAACATTTTAATTTTATATTTTGATTACTTGATGATGCCACGCGAAGGATCATAGGCCTTCGGAACACTCTCAGACGCCAATGGCAGAGAAGTAGAGACTACCAAATTAAAAGGCAAATTAACCAAATGAATAGTGTTATAAATTATAGGGTAGCCTTGCGTAAAAATAAGAAATGGGCTACAATGCTTTCCAGTCTAGATAAAGGGACAAATAAATTTTGGAACCTTCAAAAATCTATGAAAGGAAAAAAATATATTAAAATTCCCCTTTTGCCAGACCGAGATGGCAACCTCTGCTATAGCGATCACGGCAAAGCTGCGCTAATAGCGCAAACATTCAGCGAAGCACACGTAATCACTCAAGAAATGGGTAACAAAATTAACGAAATTGTTGTTGAAAGGGCATCACAACAGTTACTGCAATTCACTACGCTGCCGAATGAGGCACTCTGTAAACCCAAAGAAATCGTCGGAGTTATCAAGAGATTAAAAAACAAAAAAGGACCAGGCATGGATAATATTCCAGTTTGTGCGCTTAAAAATCTACCAAAGAAGTGTATAGTACTTCTAAATTTTATTTTTAACTCCTGCTTAAAGCTCTCTTATTTCCCCAAAGATTGGAAGGAAGCAGCCGTCATTCCTATTGCCAAACCGAAGAAAAAGCCTAACGATGTAGCGAACTATCGACCCATCTGTCTCCTACCGATACTGAGTAAAGTTTTCGAAAGGATTATCTTATTTAGACTGCAGAAACATACAGAATCGGATGACATTATTCCAAACTTTCAATTCGGATTTCGCAAAAAGCATTCCACAACACACCAACTTTACAGAGTAACCAACTTCATAAAAGACGTTTTTCTGAACAAAAGTTCAGCAGCCATGGTCACACTTGACCTTGAAAAAGCGTTTGATTCGGTTTGGCACAATGGTCTTCTTTTTAAATTATTGAAGTTTAGATTTCCGCTATACTTAGTAAAAATTATTAAGTCATTTTTATCCGATCGTAGATTTTCCGTTAGAGTCAATGGCGATTACTCAACCCCGAGAGAAATTCCGGCAGGCGTCCCCCAGGGTTCCTGCCTTAGCCCAATCCTCTTCAACGTGTTCGTTGCAGACATACCAACAGATGCTCGCTGCCAGCTTGCTGTCTATGCCGACGATACTTGCCTCCTCACAAGCGCAAAGGACCCACAATCTATTATAGAGAATCTGGAATCATATTTCTCTAAGGTTTATCAATACTTCTTCCGCTGGCGTCTGAAAGTAAATGCATCGAAAACGAATGCTATGTTTTTCACAAAAAAAGATCAAAAGTCATAATCTCCCTCAAAGGAATCTGAACTTTCTTGGAGAAGACATCCCGTGGAATCTAACTATAGATTATCTTGGTATGACTCTCGACAAAAAATTAACTTTTAAGGATCACACCCAAAATTCAGCTATGAAACTCTCCAAGAGCATCCATGCCCTTTACCCGCTAATTAACCGCAAATCAGTAATGTCTGCAGACAACAAGCTGCTGCTATATAAGACGTGTATGCAACCAATACTCATGTACGCTTCACCTATCTGGAACGGCTGTGCCGATTGCCACAAGGCAAAACTCCAAGTCTCACAAAATAAATGCTTAAAAATTATACTAAACAAGCCTTGGTATTTCTCAACCAGGCGCCTTCACGAAGTAGCTAAAATCTCAACGATTAAAGAGTACGCGGATAAAGCTACTACTGCATTTCAACAAAGATTGATTTTCACCGACAACCCGCTTATTGCGCCACCGATCTAATCTGTTTTATACAAGCTGTTACAAGCCACCTCAGTGCTAGGGTAGGATAAGTATAGGATTAAGTTAGGATATAAATAGCTATAAGTTAGCCCTAAGATTCAAGAAAGGTTTTTTTATCAAATGAATTTTTCCTTAAGCATTAGAAGCTATGTACCTTAAACACTACCTATTTTAATATCAGCAACTCGCTAAAGAAAACATATTAAGCTGTATAGAATTAAGTTCTGAAGCACTTAAATTATAATACTCTGTAATGAATTATGAACGCCAAATAAAGACAAATCTATCTACCTATCTAAAACTGAAATTAAGAAAACCATGATATCAGTAGTACAGAAATAACTATCATACTCTGATTTTGGTATAGTCTACATTCTGGTACTGATTGTACCGAAAGCTTCAAGATTACGTGTACCGCAACGAAAAAAATTAATAATAACTCATTACAGTATGTAGCAATTTATTTCAACTTTTTGTACGATATAAGAGGTATATTTGAGAAACATATGTCGGAGGAAATTTAAAAGGAAATTTTTTTTCAGAAGATATCCTAAGAAATGTAAGTCTGGGGTGCAGCTGCACCCCGCTCGGGCTTATGAAGGTTAATATCAGCCAACTGAATCCTACTACAAACATTTGACTAAAATTTCAAGTCACCAGCTTCATTTTAGCGAAAGTTATCTCTTATTTTAAGTTTTATTTGTAGGGGAGGTAGGGTTTCCTTCAGTCGGATCTTGCCCATTTTCAATACCAACCAACTAGATCCTTTCTGCAAAATTTCCAAATCGTTAGTGTCATTCTGTCAAAAGTTATCGCAATTAAAGGAATATTTAATTTTTTGAAATTTGTAGGGGAGGTAGGGGTTCCTTTGATCTGATTATGTACAACTTACTTAAACAGCTTCTTACCTCAAGATTACATGCCAAAAATCAGGTATCTACGTCTTTTGGTTCAAGAGTTATCAACATAAAACCTAAAAAGCAAGGTCGTACGGGGTTCCTTATAAGAAAATTACCGTTGGTTTTCAACTAATCGATTTTATTTTTCCAGGCGAGTATAAGATTAGCCTCACTAGAAATCTGCTTAATTATTTTACATATGTAGGGGAGGTAGGCGTTCTCTTGGCCTGATCATACCCATTTTCAATACTAACCAACTAGATCATACTGCCAACATTCGAACTAAATTTCAAAGCTCTAGCTATCGAAAGTTATCGTGTGAACTGACATGAACTGACAGATAGACAGACAGACAAATCGCATCAGGAGGTGACACTGATCATTTAAATATATACATACATTACTATACCTCCGGAGCCGCATTTAAGGCGTTACATATTTTCGTCCTGACAAAAACAATATACCCTATATTATAACGCTAGGGTATATAAATATGACGAGCTACGGCGAATATCGAATAGACGTAAGAAACGCGAATACTTTGACGAGCAGTTGCTGAATATAAACGAAAACTTAGCCCATAGGAACACCAGACAAGCGTACAAACTAGTAAATACAATTAAGAACGGCTACCAACCCAGGACTAGCCTTTGTAAGGACAAGGATGGGAACATCATCAGCGACACCGATGGCATTAACAAACAATGGGCCTCTTATTTTGAAGAGCTTCTGAACCTACCATCTAACATCCGCACACAAGAAGCTCTCGACGATATTGTTGATCTAGGCCCACCCATACAACCCCCGACAGTAGAGGAAGTTGATCTCGCGTTGCGGTCACAAAAACGAAATAAAGCGCCGGGAGCTGACGATATTCCAGCTGAACTGCTAAAATTCGGTGGAACGAGTCTAGTTGATGCCATACATCAATTACTCCTGCGAGTATGGAAGGACGAGGAGATCCCAGACGATTGGTGCAGAAGCATCATCTATCCAATTCACAAAAAAGGAGATAAACTGCGGTGTGAGAATTACAGGGGCATATCACTAGTTTGTACGTCCTATAAAATTTTGACGCAAATTCCGGAAAATAGAATAAACCCGTACGCAGAACGAATCATTGGCGAATATCAAAGCGGTTTCAGACCTGGTCGCTCCACAACCCATCAGCTCTTTACGATCAAACTGATACTCTAAAGCCCATGGACGCCTGTGTTGCTGATGTTGTGTAGCAGAGCCAATAGTCTTTCCTCAAGGGTGGTAATATACGCCACCGCCGTGGCATCGCTCACAAGCTTATCAACCCCAAAGATTTTGGAAGGGCTGATTCTCGATTGGTGCACTGAGGAAACTCTACATCTGCAGGTCGTTTTCACCAAGTGATGATCTGAGTCGCAGTCTGCTCCTCGATAGGAGCGGACGTCTATCACACAAGGCGCCCATCTCCTGTAAATGACGTCATGATCAATTTGGTTGACGGTATGTGCGTCTGGAGATTTCCAGGTCTGCTTGTGAATGCGTCGATGCGGGAAACACGTATGTAGAGCTTACGACAAGATTCCTACTGCAGGCGAAGTCGATAAGTCGCTGGCCGTTGTCGTTACATTTTTCGTGGAGACTGTGGCCTCCTGTGGTCCCTCGGTGCCAACTTTCATTTCCGGTTTTCATGTTTAAGTCTCCCAGCAGTAATTTGACGTCGTTTGTTGGAAGTGAGTCGCAGAGAGTCTCAAGGCGGGCGTAGAACTCGTGTTTTACTGCGTCTTCTTTAACTTCAGTGGGGGCGTGTACGTTGATGAGCCAGAGATTGAAGAATCGAGTCTTAATGCGAATCGCGCACAGCCGTTCATTGATGGGTTTGTTTGAAGTCAGTAACATGCGGTTTGAGGTGATTGTTCAGTATAAATGCTACTTCAAACTGTGTGCGGCCCGATGGCTTGCCACTTATAAAAATTGTTTGTGATTTCTTGTCATTGATCTCGCTGCCAAGGCAATTTGCTTCCTGGAGAGCAGTAATGCTCAGTTTGTACTTTTTGACCTGTTGAAGGAGGGACTTCTCGGTCCCCGGTTTGTTCAGGAAGCGTACATTCCAGGATCCGAAAGAATAATCCCTTAGTCTTTTGCGTGGTCGTCGTTGTTAATCCGTCCAATCCGAGGCTTGTGTTCCAGGTTTCTTGACGTAGAGTGGTTTTTACAAGGACTAGTTGTCAGCACATCGCTTAACCCCATTCAGGGGATTTACTCGGAAGATAGCTGCTTCAGATGGTTTAATAAACGTGCTGGAGTTCACACAACTATGTTGCAGGTCCAAATACGCAAGTCATTCCATCCTACTAAACCTGAGACGCTTAGGTGTTGGTCAGCCATTCAGGCTACAGATTTGTGCTTTTTCCCAAGCTGTCTTATCGCTAAGTCTTGGCCGTCAGCGACTTGATACACTGCCGTTACCAGGGGGAGCCCACGTGGAGGACTATGGAAAAGGACTTTTGCCTCCCTCGCGCAATCATTAGGATTAGGATGTATAGAAACTTGGTCGCGCAATCATCAGGATGTATTGAAACTTGGTGGTAACCACTCGCCAAGTCAAGTGTTTAAAAATCGCTAGCTGATCGAGTGCTGTCCTCAACACGGGGTAGCGGAAAAGCATTTCCAATCGTCTTCTCATTTAATTTACGGAAATCTACGACAACTCGCTAGCGTTTTTCTCCGTCGGGACCCAATTTCTGAGGGACCACAAAGAGTTCTGAATTGCAGGGACTTTTGTTGGACATGATAATGTCGTTTTTTAACATTTTTCGTATTTGAGAATTGATTTCTGCTTTCTGCGGGCAACCGATATCCCTTTTGATTTATATGCGCTGTATCACTATGAGACCGTCAGTAGCTGAGTTGAGTTGTTCTTTAATTCTCTTGCGTGGCGAGTTTAGAGACCATGTAGAGTCACTAATGAATGGCCTTCTACCACGCTCCAATCTGCCCGCAAAAGTTTCACCGCACGAAATAAATGAGTCCTTACCAACGTTCCATCTATCATCAATTGTGTAATTGCACATTAAAACGTGGCAAGACTCTTGCATTTTGAGGGCGATGGATCGCTGCCATTCGCAAGCACACTTTCGCGACAACAAGTTGGTGATCGCTGCCAATATCAGCACCCCGCTTCGACCTGACGTCTAAGAGACAGTTCCCCCATGTCTTGAAAATGGTCAATCTGGTTTTCTGTTCTGCCATCCGGAGAAACCCAGGTTGTTAATTGGCATCGTTTGTGCTTGAACAAAGTACCGCCGATGACGAGCTGACGAGAGTTGCAAAACTCCACGAACATCTCGCCATTTTGGTTTCTGTTGCCTAGACCATGATTGCCCATTAGGTGTTCCAAACCAAGGTTATCAGACCCGACTTTGGCATTGATATAAGACCCCCTATTATAATTTTTATGTCACCTTTGGGAGCTTTGTCAAAGGTGTCGCCGAGTCGGTGATAGAAGGAGTCCTTAACTGACTGATCCGCTGGTTCATCCGGGGCGAAGCACTGAATTATTGTGATGTTTCTTACTCTGCATTTAAATCTGGCTGTAATGATACGGTCGGAGATGGGCTTCCAGTCAATTAGAGATAAGCCGGCATCCCTAGTCAACAAGATTCCTACGCCTGCTATTCGAGGTGACGTATCGTCTTCACTTTCAGAGTCGAACAGATGTGTCTGGGAGCGGCGATAAAGTCGATCCCGATCCAGGCCATCTTGTTTCGCTCAGTCCTAGTATATCGATGTTATATGCGGCCATTTCCCGTTCGACTTCAGTGAGCCTCGCAATATTGCACTCGCCCCACATCGTTCGAACGTTCCAAAAACCGATCGTGGTCCGTTGTTTGTAGTCGAAAATTGTTGCCGGTGAATCAGTCCGTGGTATCCGAGGCTCGTTCAATGTTTCGAGTGTAAATGTATTTCAGGTACGCAGGTTACAAGCCTACACATATCCAATCTTATTTTGTGCTTACACGTGAACATTTCGCCAAATTTGAACGTGAATACAATAACAATAGCATTACCTATATATTCGCCGATCGGATCGAGCAATGTTCCCATCCATCCATTTCCCAAGAACTTTATCGCGATAATGTTCCTGCGAGTCTTATGGAAAAAGCATTAAGACGACAAAAGTTGCATTCGGCGAATATGTTCGGAGCTGTTCCCATGATGAATGGGAACAGGCGAAAATGTTCGCCGAATAAAATGGAAATGTACCTTTTCATATAGAGGTATGTTTTCAAACGAGGGTCAACCATTGAGAGAAAATGTATATGCTATACGAATCTATTTCAATCGTTTTGCGTTTCACACAAATTGACGAGTAATTTGCTATGAGTTTTCTGAGTTTTTGGGGTTTTGTATTAAAAACAAAACCCTTATGAAATCGGTCAAATGTCTGTCCGTCTGTCCGTCTGTCCATGAAATATCTCACGAACGGCTGAAGCTACATACATGAAATTTTGTGGGAGTATGTAGAATTATTATAATTCGCCGGAGAAAGCGATTCGTTGTAATAGGCTGACTTTAAGGGGATGTCCCCATAGAGGGGAAATGAAGGTCAAAAAATTTGTTTCATCTGGTATAGGCAAGTGGGGTATCATGAGAAAGGTAACACCGAGTACATTTCATTTCCGGTATTTTCATCAAATTTGAAAAAAGGGGAAAAGAGATAGAGGGGAAAATATGTGATCCGAGTTTGTCCCCCCCCCTTGCATTTCGATACCGTTATACTTAGAAATATGAAAATTTGCAGAAAAGCGGAATTTTACTAGTATAGAAAACCAAAAATCGTAGAATTTTGATATCTCATCAAAAAAGGTTAATAATAGTACATTTCTATAGTTGCAGTTAGCATACCCCTGCACGCCTCAAGCACACCTAAGGTCAAAAATATTGATGGCCAATGATAACCAACATCATAGGCAATAACATCTTTAAGTTTCATTATAATCACATAATATTTAATAATAGTACATTCATTTAAAGTTAGGCATTTTGACACTATCCACACAAAAATTACACCTACCGGCCTCATAGGTGTGAGTACTACTTTCGTGTTGTTTTTCGTAGTGCGAATTGCAGTTATTTAATTAATCATTTCTGAAAGGGTAAAGATTAGTTGGGGGCACTGCGTCGTAATTGGCAAACTTTACCGGGTGGAAGGGGAAGGGGTCCACATAGAGGTGAAATTAAGGTCAAATTTTTTTTTATCGACTGGTATAGGCAAGTGAGGTGTCGTGAGAAAGGTAATGTTGAGTACATTCAATTTTTTCGCATTTTCTTGAAATTTGTAGAAAGGTGAATAGTGGGGGAGGAGAAAATATTAGTTCGTAATCCCCCCCCCCCCCCGTGGCATTTCGAGACTGTTAGAATTATGAAAACTTACAGGAAGGTGGGTTCCGAATAGCATATAAAATGGAAAATAATGGAATCTGTATATCTCAGAATAGGTAAATAATAGTTTATTTCTGTAGTTACAGTTAGCACACCTCTGCATGCCTTAAACACTTTCGAGGTCAAAAGTACTGATGGCCAACGATAACCAACACCTTAGGCAATCATATGTTCTAAGTTTCGTTACAATCATGTAATATGAATTGGCATGTAAAATGTAAGTGAGTAAGACATTTTAATTATGTTTTTTTTTGTCCATCTGAGTGGTATCAAGAAGAGCAAGGAGCCGATATTTATATACCAAAATAAGCGCTTGCTACAAAACTCTCGGATTGCGGGCGTAGCCCTCTATATTCCGGTTTCATTTTGTTTTGTTTTTAGGGTTTTGTGGTAAAAACAAAACCCTTATGAAATCGGTCAAATGTCTGTCCGTCTGTCCATAGAATATCTCACGAACGGCTGAAATTTTGTAGGAATGTGTAGAATTACTATAATTCGCCGGAGAAAGCAATGCGTTGTAATACTATAGGTCGACTTTAAGGAGAGGTCCCCATAGAGGGCAAATGAAGGTCGAAATTTTTTTTTGTTTGGTACAGGCAAGTGGGGTATCGTAAGAAAGGTACCGTCGAGTAAATTTGAAGAAAGGAGAAAAGAGGGAGAGTGGAAAATATGTGATGCGAGTTCCCCCCCCCCCTTGTATTTCGAGACCGTTATGCTTAGAAATATGAAAATTTACAGAAAAGCGGCATTTTACTAAAGTAGAAAACCTAGATTAATAGAATTTTGGAATCTTATCAGAAAAGGTTAATAATAGTACATTTCTATAGTTGCAGTTAGGACACCCCTGCACCCAACCCAAACAACATAGGCAATAACATCTTTAAGTTCCATTGCAATCATGTAATATTTAATAATAGTACATTCATTTAAATTTTGTCATTTTGACACCATCCATAAAAAAAAGGCACCGGCCTCTGCTACGTACTAGTACTATGAGTACTGCATACTTGAATATTGTTTATTGTTTTTCGTAAAGTGAATTGGAGTTAACCATTTCTGAAAGGGTAAAGATTGGTGGGAGAGGAGTGGGAGGGGAGAGAAGTGAAGGAAGGGGGGGGGAGGGGGTAGGTGGCTTGCTGCTTTAAGGGGAGGTCCCCATAGAGGGGAAATGGAGGTCAACATTTTTTTTCATCTGATATAGGCAAGTGGGGTATCATGAGAAAGGTACTGCCGATTACATTCAATTTTTTGCATCTTCACCAAATTTGAAGAAAGGGGAAAAGAGGTAGGGGGGAAAATATGAGATCATATTTTGTCCCACTCCTCTTACCATTTTGAGACCGTTACGATTATAAATGTGCAAACATACAGGAAGGTGGCTTTCAACTAGCAGAAAAAACAAAAATATTATAGAATTTTGATTTCTTCTCAAAATAGGTTAATAATAGTATATTTCTGTAGTTAGTTATATAGTTATAGAGTACAACATACTTGCATATTGTTTTCCGTAGAGCGAATTGGAGTTAACCATTTTCAAAAGGGTAAAGATTGGTGGAAGGGGAGGGAAGTATGCTGGTCGCTGACTCTACTGACTCTACTATATTATTATTATATACTCTGGGGGATAGCCGAAGCAGACCACTAACGTTTGGGTCCCTTTTCGCCCCCTCCCGGTCATCAGTGACTTCCAGATGTCGACTGATAATTGTCGACCTCTTTCTTCATCACTGAGTCCCGTGTTATTGCTAGCATCTGTTTGAAGCTGAGTTCACTTATGGCTTCTACACTTATCGTGTGCCTGCCTGTGATCCTCAACCTCGTGCTAGCCAGTGCTGGACATTCGCACACAATGTGTGCTGCCGTCTCGGCCTCCTCCAGGCATAGCCTGCAAACGTCATCTTCCCCGATTTTCATCTTGGCCAGATGAGCCTTAAAATTACCATGCCCTGTGACCAAGGCAGTTATCCAGCTTAGGGTACTCCGTTTATAACTAAGTACCTTTCTCGCTTCCCTGCCTAAAGGGCTGGTCATTGCATTCCGAGCTTGTTTGCAAGTGACTAGCTCCTGCCATCTTTGTTGATGCATGGAGTCCATCCACTTCCCAACCTTCGCTCCAATCATGCCGTTCCCCAGAGCAACTCTGGGTTCTGGGCCAATGAAATTTGCCGCAGATCCATGTTTTGCTAGGGCATCCGCCGCCTCATTTCCTGTTGTACCTATGTGTCCTTTTACCCACATCAGCGTAACCTCATTTTCTGAGGCACACGTGTTGAGCTTCCGGACACACTCTAGTACCAGTTTAGAGTTTATGTTCGTTTGCTGCATGCGTCTGATCACCGATTGGTTGTCCAGTGCAATAAGGATTTTCTTCCCCCGCACCTGACCTTCAAGCAAGTGGTCCAACGCATGCAACAAGCCAAGCATTCTGCCTGGTATACGGACACATACTCTCCTAGACTAAGCGCACATGCTAGGTTTAGCTCTTCAGAGTAAACCCCCGCCCCCGCGTTACCGTCCATTAAAGAGCCATCAGTAAAAATGCTGATGTCATTGTACATACACTCATTATGTATGTTTCCATCTGCAATGTGAGTCTTGTGTAGTCTTTCAACTACCCTACGTCTACTCATGCCTTCTACCGGCATTAGAGTCTCCCTGACCTCATCATGAATAATGTCTAGGATGCTCTTATGACCGCTGCTAGTTCCAAAGCGATGCCACATGGCATCCCTTTCCATGCTTATTGCCGAAAGCGCCGCCGTTTTCTTTATAAATAAGTCCAACGGCGGCAGTCCCAGCAATGCCTCCATTGCTCGCGTTGGTGTGGTGCGCATTGCACCACATATGCTTACGCAAGCTATCCTTTGTACCCCATCTAGCTTCTGCTTTGTGGTATTCTGCATGGCTTTTGGCCACCATACCACTGATGCGTAGGCTAGAATAGGTCTTACCATCATAGTGTAAATCCAGTGTGTCGCTTTAGGTGAAATTCCCCACCTACGAGCACACACTCTCTTACATTGATGCAAAATCCTTTTCGCTTTTTGGATCTTTTCATCAACGTGAACATTCCAAGTTAGTTTCGCATCTAAGGTAACTCCTAGATGCTTCACTTCCTTGGACACCTTGATTTCCGAACCAAAAAGCCGTAAGGGAGTTATCTCTATGTCTTTCCTCTTACGAGTAAAAATCATAGTGTTTGATTAACTAGCGTTTATGGTTAGCTCTTGCTCATTAAACCATTCTTCGGTTACTTTGAGAGCTTGTCCCATGCAACCTAGAATTGTGTCCATGAACTTTCCACTGACCGTGAGTGCCAAGTCATCGGCGTATCCTACAGTGTGTACGCCCATCGAGTCCAGCTTCCAGAGAAGACTGTCCACGGTGATGTTCCACAGTAGAGGCGAAAGAACACCTCTTTGTGGGCATCCACGGACTACCTTACCCCGTATTCTGCCACATCCACTGCTAAGATTTACCGCCCTCTGCTTAAGCATAGAGTCGATCCACTTAATTATAATGTAATCAACCCCCCGCTCAATCAGGGCGTTCCTTAGTTTGGTAAAGGAGATTTTATCAAAAGCACCCTCTATATCCATAAAAGTAGACATAGCGATCCCGCCATTGTTAATCTCTCTCTCTGCAACTCTAACAAGTTCATGTAGAGCGGTTTCCGTAGATCTGCCTGCTCTATAAGCATGTTGGCACCTACTCAGAGGACTATACATTAGCGTGGTGTTCTCCAGGTAGTCCACCAACACCTTTTCCATTGTTTTCAACCGGAATGATGTTAGGCTAACCGGCCTGAAGGACTTTGCCTCTGTATAGTCTTTCTTTCCCGGTTTAGGCAGGAAGACCACTTTAGCCTCCCTCCATGCCTTCGGGATGTAGCCTGCTGAAAGACAGGCGACGAATATATTCCGGATCCTATCTAGTAGAGCGCTCATGCCCCACTGTAATAGTGCCGGGAATATTCCGTCCATTCCAGCCGTTTTAATTGGAGCAAAAGAGTTTATAGCACTTTTGATTCCATTTGGAGTTATTATCCTCTCAGCTTCTTGTTGAGTTAACCCACCAGCTCCCATGTTAGTTTGAGGCCATGGTTGGTCTGACTTGAAACTTCCAGGAAAATGTACCTCCATCAGCGCCTGCAACGTTTCTTCCACTGTTTCTTTCATGGAACCATCAACTTTGCGTATCAGCCCCATTTTCGAAGCAGTGTCTTTCGATATCATCTTCTGTAATCTGTATACTTCCGACGTATCCTTCATGCTAGAGCAGAATTTCCTCCATGTGTTTCGTTTCCGAAGACGTAAGGTTCTTTTCAGCTCCCTCTTTTTATCCTTGTATAGTTCCCAAGAGTGAGAGTCTCTCTCCCTCATGTAACGGTTAAAGGCTTTCCTTGTCTCTTTTTTCATAGACCAGTTCCCTACTCCACCATGGTGTTGGGTCCTTTTCGTCCACTACTGTGGAGGGACAAGCGTGTTCGAAAGCGCGATTAATAGCGGAGTTCAGTTGTTCCACTGTTCGCTCTATCTCGACCGTATTCCGAGGTATTCCGTCTTGAATATCCTCGACTTGTTCCAATAAATATGTCTCGTACTTAACACGATCAGTATTTTTTGGCATTCTTATACGTTTGCGTTCGCTACTCCGTTTTCTGCCATACAGAATTTCAAACTGGATAGCCCTGTGATCAGACATGGTTAGCCTGTCCACCACTCTCCAATTCTGAACTCTGTCAAGCATATTAACAGAGCTTAGGGTAATGTCGATCACCTCAGCCCTTCGTGCATCCACGAAGGTGGGAGCGACCCCCTTGTTTGCTACCAGCAGATTGTACTTTTCCACAAATTCTAGCAGCTGCTGTCCTCTGGGATTGTCATCTGTGCTGCCCCACACAGTGTTGTGCGCATTGGCATCACAGCCTATGATCAGGGCCATATCTCTTTCTTTACAATACCTTACCAGATTTCTACTATAAATATTCAAACAATTTATTTTCAATATTTTTTACGCAAGCTTGCAATTTGCAATATCGTCTTAACACGAATGGTTAAGCATCTCCAAGAGTCGGACGGACAGTTTATCTCCTATTGGCATGGGACACTACAAAACTCTCGGATTGCGGGCGTAGCCCTCTATTTTCCGGTTTCATTTATTTTATGTCACCAGGTCAGAAAATAATGAAATAAGGACAAATGGATATTTATACCCTAGACTTATAGTATAGGGTATATTGTTTTTGTCACGACGAAAATATGTAACACCTTAAAGGAGGCTCCGGAGGTACAGCAATGTATACCTATATATGTATATATAAATGATCAGGGCCACCTCCTGATTCGATTTAGCCATGTCTGTCTATATGTCTGTATGTCTTGTTGCGAACCACGGCTCTGTATCGAGCCGCCGTTACTGCAACAAAAATATTTTGATGACCAGGATGCTTTTGGCTCGGTGGCTCAGGTCCCGGCTAGACCAGCGGAGGTCGTGGGTTTGGAGCCAAAGCATCCTAGTCCTTGCTCAGCCACCTAAAACATTCAAGAAAGACAAGGGAAGGACTAGGAGGAGGGAAGGAATGTGCCCATCCTTCGGGACACGGAAGAACCCAGTGAATTAAATAAATTTAGCTAGACATTATTGTTGTATTCCAGAGAAAAAAATATTAATAACAAAAAAGAAAGAATTCTATAATAAAACTTCATGTAATAAAAGAAACACAAATTGAACGATGAAAAATTGAAAAGGTACTAATTTGAAATTAAAAGTGAAAAAAATGTAGACTTACGGTTTAATTTTCCCACGGCGAACGATCGATCGTCTCCGGTGGTGGTTCAACGATGATTTTAATTCAATTACAAAAAAAAGTAGAACGAAAAAAATTACAACGAAAAAAAAAATCAGGAAAAGAATTTATAATTTATGAAGAAAAAAAAAACTCCAGTCCAACTTCGGCTTTTCATACTCTCCAGAAATCCAGACTGATAGAACGATGCTTCTACTACTTTGCGTCTTTTTTTTCGGGCTTCGTTGTTAGTTTTTTTCAATTCACGACGGGGGATTTTTCTTTAAATTCCGCAAATTTAACACTCAATAAGAAAAGAAAACGTCCAAAATCAAACTTTTCGTTTCTTTTTTCCAATTTCAATAACTTCTGCAGTGAAATGAACGTTCAATTTCAGTTCATAATGATTCACTTCGAAATCAAAATATCTCAAAACACAACACGGGTAGTGACTTCACTCTGTACTTAAATGTTCACACTTTTTTTAACTGATTTTTGAAGAAAAAATCAGTTATTAGACCCTCCCTCGCAAACTTTTCCAGTTGATAGATGTCAGTAGAGTGCCGACTGCTATTGAAATCCAGCAGTATCGATCAACCGGTTAAAAAGTTAAAACTATATAACGGCAAAATTATCTAAGCCTAATAACTCCATAACGGAAAAAGCTAGCTAGACCAAACTTGTCTAGTGCGTAGACGACAATAAGGACTAGCCTATTATGGAACTTCAGTAAACATCCATTAAGCGGCTAAAAAGTTACAGCTAAATAACGGTAAAATTTTATAAAGAAAATAACTATTTTATTTTACATTACGGAAAAAGCTAGCTCAGCGAAACTTACCCAGTTGGTGGATGTTACAGAGGACTGGGCTCTTATCTAATTTCAGAGAAACGCATCAAACGGTTCAAAAGTTACAGCTATATAACGGCTAAATTTTCTAAGCAAAATAGCTCTATAACACAAGAAGCTAGCTAGATGAAACTTTTCTAATTGGTGGGCGATCGTCAGAACTGGGCTCCTATTTAATTTCAGAATCATCAATGAGTTAGTTCCAGAGTTACAGCTATATAACCGTAAAATTTTGAAAACGCAATTAATTTATAACGGAAAACCTAGTTGAACAAAACTTGTCCAGTTGGTGAAAATTAGTGACGAATAGCTTCCGGTGGAATTTCAGGAAAATCCACGCTACAGTCGCTAGGTTACAATAACAAAAAAGCTAAAAGTAATAAGCGGAAATTTACCTACTTGAAAGGCATTTAGTTGATAGTTGTAGTTGAAGCTTAAAATGAAACCGGAGATAAATAAATTCATATATTACTCGTTTAGTAAAATCAATCGAACAGTTAAAAAGTTTCATCATCTGAAAATATCGCCCGCATATCGAAATACATAATACTGAAGCTGCACCTGGTGCTAACAACTGCAGTTTAGTATCCCACTCATATCATTATTATACATAAACTCATAAATGATACCGAATTAGCCCATATAAAAAATCAGTTCCTCTGGCTTCACTGCGCCAGGTGTCTTTTTTTATTTTAATTCGTCCACAGTATCTTTCACAATTAGTTTTGGAAATTCGTACACTATACACAATTTTCGTATTTCGGAACGTCAACGATAGCCCAGTCTCTCCGAAACGAAAGAATTTGAAAAACAAATATGCTATTCAATATCCATCCGAATACTCCACAAAAACAATCTCGGCATTCAAACGCACAATCGACAATATATCTTTTAAATTTTCTCAAAAAAAACCAACGTTCGATCAAACTTTTTTCGTTCGTTCAGCACTCATCGCCATAACAAAACCAAAACGTTCAACCAAAAACAAAATCCAAAAAAAGTCTCCCGGACCACCAAAATCAATCTCCCAACAAAACAAAATCCGGGTTCATTCCACCCAACGGTCCTCCGTATCCAAATTCCAAAAATCATCGTCGTCCACCATGGTCATCATCAACGACCTCCCTAACTCCGCTGATTCGTTCCGTTGGCTGTTCTTTTTCAGCTGTTGCAACTATGTTGCTTAGTCAGCTGATCGACATAGCTGCACACCAATATCAACATCAGAACTGTGCAACGGGTCATGTCGCCACTGGAGGAGCAACATCGTTGCACAGCTAGTGGCACGAATGTCTGTTCCAATGCATTACTATGCTGCACAGACACGATCATCTCTCTGTATATGAAACAGAAAGAGATGAGATGCATCGTCTCTATGCAGCGTATTATGCATGGAAACAGGAATGGTGTGGTGATCATATCAAATAAAGCAGCGGGCGAGACAGTAAGTCAGGGGTTCGCAACATTCGTGGGGACGACTCCGACCCAGGAGAAGGGTCTCAAATAGCCGGGCTAAATATAGCCCAAGAAAAGAAATACCAGTCAGTGACGAATGTCGTCAGCTTGGAAGACTCCTATGAGTTTTCCTTCGTCATCTTCCAATTCGTATGAGACCTGACCAATCTTACGGCAAACCGTTGCTCCAATAAACTTCGGGGCAAGTTTAGCGGCGAAACGGTCCGCGGCTCGGCTAAGAGCGTGATTGGAGACGAAGACTCTCTCACCGGGGATGAACGTCTTTGGCCGGCTGCGAAGGTTGTAAATGCGTGCAGCTCGAGCATACGCTTCAGCCAATTTCTCCTTAACCCGATCATGCGCTAGCCGCAATCTGTCGCTGTTGGATTGAAGACATACCTCTCCATCTTCAAATGCTTGTAGTGATTTCAGGAGGCTATAGTCTTCACCATTCTGAATACGATGGTATCCGAACATCAGGAAATGAGGTGAAAATCCGGTCGAATCATGCACGACATTACGGAATGCACTGCAAGATTCGCTCAAATGTTCATCGCAATTCCGATGATCGGATCCCACAAAGGAGTAAAAATGTGTTTAACACCATACTCTTTCAAAAATCCTGCGAATGCTACGGAGACGAACTGTTTCCCATTATCAGAGTGGAGAAACTCTGGTACCCCAAAGGTCGAAAAGACTTCATCTCTCACGTAGTTAATGATCACATCAGCTGTGGCCTTGGATATGGCTTTAAGCCATACGAATTTGCTGTAGTGATCAAGAACTACGAAGATGTGGGTATTTCCTTTCTTAGATCGAGGGTAAGGGCCCATTAAGTCCACAAAAAGTCGTTGCATAGGCCGACTAGTCTCTCGAGGTGCTCCCATCGGAGGTCTCATGCGGTAATTCGGAGGTTTTATCATTTTGCAGATCTCACAGTTGGCAATGTACTCAGCGACATTTGATCTCAGCTTAGGCCAGTAATAGTATCGCTGTAGTACTTCGACCGTTTTCCGAATACCATAATGAGACCCTCGAGGGTCATCGTGAGCACGACTGATCAGACTAGGCCTGCAGACTTCAGGGACCCACAACTTAGCACGGGGAATATCTGTTGTCTCCCCGGGTGCACCTCGCTCGAAATAAACACGATCATCCCGGACATAAAGGTTTTCAAATTTGTCGGGGTTGCTTTGTACCTGAATTCTTATATTCTTATTCTTATATTCAGGATCCTGGAAAGCTGGATCGGGGATGATCTTGTCTATATGCGAATGCTCGGGGAGGCAACAGATATTGCCCGCATGTGCTTTCGAAAGTGCGTTTGGGACCACATTCTGGGTCCCCTTTCGGTGCTCGACGGTGAAATTAAAGGAATGTAGTTTCAGGCTCCATCGTGCTAGTTTCCCACACAAGTCTTGTTGGCTCGTTAACCACTTTAGACTTCCGTGGTCGGTAATGATGGTGAACGGCAATATATGCCCGAAATCTCTTTACGCTTTGCACGGCAGCTAAGCATTCCAATTCAGTAACGCTATAGTTACGCTGCGCAGCATTTAGCTTTATGAACATGTAAGCGATGGGATGCTCACCACCATTATCGTCCTTCTGGAACAAAACACTTCCACCTCCAGTGCAACTGGCATCACACTGAATATAGAAGTGCTTTGTAAAGTCAGGATTGACTAGCACGGGAGCGGAAACTAGCAGTTGATTCATTCGCTCAAAGGAATCTCTGGCTGCTGCTGTCCATTTGAAGGAACGCTTACCTTTTAGCAAATCCGTCAGGGGTGCAGTAACAGACGAGAAATTCGGGATGAAACGTCGATACCATCCTGCCATTCCCATAACCGTCTCACGTCTTTTGCACTTTTGGGCTCTGGGTATGCGATGATACCAGAGACCTTGTCAGGGTCAGTCATAAGGACACCATCACTAACCACATAACCAAGATATCTGATTTCTTTTTGGATAAACTTGCTTTTCTCTACGTTGACGGTTAGACCGGCCTCCTTGAGCAAATTAACAACCCTCGACAGGAGTTCCAAATGTTCCTCGAAGGTGGAACTAGTGACAAGCAAGTCATCCAAATAGACAAATACCTTGTCTTAAGCTTAAGGGTCTGCTCTCCCCATAGACAATAACCTCAACAACAACCACAACATCAGCCACAACACCAAACACAACAACCTCATCAACAACATCTTCATCCAATGCAATCCAATTCACATTCTGCCACTCGTTCTTCTTTACGGGTATGTGCACCTCCCAAGCAGATTTTTGTTTCGCGTCTTACATATGACACAACGGAAGATGAACTTTCCTCTTATGTAATCGAACGACTTGGATTTCGTCCTGCATTGTTTAGCTGCAAAAAGTTAACTAAGGACAACCTCCCGGATCAGCTTATATCATCCTTCAAGATCACTATACCTAACGAAGTTATCATACCACTCGATTCATCATTCTGGCCACCTGAATTAATTGTGAAGGATTTTACCAAGCGAACGGCATCTCGTCGTCGTCATCCAAAGAGAGTAGACTAAACGCATCCTTGTACTATCAAAACACCCGTGGCCTTAGGACCAAATTGGAGGAATTCTATATTTCCTCACTTGCGTCTTCTCATGACATTATATGTATTTCTGAAACTTGGCTTAAACCATCCGTAAGCGATTCCGAAATTCTTCCATCTCATCATATCTTCCGCTGCGATCGTAATCGCTCTCTCACAGGCAAAGCAGATGATGGCGGGGTTTTCATCGCGGTGATCAAAAAATATCAATGCTCTCTCTTGTATGCCTCAACCGACAATGCATTCGACTGTGTGGTTGTACGTGTATGTCTTTCCCCTTCATCCGTGCTCCTGGTCTCTTGTGTATACATCCCTTGTAATTCTAGCCTTTCCCTATATGATTCCTGGTACTCCGATGTATCTCGCTTTATTAATAGTGATTCCTTTTCATCTGTTGTCATCTGTGGCGACTTTAATCTCCCTCACGTTGAGTGGCCTCCCATTTCGGGGTTTCCAGTTTCATCTGCCTCGGCTTCGCACCTTCTTCGCATAACATCTTTATGCATCTTTGTTCTGTTACCCAGATTAACTCTATCCGAAACGCCTCTAACCGCCTGTTAGATCTTATATTTACCAACATTCCTTTGCCCTTTCTATTGCTATCTGAACCCTCTCCCTAAGTACGAGTTGATTGTCACCACCCTCCGCTTCTCCTTGAGTTGTCTCTCAAAACTTCGCATTCCAGACCGTCCCGCAAACCAGGTAAATTTAACTTCCATAAGGCTGACTACGATGCTCTTAATTCTAAGCTGGCTGAAATTGATTGGGTAAATGTACTGGAGCATCTTGATTGTGACTCTGCCGTTATCACTTTTTACAATATTCTATTTGATCTTATACCCTCTTTTGTTCCCTTTTCTACCCAGAAATCCCGCAGCAGCCCTGTGTGGTTTACGGCGGAGATTTCCAAGATTCTACATAAAAAGAATCGTTGCCGCCTACGGTACAAACGATTCAGACAACCTGCTGACCTTATACTTTTTCGAAGGTTTCGCTCCAAAGCCAAACAGCTTATTGCAGCCGCCCGGAAATCCTACATCGTCAACGTAGAAGATTCCATTAAGCGCAACGAAAGCAAGCTGTTTTGGTCTTACGTGCGAAATCTTCGTACTACCACCTCTTCCTCCTCTATAATTTCCCTCAACGGTAATATTGCAAATGACCCCCAATCTATCAGCGAGTTATTTGCGACCTACTTTTCCTCTGTTTACTCACCCTCCACTTCTGTGCCCTTCTCATTCCCTATTGATTCGTCGGATTTCTCGTTTCCTCACATTTCTCCCGATTATGTTGGGTTACTTCTCAGCAAATTGAAGCCTGAAGGTGGTGCAGGGGCTGATGGCCTACCAAATATTTTCCTTAAAAACATGCACCAGTCATTATCCCTCCCACTCTCTATTTTGTACAACAAGAGCCTCCTGTTATGTATTTTTCCATCTCTGCGGAAGAAATCCCTAATCCTACCTGTTCCTAAAGGCAGTGGCGATCTTTCTTCCGCCACTAATTACAGACTCATTTCCCTTCTTCCCTCTTCCGCTAAAGTTTTGGAAAAAATTGTGAACGGTTTTTTGATTGAAAACTTTGGCTACTTAATATCTCCGTGTCAACATGGCTTCCAAAAACACCGCTCAACCACAACGAACTTACTGGAGATCACGCAGTTCATTACTGAAATGTTTGAACTCCACCAGGACGTTCACGTCATCTATACGGATTTTTGTAAGGCATTTGACTCTGTCAGCTTTTACAAGCTTCTCGCCAAACTTATTGCCTTTGGTATTCCTATTCCATTGGTTAAGTGGCTTGATTCTTATCTCTGTGACCGTCTTTGTGAGGTTATTTATAATAACTTGAAGTCCTCTCCTTTCACTCCCACTTCAGGTATCCCTCAAGGGTCTATTCTTGGACCGCTGCTTTTTGCAATTTTTATCAATGACCTCCCCGCTTTACTTGAATGTTCCAGTTTGCTCTTCGCTGATGACCTTAAGTGTTACCTCTCTGTGTCTTCCACCGTTGACTGTCTCAAATTACAGACAGTACTCAATTCGCTTTCGTCTTGGTGCTCAGACAACGGTCTACAGCTCAATCTTTCCAAATGTTTTTATATGATCTTTTCCCTTAAACCTATCCCTTTGTCTTTCTCTTACACTATTAACGGTGTTCCCCTTGAAAGGGTGTTCTCTTTTAAGGACTTAGGTGTTGTGTTCGACTGTAAATTGAAATTTACAGATCACTACTCCTCTATCATAAACCGTGCCTCTAAACTCTCTGGTTTTGTCCTACGTTGTACTTCCCAGTTTCGTTTTATCCAGTCCGCTGTGCGCCTCTTTTGCTCCCTGGTTCGGAGTTTTCTTGAGTATGCTTGTGTAGTTTGGTCCCCTAGTCAAATAACTTTCTCAAACGAAATTGAGGCTGTACAAAGAAAGTTTACCCGTATATATTATTTTTAAATTTGGACTGCCGTATGCCGATTACCCCAGTCGCCTGCTTTTCCTTAACCTACATTCATTAAAAAATCGGAGGATTGTCTTAAATGAAAGCTTCCTTTTCAAACTTTACCACGGGCTTATCAACTCTACCCTAGCGGAAGGTATTCGATTTAGGATGCCGCTTCGACCCTCGCGTAATGTGAATATCTTCGATCCGCCAACGGCCAGACTCGCCATTTATTACAACTCTCCTCTGCTCAGACTAATGAGGGTACATGATGAACTCCAACTTGGTCCTTTTGCAATGAATTTCAATGCATTCCGTAGACTCGTATTCCTAAGACTTAGTACATATGCTAACGCTGATCACCTTTAGGGTTTTCACACGTACCTTTGTTATTATTCTACAATCTTTGTCTTCTAATTTCATGCTTGTATACATTTATATTTTTTCTTGTTTTTACTTTTGTTTTTAGTAATAATTTTTATTCTAATTTTCTTTTTACGTATATGAATGGGGTTAAGCGACGTGCTGACAACTCGTCCTTGTAAAAACCACTCCATGTCAAGAAACCTGGAACAAAAGCCTCGGATTGGACGGATCAACAACGACGACCACGCAAACGAATAAAGGATTATTCTTTCGGATCCTGGAATGTACGCTCCCTGAACAAACCGGGGGCCGAGAAGGCCCTCCTTCAACAGGTCGAAAAGTACAAACTGAGCATTACTGCAGTCCAGGAAACAAATTGGCTTGGCAGCGAGATTAATGACAAGAAATCGCACACAATTTTTACAAGTGGCAAACCATTGGGCCGCAAGGAGTTTGGAGTAGCATTTATAGTGAACAATCACCTCAAACCGCATATTACTGACTTCAAACCCATAAATGAACGGCTGTGTGCGATTCGCATCAAGACTCGATTCTTCAATCTCTGGCTCATCAATGGGCATGCCCCCACTGAAGTTAAAGAAGACGCAGTAAAAGACGAGTTCTACGCCCGCCTTGAAACTCTATTCGACTCACTTCCAACAAACGACGTCAAATTGCTGCTGGGAGACTTTAACGCGAAAGTCGGAAAAGAAAGTTGGCACCGGGGGACCACTGGAGGCCACAGCCTCCATGAAGAATGTAACGATAACGGCCAGCGACTTATCGACTTTGCCTGCAGCAGGAATGTAATCGTAAGCTCTACGTGCTTCCCGCATCGACGCATTCACAAGCAGACCTGGAAGTCTCCAGACGCACATACCGTCAACCAAATTGACCACGTCCTCATTTGCAGGAGATGGGCGTCTAGTGTCATGGATGTCCGCTCCTATCGAGGAGCAAACTGCGACTCAGATCATCACTTGGTGAAGACGACCTACAGATGTAGAATTTCCTCTGTGCACCAGTCAAGAATCAGCCCTCCCAAAATCTTTGCGGTTGATAAGCTCTTGAGTGATGCTACAGCGGTGGCGTATACTAGCACCCTTGAGGAAAAACTATCACCTATGCTACACAACATCAGCAACACAGGCGTCCATGGGTTCTGGGAAGAACTCAAGGGTACCATCAAGGATGTCGCAGAGAAGGTCGTGGGATATAAAGCCCGGCGAGCGCGAAATGACTGGTTCGACGAAGAATGCAAAAATTCACTTGGCGCGAAAAACGAGGCCTACAGACAATGGATTCAACGAGGAACCAGAGCCAGAAGAGAAAAATATGACGAGCTACGGCGAATATCGAATAGAATAATTAGACGTAAGAAACGTAAATACTTTGACGAGCAGTTGCTGAACATAAACGAAAACTTAGCTAATAGGAACACCAGACAAGCGTACAAACTAGTAAATACAATTAAGAACGGCTACCAACCCAGGACTAGCCTTTGTAAGGACAAGGATGGAAACATCATCAGCGACACCGATGGTATTAACAAGCGATGGGCCTCTTATTTTGAAGAGCTTCTAAACCGACCATCTAACATCCCCACACAGGAAGCTCTCGACGATATTGTTGATCTAGGCCCACCCATTCGACCCCCGACAGTAGAGGAAGTTGATCTCGCGTTGCGGTCACTAAAACGAAATAAAGCGCCGGGCGCTGACGAGATTCCAGCTGAACTGCTAAGATTCGGTGGAACGAGTCTAGTTGATGCCATACATCAATTACTCCTGCGAGTATGGGAGAACGAGGAGATCCCAGACGATTGGCGCAGAAGCATCATCTGTCCAATTCATAAAAAGGGAGATAAACTGCGGTGTGAGAATTACAGGGGCATCTCACTAGTTTGTACGTCCTATAAAATTTTGACGAAAATTCTGGAAAATAGAATAAAACCGTACGCAGAACGAGTCATTGGCGAATATCAAAGCGGTTTCAGACCTGGTCGCTCCACAACCGATCAGCTCTTCTCAGTCAAACTGATACTCCAGAGGTGGTGGGAATACAACGTAAACGTATATCAAATCTTTGTCGACTTCAAGCAGGCATACGACAGTATCGATCGTGGAGTACTGTACAACATCATGCTACAATTTGGAATACCAGCAAAATTAGTGCGACTGACAAAGATGACAATGACCAACTCCGTCTCACAAGTCAGGATCCAGAATAGACTTACTGATCTATTTGAAACACGCACTGGTTTGAAACAGGGCGATGGACTGGCACCGACGCTCTTCAACCTAGCACTGGAATACGTTATTCGGGCCATGAATATGTACAACAGCAAGACGCTACTCATCAAGTCGACACAATTAGCAGCGTACGCCGACGACATCAACATCATGTCCCGAAGATTGGCTGACGCAGAAGAACTTCTGCATACGCTCGATACCGCTGCAAAGGAAGTTGGATTACGTATTAACGAGGGTAAAACTAAAATAATGATGCAATCGGTGACAAGGACACCTGCACAACCGAGCATCAACGTGGGGGACCTCAACATCGAGTTCGTGAACAACTTCATCTACCTGGGTTGCAACCTTGCAAGGGACGCCAACGAAACTGACGAAATCAAGCGACGGATACAGTTAGCTAATAAGACTTTTTTCTCGGTTCTCCCCATAATGAAATCAAAACATGTGCACAGAAACACGAAGCTCCGCGTGTACAAAACCATTATACGACCAGTGCTATGCTACGGCTGCGAAGCATGGACGCTAACTCAAGCCTCCGAAAACATGCTAGACACTTTCGAACGGCGAATTTTCGGGGCTGTTTGCGATCGAGATGGATGGCGCATCCGGTACAACCATGAGTTGTATGAAATGTACGATGAGCTGCAAGTCTCGAAAATCGTCAAACTACAACGACTTCAATGGGCAGGGCATGTACAAAGAATGGACGATGATCGCCTAAGAGAGTAATGAATGCTGAACGAGTCGACGGAGCGAGACTGCGAGGCCGACCGAGATCTCGTTGGGAGAGCTCAGTAGGTGTGGACACCGCGCAGCTGCTGGGCTCCCAAAATTGGAGGACGCGGTCACGTGACCGAGATAATTGGAGGACAATGATCCAGGCGGCCAAGGCCCGACTTCGGGCTGTCGCGCCACGATGATGATGATAAAGGGTTTTTGGAATTTCGTTCTGTGTATATACATGAATTAAATAAATAAATAAATAAATAAATAACCTTATGCCTGAGCCTGCACATGGTCTGCGGCGCATTGCAGAGACCAAAAGGCATTACCGTGAAATGGTATAAGGGCCTGCCAGGGACGGTAAACGCAGTCTTCTCCCGAGATTCCAACGGAATCTGCCAGAAAGCGTCCTTCAAATCCACAGCCGAGATGAATTTTGTGGATTGCATCCTTGCCAGCAAACCCTCGATGAGCGGCAACGGATACGCATATTTGATGGTAACCTCATTTAACCGCCGAGCATCGAGACACAAACGCACTTTCCCAGGTTTCCTCACTAGAGTCACTAGAGAACTCCAGGCGCTATGGCTCTCTTCAATTACCCCCAGGGACAACATACGATCGAGTTCGTCATACATCAGTTTCTGAACCACCGGCGAAATAGCACAATGCCTTTGCTTAATTCGTTTTGAGTTGCCAGTATCAATATGGTGACTTACAAAACTGGTCTTACCTAAGCCATTTTCATTGTAGGAGGGAAACTGACGTTTGACGAAGTCGAGTCGCTGCTGGTCAACAGGAGATAATTGAAGGGAGTTATCTGAAACATCGCCATGCACCTGTTCGACAGCGGCTACCTGCACTGGCACGACTTTAAACAAGTCCCAGAAGTCCATTCCTAAATACAATGGATTTGTGAGACTTGGGACGACCAGTAGTTTTAGCGATTTCGTCCTGCCCTTAAATCGCACCAATGCACGAACGTATCCCAAGACAGAAGCCTTCTGACCTGAAGCGGTTCTGACGTCAGCTTGCATCGTAGGTAGATGCAAGTCAAGGTCGTCTATCAGATCCAAGGCCCCTGCACCCAGGATACTCACGCTGGCACCACTATCAAGTAAGCCCTTGATCTTCCGACCCTGTATGACAATCTCAGCAAATGGTCGATTATCTTTGTCGGAAGATACGATGGAGGCGGTGCATGCTCGCTTCAGGAGACGCCTGTCGTTAAAATATCTCCAGGAGCGAGAAAACCTTTTATTTTTGCCCGTTACAGTTGAAGTGAGCGTAGCTCCGGATCGACATTCGCTGCGGCGTCCGCTATCATCGGTCGCCTCCAAACCTGTTGAGGGGGAATGTGAGAGCTCCCCGTTGGTCGCACACTCCTCTCACGTTTCCCGACAGACTACAGCGGGAAAATTTCGGTTTAACAGTCCCTTCCAAACCACATCCGAAACAGAACGCATGCCGAACTGGTATAGGACAATCCATGAAAGAATGCCCCATGTCTTTACAGTTCCAGCAAACTCTAAATGTACTTTGAGAAGGTTCCCTAAAACCTGGCGTTGACTTTGGTGAGCCAACCGCTTCCACGTCCCATCGATGCTACGCTCTTCGACATCCAATTCTTGAACACTTGGACGACCAGAAGTGGATTGCCTCAGTACTTCCGTTCTGGAGAGGTTCCATGTCTCTTCCACTGCTATACAACGACGTAGTGAACGTAAGTCCCGCCAAGTGATCACGCATTCGACGACTAATATTCCGTAGAACTATGCATTTCATGTCCGTGTCACTTAACGGGACCTTCAGCTCGCAACTGAGTGCTTCAATCGCATCGCAGAAGTCGCGGACATTTTCCCCTGGACGTTGTATACGGGCGTCGATAGCTCGACGGATGTCGACGTCAGTTTTGTAGGTTTCGAACCTCTCTACAAACTATTCCCTAAAATCACTCCAAAGCATGCAGTGTGTCTGGAATCGGAATCGCCAGTAGCTGGTCCCTTAAGCAGGAAATGGATGTCCATGGCAATGACATCCTCGGACATGGCGTAACTCTTGCTCAAAGAAGTCACGCGAAAAATAAATTGTTGGGCGGTGAGACCATTGGACGAGCCATCAAAGTAAAATCCCCATTTGTCCATTCCTACAACTTCTCGTCGGGGTGCAGCGCTTAAAGTGCTGCAAAGTGGACGCGAGACTGTTGGTGTGTCCCGAAGATGTAAATCTGGGGAGAATTGACCTGACTCGTGCTCGTGCGACATTTTGATAAAAAAAGCAATAAAGTTGAAGAAATACCAAAAAAAATCAAGAAGAAGGAAAAAAGAAAGAAGGAGAAAAAATAAAATTAATAGAGGAAAGAAAAAAAAATTAATTGACGAATTCGAAGAGAAAAATTACGTAAAAGTGTTTAAATGATATTCTTATTTTAAAAAAAAACGTTCGATAATTCATAGAAGATTGGGTTCTACCATGCCTTCCAGATGAACACAATATTAGGATGGGAAAAGAAAGGTTGAAATTTGAACGAGGAGAAAAAAAAGAAGGAGGTAGGATTTGCGTCGTGCTGTAGAGTTGCAGTCCCTCGCTGATACTAAATCTACAAAGTTAACAAACTCAACGGACTTAACCGGATATAGAACAGGAAAAACTGCAAGACTCACAAACGCAGATGGTCAACTATCGAGTTGCTTCCTAATTCGCGAATGGCCAACTTTCGGGCTTAATCCCATCCGGGGGATATAGGAGCAGTCTCAATAGTCGAAGCCATCCTACGACGCGATCCTCCACCTGTTAAAGACACAGTGTTGGACGCCATTGTTGCAATGACGGCTTCTCGACGCGTAGTTTACACATGCGGACCACTTACTACTACTACTACTTTGCCTTAACCCCTAGCGGGGCATAGCGCGTCAACTACTCCTGCGCGCCATCGTACTCTGTTCTGGGCAATGGGGCGCAACTCCCCAAAAGACTTACCCAGTACCTGACACTCCTTTGCCACAGATCGACGCCATGTGATTCGAGGACCCCCTCTTGGTCGGCCTTGGTTGGAAATGGGGTTCCATTTCATGGCATGCATAGCAATGCAGTTATCACTCTTCCGCAATGTGTGACCTATCCACTGCCATTTTCGCCTGCGTATCAATTCGTCGATTGGCATCTGACCCGTACGCCGACTTAGCTCTTCATTTGATATTGTTTCGGGCCAGAAAATTCTTAAAATTCGACGAAGACATGAGTTGACGGAAACTTGCAGCTTTCTGGTAACTCCTACGGAAACTTTCCATGTACTGCTCCCATACAAAAGCACTGATAGCACCAGGGAGCGAAACAGGCCCAGCTTGGTCTTGATGCTGAGATAACTGCTCTGCCAGATTTTGGACAGCATGCCGTATGCGCGTTTAGCCTGGTTGATACGACGAGCGATGTCCTGCTCCGTACCACCATTTTCGGCAACAATGCTACCCAGGTAGACGAAGTTGTCCACCTTCTCCACAGGCTGCCCATTAATATTGATGGCAACAGGTGTCGGATTTCTTTTTCGCAACGGCGGGCTAAGAACCTTGGTCTTGTTGGTATTAATCTTTAGCCCAACCTTGCTTGCCTCCCTCTCGAGATCTAACGCCATTGCGGACAGATCCATGATTTTGTGGGAGAGTAGGCATATGTCGTCAGCGTAGTCAAGATGTTGTAGATAAGATGTCAAAGTCCATTGAATTCCTCTGTCGAGTCCGGATAGAGCTGCATGCAACACATCGCCGATCACAATGAGGAATAGGATCGGTGAGAGGATGCACCCCTGCCGAACTCCACTGCGAATCTCAAAGTCCCCCGACACCTTACCTTTATGCAGAACGCGATATTTCGCGCCGTCATAGGTTGCCTTAATAATAGCCACAAGCTTCTCAGGGATGCCTCTCCTGCGCAAGGCCGCCCATATAGAATCCCGGTTCACACTATCGAAAGCCTTTTCGAAATCGATGAAAAGCAAGTGAAGCGGAGAATCGTATTCAGCGCATTGCTCGATGATGATTCGCAAGGTGTTAATGTGATCGACACAGGAGAATCCCGATCGAAAGCCAGCCTGCTCTTCATCAATTGTGCTTTCTAAGTGGGCCTTTAGTCTTTCCAGGACGATTTTAGCTATTATCTTGGCAACGGCAGGAAGCACACAAATGCCTCTCCAATTATTACAGTCTGTGAGGCTACCCTTCTTTGGAAGTTTGATGATCAAACCTTCCTTCCACTCAGTGGGAAAGGTCTCTGTATTCCACGCTTTATCAACAAGTGGGTGCAGCAAATCGGCAGTTACGCTTGGCGCTGCTTGATAAAGTTCGGCAGGGATGCCGTCAAGTCCGGCGGCCTTTCCTCGTTTTAGTGCAATAATTGCAGTGACTATTTCCTCTTTAGTCGGGGCAGTGGACCGTATACGCACATTTTGATGGTTAGCTAAATTATCTATATGAGGGGGAACTTCACCAGAGGTTACACGGTTCAAAACCGCGGCGAAGTGTTCTTTCCACCGCCTCATTTGATCTTCTTCCAAGATAAGTAGCTTTCCATCACTATCTTTCACCGGATGTTGGCAGGAGTTACGACCACCTGTAAACTCCTTGATGACACCGTATACGGCGTTTAAGTTGTTATTTCTAGCGGCTTCTTCTGCTGACGCTAAAAGAGAATTGGCATAAACTCTTTTATCGCGTCGCACACTACGCTGAACTTCTCGAGCTTTCTGACGGTAAAGGAGTTCGATGCTGCTTCGATTGTCGTCTGAAGCTGCAGCCAAACGAACTTTCAGCTCCTTTCTTTCAACAATCCGCTGCCATGAAGCGTCGGACATCCAGGGCTTATTCCGGCAATCCGGGTTTGGGCCAAGGATGGTATTTGCGCTATCAATGTACGCATTTTTTATGGCATCCCAGTTTTCGTTTATGTCACTATCTGGGTGACTAGTTATCTCAGCCGCTTTTTGCGCAAGATGGTCATTATATTGTTGTAAGACAGCTGGATTTTTTAGTCGAGCGGTGTTGAATTTGCGGGGCCTGGATCTTTCGTCGCTGGGGCGGCGCACGGCTGCAATACGCAATCGAACATTAGCGATCATAAGATAATGGTCTCTTCCCATCCCAATATCGGCACCCTTCTTGTTTCGCACGTCCAGGAGGCAACTCTTGAATCTTTTACTAATGGCAAAATGGTCGATCTGATTTTGTGTTCTGCGCCGATCAACAGAGGACCAACTGATTTTGTGGTGGTCCTTATGCTCAAACATAGTACCACCGATGAAGAGACTGTGAAAGTTGCAGAACTCTACAAATCTTTCACCGTTGTCATTACGATCACCAAGACCGTGTCTCCCCATCACATGTCTGAGCCCATAGTTATCAGCGCCAACTTTCGCATTCAAATCACCCATAACCATTATAATGTCACCTTTAGGTGTTCTGCTCTGAACGGCGTTTAGTTCTTCGTAGAAGGAGTCTTTTGCCAAGACATTGTCGGGTTCAGTAGGGGCATAACATTGTATTATTGAGATGTTCCTCATTTTGGTCCGGAACCTGGCGGTCAAGACCCTGTCAGAGACCGGTTCCCAGGATAAGAGACAGTTTCGCGCGGCTCTGGTTAAAAGGAGCCCCACACCTGACTCACGACGACTACCGGTAGCTTTACCGGAGTACAACATTACAGTGCTGCCCGTTGGAGAGATGAATTCTCCGCTGTTCCACCATCTTATCTCACTAACTCCTAAGATATTTAATTTGTACCTCAGAAATTCACTCTCTAATTGAAGAAATCGTGCGTTCTGGGGACCTTCTGATCCATTGTCCAGGAGAGTACGCACATTCCAGAATCCAATCTTTGTCATTGTACGATAGCCAAAAGTCGTAACCGTTGAGTCAGTCCTTATCCGAGGCATAGTTGACGTTTCGTTAGCATATAAAGATTTCGGATAGTGCAAGTTGCTGGCATACACATCCTGTCCTTTGATTGTCGGTTTCAACGACAGGCCCTCAAAGGGAAAGGCCGTGGTATTTTTTTTCACACCCCACACCACAGGGGTACCTCAACCAAATAATCGCACCGCCATCACTGGCGGCTTGACGTTGGTTGGCAATGGTCAGTGACCACTGCCGTTCCAGGGGGCGCCCACGCGGAGGACTATGGAAGAGGAGTTTTTGCCCCCCAGCCGCCGTCACTGCAACAAAAATATTTTGATGACCAGGATACTTTTGGCTCGGTGGCTCAGGTCCCGGCTAGACCAGCGGAGGTCGTGGGTTTGGAGCCAAAGCATCCTAGTCCTAGCTCAGCCACCTAAGACATTCAAGAAAGACAAGGGAAGGACTAGGAGGAGGGAAGGAATGTGCCCATCCTTCGGGACACGGAAGAACCCAGTGAATTAAATAAATTTAGCTAGACATTATTGTTGTATTCCAGAGAAAAAATATTAATAACAAAAAAGAAAGAATTCTATAATAAAACTTCATGTAATAAAAGAAACACAAATTGAACGATGAAAAATTGAAAAGGTACTAATTTGAAATTAAAAGTGAAAAAATGTAGACTTACGGTTTAATTTTCCCACGGCGAACGATCGATCGTCTCCGGTGGTGGTTCAACGATGATTTTAATTCAATTACAAAAAAAAAAGTAGAACGAAAAAAATTACAACGAAAAAAAAATCAGGAAAAGAATTTATAATTTATGAAGAAAAAAAGGCTCCAGTCCAACTTCGGCTTTTCATACTCTCCAGAAATCCAGACTGATAGAACGATGCTTCTACTACTTTGCGTCTTTTTTCGGGCTTCGTTGTTAGTTTTCTTCAATTCACGACGGGCGGATTTTTCTTTAAATTCCGCAAATTTAAAACTCAATAAGAAAAGAAAACGTCAAAAACCAAACTTTTCGTTTCTTTTTTCCAATTTCAATAACTTCTGCAGTGAAATGAGCGTTCAATTTCAGTTCATAATAATTCACTTCGAAATCAAAATATCTCAAAACACAACACGGGTAGTGACTTCACTCTGTACTTAAATGTTCACACTTTTTTTATTTATTTTAATTCGTCCACAGTATCTTTCACAATTAGTTTTGGAAATTCGCACTTCTACATGCACTATGCACAATTTTCGTAATTTCGGAACGTCGACGATAGCCCAGTCTCTCCGAAACGAAAGAATTTGAAAAACAAATATGCTATTCAATATCCATCCGAATACTCCAAAAAACAATATCGGCATTCAAACGCACAATCGACAATATATCTTTTAAATTTTCTCAAAAAAGACCAACGTTCGATCAAACTTTTTTCGGTCGTTCAGCACTCATCGCCATAACAAAACCAAAACGTCCAACCAAAAACAAAATCCACCAAAATCAATATCCCAACAAAACAAAATCCGGGTTCATTCCATCCAACGGTCCTCCGTATCCAAATTCCAAAAATCATCGTCGTCCACCATGGTCATCATCAACGACCTCCCCAACTCCGCTGATTCGTTCCGTTGACTGTTCTTTTTCAGCAGTTGCAACTATGTTGCTTAGTCAGCTGATCGACATAGCTGCACACCAATATCAACATCAGAACTGTGCAACGGGCCATGTCGCCGCTGGCGGAGCAACATCGTTGCACAGCTAGTGGCACGAATGTCTGTTCCAATGCATTACTATGCTGCACAGACACGATCATCTCTCTGTATATGAAACAGAAAGAGATGAGATGCATCGTCTCTATGCAGCGTATTATGCATGGAAACAGGAATGGTGTGGTGATCATATCAAATAAAGCAGCGGGCGAGACAGTAAGACAAGGGTTCGAAACAGTCTGCATGTCTGTATCTGTCTGTTTGTCTGTCTGTCTGTCCGTTCGCACGATAACTTTCGAAAGAATGAAGCTAGAGCCTTGAAATTTTGGTCCAATGTTGGCAGTGTGATCTAGTTAGACGGTATTGAAAATGGGTATGATCAGGCCAAGAGAACGCCTACCTCCCCTACATATGTAAAATACATAAATGTATCTATTACTTCCGATTAAAGAAACATGGAAATCTCTAGCTTTGGTAGATTACTCTTGAGGGTAATTTTATACTCTTCTGGAAAATAAAATCGATCAGTTGAAAACTAACGGTAATTTTCTTACAAAGAACTCCGTACTACCCTACTTTTCACGTTTTTTGTCTATAACTCCTGAACCAATTGACGTAGACACCTGATTTTTGGCATGTAACCTTGAAACGAGAAGCTGCTCAAGGTTTTGTAAATTGGGCATAATCATATCAAAATAACGCCAACCTCCCCTACAAATTTCAAAAAATTAAATATTCCTTTAATTACGATAACTTTCGATAGAATGATACTAGCAAGTTGAAAATTTGACAGATTGTTGCCTACTTTGTTGGTATTGAAAATGGGCAAGATCCGACCTAAGGAACCCTCACCTCCCCTACAAATGAGACTTCAAATAAGCGATAACTTTTGATAGAATGAAGCCAGCAACTTGAAATTTTGGTAAAATGTTGAAAGTGAGATTGGGTTAGTTGGCATTAAAGATGGGTAAGATCCGACCTAAGGAACCCCTACCTCCCCTAGAAATGAAACTTAAAATAAGCGATAACTTACGACAAAATAAAGCTAGCGACTTGAAATTTTGGTCAAATGTTTGTAGTATGATCCAGTTGACTAATATTGAAAATATTTTACGTAAAATCCGACCATCGAAACCTCTACTTCCCCTACAAAAGAAACTTCAAATAAGCGATAACTTTCGACAGAATGAAGCTAGAGATTTGAAATTTTGTTTAAATGTTTGTAGGGGATCTAATTGGTTGATGGAAATGCTGGGCAAGATCCGACTCAAGGAACCCCCACCTCCCGTACAAGTGAAATTTCAAATAAGCGTTAATTTTCGATAGAATGAAGCTAGCGACTTGAAAAATTCGACAAATATTTGTAGAATGGGTTAGTTAATTGATTTTGAGAACGGTCAAGATCCCACTGAATGAGTGCCAACCTCCCCTATGAACTGGCCATATAAGAGACCCACTTTTAATGCATATATGGTCGTTGCCAATTGGGACTTTTGGTATCACCACTATGTCTGTACAAGTCTAGGGTATATACGCTTCGCTTCGGCCTGGTTGTAGAATGGGTTAGTTAATTGATTTTAAGAATGGTCAAGATCCCACTGAATGATTCCTCCGCGAATCCTCAGTGATAATCTGTTGGCATGCGATGATTATGAGGGTAAAGGAAATAACACAAATGAAAGATGATATTCATCGACACTTTAAGCCTGTTCCATGCAACTATGGAATCGAGCAACACATATGTATAGCATCTACTGAGTAACAGGTACATCATCTACTGATTAACTGATACAGTACCTACTGGCTAACAGATACAGTATCTATAAAGAAAAGATACAGTACCAACTGACCCAGGAGCGAACCCAGGATTTTTTTTCGGGGGGGGGGGGGGGGGATTTCTGTATTGACAGTGACTCACAAAAGAGTTAATAAAAACATACGTTTTAAATGTTTTCGGATAATCGAAGTCATGTAAAGGTACTTATACATTTTGACAATAAAATGAGTAATTCACAAAGAACGATTTATAGTATAACTGAAAGTCGATGTTCACGAAAAAATAATTTGAGTTTTTGTTTAATTCTTTCATTAGAAAAAAAAACTGGTTTCGTTAACCGATCGTTACGAAAATTTGTTGAGAGGGGCATTGAATTACTTCATTGCAATTATTACAAATTAATTTAATTGTATTTTTTATACATCCCATGCAAATTATTGTTTAGCTTCATATGAGAGGAATACGCTAACTGAGCCATGTAGGCAATACTAAAAGGATTGATATTCTACAAGAGCTTTCACTCCATAAAACTTTCCCCTCTGCCAGAAGATTTGTATGTATTGACAAATAGTATAGTACACAGTATAGATACACGAGAGAATCAATACATACACAAGAAGGCTGACTCCGTCTCCGTCGGTAGATTTGTGTGTTTTAATTCTCTTGTGTATCTATACTGTGTAGTTTATACTATTTGTCAATACATACAAATCTTCTGGCAGAGGGGGAAGTTCTATGAAGTGATAGCTTTTGTAGAATATCAATCCTCTTTGGCAATACCTTGTAGCCGTGGTAATTGCATAGTAGTTATGATGAAATATCTACGGCTATCATCCTTCTTGAATATTGTACCTCCGATTCGTAGCCTTTTTATACTCTTCACCGATGTGATAGGGTATATTAACTTTGTCATGAAGTTTGCAACGCACAGAAGGAAGCATCTCCGACCATATAAACTATGTATATATATTCTTGGTCAGTATGATGAGTCGAGTCGATTAAGCTTTGTCCGTCTGTCCGTCTGTTTCTATGCAAACTAGTCCCTCAGTTTTAAAGCTATCGAACTGAAATTTTGTAGAGAGCCTTCTTTCTATTGCAGGCAGTATATATGTCGGAACCAATGGAATCGGACCACTACGTCATATAGCTGCCATAGGAACGACCGGTCCAAAAATTCGTCTTTGTGAGAAAAACTTTTTTATTTCTAAAGATATCTTTTTCAGATTTCACAGGAATCAACACTATTTATAGCTAAATCACATTTACGAATTTGGTTGAAATCGGACCACTACGTCATATAGCTGCCATAGGAACGCCCGGTCCAAAAATTCATCTTTGTGAGAAAAACTTTTTTATTTCTGAAGATATCGTTTTTAGATTTCACACCGGTCCAAAATTCGTCTTTGTGAGAAAATTTTTTTTATTTCTAAAGGTATTGTTTTCAAAATTCACATTAATCAATAGTATCTTAAGCGAAATCATATTTCCGAATTTGGCTGAAAGCGGACTACTCGATCATATAGCTGCCATAGGAACGACCGTTCCAAAAGCAAGTTTTTGTCAGAAAAACTTTATTTATTTCTGAAGGTATCTTTACAAAATTGCATATTATTTAATCGTATTGACTGCTAAGCCACGTTCCTAAATTTGGTTGAAATTGGCCCACTATTTCATATACCTCTTATAGGAACAGTGAAATCGGAACAAGTTTTACTACTAATTTCAAAAAGGCAAATGAACCATAAAACACAACGAAGGTATGATGCCCTTCACGCGAAGCGTGAAGGGTATCATACCTTCGGCAAGCTAGCCGAAAGCTAGCTTGTTTAAACTAGATATGTACGAGCCTTGCAGAATGTTAATAAGCTTAACCTTTTTTCATCGATCATTAGGGACTTTAAGGTCAATCTGTACCATAGATAAATTTATCTAAGCTTTTTTTCGACAAAAATTACTAGGAAATGGCTCCGGGATTGCTACTACTTGCCTGGATTGATTAGCGCAGTTCCCCAATATGAAATCAATCGCAAATTTGCGGAATATTTAAAAAAAATAAATCGAAGGCAGCACCAAACAGCAGTGGTCTGACGTTCATAAAGACGGAATCGGGATTAGCCAATAAATATCGGTCAAACAAGAGTATTCCTAAGGGGATGTAATTCACCAATAAATTCAAAATCTTATTATATATCAGCAAACAAATGTTTTAAAATTAAAGTTTCTCATTCAAGAGCAAAATTTTTCATTGAAAAGCAAGTATTCAATTAGTAGTTAAATGAAAATAGCAAACAAAGTGTTTTAAATTAATTTGTAATATTAATTGCAAAAAAAATTTGAAGAAAAATATTATTTATATCTATTGCAACAAATGTTGGATAAATATTCTCGCAAAAATATAATATATATGAGTAAGTACCTATATATACAAGGTAATAATTTAATTTATTATCTGAATAGCTGTAAAGATTAATTGACTTAAGGATTAAGAAAGAAAATCAAAAAATTTTGGGGGGATTTATCCCCTTTATCCCCCCTAGGTTCGCCCCTGAACTGACCAACAGATATAGTATCTACAAAAAAACAGATACACTATCTACTGAGCGAAAGATGCAATGTATATTGGCCAAAAGACAGAGTATATACTGAGCAACAGACTCGTTATCTATTGACCAAAAGAAACAGCCCCTATTGGGCAATAGATAAAGTATCTATTGAAAAACAGATAAATACAGAGACTCAAAATGCCTTCAGCAGTAGTCTATTTCATTTGTCTCAAGACTGGACAAACAACATGCATCGCACTTTATTCCCGTCTAATCTAATTTTATATGGGACGGGCCATAAACAAGAAGTTTTCCCCACAAAAATGTGGATGTATGTATGTATGTACCTATAGTGCTAGGCTGTATAGAATGTATTCCTTCACAAAACCACAATTCCATGTTGGTACATATTTATAATGCAAGCCATAGACGCACGTACCAATCCGTCGGATTGGTACGTGCGTCTATGGCTTGCATAATAAACTAGCTGCGTCGGCTCACTTCGCTCGCGTTGTTGGCTTTGTGAAGAACGAAAATTGATTTTATATGTCAACAGGAGGCGAGATGTATGATTGTATCAATTAATACTTAGACTATGAGCCAGGTAAATTGGTATTTTATATGGAGAAATTTTTATACCCTTCACGAATGTGATAGGAAGCATCTCCGACCATGTAAACTATATATATTCTTGGTCGGTATGATGAGACGAGTCGATTATTTGTCCGTCTGTCTGTTTGTCCGTCTGTTTGTCTGTTTGTCTGTTTCTATGCAAACTAGTCCCTCAGTTTTAAAGCTATCGAGCTGAAATTTTGTACAGAGCCTTCTTTATATTGCACGCAGTATATATGTCGGAACCAATGGAATCGGACCACTACGTCATATAGCTGCCATAGGAACGACCAGTCCAAAAATTCGTCTTTGTGAGAAAAACTTTTTTATTTCTTAAGATATCTTTTTCAAATTTCGGAAGAATCAATAGTATCTACAGTATAATCAGATTCACGAATTTGGTTGAAATCGGACCACCATGTCATATACAATAGCTGCCATAGGAACGACCGGTCCAAAAATTCGTCTTTGTGAGAAAAACTTTTTTATTTCTAAAGATATTATTTTCGAAATTCACAATAATCAAAAGTATCTTTAGTGAAATCATATTTCTGAATTTGGTTGAAATCGGATTATTCTATCATATAGCTGTCATAGGAACGACCATCCCAAAAGCAAGTTTTTTTCAGAAAAACTTTTTTTTTATTTCTGAAGATATCTTTACGAAATTGCATATTATTCATTCGTATTGACTGCTAAGCCACGTTCCTAAATTTGGAACATTCCTGTTTCGGAAAAATTAGGAGAATTCTCTCTATTTAATTCCGCTTTAGTACCTACAAATCCCCTTGCGTGGGTTCTAGGTTCCTACCACCAAAAGCGGAAATAGACTACCTCTAGCGGAAATGCCGCAATGAAGAAATTTTAAGAATTCTCCCTAAATTGAATAGAGAGTATTCTCCTAATATTCGCGAAACAGGAATGTTCCCTAAATTTGGTTGAAATCGGCTCACTATTTCATATACTTCTTATGGGAACAGTTAAATCGGAACAAGTTTTACTACTAATTTCAAAAAGGCAAATGTACCACAAAACACAGCGAAGGTATGATACCCTTCACGCGAAGCGAAGGCTAGCTTGTTTATTGTTATCCTTGAATACCGGAAACTTTGTCCTTGCGGTCCATTTGTACTGTACTCCTCGATGACATGAAACTTATGGACTTGGTCAATAGCGCATGCAATTTTCTTTTCCTTGATCACATGAAACTCTTGTGCATGCAGCACATAATTTTCAACGTGCACCACCACCTACCTGCTTACCAGCACAACTTGTGTGTAATCACACGAAACATTTTCCAGACGATGCCTTGCACACCCAGGACCCAGATGAATGGGACGGAAGATTGAAATATTGCGCGAGTGCGAGAGGGAGCAATTTCGCGTTTTATATGAAGAGCCCATTTAGAGCAACCAAATATTGGCGGCGAGTGAAATGCACAGAAATTGTATGTCATATGGAGATTTCATATGAAGCATTTTATATTTTAAGAAGAAGAAGAAAATATGGTGGACGTGGTGGACAACAGGCAACAGGTCGTCCTTTTTTAAAGCAGGTTGTCCCTTTTATTAGGGTTTTGTAAAAAAACAAAACCCTTATGAAATCGGTCATGCGTCCGTCTGTCTGTCTGTCCATGAAATATCTCACGAACCGCTGAAGCTACATACATGAAATTTGGTGAAAATATGTAGAAGTACTATTATTCTCTGGAGAAAGCGATGCGTCGTAATAGGTCAACTTTAAGGGGAGGTCTCCATAGAGGGGAAATGGAGGTCGACATTTTTTTCGTTTGGTATAGGCAAGTGGGGTGTCGTGAGAAAGGTACCGTCGAGTACATTCTATTTCTGGAATTTTCTTCAAATTTGAAGAAAGGAGAAAAGAGGGAGAGGGGAAAATATGTGGTCCGAGTTTGTCTCACCCCTCTGCATTTCGAGACCGTTATACTTAGAAATATGAAAATTTACAGAAAAGCGGCTTTTTACTAACATAGAAAAATAAAAACAATGGAATTTTGAAATCTCAGCAAAAAAGGACAATAATAATACATTTCTAAAATATATTTTATTTGCAGTTAACACACCCCTGCACCCCTCAAGCACACCCTAGGTCAAAAATATTGATGGCCAATAATAACCAACATCATAGGCAATAATATCTCTAGGTTTCATCACAACATTTGTAGTCCGGATGGCGCAACGGTTAGCACGTTCGCCTTCAACGCACTGGGCCCCGGTTCGATTCCGGGGATTTACGTGTCGGACTATGAGCCCACTCAGCTGTTAAATGAGTACCCATTATGGGGTAAATAACTCGGTTGAGCGTGTTGCTGATCACATACCTCTACACAAAAAACCGTCACGATCTAGAAAATGAGATGATGCTAACTCATCTCGAGGCCGTGGTTCAAATTGGACTGTTGCGCCAGTTATTTATTTTTCATCACAATCACATCTTATATAAAATATAAAAGAAAGTCGTCTACGTATGCACGGACTTGGCGTCGTTATCCTTTATCCGATTTGCTTCAAATTTTTTTCAATCGGTATCCTTACGGTCCACTTGAAACCAAATATCATCAAAAATTGGAAATATTCCCGGGAAATTGGGAAATTCGGGAAATTCCATTTTCCCATACATTTTGTATGGAGACATGTTTTCCCTTCTATCTCCCTAACCCTACATACGATTTGCCTCAATTTTTTCCCTTTTGATCCTTCACGCTCAACTTACATGTTCACCGAGCCCAAAGTCCAAAAAAGGACGACCTGCTGACAATAAAGGACATTCTGGTGTCCTTCGAGGAAACAAATACAGTACATTGCATGTACCTTACACATGTTCTCAATGCAATTAATTTTTTTTCCCATGGTCTCTCCTAAAAAGGACGACCTGCCTGAAATGAAAATTGCCCTGTGTCCGATTTGACTGAATTTTTCTTTGTTCTGTCTCTTTACGCTCAACTGGGATCCATATCCAGCTCAAACTCTTAAAAAAGGACGACCTTGTCAAAAAAAGGACGACTTTGTATGAAGAAATGTTTTTTCTTCCACTTCAATTATCCTACATCCGATTTGCTTCAAATTTTGCCAGCTGTGCCCCTTACCGTTCAACGTGCATTCTTACCGAGCCCAAATTCCCAAAAAAGGATGACCTGTTGCGAAAAAGGACGACCTGGTGTCCTTCGTGCAAATACATCCAATAGTTGCATGTACATATACTTTATACATTTCCTCAATGCAATTTGTTTCTTGTTGTTTCCACTGGTTTCTCATAAATAGGACGACCTCTTCCCTGAAATGAAAACCGTCGTTTCTTCGATATGTCTCACATTTTTCTTTTTCGTTTTCCTTCCACTTCTTCACGCTGAATGTGCATCCTTATCCACCTCAAATTTATTAAAAGGGACAACCTGAGATAAGATGGTGGAACAGCGGAGAATTTATCTCTCCAACGGGCAGCACTGTAATGTTGTATTCCGGTAAAGCTACCGGTAGTCGTCGTGAGTCAGGTGTGGGGCTCCTTTTAACCAGAGCCGCGCGAAACTGTCTCTTATCCTGGGAACCGGTCTCTGACAGGGTCTTGACCGCCAGGTTCCGGACCAAAATGAGGAACATCTCAATAATACAATGTTATGCCCCTACTGAACCCGACAATGTCTTGGCAAAAGACTCCTTCTACGAAGAACTAAACGCCGTTCAGAGCAGAACACCTAAAGGTGACATTATAATGGTTATGGGTGATTTGAATGCGAAAGTTGGCGCTGATAACTATGGGCTCAGACATGTGATGGGGAGACACGGTCTTGGTGATCGTAATGACAACGGTGAAAGATTTGTAGAGTTCTGCAACTTTCACAGTCTCTTCATCGGTGGTACTATGTTTGAGCATAAGGACCACCACAAAATCAGTTGGTCCTCTGTTGATCGGCGCAGAACACAAAATCAGATCGACCATTTTGCCATTAGTAAAAGATTCAAGAGTTGCCTCCTGGACGTGCGAAACAAGAAGGGTGCCGATATTGGGATGGGAAGAGACCATTATCTTATGATCGCTAATGTTCGATTGCGTATTGCAGCCGTGCGCCGCCCCAGCGACGAAAGATCCAGGCCCCGCAAATTCAACACCGCTCGACTAAAAAATCCAGCTGTCTTACAGCAATATAATGACCATCTTGCGCAAAAAGCGGCTGAGATAACTAGTCACCCAGATAGTGACATAAACGAAAACTGGGATGCCATAAAAAATGCGTACATTGATAGCGCAAATACCATCCTTGGCCCAAACCCGGATTGCCGGAATAAGCCCTGGATGTCCGACGCTTCATGGCAGCGGATCGTTGAAAGAAAGGAGCTGAAAGTTCGTTTGGCTGCAGCATCAGACGACAATCGAAGCAGCATCGAACTCCTTTACCGTCAGAAAGCTCGAGAAGTTCAGCGTAGTGTGCGACGCGATAAAAGAGTTTATGCCAATTCTCTTTTAGCGTCAGCAGAAGAAGCCGCAAGAAGTAACAACTTAAACGCCGTATACGGTGTCATCAAGGAGTTTACAGGTGGTCGTAACTCCTGCCAACATCCGGTGAAAGATAGTGATGGAAAGCTACTTATCTTGGAAGAAGATCAAATGAGGCGGTGGAAAGAACACTTCGCCGCGGTCTTGAACCGTGTAACCTCTGGTGAAGTTCCCCCTCATATAGATAATTTAGCTAACCATCAAAATGTGCGTATACGGTCCACTGCCCCGACTAAAGAGGAAATAGTCACTGCAATTATTGCACTAAAACGAGGAAAGGCCGCCGGACTTGACGGCATCCCTGCCGAACTTTATCAAGCAGCGCCAAGCGTAACTGCCGATTTGCTGCACCCACTTGTTGATAAAGCGTGGAATACAGAGACCTTTCCCACTGAGTGGAAGGAAGGTTTGATCATCAAACTTCCAAAGAAGGGTAGCCTCACAGACTGTAATAATTGGAGAGGCATTTGTGTGCTTCCTGCCGTTGCCAAGATAATAGCTAAAATCGTCCTGGAAAGACTAAAGGCCCACTTAGAAAGCACAATCGATGAAGAGCAGGCTGGTTTTCGATCCGGATTCTCCTGTGTCGATCACATTAACACCTTGCGAATCATCATCGAGCAATGCACTGAATACGATTCTCCGCTTCACTTGCTTTTCATCGATTTCGAAAAGGCTTTCGATAGTGTGAACCGGGATTCTATATGGGCGGCCTTGCGCAGGAGAGGCATCCCTGAGAAGCTTGTGGCTATTATTAAGGCAACCTATGACGGCGCGAAATGTCGCGTTCTGCATAAAGGTAAGGTGTCGGGGGACTTTGAGATTCGCAGTGGAGTTCGGCAGGGGTGCATCCTCTCACCGATCCTATTCCTCATTGTGATCGGCGATGTGTTACATGCAGCCCTATCCGGACTCGACAGAGGAATTCAATGGACTTTGACATCTTATCTACAACATCTTGACTACGCTGACGACATATGCCTACTCTCCCACAAAATCATGGATCTGTCCGCAATGGCGTTAGATCTCGAGAGGGAGGCAAGCAAGGTTGGGCTAAAGATTAATACCAACAAGACCAAGGTGCTTAGCCCGCCGTTGCGAAAAAGAAATCCGACACCTATTGCCATCAATATTAATGGGCAGCCTGTGGAGAAGGTAGACAACTTCGTCTACCTGGGTAGCATTGTTGCCGAAAATGGTGGTACGGAGCAGGACATCGCTCGTCGTATCAACCAGGCTAAACGCGCATACGGCATGCTGTCCAAAATCTGGCAGAGCAGTTATCTCAGCATCAAGACCAAGCTGGGCCTGTTTCGCTCCCTGGTACTATCAGTGCTTTTGTATGGGAGCAGTACATGGAAAGTTTCCGTAGGAGTTACCAGAAAGCTGCAAGTTTTCGTCAACTCATGTCTTCGTCGAATTTTGAAAATTTTCTGGCCCGAAACAATATCAAATGAAGAGCTAAGTCGGCGTACGGGTCAGATGCCAATCGACGAATTGATACGCATGCGAAAATGGCAGTGGATAGGTCACACATTGCGGAAGAGTGATAACTGCATTGCTATGCATGCCATGAAATGGAACCCCATTTCCAACCAAGGCCGACCAAGAGGGGGTCCTCGAATCACATGGCGTCGATCTGTGGCAAAGGAGTGTCAGGTACTGGGTAAGTCTTTTGGGGAGTTGCGCCCCATTGCCCAGAACAGAGTACGATGGCGCGCAGGAGTAGTTGACGCGCTATGCCCCGCTAGGGGTTAAGGCAAAGTAGTAGTAGTAGTATCCACTTACATTTTACATGCCAATTCATATTACGAGATTGTAACGACACTTGGAACATATTATTGCCTAAGGTGTTGGTTATCGTTGGCCATCAGTACTTTTGACCTCGAACGTATTTAAGGCATGCAGAGGTGTGCTAACTGTAACTACAGAAATACACTATTACTTACCTATTCTGAGAAGATATACAGATTCCATTATTTTCCATTTTATATGCTATTCGGAACCCACCTTCCTGTAAGTTTTCATAATTCTAACAGTCTCGAGATGCCGGGGGGGGGGGGGGGGCAAATTACGAACTAATATTTTTTCCTCCCCCACTATTCCCCCCTGCGAAAAAATGGAATGTACTCAACATTACCTTTCTCACGACACCTCACTTGCCTATACCAGTCGATAAAAAAAAATGACCTAAATTTCGCCTCTACGACCCCTCCCCCCTTCCACCCGGTAAAGTTGGCCAATTACGACGCAGCGCCCCCAACCAATCTTTACCCTTTCAAAAATGATTACATAATTAAATAACTGCAATTCGCACTACGGAAAACAACATGAAAGTAGTACTCACACCTACATATGAGGCCGGTAGGTGTAATTTTTGTGTGGATAGTGTCAAAATGCCTAACTTTAAATGAATGTACTATTATTAAATATTATGTGATTGTAATGAAACTTAAAGATATTATTGCCAATGATGTTGGTTATCATTGGCCATCAACATTTTTTACCTCGGCTGTGCTTAAGGCGTGCAGGGGTATGCTAACTGCAACTATAGAAATGTACTATTATTAACCTTTTCTGTTGAGATATCAAAATTCTACGATTTTCGGTTTTCTACACTAGTAAAATGCCGCCTTTCTGCAAATTTTCATATTTCTAAGTATAACGGTATCGAAATGCAAGGGGGGGGGGACAAACTCGGATCGCATATTTTCCCCTCTATCTCTTTTCCCCTTTTTTCAAATTTGATGAAAATACCGGAAATGAAATGTACTCGGTGTTGCCTTTCTCATGATACCCCACTTGCCTATACCAGATGAAAAAAAAATTTTGACCTTTATTTCCCCTCTATGGGGACATCCCCTTAAAGTCAGCCTATTACAACGAATCGCTTTCTCCGGCGAATTATAATAATTCTACATACTCCCACAAAATTTCATGTATGTAGCTTCAGCCGTTCGTGAGATATTTCATGGACAGACGGACAGACGGACAGACGGACAGACATTTGACCGATTTCATAAGGGTTTTGTTTTTAATACAAAACCCTAAAAAGGGACGACCTGTTGCCTGTTGTCCACCACGTCCACCATATTTTCTTCTTCTTCCTCTTAAAATATAAAATGCTTCATATGAAATCTCCATATGACATACAATTTCTATGCATTTCACTCGCCGCCAATATTTGCTTGCTCTAAATGGGCTCTTCATATAAAACGCGAAATTGCTCCCTCTCGCACTCGCGCAATATTGCAATCTTCCGTCCCATTCATCTGGGTGTGCAAGGCATCGTCTGGAAAATGTTTCGTGTGATTACACACAAGTTGTGCCGGTAAGCAGGTGGGTGGTGGTGCACGTTGATAATTATGTGCTGCATGCACAAGCGGACAAATGGATCGCCATGACCAAGGTTTATGTGGTTAGGGTCGTCAGGGGCGAGTTTCATGTGATCAAGGAAAAAAAATTCATGCGCTACTGACCAAGTCCATAAGTTTCATGTCATCAAGGAGTACAGTACAAATGGACCGCAAGGACCAAGTTCCGGTGTTCAAGGATAACAATAAAAAATTGCTCCTTATAAAATACCAATCTACCTGGCTCATAGTCTAAGTATTAATTGATACAATCATAAATCTCGCCTCCTGTTGACATATAAAACCCATTTTCATTCTTCACAAAAGTCAACAACGCGAGCGAAGCAAGCACTAGATGTGGAGGCGAGCGAAGCGAGCCGACGCGGCAAGTATTTAATAATAGTACATTCATTTAAAGTTAGGCAATTTTAAACTACCCATAAAAAAAATACACCTACCGGCCTCATGCATAGGTGCGAGTTCTACTTGCATATTGTTTTTCGTAGAGCGAATTGTAGTTGAACCATTTCTGTAAGGGTAAAGATTGGTGGAAGGAGGGGAGGGGGAGGGGGTTATGCAAGTTTGCAATTTGCAATGTCGTCTTTACATGAATGGTTAAGCATTTCGAAGAGTAGGACAGTTTATCTCGTATACATTCACATCTATCTACAGTACAGCTTCTCGTATTAAAACTATTACTTTGAAAGGTGATAAATGGAGTCTTTTTTTATGGATTGACTTGTAAGATACTATGTATATCACGTATAAGACATTTTAGTTATGGTGTTTTCATCCATCTGAGTGATACCAAGAAGACCAGGGAGCCAATATTTACATGCCAAAATAAGCGCTTGCTACAAAACCCTCGTATTGCGGGCGTAGCCCTCTATATTCCGGTTTCATTAAATTTGAGGTGGATAAGGATGCACATTCAGCGTGAAGAAGCGGAAGGAAAACGTGATATGTGAGACATATCGAAGGAACGACTGTTTTCATTTCAGGGAAGAGGTCGTCCTTTTTATGAGAAACCAGTGGAAACAACAAAAACAAATTGCATTGAGGAAATGTATAAAGTATACATGAAACTATTGGATGTATTTGCACGAAGGACACCAGGTCGTCCTTTTTCGCAACAGGTTATCCTTTTTGGGAATTTGGGCTCGGTAAGAATGCACGTTGAACGGAAAGGAGCACAGCTGGCAAAATTTGAAGCAAATCGGATGTAGGATAATTGAAGTGGATGAAAAAACATTTCTTCATACAAAGTCGTCCTTTTTTGACCAGGTTGTCCTTTTTTAAGAGTTTGAGCTGGACATGGATCCCAGTTGAGCGTAAAGAGACAGAACAAAAAAAAATTTATTCAAATCGGACACAGGGCAATTTTCATTTCAGGCAAGAGGTCGTCCTTTTTAGGAGAGACCATGGGAAAAAAATTAATTGCATTGAGAACATGTGTAAGGTACATGCAACGTACTAGATATGTTTCCTCGAAGGACACCAGAATGTCCTTTTTTGTCAGCAGGTCGTCCTTTTTTTTGACTTTGGGCTCGGTGAACATGTAAGTTGAGCGTGAAGGATGAAGAGGGAAAAAATTTCAGGCAAATCGTTTGTAGGGTTAGGGAGATAGAAGGGAAAACATGTCTCCATACAAAATGTATGGGAAAATGAAATTTCCCGAATTTCCTAATTTCCCGGAAAAATTTCCAATTTTACTGATGTACATACATAATTATCAACGTGCACCACCACCGACTCAGCAGCACAACCTGTCTAATCACATGAAAAATTTTCCAGCACAATGCCTTACACACCCAGATGAATGGGATGGAAAATTGCAATATTGCGCGAGTGCGAGAGGGAGCAATTCGGTGTTTTATATGAAGAATCGATTTCGAGCAAGCAAATATTGCCGTCGAGTCAAATTTATGGGAATTTAATTTCATATGGGGCATACTGAACGTGTGTCGTCACACCAAAAAATTTGCATACGGATGCCTTGCACACTCAGATGAATGAGACGAAAGATTGCAAAATTGCGGGAGTGCGAGAGGGAGCGATTCGGCGTTTTATATAAAGAGTCCATTTCGAGCGAATTTCGTTTTTATGAGAGACCAGTGGAAACAACAAAAAACACATTGCATTGAGGAAATATATAAAGTACATCCAACGACTGGATATATTTGCACGAAGGACACCAAGTCGTCCCTTTTCCCAAGAGGTCGTCCTCTTTTGGGAATCTGGGCTCGGTAAGAATGCACGTTGAACGGAAAGGAGCACAACAGAAAAAATTGAAGCAAATCGGATGTAGGATAATTGAAGTGGAAGGAAAAACATTTCTTCATATAAAGTCGTCCTTTTTTTGATCAGAAAACCAAAAAACCAAAAAAAAATTAATTGCATTGAGAACGTGTGTAAAGTACCTGCAACGTACTGGATATGTTTCCTCGAAGGACACCAGAATGTCCTTTATTGTCAGCAGGTCGTCCTTTTTTTGGACTTTGGGCTCGATGAACATGTATGTAAGTTGAGCGTGAAGGATCAAAAGGGAGAAAAATTTCAGGCAAATCGTGTGTAGGGTTAGGGAGATAGAGGGGAAGACATGTCTCCCTACAAAATGTAGGGGAAAATGTAATTGCCCGAATTTCCCAATTTTCCGGGAAAATTTCCAATTTTTGATGATATTTTGTTTCAAGTGGAGCGTAAAGAAACCGATTGCAAAAAATTTGAAGCAAATCGGATAAAGGATAACGACGCCAAATCCGTACATACGTAGACGATTTTCTTTTATATATAAGATTACCAAATGACAACAAACAGACGAAGGGTAATTTTCTGTTTACGGGTCCATGGGCAAATATGTATCTTTCCAGCAACGCAATATTTCTTCGTGCCTTCCGTGTGTGTCGGCAACGAAATTTACTTGGTAGTTGTAGGTATACTAGTCCAAATATTCAAGAACATTATCGCGATAATGTTCAAATTCGGCGAGATGTTCACGTGTAAACACACGCTTAGGGGAGGGGTTGCTTCCAGGTGTCCTAAGAGTCGCCGGGAGCTATTTTTTATATAGCGCAGAGGTAGCTCTCCAATGGTGTTTTTAATTGCGCCTTCTTTTGATGATCTTTTAGCTGGGTGTGACGTGTTGGTGCTCTCACAACTATGTTGCAACTCCACCGTTCGCCTATTTCCTGAGACGCACTGGTGTTATTTGCAATTCAGGATGATCATCGTTATGTGCCTCTACCAAATGTTTTGCAGTGCAAAACTCGGTTGGCTTGTTTAGCCGTTCCAGGGCGCCCACGAAGAGGACTACGGAAGAGGTCTTTTGCCTTCCAAACGCTATCAACCCTACTGCAGATATTCTTCTCCCCCTTAACAAAGAGTGTTTGGAAACCGAAACACTCCCTGAAGAATGGAAGAAGGGCGTCATTACTAAAATCCCAAAGAAAGGTAACCTGAAGGATTGTAATAATTGGCGTGGAATTTGCCTCTTCCCCACAGTCTCCAAACTGATGGCAAAAATAGTCTTAAGCCGGATCAAGCATACAGTTGACTGAACGATGAACAGGCTGGTTTTCGCGAGGGTTTTTCATGTAGCGACCACATCAACACCCTCCGAATTATTATTGATCAATCCGCAGAGTGGAGATCCCCATTACATCTCATGTTCATCGATTTCGAGAAGGCGTTTGACAGACGGCTTTACGTAGGAGAGGCATTCCAGATAAAATTATATCCATCATCAAGGAGTCCTATAGCGGAGCCCAATGTCACGTCTTACACAAGGGCAAGCTTTCAGACCACTTCGAGGTACATAGCGGAGTGAGGCAAGGCTGAATTTTGTCACCTACATATATTGTTTTCGATTGCCATTAACGACGTACTCTGCAGTCCGCTTCATGAACACCAGAGCAAAAGTATCAGATGGAGCCTGTTTGAACACCTTCAACACCTGGATTACGCTGACGATATTTGTCTTCTTTCAAATGGATCGGATCATCTAGTTCAAATGACAGATGCCCTGCATCGCGAAAGTGGCAATGCGGGGCTTAAAATCAATGCTACCAAAACTTGGATCCAGGAAGACAGAGCGAAATTTGTGTTTCGGGGCAGACGGTAGAAAAAGTGGACACATTTTGCTACCTCGGAAGTGTAGTTACAGCAGATGGTGGAGCGGATGCTGATGTACTTTCTCGCATCAATAAGGGTCGGGCAGCTTTTTTAGTTTGACTCATTTATGGCAAAACAACAACATCTCCAGAAGTACCAAACTCAGAATCTTCGAAACCAATGTAAAATCTGCGCTTCTTTATGGTTGTTCAACTTGAAAGGTGACCAGGGCGATAACAACTAGATTGAAAACTTTAGTGAACCAGTGTCTACGGCGCATCCTGCACATACTCTGGCCGGAGGTCATTTCTAACGACGACCTCCTGTTCGTTACTGGCCAGGACAGGATAGACACCTCCATAAAAAGGCGAGAGTGGCAATGGATAGGCCACACACTTCGAAAAGGGCCGGAAAACAATACTAAACAGGCCATCGATTGGAACCCACAGGGAACCGATGCAAGTCGCCGCGTTGGACGACTTAGAAACACCTGGAGAAGATCAGTTGAGGTCGAGGCTAAGTCATTAGGCAAATTATGGAGACAGTTGAAGGCGATGGCGGCGGACAGGACGAGGTGGAAATTCGGCGTGGTTAATACACTATGCCCCACAAGGGGTTGACAAGATCCAGAGAGAGAGAGAATCACTATGGGTGGGAATTGAATGACTGATAGCATTCGTGCTCGTTAGTTTATCTCCATCCAAATATCCATCGTTGAAGTCGCTGCAATTTCTTTTGCACGGATTCCCTTTCCTCACCGTTCAGATTATCGTCCAGCCTAAGTAAACCTTCAATCTGCTTAATGCGATCCATGCTGTTTTTTTGGTTAGCTTCCGCGTGGTTAACTGTGGCCATTCGTGAGTAATTTTGACATGGATATGTCTTATAGCTGGGGGTCATCCTAAAAATTTGTCCGTCACACGAAATGTCTGTTTTTCTACTCGGGGTTCAGAAGAGGAAACAAGCCCATTGAAAATTTTTCTATTCTGGTTGTGCATGTCGTTTGAGTGAAGTGGTCATTGTGCATGGCTGTTGCTTGTGGATCCGCGCGGGCGGCGCGCTTGCGGGGATCTTGTGTGTACATGTTGAGATGTTGATTTGATAGCGATAAAGGTTGACGTTGTGGATGGCAAGAATGAATGTAGTGGCCGATTTAAAATAGCACCCATTGTACTATCTGAATCACTAGGATCCCGGAAAAAGTAGCAAGTAGTCAGCTCGACTAACATTTGGACATGCGCAGACGCAATTTGAGAGAGTGTACATAGTTCCCGCCCCCCGAAGATGAGCGAGAGCGGATGAAGTTAATTCGAGCCAAATCGGGTGATCCAGCGACTGTGGTTGTGCATTTGCAATGGCGGCGATTTGAGGTCTGACTGGTTCACAATGTGGGCTCCCACCACACGTGCAATAAACATATAGAACAAAATGGCGGATTTATACTACGTGCTATAAACATAGAACAAAAGCTCCACATACGGTACGATGTATTAGCAGCATAAATGTTGACTTTCAATAGGGCGTGTCTATCTGTCTCATGTGGTTGGGTGTTCAATCTCATTAGAACGGGTGTATCCGGTTCATATGGGCACGTTAGCTTTCAATGGGGTATGTCTCTCTGTCTCTTAAAGGGGGTATTAAGTTTGATTTGGGGCGGGTTTATCGGGAATCGGTTCTTGGAAGACAGGTTATTGGCTTTTGGTGGGAAATGATACAAAGTATCTACACTGCAAACGAAACATGGATATGTCTTTGGCTACTGACTGCGTGGAACCTGTTGTGTTGAAGATATCGACGTAAGTTTTATAAAGATCCCAGTATAGTTATACTGGATGAAATCATTCGACAAAACACATCCCACGCTTTCGGTAGGCATAAGACATATCCATGTTTCGATGTATCTGCATGCAGTGTAGATACTTTGTATCATTTAGTCTCTTGTACAGTCGTTTCGCTCGATTCTACGGTTGAATCCTCAGTGAGATACCACACCTCCGAAATTATTTAGAGGAACCAACTCTAAAATAATGTCTCGTAGTACGAATTCCTTGTCGTTCGCATTTAAAACACACAAATGTATGTACCCGCCGTCGGAGCGTAGTAGCCAGAGCGTTTGCCAAATAAACACCATACTCAAGTTGCTTCGCATAATAAATCACCAATTTACAATTTACCCTTTTTAATATGTTTTGCTCATGCAACTGAGGCGTCTGGCTGTTTAAAAAAGGCGTATTTTTAACGCCTTCCTGCAAGAATGGAATCGAAAACTCATTTCCTATTTCTGGATTAGTAAATCTTATACACCTGTTTGGCCCATCAACGCAGCAATATTTCCCCAGGAAGTCATTGCCCAATAAGCCACCTACTGGAAGAGATGCTTCCTCCCCAATAATGTGAAATTCACAATCCACTTGTGTTGGCAAGTTGAATTCCCCTTTACAAGTTCCCAGCGGTTCGCCTTTTCCAAAGGCAGTACTAAGCGTTTTGGTCGGTGTTGCCTGTTTGATTGCTTCCTGCTTTTAAAGGCTTACCTCCGCTCCGGTATCTACGAATAAACTAACTGATGACTTACTGGCTACATCTAAAGGTAAAGTTACAATGGGGGTAGCAGTTTTTTTTCGATTTGTTCCCCCCGGATTTGATTGCTTTGGTACATGGTTGATGGCCGATCGGGGATAATTTTGATCGACCTCATTCGTTTCCCTGTATTCTAGGATTCATTCCCATCGTTTTTTATGATCACAGTCTTTAACTTTGTGACGCTTGCGGTCACAAAAATCGCACTTTAATTGCGAGTTCTTTATTTGGCTGTGGTAGTTAAGTGGGAACTGGGACCGCTTGCACGAGGTTAGATCATGCCCATATGTTTTACAAAGGCTGCATTTGGATGTATTTTTCCTCTTGATGCAATCTTCATACATGTATGTGTGTCCCGCCCAGTTACAAAAACTACATTTTACCTTTATAGGAGCGGTGCTGTTCTTGTTCCCAATCATAGAGGAACTATGAAAACCGACTTCGTATGGAAACGGATTACTATGAATGTTGTGGTCGTACGAGTATATTGGTGGCAGAGTTGGAGATGTAGTGAAACTTCCTGGCATTTGATGCGCAGCGAATGTTACATTATCTCCTCGTACTGTAACTTGACTTTGATGCGGGTTTTTATACCCATACTACTAGCATATGGGCCCGTAAAGTCGTTATTAGGCTGTCCTTGTACATCCCTTGCGTGTACCCTCTACTGTTACCTCAATAGGATTGACCATCAGCAGGGTAATTCGGTTTATTTCTTTGGTGCATGTACAAAGATCCTTGCTGAAGTTTTTCCATGTCAAGGGCCTTTTTAGGGTTTTGTAGTAAAAACAAAACCCTTATGAAATCGGTCAAATGTCTGTCTGTCTGGCCGTCTGTCCATGAAATATCTCACGAACGGCTGAAGCTACATAGTTATATGAAATTTTGTGAGAATGTGTAGAATTATTACAATTCGCCGAAGAAACCGATTCGTTGTAGTAGGCTAAGGGGAGGTCCCCATAGAGGGGAAATGATGGTCAAAATTTTCATCTGGTATAGGCAAGTGGGGTATCATGAGAAAGGTAACACCGAGTACATTCCATTTTTGGTATTTTCATCAAAATTGAAAAGACGGGGAAAAGAGGTAGAGGGGAAAATATGTGATGCGAGTTTGTCCCCCCCCCTTGCATTTCGAGACCGTTATACTTAGAAATATGAAAATTTGCATTAAAGGGGCATTTCATTAGCATAGAAAACCAAAAATTGTAGAATTTTGATATCTCGTCAAAAAAGGTTAATAATAGTACATTTCTGTAGTTGCAGTTAGCACACCCCTTAAGCATACCCGAGGTCAAAAATATTGATGGCCAATGATAACCAACATCATAAGCAATAATATCTCTAAGTTTCATTGCAATCACGTAATATTTAATAATAGTACATTCATTTAAAGTTTGGCATTTTGACACTATTCACACAAAAAATACACCTACCGACCTCATACATAAGTGTGAGTACTACTTTCATGTTGTCTTTCGTAGTGTGAATTGCAGTTATTTAATTAATCATATTTTAAAGGGTAAAGATTGATTGGGGGCGCTGTGTTTTAATTGGCCAACTTTACCGGGTGGAAGGGGGGGGGGATGTCCACATAGAGGCGAAATTAAGGTCAAATTTTTTTTTCGACTGGCATAGGCAAGTGAGGTGTCGTGAGAAAGGATATGTTAATGTTGAGTACATTCCATTTTTTCGCATTTTCTTGAAATTTGTAGAAAGGGGAACAGTGGGGGAGGAGAAAATAGAGAAAATATTTGTTCGTGGCAAGGGCGGATGCGCACTCACTTTAAGTCTGGCGATCATCCGTGGCGGATGTGCATTATTATAAACGGGCGGTTTCCTTATCTGTTGTATCGGTTGTATCTGTGGTTATTCAGTGCGAGAATAAAGAAATTGGCGTTTCTAAACATTTAAAACGGTGTTTTTATTAAAGCTTATGGGATTTTTTGAATAGTGAACTCTTATAAAATTCAGAAGTGGGATACACCTAGTGCCGGTTTGTGCTGAGGAACAAAAAAAAATAGGTGTTGGCGTGCAATTAGTTTCGCGAGTGGCGTGCAGCTATTACTTGTGTTGTGTTGCCCAGGCGTGGACACATAATCCATAATAATGTGTTGGGGTGTTTCTTCTGCTTTTATATTAATTCTTTTTTTTCTGTTTACTCCAATTTTCTTGTCATATTACATACTGTATTTTTGGAACCAACTCCTGTTCAGTATTTCTTACTAAATAAATAAATAAATAAATAAATTGGTGTTGCCGTGTTGAATCAGTTGGCAAATCAATATTCTAAAGGCGAAATGGTGGGGACGGGCGAGAGCCGTAATATTGAGATGGAGGACGATGTTTTGGACATCGGGCTCGAAGGCGTCGGGCTGGACGAGGAAGAATCGGAGACGAGGCTTTTAAAGGCCCTGTTGGAATCAAAGATAGAACAGAAGATCCAACAGATGGTGAAGAAGCAAACGGAGACGGCGCTGGCGGCGGCCCTCAAAAACTTGGCGAGTGGAAGTGGTTCGGCGGAGGCGAGAGCAACAGGTTGCTCGCCGATGAGTGGATCGTTGGCGGACGAACAAATCCGTGATTCGTCCATCCGAGTGGGCAGCACGAGCGCTCGATTCGACTGGCGGTTGGGGCTCGATCTGGTGGAGGCGTTCGATCCAGACAGCCGTGATTCCAACATTGACCGGTGGTTGTCAAAAATTGAGCAGCTCGGGCGGATCCATGGATGGAACGAGTATGACGAGGCGTCGCTAATGCAGGCGAAACTGGCGGGCGCGGCGCGTATGTGGTATAACCAGTTGGATGTGTACGACCACACTTGGGCGCAGTGGAAGCAACTGTTGCGGAATGCTTTTCCTAGAGTGCACGATTACGCGGAGCTGCTACAGGAAATGCTGGCGCGGATAAAAACAGGCGGCGAAACAATGACGAAATACTACCACGACAAGATGGCGTTATTGGAGCGCTGCGAAATCCGAGGCGAAAAGGCATTATCTTGTCTGATTAAAAGACTGCCGGCGGCGATCCAGCCCAACGCACGGGCCTATCAATGTACCACTCCGGCGGAGCTATATGCGGGATTCTTGGCGTCGTGTGATCGGTTCCAGGTGGGAACTGAAACACATAAAAGGGGCGGCGACCACAATGTTAAGTCGGCGGGAGTGAAAGTGTCCCGACATACTGGCGACTCTAGTGGCGTTGGCGGGCGAAGAAGTACCAGTTTCGGCGGTACAAATACTCTGGCGGAAAGAGTGAGGTGCTTCAATTGCCAGGAAATCGGCAATCATCTGAGTAGGAACTGTCCACATCCTAGAGCAGAGCGATTCAGGAAATGCGGGCGGCAAGGACACACTCAGGCGGAGTGTCGGGGACGGCGACTCGACAGCGATACAAAAGGGCGGGTGAGTATGTTAATTACAGGTGACCATACTTTTAAGGAAAGGGTTACTCTCTTAAATGGTGAAGATTTGAAGGCGTATTTGGATACTGGGAGCGAACGGAACATAATAACACTGGCGGGTGCTACTAAAGTTAAGAATGACGTCTTCCAACCAAAGTACGTTCGACTCTACGGTTTTGGCGGTGGCGAGTGCGAAGCACTGAATGAGGTGACCTTCCAGGCGAAAATAGACGATGTGTCATTGAGCATCAATGCACTCGTGGCGAACTGCGATATTGGCGGTGGCGAGTTATTAATCGGACAACCAATATTAGCGTCCAAGGAGATTGGGCTCAATGTCCAGAATGGACGGGCGAAGTTGTTCTATACAGGCGATCATATTGGCGGTGGCGATGGTTGCGGGACTTCTGGCGTGTTGGTGGCGGGACCTGGGACGCTGGGAATCGCTCCAACAACATCGTGAGTCTCACTTTTACAACCCAGTTTTCCAGGCGTGGGAAACATAAAGGCGATGGGGCATAAAGTGCACGCGGCGAATACGGCGGGCAATTCAATTCAATTCAATTTCAATTTATTGCAATTTATAATTCATACATTCATTAGAATACTGAGTATTTAATGCTTCTCTCCTCAGAAGCCATGCTTGTGTGAGGAGGAGATTAGATATAAAGCTAGGATTAACTAAGTGGTTACAAACGTATAATAGAGTGAAAACATGATTAACTGTACATTATATAGGTAGTATACGTATGTGCTGTTCATTATCGTATAGTGCGAAAATTCTGTGGAAGTCGCAAAGGGATAGGTTAAGTAGCCAAAATTTTAGTTTTACTTTGAATAAATGTAAATCATAAATATTTCTTCTGATGTCAGTTGGAAGGATGTTAAAGAAGTATGGACCGGTATAGGTTCGGTATCGTTGGGATGAGTGTTTTTTCATGCGTGGAACTATGAGTCTTACATTGTTGTGGCGTGTGTAAGCAGAGTGCGAAATGAAATTTATGTTTAGATGTTTCACTAGGTAACAAAGCGTGCTTTTCACATAAAGTTTCCTTATGTGGAGCACATTGAGTATATTGAACAATTCTTCCGAAGGAAATGTTAAAGGAAGATGGAAAGCAGTTTTTAATTTAATTTTTTGGGTAGTTTTTAAATTTTTTAAGTGAGTATCGTATGCATTCCCCCAAGCTATTATTCCATATTGTAAAACTGATTGGACAAGTGCAAAATAAACAAGTTTTATCTGATCTCTTGTCAGCGTGGAACGTATAATTTTAAAGATATATACCGTTTTCCTTAATTTTTGAACCAGCTGAGCTATATGGACGTTCCATTGTAGTAGACAATTGTCTCCTCGGCATTTACGGATGCCTATGGGGTTTTCTCTCGAGAGATTGGCGGGCGAAATCGCAGTAGAGCAAAAGGAAGGTCACGGCGATAAACTGTTCGATCAAGGCGATGGCGAGCATGTAAATACAAATGTAGGCGACAACAAAAACCATGGTATACCTGGCGTTGGCGATAACAATGGCGATGGCGAAGGCGCAGACATGTCTGGTACGGGCGGTACACACGAGGCAATGGAGGAAAATAACCTCATAAATAAAATAAATCTAGCGCCGTATTTTTCCAAAATGGCGATAAAGGCGTCCGAGTGTATCAGATTGCCACCAGGCGACCCGGTGGAGATACCTGTCGATACGTCACTAACATCTGGCGTACAGGCGTATGTAAAGGCGACCAGATACACACAGAAAAATGGTACTCTGGTGGCGATTGCATCTCAGCTGATTGATGGTTCAGAATCAAAGCTGGTGGTGCAAAACATCGGTCTGGAACCGACGACATGGCGTACAGGCGAAGTTATCGCAAGGGCGGATTCAACAGATGACCAGGCGACTCAGGTAGCTAAAGTGATGACAACTCAGGTAAGTCATAACACTTTAAATCATGTAGACGTATCTTCTATGAGTGTGGGCGACATCTCAACGGCGGATCTACGTAAACTACAAACATTATTGACAAAGATGGCTCACTGTTTCTCTTCGGGTGACGGCGACTTAGGGTTAACACAGTTAGGTAAAATGGAGATCAAATTAATGTCAGAGAAGCCCGTTTATTATAGACCTTATCGCTTGTCTCAGGCAGAGAGGCAATTGGTAAGAGAAAAAGTTCGGGTACTCCTAGATAGTGGGGCAATCAGAGAATCAAGCTCACCATATGCGAGTCCTATCATTCTAGTTCCAAAGAAAGATGGCGATGTCCGAATGTGTGTCGATTATAGGGCGCTTAATCGAATCACAATAAGGGACAGGTATCCACTCCCGTCGATAAGTGATCAACTTGATAAATTGGGCGGCTCATGCTATTATACAACACTAGATTTGGCGCAGGGGTATCACCAGGTGCCAATTCATGAGAATTCCATATCTAAAACGGCGTTTATTACTCCAGACGGACAATACGAATATCTTCGTGTGCCGTTTGGATTGGCGAATGCCCCAGCTGTGTTTCAGCGTATCATAAATAGTATGCTGGCGAAGCTATCATCTGAGAAGCAACATAAGATATTGGCGTACATGGACGACTTGTTGATCCCTTCGGCGACAATAGAGATAGGGTTAAATCTCTTAGAAGGCGTTCTAGAACTAGTGGCGGAGGCGGGACTGAAATTGAACCTGGCAAAATGTTCTTTCTTGAAAAGTGAGCTAGAATATTTGGGTCATGAGATAAGTGCGCAGGGGCTTAGACCAGGCGTTCGTAAAACAAAGGCGGTGGCTGATTTTCCAGAGGTAACAGACTTGCATAGGCTGAGGCAGTTTCTTGGGCTGGCAAGTTACTTCAGAAAATTTATCAAGAACTTTGCATTGGCGGTGAAACCATTGACAGAGCTCACAAAGAAAGATACACCCTGGCAATGGAAGGAGAAACAAAGGGAAGCGTTTACAAAAATTAAACAACTTTTATGCGAGCGACCGGTGTTAGCACTGTATGACAGTAAGGCTCGCATCGAAATTCACACCAATGCTTGTAAGATGGGAATCGGCAGAATTCTTTTGCAAGAACAGGCGGATAAATCTTGGCGACCAGTTTTCTATTTTAGTAGAACTACTACACCGGCGGAACAGAAATACGACAGTTACGAGTTGGAGACATTGGCACTAGTGGCGACTGTGCGGCAATTCAGGGTATATCTCATAGGCGTGTCTTTTAGGGCGGTCACTGATTGTGCTTCACTTCGGGCGACTTTGGCGAAAAGGGACTTAGTGCCACGCATAGCACGATGGTGGATAGACTTGCAAGAATACGAAATGGAGATAGAGTACAGGCCGGGCAAGAGGATGCAGCATGCCAATGCGCTTAGTAGAAATCCGGTGAATGTACATCTAATATCACTCAACGAGGGCGACTGGCTTCTAACGGTGCAACTGCAGGATGATAGAGCTCAGAAAATAGTGGCGATGCTCACAGATGGAGAAGCAGAAGGCGACATAAAGGCGAACTACAAAATAGTAGACGGGCGATTATATAGACGAACAGCGAATGGCAGGCGGCTATACGTGCCAGATATGGCTAAATTTAGTCTAGTGCGTAGACATCATGATGATATTGGACACCCCGGATTCGAGAGGTGTCTACAACTAATACAAGAAACTTACTGGTTTCCAAAAATGAGGCGATTCATAAAGAAATATGTGCGAGCATGTTTGGCGTGTGCTTATGGTAAGGGTGAATATGGGCGTAAAGAGGGGCGGTTGCATCCCATCGAAAAGGTGGCGGAGCCTTTCGATACCATACATATAGACCATTTAGGTCCATTTGCCAAAAGCACCAAGGGTAATCAGTATGTGTTGATGATAGTGGATGCGTTCACTAAGTTTACCATAGCGAAACCTACGAAAACTGTAAAGTTGGCGGAAACAATTTCAGTATTGCGGGCGGTATTTGGCGATTTCGGGAACCCACGGCGTATAATATCAAACAGAGGATTGGCGTTTACTAGCAAGGCGTTCGCGGAATTTGTAACAGCAAAGGGAATCAGACATGTGAAGAATGCTATTGCCACACCCAGGGCAAATGGGCAAGTGGAAAGACAAAATCGGACTATAATCAATGCGATTGAGACGAGTGCTGATTCAGAGATAACTTGGGATGCCAAATTACCCGATATTGTGTGGGGAATGAACAGCTGTGTGAATGCGAGTACAAAATTTTCACCAGAACAGTTGTTGTTCTCCCATCAAAATGGCGTGGTGGCGGATCTTACACATGGCGTGCAGGCGGCAAATAATGAAGAGCACTTTGAAACCGAAGATAGTAATGGCGGAATGGAAAGAGGAGTTCCAACAGGCAGAGCTGAGGAGGCGATGCCACGTAATCCATTTCGACAAGAAAATGCAGGCGAGCTCTTATTGGCCATGCAAACAGGAGACAGTCGAGGAGACTACTCAAGCGGAGGCAAGAGGCGTCACAAAATCTGCAGAAAGCTGGAGAAAACTTCAGCTATCAATTTAACAAAAGGCGAAAGATAAATACCTATACATTTGCATATAACAAGGGCGATTTGGTGCTATGGCGAAAAGCGGGTACTTGCACCAATGAAAGAGGCGTAAATAGGAAGATGACCAATAAGTTCGATGGTCCTTATCGTGTCGTTAAAGTGTTACCAAATGATAGATACATTATAGGCACGGTTAAAGGTATACGCGGGTATAAAACTTTCAGGCGACGGTGGCAGTTGACCCACTGCGCAGATACTATGGCGTGCAATCATCGGGTAATTAGCACTCTAAAGGCGATTTTGAAGAAGGCGGCTAGGCGAGCCGTTGAGCAATCAAGAGACGGGCGTTAACTAGTCACAACTGTAAAGTGATAAATTTTAGTTACTAGACAGGCGCTCACCAAACTATGCCTATAATTAATGGGGACATTAATTTTTTCAGGATGGCCGATTGTAACACGAACAAAATAATTCAACTGAATAGCCACACAAGCGGTAACCCCACAACGACACACCGAAGGAACGGCGAACTCGGTGTGTAAACAATGAACGATATCGGGCGATGGGCGCAAGGCGAAGGCAGAGTAGAGTGGCAACGGCGGATGCGCACTCACTTTAAGTCTGGCGATCATCCGTGGCGGATGTGCATTATTATAAACGGGCGGTTTCCCTATCTGTTGTATCGGTTGTATCTGTGGTTATTCAGTGCGAGAATAAAGAGATTGGCATTTCTAAACATTTAAAACGGTGTTTTTATTAAAGCTTATGGGATTTTTTGAATAGTGAACTCTTATAATAGTTTATTTCTATAGTTACAGTTAGCACACCCCTGCATGCCTTAAACACGTTCGAGGTCAAAAGTACAAAAGTACGTTACAGTCACGTAATATGAATTGGCTTGTAAAATGTAAGTGGGTAAGACATTTTAATTATGTTTTTTTATCCATCTGAGTAGTATCACGAAGAGCAGGGAGGCGATATTTATATTGCAAAATAAGCGCTTGCTACAAAACCCTCGGATTGCGGGCGTAGCCATCTACATATATTCCGGTTTCATTTATTAAATCATCCAACGTTTTCTCCTGTAATGTGAGTAGATCAGAACCCAGATGTGGATTGCATGCGCTACTCTTTACTGAGAATATAGCAAAGTCTTCTAGCTGCTTATGTATTCCGGGGAATGATTCCCCGTCGGACTTACTTTGGACCGCTTCTTTACGTAGGCCTAACAATTGTTGAACACGTATTGCAAAGGTAAGAAAAGTTTCCTGCGGGTGCTGTTTAGTTGTTAATAACTTATTAATCAAGTCCTGGTATGTTTCTCGCAGTAAATATCTTGGATAGGGAATATCCTGAAAATCATCAAAATTTGATAAAGTTTTGTTGGTAAACAGGAGGTAAGCCTCTTATCTCAGACGGATCTGAACAATATTCAGAAACACACTTTTGTCTTGTTGACCCAAGCAATTCAGTACTTGAGCACAGTACGCAAGAACGCTCGAAGTTCCGGAACTATTTTGGGGTGTTCTTCCTCCAAAAATATTGGTAGAAGCTGGGCTGTTAACTTTCGTATTTAACCGACATTTTAAGACTTAATACTTCCGAGTCACTTGAATTGCGTTCACTATTCACAATCTCACCATTTTGATCACACGCGATTGTTTCGGAAAACGTTGACTCACACAATAATTTACGTAACCAACTTAAATTAAAGTCCCTATCTAAAATGTTCCTTACGCTATTGCTAAAACTAATACCTTCTGAATTAAAACTTGAAAATCCGGCGAACTGCTCTAACTTTTCTTTTAAATTTTGACAAAATTTCCTGGATTTATTAATTTTAGTTAAACGCTCTTCTTGAGTATTTTCCAGTAATTTATTAAGTTTATCCAAATCTCCTATCTCGAATTCACCCGATTTTCTTGCTTTTACATTTAACAAATGAAGGTACTCACCTAGATTTAAATGCTTCCCTTTGATGATTTTCCTGCCCCTCAGCTCTAGCAGGCCGGAAGTCGACATTCGTAATCCTCGATCTGCTGACATAAACTTCGTTGAACTCCTTATTGTAATGCCCGGCAGACTTCATGTCCTATAGTTGGGGATTCCAGGTCTTCTTAAACAGTATTGCCCACTTTTTGCCAAATATCTTCGCTCTAAAGCCGGCAAGTACTTACCGTCGTGGGACTTCTAATTTGGTTTATATTATTAACATTAATATTATTAAAAATTGAATTAATTAATTATTAATTTGATACTATTTATATTTATTACAATATTTCCCTTTCTATTACGTTATTAGTCCTTATCTCACTATTGTTATTCCACTATTATCCTTTCTAATAATTTATTAATCCTTATTTCACTATTGTTATTTCAATATTGTCCTTTGTAATACTTTACTAATCCTTATTCCACTTTTGCCCTTTTTATACCCTTCACGGATGTGATAGGGTATACTAACTTTGTCAAGAAGTTTGCAACGCACAGAAGAAAGCATCTCCGACCATACAAACTATATATACGAGTATTCTTGGTCAGTATGATGAGATGATTCGATTAAGCTTTGGCCTTCTGTCTGTCTGTTTCTATGCAAACTAGTCAAACTAGTTTTGAAGCTATCGAGCTGAAATTTTGTACAAAGATTTCTTTCCATTTCACGCTGTAAATATGTCGGAACCAGCAGAATCGGACCACTACGTCATAAGCCGCCATAGGAAAGACCGGTCCAAAAATTCGTCTTTGTGAGAAAAACTTTTTTATTTCTAAAGATATCTTTTTCAAATTTCACACTAATCAGTAGTATTGAGATAATCTCCCAAAAGCAACTCTGTTGTAAAAAATTCCCCGTCAAGAAAAACCTCTCAACCGCAAAAAGGATTGATATATGAATATAATACCGCCAAAGTACTCGTAGCTTCGCGCCCCACTCTAGGGTTGGCATATTGAACGCTGATTGAATTAGTAAATTTCTTTCAAAGCTGATTGGCGGGGAGCTTCATAGCCATAGACAAAATGACAGTGATAATGACAACGATGTCGTTCTGATAAAATGATGGTTATGTAGTTGCGTGCGGATCATGCTGTAGGCTCTTATGCCAAGTATTATTGGCTTCTCGCCCGGATCTCGCTATAAAGCTTTCGCCTTACAAAAGACTAAAAATGCACTTCAGGCCAGAAGTGATAAATAGACCATTTTCTACACCGTTTTTCTTCAGATTGTTCAACTTATTTTGTTTAATGGAAGCTCCCCGCCAATCAGCTTTGAAAGAAATTTACTAATTCAATCAGTGTTCAATATGCCAACCCTAGAGTGGGGCGCGAAGCTACGAGTACTTTGGCGGTATTGTATTCATATCAATCCTTTTTGCGGTTGAGAGGTTTTTCTTGGCGGGGAATTTTTTTCACAACAGAGTTGTTTTTGGGAGATATATCTTTATCAAATTTCATATTATTCAATTATATTGACATCAAATTTAGTTGAAATCGGCCCGCTATTTCATATACCCCTCATAGGAACAGCGAAATCGGAACAAGTTTTACTATCATACTAATTTCAAAGTAGCAAATGCACCAGAAGTAGCAACGAAGGTATGATGCCTTACATGATACCTTCCTTATTAGTCTTATTACTTTCGCCACTTTCTATGATATTTATCTCGCTAATGTCTTTATTCCCCATTGTTATACCCTTCACGGATGTGATAGGGTATATTAACTTTGTCAGGAAGTTTGCAATGCACAGAAGGAAGCATCTCCGACCATATAAACTGTATTTATTCTTGATCAGTATGATGAGACGAGTCGATTAAGCTTTGTCCGTCTGTCTGTCTGTCCGTCTGTCTGTCTGGTTCTATGTAAACTAGTCCCTCAGTTTTAAAGCTATCAAGCTGAAATTTTGTACAAAGCCTTCCTTATATTGCACGCTGTAAATATGTCGGAACCAACGAAATCGGACCACTACGTCATATAGCTGCCATAGGAACGACCGGTCCAAAAATTAGTCTTTGTGAGAAAAACTTTTTTATTTCTAAATCAATCTTTTTCAAATTTCACACTAATCAATAGAATCTCTAGTCAAATCATATTTCCGAATTTGGTGGAAATTTGACTACTCTATCATATAGCTGTCATAGGAACGACCGTTCCAAAATCCGGCTTTTGTTAGGAAAACTTTTTTATTTCTGAAGATATCTTTACCAAATTTCATATTATTCCATCATATTGACTACCAAATCATGTCCCTAAATTTGGTTGAAATTGGCTCACTATTCCATATACCTCTCATAGGAACAGTGAAACCGGAACAAGTTTTACTACTAATTTCAAAGTGGCAAATGCACCATAAGTAATAGAAGGTATGATACCCTTCACGCTTCGCGTGAAGGCTAGCTTGTTTTTATTTACTTTTCATATCACTAATGTCTTTATTGATTCATTATCATCTTCAATATTGGCATTGTTTTTATTCGATGACTTGTCTTTTAACCACTAATATTATTACTTTTTATACCCTAGACTTCTAGTATAGGGTATATTGTTTTTGTCACGACGGAAATATGTAACACCTTAAGGCGAAATTCACACACACGACACCGCGCTGCACGGCTGCTTGAAGCACAATAACCAAGCATAGTCGATCGTATCGTATGCTGAGTGATAAGTGTGAATCCGCCCATTAGATGCTGTGTATCTCGACAGAAATTTCAAGCAGTCGTGCAGCGCGGTGCCGTGTGTGTGAATTTCGCCTTAAGGAGGATCCGGAGGTATAGCAATGTATATACAGGGTGTCCCAAACCCCAACGTCAACCCGGAAACCGGTGATAGGCCAAGTGGTGGCAGTTATCAGAAAAGTATTCAAAAAAGTCTGCGTCAATTATTTTTTGACTAATAGACATTCAAAAAAGAATTGGAAAAATTCATACCCTGTGATAATTTTTTATGTACTGTTATTAAAATACAAATTTTCATTTTTGTTTTTTTTTTTTATAAAGCAACCCTGATTAACTGTTCTTTAAATTACAATCTAAAAGTAAAAAATTACTGTATTGGTTTTAAATCAAATATGACTTTTTTCCCCAATTTTGTACTCAAAATTATCACTTATCCCAACTTCAACTGACTGCACTGTAAAAAAAATATACCACGCGGTTTTGGCAAGTAACTGTAAAAGATGGCGCATTTTATCCAGATTCCAAAATGGTACGACATATGTAGCACATGTAACCTTATGAATGATTTAGTGATTCAGTAACAATTTGATTATAGGACGCATTTAATTGCCATTATGCCATACAGATACAGTGCGCGGGAATATGCTATCATGCATCTTATTTATGGGGAATGCAAATGCAATGCTAGTGCTGCAGCCAGACTTTATTGTGAGAGATATCCAAATGCTGAACGTTATCCGGATCACCGAATATTTATAAACGTACACCAGTCATTCTCAGAAAGTTGAATTCCACACCACATGACAGGAGAGTCAAATTCCATCATGCCCTACGAGGAGGAAGTCTTACAAGCAGTCGAACAAGACCCCCAGTGCCCCAGTACGTGCAATTGAATGTAGCACAGGAGTACCCAAAAGTACAGTACAACGAATTCTACGGAGAAACAAGATGCACCCGTATCATGCTCAACGAGTTCAAAGTCTGCTACCTCGAGATTATCCGCAGAGAGTACAATTTTGTCAAAGGATGTTGCGTGAGTACAGAGAAGATCCCCGATTCTTTGACAAAATTCTATGGACCGATGAATCCACATTTTCTAAAGATGGTTGCATTAACCTCCACAATTTACACGAGTGGCACATTGAAAATCCACATTTAATGCGGCAAAATAGAGCGCAGCATCGCTTTAAAGTGAACATGTGGACTGGAATTTTAAATGGCCAAATTATTGGACCATTCGAGCTTTCGGAGAACTTAAATGCCGAGACATATTTGGATTTTTTAATGAATCATTTACCCAATTTATTGGAAGACGTGCCACTCAGTACTTTTGCAAATATGTGGTATCAGCACGATGGCTGCCCAGCGCATTATGCCCGTACAGTAAGAGAGTTCCTCGATCGAGAATATCCCGAGAGGTCGATAGGGCGGTCTGGTACAACTTCGTGGCACTTCGGCACGTTCACCTGACCTAAATCCCCTCGATTTTTATACCCTAGACTTTTAGTATAGGGTATATTGTTTTTGTCACGACGGAAATATGTAACACCTTAAACGAGGCTCCGGAGGTATAGCAATGTATAAATATAAATGCTCAGTGTCACCTCCTGATTCGATTTAGCCATGTCTGTCCGTCTGTCTGTCTGTCTGTCTGTCTGTCCGTTCGCACGATAACTTTCGATAGAATGAAGCTAGAGGCTTGAAATTTTAGTAAAATGTTGGAAGTATAATCTTCTTGGTTGGTATTGAAAATGGGCATGATAAGGCCAAGAGAACGCCTACCTCCCCTATATATGTAAAATAATTAAATGTATCTATAACTCCCGATTAAATAAACATGAAAAGCACTAGCTTTTGTAAATTGCTCGTGAGGATAATCCTCTACCCTCCTGGAAAAATAAACTCGATCAGTTGAAAACTAATGGTAATTTTCTTACAAAGAGCCCCGTACTACCCTACTTTTCGGGTTTTTTGTCTATAACTCTTCAACCAATTGATGTAGACACCTGATTTTTGGCATGTAACCCTTGGGTAAAAAGCTGCTTGAGTTCTAGTAAGTTAGGCATAATCGGATCAAAGGAACGCCTACCTCCCCTACAAATTTCAAAAAATTAAACATTCTTTTAATTACGATAACTTTCGATAGAATAACACTAGCGAGTTGAAAATTTGACAAAATGTTGCTAGTAAGATCTACTTGGTTGGTATTGAAAATGGTTAAGATCCCACCCAAGCAACCCCTACCTCCCCTACAAATGCATCTTCAAATAAGCGATAACTTTTGACAGAATTAAGCCAGCGACTTAAAGATTTGGTCAAATGATTGAAGTGAGATCAAGTTAGTTGGCATTCAAGATGGGTTAGATCCGACCTAAGGAACCCCTACCTCCCCTAGAAATGAAACTTAAAATAAGCGATAACTTACGACAAAATAATGCTAGCGACTTAAAATTTTGGTCAAATGTTTGTAATAGGATCCAGTTGGCTAATATTGAAAATACGTAAAATCTGACCAACGAAACCCCTACTTCCCCTACAAATGAAACTTCAAATAAGCGATAGCTTTCGATAGAGTGAAGCTAGAGACTTGAAATTTTGTTTGAATGTTTGTAGCATGATCTTGTTTGTTGGTGGCAATAATGAGCAAGATCCGACCCAAGGAACCCCTATCTCCCCTACAAGTGAAACTTCAAATAAGCGATAACCTTCGATAGAGTGAAGCTAGGGACTTGAAATTTTGTTTAAATGTTAGTAGCATGATCTTATTTGTTGGTGGCAATAATGAGCTAGATCCGACTCAAGAAACCCCTACCTCCCCTACAAGTGAGACTTCAAATAAGCAATAACTTTCGATGGAATGAAGCTAGCGACATGAAAAATTCGACAAATCTTTGTAGGATGGGTTAGTTAATTGATTTTGATAATGGTCAAGATCCTCCTGAATGATTGGGTATCACCCCTAGGCCTGTACAAGTCTAGGGTATATACACTTCGGACTCCGGGCCGGTGGTTTATTTTCAACTTTGCACCGCTGATAAAAATAAAACACTCACTATTAGAATAATAAACAAAATATCGCTTCCAAATATTGAAATTTTCGCATCTGCCTTAAAAAATTCAAAAACAACAAAATTATAACGTTACTAATATTTAATTGTACACGTGGCATTGAAGATTTATTTTCAGAGTAAACATTATAAAAATAGCTGATAATAGTGACATTTTGAAATGCATAACTTCAATTATAGTACTAGAAGTGCGTTTTTTTTACCATCGTGTAGAGTGACTCATGGGGTCAACTTGCAAGATTCAATGTATATTCTAGGGTTTTTTTATTGTCGATAAGAAATTCTACCAATGAATTTTACGAATATAAATTTTTACGTACAAATTAACATTTTTGAAATAACTTTTAGCCAAGCTTTCGGTCATCTGTATAAACATTCAGTACAAATAAGATTTTATTTTGGATAGTATGTTGTTAGCACACCCTGTGCAATAGGCAAAAACCCACTTCAATCTACAGAAGCTGATCACCTAACTTACCTTCTGATGGCCGCGTAGCTGTCGTAGGATGTCTATTCTTTCCACTATCAGGTCTGTGAATGAGAGGTGGTGGCGGTTTTCTGGTTGATGTGGTAGGGAGCAATCCAATCGACGCCTGGGATGACTCTGGTTCTGGTGCTAAAAATAAAATAAATAAATATAATATTCGTAGATAAATTTAGATAAAAGTATTCTGAAGAACACTCTTTGTAACAAAGCGAAAGTTTTTTGCCTGAGGAATAGTTGCCAGTAACAATATATAAGAAGATAGATTATTGTCTGTTCGGGCATCACATGAAAATCGCTAATCTGATTGAAGCTCAATTTAAAAAAAAAAACCAGGCCAGACCAGGAGTCCGAAGCGTATATACCCTAGACTTGTACAGACCTAGTGGTGACACCAAAAGTAATAATTGGCAACGACCATGCATTAAAAATGAGTTTCCTATATAGCAAGTTTATAGGGGAGGTTGGCACTCATTCAGGGAGATCTTGACCATTCTCAAAATGAATTAACTAACCCATTCTACAAATATTTGTTGAATTTTTCAAGTCGCTAGCTTCATTCCATCGAAAGTTATTGCTTATTTGAAGTCTCACTTGTAGGGGAGGTAAGGGTTCCTTGGGTCGGATCTTGCCCATCATTGCCACCAACAAATTAGATCACCCTAGAAACATACAAACAAAATTTTAAGTCTCTAGCTTCACTCTATCGACAGATATCGCTTATTTGAAGTTTCGTTTGTAGGGGAAGTAGGGGTTTCGTTGGTCGGATTTTACGCATTTTCAATATTAGCCGACTGGATCCTACTACAAACATTTGGGCAAAATTTCAAGACGCCAGCTTTATTTTGTCGTAAGCTATCGCTTGTTTTAAGTGTCATCTCTAGGGGAGGTAGGGGTTCCTTAGGTCGGATCTAACCCGTCTTTAATGCCAACTAACTCAATCTCACTTCAAACATTTGACAAAAATTTCAAGCTGCTGGCTTCATTGTATCAAAAGTAATCGCTTATTCGAAGTTTCATTTGAAGGGGAGGTAGGGGTTCCTTGGGTCGGATCTTGCCCATTTTCAGTGCTAACTAATAAGACCTTACTACCAACATTCTACCAAATTTTCAACTTGTTAGTGTCATTCTATCGAAAGTTATCGTAATTAAAATAATATTTAATTTTTTGAATTTTGTAGGGGAGGTAGGCGTTCCTTTGATCTGATTATGCCCAACTTCCCCAAACGTTAGCAGCTTCTCACCCCAGGGTTACATGCCAAAAATCAGATGTCTACGTCAATTAGTTCAAGAGTTATGGACAAAAAACCTGAAAAGTAGGGTAGTACGGGGCTCTTTGTAAGAAAATTACCGTTAGTTTTCAATTGATCGATTTCATTTTTCCAGGGGAGTATAAGATTACCATCACGAGCAATCTACCAAAGCTAGAGGTTTTCATGTTTATTTAATCGGGAGTTATAAATACATTTAATTATTTTACATATGTAGGGAAGGTAGGCGTTCTCTTGGCCTGATCATGCCCATTTTCAATACCAACCAACTAGATCATACTTCCAACATCTAGTCAAAATTTCAAGGCTCTAGCTTCATTCTATCGAAAGTTATCGTGCGAACGGACGGACAGACAGACAGACAGACAGACATGGCTTAATCGAATCAGGAGGTGACCCTGATCATTTATATATATACATTGCTATACCTCCGGAGCCTCCTTTAAGGTGTTACATATTTCCGTCGTGACAAAAACAATATACCCTATACTAAAAGTCTAGGGTATAATAAGGCTTAATTTGCAGAAACATATAGTTTTTATTTCATCGGGTTTACCGATCAAAAGATATCCGTATTTGAAAGTATTCAAAATATCATTATTATTATCAAAAAGGGGGACAAAAGACCTTTTCCATAGTCCTCCACGTGGGCGCCCCCCCCCCCCCCCCCCCGGTAACGCCAGTGTTTAAAATCGCTGACAGCCAAGCCTTAGCGATAAGTTACATAGTTTGAAAAAAGGCAGATAGCTGTAGCCTGAATGGCTGACCAACACCTAAGCGTCTCAGGTTTAGTAGGATGGAATGACTTGCGTAGTTGGACCTGCAACATAGTTGTGTGAACTCTAGCACGTTTATTAAACCATCTCAAGCAGCTATCTTCCGAGACCATCCCCCGAATGGGGTTAAGCGATGTGCTGACAACTAGTCCTTGTAAAAACCACTCCACGTCAAGAAACCTGGAACAAAAGCCTCGGATTGGACGGATCAACAACGACGACCATGCAAACGACCAAAGGATTATTCTTTCGGATCCTGAAATGTACGCTCCCTGAACAAACCTGGGGCCGAGAAGGCCCTCCTTCATCAGGCCGAAAAGTACAAACTGAGCATTACTGCAGTCCAGGAAACAAATTGGCTTGGCAGCGAGATCAATGACAAGAAATCGCACACAATTTTTACACGTGGCAAGCCATCGGGCGGCAAGGAGTTTGGAGTAGCATTTATAGTAAATAATCACCTCAAGCCGCACATTACTGACTTCAAACCCATAAATGAACGGCTATGTGCGATTCGCATTAGTACTCGATTCTTCAATTCCTGGCTCATCAATGTGCACGCCCCCACTGAAGTTAAAAAATGCGCAGTAAAAGACGAGTTCTACACGCACCTTGAGACTCTCTCCGACTCACTTCCAACAAACGACGTCAAATTGCTACTGGGAGACTTTAACGCCAAAGTCGGAAATTAAAGTTGGCACCGGGGGACCACTGGAGGCCACAGTCTCTATGAAAAATGTATTGACACGTCCTCATTTGCAGGAGATGGGCGTCTAGTGTGATGGATGTCCGCTCCTATCGAGGAGCAAACTGCGACTCAGATCATCACTTGGTGAAGACGTCCTACAAATGCAGTATTTCCTCACTGCACCAATTGAGAATCAGCCCTCCCAAAATCGTTGCGGTTGATAAGCTTCTGAGCGATGTTACGGCGGTGGCGTATACTACCGCCCTTGAGGAAAGTTTACCGCCTATGCAACACAACATCACCAACACAGGCGTCCATGGGTTCTGGGAAGAACTCAAGAGTACCATCAGGGATGTCGCAGAGAAGGTCGTGGCATATAAGGCCCGACGAGCGCGAAATGACTGGTTTGACGAAGAATGCAAAAACTCACTTGACGCGAAAAACGAGGCCTGCAGACAATGGATTCAACGAGGAACCAGAGGCAGAGGAGAAAAATATGATGAGCTACGGCGAATATCGAATATAATAATTAGACGTAAGAAACGTAAATACTTTAACGAGCAGTTACTGAATATAAACGAAAACTTAGCTAATAGGAACACCAGACAAGCGTACAAACTAGTAAATACAATCAAGAACGGCTACCAACCCAGGACTAGCCTTTGAAAAGACAAGGATGGAAACATCATCTGTAGGAGAACCAAATATTGCATCGCCCACTGTATGTGAATAAAGGAGATACATCTTGAGTTTTTTGAGTAGTCCGGATGGCGCAACGGTTAGCACGTTGGCCTTCAACGCACTGGGCCCCGGTTCGATTCTGGGGATTTACGTGTCGGACTATGAGCCCACTCAGCTATTAAATGAGTACCCATTATGGGGTAAATAACTCGGTTGAGCGTGTTGCTCAAAACCGTCACGATCTAGAAAATAAGATGATGCTGACCCATCTCGAGGCCGTGGTTCAAATTGGAGTGTTGCGCCAGTTATTTATTTTATCTTGAGTTTTGACAGAAACAGACGTGTTTTTTTATTTCCTACATTTTCAGAAGTGGGATCGGAACGCCAAATCTCCAGTAGTGAGATTCTATGCGTAGAGTTCACTTGCTTGATTTCGAGTAGTGACGATCGATTCGTAGGAATTCTATACGTCGAATTCGAGTGTGCTAGAGACGTGTGCGGTACGCGAATATTCCGCTTATGCTGTGTTTTGCTAGACAGCGGCTGGGCGATTTGCGTCTGCGGCTCGAGAGCAATTGATTCATCATTCAATGTCGGGGTTTTGTATGAAAATAGTACTAGTATATTGGGCAGGTTGTCTATGCAATCAAGGATTTTTATATGTACGTGAGGAGAATGGATGGAAAGAGACGAATGTACTGTAGATGTAGAATCCTTCGGTGGCAGCGAGGACATTCGAGAAAGGATACTTTTGGCAGTGAAGCGAAATACGGTCAATATGGGTGTCATATGAATCGGGGTGGACACCCAAATATCCAGGAGTAGTGCGGATGGCATTTCGAGTCCTTCGGTGGCGAAAAGGACATTCAAGAAAGTCAATTGAAATATGGGCAATATGGGTGTCATATGAACCGGGGTGAAGAGGCGAATGCCTAGGAGTACTATGGATGGCATTCCAGATCCTTTTAGGGTTACTTTTAGCAATGGATGGCATTCCAGATCCTTTTAGGGTTACTTTTAGCAATGATGCGAAATACGGTCAATATGGGTGTCATATGAATCGGGGCGGACACCCGAATATCCAGGAGTAGTGCGGATGGCATTTCGAGTCCTTCGGTGGCGAAAAGGACATTCAAGAAAGTCAATTGAATTATGGGCAATATGGGTGTCATATGAACCGGGGTGAAGAGGCGAATGCCTAGGAGTACTATGGATGGCATTCCAGATCCTTCGGTGGCGACAAGGATATTCGAAAAAGGATACTTTTAGCAATTATGCGAAATACGGTCAATATGGGTGTCATATGAATCGGGGTGGACACCCGAATATCCAGGAGTAGTGCGGATGGCATTCCGGATCCTTCGGTGGCGAAAAGGACATTCAAGAAAGTCAATTGAAATATGGGCAATATGGGTGTCATATGAACCGGGGTGAAGAGGCGAATGCCTAGGAGTACTATGGATGGCATTCCGGACCCCTCGGTGGCAACAAGGACATTCGAAAAAGGATAGTTTTGCTGGTAAGTCGGAATATGGGCAATATGGGTGTCGTATGAATCGGGGTGAAAAGACGAATGTCCAGGAGTAGTGTAGATGGCATTTCAACTCCTTCGGTGGCGAAAAGGACATTCACGAAAGTCAAGTGAAAAATGGGCAATATGGGTGTCATATGAACCGGGGTGAAGAGGCGTAGATGTAGATAGCATTTCGAGTCCTTCGTCTACTTGCGCAGCATTTACTCGAAAATGGTGGTGCGGACCAGAACAACGCTCGTTCTATTAACCAGGCTAAATGCGCATACGGCATGCTGTCGAAAATCTGTCAGGGTAGTTGTATCAGCATCAACATCAAGCTGATATTTTTTCGCTCTCGGGTACTGTCTGTAGTTTTGTATGGGTGCAGTACATGGAAAATTTCCGTAGGAGTTACCAGAAAGCTACACTCCTGCGCGCCATCGTACTCTGTTCTGGGGAATAGAGTGAAGCTTACAACAGACTTACCCAGCGCGCTACACTCCTTTGCCACAGATCGTCGCCATGTGGACCCCCTTTTGGTCGGCCTTGGTTGGAAACGGGGTTCTATTTCATGACATGCAAAGAAGTACATTTATCACTCTTCCGCAATGTGTGACCTGCCCACTGCTATTTTCGCCTGCATATCAATTCGTCGATTGGCATCTGCTCCGTACGCCCGTAGCTCTTCATTTGATATTGTTTTAGGCCAGAAAATTCTTATAATTCGACGAAGAAATGGGTTGACGAATACTTGCAGCTTTTTGGTAACTCTTACTGGAACTTTCCATGTACCGCTACCATACACAAGCGCGTTCTGCATATAGGTAAGGTGTCGGGGGACTTTGAGATTCCTAGTGAAGTTCGGCAGGGTTGCATTCTCTCAACGATCCTATTCCTCACAGTGATCGGCGATGTGTTGCATGCAACCCTATCCGGACTAGACAGAGGAATTCAATGGATTTTGACATCTTATCTACAACATCTTGATTATGCTGACAACATGTGTCTACACTCTCAAATCATGTATCTGTCCGCAATGGCGTTAGATCTCGAGAAGGAGGCAAGCGAGGTTGGGCTAAAGATTAATACCAACAAGGTAAAGGTTCTTAGCCCGCCATTGCGAAAAAGAAATCCGATACCTATTGCCATCAATATTCATGGCCAACCTGTGGAGAAAGTGGACAATTTCATCTACCTGGGAAGCATTGTTGCCGAAAAAGGTGATACGGAGCAGGGCATCGCTCGTCGTATCAACCAGGCTAAATGCGCATACGGCATGCTCTCCAAAATCTTACAAAGGAGTTATCTCAGCACCAAGACCAAGCTGGGCCTGTTTCGCTCCCTGGTAATTTCTGCGCTTGTGTATGGTAGCGGTACATGGAAAGTTCCAGTAAGAGTTACCAGAAAGCTGCAAGTATTCGTCAACTCATGTCTTCGTCGAATTATAAGAATTTTTAGGCCTAAAACAATATCAAATGAAGAGCTAAGTTGGCGTACGGGGCAGATGCCAATCGACGAATTGATATGCAGGCGAAAATAGCAGTGGGTAGGTGACACATTGCGGAAGAGTGATAAATGCACTGCTTTGGATGTCATGAAATAGAACCCCGTTTCCAACCAAGGCCGACCAAGAGGGGATCCACATTGCGACGATCTGTGGCAAAGGAGTGTAGCGCACTGGGTAAGTCTGTTGTAAGCTTCACTCTATTCCCCAGAACAGAGTACGATGGCGCGCAGGAGTGCAGCTTTCTGGTAACTCCTACGGAAATTTTCCATGTACTGCACCCATACAAAACTACAGACAGTACCAGAGAGCGAAAAATATCAGCTTGATGTTGATGCTGATACAACTACCCTGACAGATTTTCGACAGCATGCCGTATGCGCATTTAGCCTGGTTGATAGAACGAGCGTTGTTCTGGTCCGCACCACCATTTTCGAGTAAATGCTGCGCAAGTAGACGAAGGACTCGAAATGCTATCTACATCTACACCTCTTCACCCCGGTTCATATGACACCCATATTGCCCATTTTTCACTTGACTTTCGTGAATGTCCACCGAAGGAGTTGAAATGCCATCTACACTACTCCTGGACATTCGTCTTTTCACCCCGATTCATACGACACCCATATTGCCCATATTCCGACTTACCTTTTTCGAATGTCCTTGTCGCCACCGAAGGGTCCGGAATGCCATCCATAGTACTCCTAGGCATTCGCCTCTTCACCCCGGTTCATATGACACCCATATTGCCCATATTTCAATTGACTTTCTTGAATGTCCTTTTCGCCACCGAAGGATCCGGAATGCCATCCGCACTACTCCTGGATATTCGGGTGTCCACCCCGATTCATATGACACCCATATTGACCGTATTTCGCTTCACTGCCAAAAGTATCCTTTTTCGAATATCTTTGTCGCCACCGAAGGGTCCGGAATGCCATCCATAGTACTCCTAGGCATTCGCCTCTTCACCCCGGTTCATATGACATCCATATTGCCCATAATTCAATTGACTTTCTTGAATGTCCTTTTCGCCACCGAAGGACTCGAAATGCCATCCGCACTACTCCTGGATATTCGGGTGTCCACCCCTATTCATATGACACCCATATTGACCGTATTTCGCTTCACTGCCAAAAGTATCCTTTTTCGAATATCCTTGTCGCCACCGAAGGGTCCGGAATGCCATCCATAGTACTCCTAGGCATTCGCCTCTTCACCCCGGTTCATATGACACCCATATTGCCCATATTTCAATTGACTTTCTTGAATGTCCTTTTCGCCACCGAAGGACTCGAAATGCCATCCGCACTACTCCTGGATATTCGGGTGTCCACCCCGATTCATATGACGCCCATATTGACCGTATTTCGCTTCACTGCCAAAAGTATCCTTTTTCGAATATCCTTGTCGCCACCGAAGGATCCGGAATTCCATCTACACTACTCCTGGACACTCGCCTCTTCATCCCGGTTCATATGACACCCATATTCCCCATATATCGCTTCACTGCCAAAAATATCCTTTCTCGAATGTCCTCGCTGCCACCGAAGGATTCTACATCTACAGTACATTCGTCTCTTTTCATCCATTCTCCTCACATACATATAAAAATCCTTGATTGCATAGACAACCTGCCCAACATACTAGTACTATTTTCATACAAAACCCCGACATTGAATGATGAATCAATTGCTCTCGAGCCGCAGACGCAAATCGCCCAGCCGCTGTCTAGCAAAACACAGCATTACCGAAAACATTGTTTCAGTGCATACGCGTGCTGACAATACGTGTGAAAATGAGTGTACGGAACATGTCGGCGAAGGAATTGAAGGTCAAATTGAAATCGTTGGGTTTATACACAGCCGGGAAAAAAACCCGAACTTGAAGGACGCTTGGGTGAAGCCATTGTAACGGCATCTCACTGTGAAGGTGTGTGCGTGTGTGAAGACGTCGCTGGTGAAGTGCATCATAATGTGCAGAAGAGAGACAATGGCTGCGTTCCTGCGAGCGGATCAGGGTTAGACATTTCTCAAATTCTCCTCCATTTGCTTTCCCCTCCGGTAAATTTAGTACAGACAACTGACACTTTTGGATCTGACAATTTCCCCTCTGGATCTGAATATTTTTCCGGTCAATTTCTAAAATCAGCAATTTTGACAGTTCTCAGATGTCACCGGCGCCTACCGACGCGAAGTTAGCCCCCCCCCGCAATCTTACGGAATACGAATTTTTCAGTTCAGATCGTTTGTCGGTCGTTTGTCGGTGATTGTCGGTCACTTTAAAACGTTTGTCGGTCCGTAGTTACTGACTTATAGACGTATCAAATATTTGCGTTAAGTTGGCCCCTCCTGAACTTAAAAATCGCCGTTAGGGAAAACAACTTGTTGGATTTCGATGCAAAATCGTTTGTCGGTCACGTTTCTCGTTTGTCGGTTCTGAAAAATGAGTATTTATATAAGAAATTAGTAATTGAAGTTTTGCTTACGAGCTGTCAAGCGGTTCCCCGTAGAGCTTCTCTGTAAACGCAGCATGGTTTGGATCTGTGCTATGGAGAATTTTATATGCTCGGTGTAGACCTGCGACCAGCTGATTTGACGATCAGATGATTTGCGTCACCAATATCTTGTATTTCTAAAATCTGAACCAAAAGGAAAAAGAAGAAGCAGGTTCATCACGCCGTAAACGTCGTGTTGTAAAGTTGTGAACTTTCGTCATTTTACTGTGGGGATTGCGGAAGCTTACGACCCCAGCGATAAAAACAATATATGCTTTACATTCTGAAGGTCTGGGGCTTAAAAAATGTATACAAACTCATGTATTCATTTGAACGCATATGTCTGTTTGTTCATATTGGTTAAAATAGGAAGAGACTAAAAATTCGAAGTAAAGGGGTTTAATGGCATCGTTTTTTACACAAAACGCATATGGGTCTGGCCAGACCACATGCTTTACGAACATAATGTACACAACAAAACATCCTTCTGATTACTCCTTGTATGGGTTTTTTTAATTGAACTTTGTGACTGTTGCGTTACTTTGTACCCGCATTCCTTAATGAGCACATGGTTACAAAAAGATACTTTCGTCTATTGGGTATTTGCTCCACTAATGACTTTACTCGGTTTCTTAATTACCTGGGTTCAGTTTAAAATTTTGCAGACAGAAACGATTCGACAGTTTAAAATGCCTGAATCAGATTGAACGCAGAGTGCAGCAGCAGCGGCAGCGAAATACAAAGTTAGATATGCATTTCCCTTAACCTACCTAGATTGAATACAGCGGCAGCGACAGCGGCGAAAGCAGATCTACCTGTTGTTGTTGCTGCCGCTGCTTTCACATATTCCGGAATAGCATCGCTTAAGTTGTACAGTTGATTTGATGAGGTCTGATTGTAACGATTTGGCTCCTCAAACATATCAAATCCGATGAACGTTTATTCCAAACTGAAATCCAACAAGATATTTCCCATTTCAGAAACCATTCTTCTTCTTCTTTTTTATTGGCTTCCAACAAATCCAACAAGATATTTGGCTATGGTGCAAACCATCTGATCGTCAAAATCAGCTGGTTGCACATTTACGCATATAAAATCCTCCATAGCACAGATCCGAACCATGCTCCGTTTACAGAGAAGCTCTACAAACGGGAGACAGTATGACAGCTCGTAAGCAAAACTTTAATTACTAATTTCTTATATAAATACCCATTTTTCAGAACCGACAAACGAAAAACGTGACCGACAAACGATTTTGCATCGAAATCCAACAAGTTGTTTTCCCTAAGGCGGCTATTACACTATAAAAGTTCTTTTACAAATATCTTTAATGCACGATATTTTAAAAGAACTTTTATGAATGATATTAGCCGCCTAAGGGGGAAGGTGTGCAAGATTGTAAGAAAAGTACTTGAAACAAGCAACGTTCATGTCGCAAATCTTTTCTTAGGCGGCTATTACACTATAAAAGTTCTTTGAAAATGTCGTGCGACAAAGATATTTGTAAAAGAACTTTTATAGTGTAATAGCCGCCTAACGACGATTTTTAAGTTCAGGAGGGGCCAACTTAACGCAAATATTTGATACGTCTATAAGTCAGTAACTACGGACCGACAAACGTTTTAAAGTGACCGACAATCACCGACAAACGACCGACAAACGATCTGAACTGAAAAATTCGTATTCCGTAAGATTGGGGGGGCTAACTTCGCGTCGGTCCGGCGCCTCTGTCACCAAAGCAACATAGCCAGTCATCCGTTAGCCAGCGTGCAGGACGTGTTGCGAAGTGTTTATTGGTAGTTTGCTGCGCCTTTAGCCTACAAACCTGCTCCTTGAATAGGAAGTCGTCGTATCGGGGAACTGTTTGTTCGAAATAATTTGCATTTCTTGGTCGGTTTTCGCGCTCAATCCCGTCCAACAAACTCCAATCGTTTGTCATGTTGTTATCCATGACAACGCGCACTATATTTAGTATACTTTGCACACTATTTACAATTTGGATATCACCGAAATCATCCAATAATTCCGCAATAATTAAATTTTCCATTTTGAAACTAAAAACTTGACAGATCTTCTTTGACAAGACGGCCGTGTATGCCGTCTGTGGGAATATTTCTCAGATCCAAAAATTGACAGTTGTCTGTACTAAATTGACTGGAGGGGGAAGCACATAGAGGAGAAAACAGAAAAGTCAGATCCATATATATGAGAAGTCGTTGATCAAATATGTCATAGGTGGGTTGCATGAACAAAACGTACGACAGATTCGTTCTCTGCAGACGTTTTCATCCGTTTTCGACCTTCTAAACCAACTAAAGGAATGCGCTGATATCAAGTTAAACCGGGCCGAAGCGTATATACCCTAGACTTGTACAGACCTAGTGGTGATACCAAAAGTACCAATTGGTAACGACCATATGCATTAAAAGTGAGTTTCCAGTATGGCCAGTTTATAGGGGAGGTTGGCAATCATTCAGTAGGATCTTGACCATTATCAAAATCAATCAACTAACCCATTCTACAAATATTTGTCGAATTTTTCAAGTCGCTAGCTTCATTCTATCGAAAGTTATTGCTTATTTGAAGTCTCACTTGTAGAGGAGGTAGGGGTTCCTTGGGTCGGATCTTGCTCATTATTGCCACCAACAAATAAGGTCATGCTTTAAACATTTAAACAAAATTTCAAGCCTCTAGCTTCACTCTATCGAATGTTATCGCTTATTTGAAGTTTCACTTGTAGGGGAGGTAGGGGTTCCTTAGGTCGGATCTTGCTCATCATTACTACCAACAAATAAGATCATGCTACAAACATTTGTACAAAATTTCAAGTCCCTAGCTTCACTCCATCGAAAGTTATCGCTTATTTGAAGTTTCATTTGTAGGGGGGGTAGGGGTTCCTTAGGTTTGATCTAACCCATCTTAAATACCAACTAACCCGATCTCACTTCAAACATTTGACCAAAACTTCAAGTCGCTGGCTTGATTCTGTCAAAAGTTATCGCTTATTGAAGTTGCATTTGTAGGGGAGGTAGGGGTTGCTTGGGTCAGATCTTACCCATTTTCAATACGAACCAAGTAGATCCTACTAACAACATTTTGTCAAATTTTCAACTCGCTAGTGTCATTTTATCGAAAGTTATCGTAATTAAAAAATATTTAATTTTTTGAAATTTGTAGGGGAGGTAGGCGTTCCTTTGATCTGATTACGCCCAACTTACTAGAACTTAAACACCTTTTTACTCCAGGGTTACATGACAAAAATCAGGTGTCTACGTCAATTTGTTCAAGAGTTATAGACAAAAAAACCGAAAAGTAGGGTAGTACGGGGCTCTTTGTAAGAAAATTACCGTTAGTTTTCAGCTGATCGATTTTATTTTTTTAGGGGAGTAGAAGATTATCCTCACGAGCAATTTGCCAAAGCTAGAGCTTTTTATGTTTATTTAATCGGGAGTTATAGATACATTAATTATTTTACATATATAGGGGAGGTAGGCGTTCTCTTGGCCTGATCACGCCCATTTTCAATACCAACCAAGTAGATTATACTTCCAACATTTGACCAAAATTTAAAGTCTCTTACTTCATTCTATCGAAAGTTATCGTGCGAACGGACAGACAGACAGACAGACGGACAGACGGACAGATGGACAGACAGACAGCCAGACAGACAGACATGGCTAAATCGAATCAGGAGGTGATCCTGATCATTTATATATACATTGCTATACCTCCGGAGCCTCCTTTAAGGTGTTACATATTTTCGTCGTGACAAAAACAATATACCCTATACTGAAAGTCTAGGGTATAAAAATCGCTTACGAATAGCCCCCGTCGTCGATAGCAATGAAATTCAACCAACTGCGAGTCCGTTGCCCCAACCAATGAAGTCTTCAACTGCAGAAAACCACACAGGCTCTTGTTTTAAGTGTGGCGCTATGGGTCACATGGCTAAGGACTGTCAAGGTACTTCAATAAATCAACTAGATATTAAGGCTCCCATAAAAACAATAGACGATTTTAGCATTGGCGTAACTAGCACTTTCACCTGGGGGGGGCCAGGACCCCTTACTTTAGCCCATGACCGAAAGTGCACTTGTAGCATAAGTTGTCATTAAAACATATAGTTATATAGATACTACGCTTGGCGAAGATAGAAAACCTCTACTTTTGTAATGACAGAATTTGTAGATGGTAGCGCAGTTGTCGCAAATTTTTTGAGCCAATGCGAGCTTAGATATTAGGATTTACTAATATTTGAATGATAGTCTTATATGGGAAGAGTGTTCTGTACCATGCAGATATATATAATGTTGCAGACATGTTAACATGTTAATGCCTTCTTCAGTTACTCTCTGTAATACTTTGAGAGCAATAAATTAACGCATTAAATTTTTATAAAAATTGTTCATTTCGTTTTCAAATTAAAATCAAATAAATTTCTATGCTTGAAAGGTTATGTATAAATGGTATAAGCGATAAAACACATATTTTATGGTCAGCAAATGGGAAAAACGATTTTATGCACATGTCATTTTTATACCCTAGTTATACCCTAGACTTTTAGTATAGGGTATATTGTTTTTGTCACGACGGAAATATGTAACACCTTAAACGAGGCTCCGGAGGTATAGCAATGTATATATATATAAATGATCAGGGTCAGGGTTACACAGGGTCCTGATTCGATTTAGCCATGTCGGTCTGTCTGTCTGTCTGTCAGCTAGGTCTTTGAAATTTTGGTCAAATGTTGCAAGTATAATCTAGTTGGTTGGTATTGAAAATGGGCATGATCAGGCCAAGAGAACGCCTGCCTCCCCTACATATGTAAAATAATTAAATATATTTATAACTCCCGATTAAATAAACTTGAAAAGCTCTAGCTCTGGTAGATTGCTCGTGGGGATAATCTGATACTCCTCTGGAAAAATAAAATCGATCAGTTGAAAACTAACGGTAATTTTCTTACAAAGAGCCCCGTACTACCTTACTTTTCAGGTTTTTTGTCTATAACTCTTGAACCAATTAACGTAGACATCTGATTTTTGGCATGTTGCTCTGAGATGAGAAGCTGCTCGAGTTTTAGTAAGTTGGGCATAATCAGATCAAAGGAACGCCTACCTCCCCTACAACTTTCAAAAAATTAAATTTTCCTTCAATTACGATAACGTTCGATAGAATGGCACTAGCGAGTTAAAAATTTGGCAGAATGTTGGTGATAAGATCTAGTTAGTCGTTGTTGAAAATGGGTAAGATCCGACCCAAGGAACGACTACCTCCCCTACAAATGAAACTTCAAATAAGTGATAAAGTTTGATTGAATGAAGCCAGCGACTTGAAATTTTGGTCAAATGTTTGAAGTGAGATTGAGTTAGTTGGCATTAAAAATGGGTTATATCCGACCTGAGGAACCCCTACCTCTCCTAGAAATTATAATTAAAATAAGCAATCACTTACGACAAAATAAAGGTAGCGTCTTGAAATGTTGGCCAAATATTTGCAGCAGGATCCAGTTGGCTAATATTTAAAATACGTAAAATCGGACTAATGAAACCCCTACTTCCCCTACAAATGGAACTTCAAATAAGCCATAACTTTCGATTGAGTGAAGCTAGAGACTTGAAATTTTTTTAAATGTTTATAGGGTGATCTAGTTGGTGATGGGTGATAATGATGGGCAAGATCAGACCCAAGTAACCTCTACCTCCCCTACAGGTGAAACTATAATAAATAATGAAATAAGCAATAACTTTGGATAGAATGAAGCAAGCGACTTGAAAGATTCGACAAAAATTTGTAGAATGGGTTAGTTAATTGATTTTGAGAATGGTCAAAGTTCTCCTGAATGAGTGCCAACCTCTCCTATAAACTGGCCGTATAGGAAACTCACTTTTAATGCATATGGTCGTTGCCAATTGGTACTTTCGGTATCACCACTAGGTGTGTACAAGTCCAGGGTATATACGCTTTTTATACTCTAGATGAAATCTGAGAGTATTATAAGTTTGCCACAAAGTTTGTAACGCTAAGAAATAAGGCTCGCAGAAAAAAATGAATGATACAGAAGTTCATATTATCACTCGAATATCTCAAAACCGGATGTCCGTCTGTCCGTCTGTCCGTCTGTCCGTCCGTCCGTCCGTGACCTCTCTAGCTCGAGAACGCGTTGAGCTATGAAGTTCAAATTTTGCACACGTTATTTTTGATAAAAAATGAAGGCTAAGTTCGTGAACGGGCTAAATCGCTCCACCCCTTCTACCCCCTCCCATACAAAATGACACATTTTTTAAAATTTACAATAATCAGATTTTTTCAGAAACTATGAAACATATTGCTTTGAAATTTTTAATATATCACTTTTGTGATAATTGTAACCTATGGTATAAAACTTATTGTAATCCTCACCCTCCTTCTACCCCCTCCCATACAAACTGCACTATTTCATGAAATACGTTAAGCCAATTTACTCAGTACGTATACAATTTATCTGGCTGAAATTTTGTACTTAACACTTAATTAACAATATCAGTTAGATTCAAAAAAATTAATCGATTACCCTTACTCCGTCTACCCCCTCCCATACAAAATGACACATTTTTGATAATTTACAATAATCAGATTTTCTCAGAAACTATAAAACATCTTGCTTTGAAATTTTGAATATATCACTTTTATGATAATTGTAACCTACATTATAAAATTTATTGTAATCCTCACCCTCCTTCTACCCCCTCCCATACAAACTGCACTATTTCATGAAATACGTTAAGCCAATTTACTAATTACCTATACAATTTATCGGGCTGAAATTTTGTACTTAACACTTAATTAACAATATCAGTTAGATTCAAAACCAGGTTCAAATTCATCTAGAGTATTGCATGATTGGGGTTTACCCCAATCGTAGTTCTTTCATGTTTTTATACTCTAGATGAAATCTGAGAGTATTATAAGTTTGCCACAAAGTTTGTAACGCTAAGAAATAAGGCTCGCAGAAAAAAATGAATGATACAGAAGTTCATATTATCACTCGAATATCTCAAAACCGGATGTCCGTCTGTCCGTCTGTCCGTCTGTCCGTCTGTCCGTCTGTCCGTCTGTCCGTCTGTCCGTCTGTCCGTCTGTCCGTCTGTCCGTCTGTCCGTCTGTCCGTCCGTCCGTCCGTGACCTCTCTAGCTCAAGAACGCGTTGAGCTATGAAGTTCAAATTTTGCACACGTTATTTTTGACAAAAAATGAAGGCTAAGTTCGTGAACGGGCTAAATCGCTCCACCCCTTCTATCCCCTCCCATACAAAATGACACATTTTTGAAAATATACAATAATCAGATTTTCTCAGAAACTATAAAACATATTGCTTTGAAATTTTTAATATATCACTTTTATGATAATTGTAACCTATGTTATAAAACTTATTGTAATCCTGACCCTCCTTCTACCCCCTCCCATACAAACTGCACTATTTCATGAAATACGTTAAGCCAATTTACTCAGTACGTATACAATTTATCTGGCTGAAATTTTGTACTTAACACTTAATTAACAATATCAGTTAGATTCAAAAAAATTAATCGATTACCCTTACTCCGTCTACCCCCTCCCATACAAAATGACACATTTTTGATAATTTACAATAATCAGATTTTCTCAAAAACTATAAAACATCTTGCTTTGAAATTTTGAATATATCACTTTTATGATAATTGTAACCTACATTATCAAATTTATTGTAATCCTCACCCTCCTTCTACCCCCTCCCATACAAACTGCACTATTTCATGAAATACGTTAAGCCTATTTACTCAGTACGTATACAATTTATCGGGCTCAAATTTTGTACTTAACACTTAATTAACAATATCAGTTAGATTCAAAAAAAATAGTCGATTACCCTTACTCCGTCTACCCCCTCCTATACAATATGACACATTTTACCAACGTTGCTCTCTAGCTTGATATCGCTTTGAGCTAATACAAAATGTTGTCTTTTGACAATAAGCTGATTTTCTCGAAAAGTGTTACAGCTATTAGTCTGAAATTTGGAATGTATACCTATATATACTCTAGATGAAATCTGAGAGGTGATGGGATCAACAAAGTCTTAACGATGCATCCGAGATTGCAACCAAAATTATTTATTGGCTTTAACCAGGTACAAATTCATCTAGAGTATTGCATGATTGGGGTTTACCCCAATCGTAGTTCTTTTATGTTTATACTCTAGATGAAATCTGAGAGTATTATAAGTTTGCCACAAAGTTTGTAACGCTAAGAAATAAGGCTCGCAGAAAAAAATGAATGATACAGAAGTTCATATTATCACTCGAATATCTCAAAACCGGATGTCCGTCTGTCCGTCTGTCCGTCTGTCCGTCCGTCCGTCCGTGACCTCTCTAGCTCGAGAACGCGTTGAGCTATGAAGTTCAAATTTTGCACACGTTATTTTTGACAAAAAATGAAGGCTAAGTTCGTGAACGGGCTAAATCGCTCCACCCCTTCTACCCCCTCCCATACAAAATGACACATTTTTGAAAATTTACAATAATCAGATTTTCTCAGAAACTATAAAACATATTGCTTTGAAATTTTGAATATATCACTTTTATGATAATTGTAACCTATGTTATAAAACTTATTGTAATCCTCACCCTCCTTCTACCCCCTCCCATACAAACTGCACTATTTCATGAAATACGTTAAGCCAATTTACTCAGTACGTATACAATTTATCGGGCTGAAATTTTGTACTTAACACTTAATTAACATTATCAGTTAGATTCAAAAAAATTAATCGATTACCCTTACTCCGTCTACCCCCTCCCATACAAAATGACACATTTTTGATAATTTACAATAATCAGATTTTCTCAGAAACTATAAAACATCTTGCTTTGAAATTTTGAATATGTCACTTTTATGATAATTGTAACCTATGTTATAAAATTTATTGTAATCCTCACCCTCCTTCTACCCCCTCCCATACAAACTGCACTATTTCATGAAATACGTTAAGCCAATTTACTCATTACCTATACAATTTATCGGGCTGAAATTTTGTACTTAACACTTAATTAACAATATCAGTTAGATTCAAAAAAAGTAATCGATTACCCTTACTCCGTCTACCCCCTCCCATACAAAATGACACATTTTTGATAATTTACAATAATCAGATTTTCTCAGAAACTGTAAAACATATTGCTTTGAAATTTTGAATATATCACTTTTATGATAATTGTAACCTACATTATAAAATTTATTGTAATCCTCACCCTCCTTCTACCCCCTCCCATACAAACTGCACTATTTCATGAAATACGTTAAGCCAATTTACTCATTACCTATACAATTTATCGGGCTGAAATTTTGTACTTAACACTTAATTAACAATATCAGTTAGATTCAAAAAACGTAATCGATTACTCTTACTCCGTCTACCCCCTCCCATACAAAATGACACATTTTTGATAATTTACAATAATCAGATTTTCTCAGAAACTATAAAACATATTGCTTTGAAATTTTGAATATATCACTTTTATGATAATTGTAACCTACATTAAAAAATTTATTGTAATCCTCACCCTCCTTCTACCCCCTCCCATACAAACTGCACTATTTCATGAAATACGTCTTAACGTCTTAACGACTTACGTCTTACGTCTTAACGATGCATCCGAGATTGCAACCAAAATTATCTATTGGCTTTAACCAGGTTCAAATTCATCTAGAGTATTGCATGATTGGGGTTTACCCCAATCGTAGTTCTTTTATGTTTATACTCTAGATGAAATCTGAGAGTATTATAAGTTTGCCACAAAGTTTGTAACGCTAAGAAATAAGGCTCGCAGAAAAAAATGAATGATACAGAAGTTCATATTATCACTCGAATATCTCAAAACCGGATGTCCGTCTGTCCGTCTGTCCGTCTGTCCGTCCGTCCGTCCGTGACCTCTCTAGCTCGAGAACGCGTTGAGCTATGAAGTTCAAATTTTGCACACGTTATTTTTGACAAAAAATGAAGGCTAAGTTCGTGAACGGGCTAAATCGCTCCACCCCTTCTACCCCCTCCCATACAAAATGACACATTTTTGAAAATTTACAATAATCAGATTTTCTCAGAAACTATAAAACATATTGCTTTGAAATTTTGAATATATCACTTTTATGATAATTGTAACCTACATTATAAAATTTATTGTAATCCTCACCCTCCTTCTACCCCCTCCCATACAAACTGCACTATTTCATGAAAAACGTTAAGCCAATTTACTCAGTACGTATACAATTTATCGGGCTGAAATTTTGTACTTAACACTTAATTAACAATATCAGTTAGATACAAAAAAATTAATCGATTACCCTTACTCCGTCTACCCCCTCCCATACAAAATGACACATTTTTGATAATTTACAATAATCAGATTTTCTCAGAAACTATAAAACATCTTCCTTTGAAATTTTGAATATATCACTTTTATGATAATTGTAACCTATGTTATAAAACTTATTGTAATCCTCACCCTCCTTCTACCCCCTCCCATACAAACTGCACTATTTCATGAAATACGTTAAGCCAATTTACTCATTACCTATACAATTTATCGGGCTGAAATTTTGTACTTAACACTTAATTAACAACATCAGTTAGATTCAAAAAAAGTAATCGATTACCCTTACTCCGTCTACCCCCTCCCATACAAAATGACACATTTTTGATAATTTACAATAATCAGATTTTCTCAGGAACTATAAAACATCTTGCTTTGAAATTTTGAATATATCACTTTTATGATAATTGTAACCTACATTATAAAATTTATTGTAATCCTCACCCTCCTTCTACCCCATCCCATACAAACTGCACTATTTCATGAAATACGTCTTAACGTCTTAACGACTTACGTCTTACGTCTTAACGATGCATCCGAGATTGCAACCAAAATTATTTATTGGCTTTAACCAGGTTCAAATTCATCTAGAGTATTGCATGATTGGGGTTTACCCCAATCGTAGTTATTTTATGTTTTTCTTTTAATTTTGAATTTAAAATTGTGAGTAAAAGTTGATTTTATCATAAGAGAGGCCACAATACTTCCCGCGAAGACTAAATCTAGCGATATGAAAATAGAACAGCGGTGGATCTACCAAAACGTGTAGGAAACGAACGCGAAGGAGTAGGATGAACAATATTTTGCTTTAAATTAAATTATACACGTTTCGGAGTGAAGGTAATAAGTTTAGTGACTCTTCTTCTTCTTCTTCTTCTTCTTCTTCTTCTTCTTCTTCTTCTTCTTCTTCTTCATAGGACTCTGTGGCTTCGTGTTTCTCTGCCAGTGGTGTTGGCACTTCGCCCATTCTAGCGGTATAGTCTTAGCTCCCTTCTGCAGACAGCTCGGTCTTGGATCGTATTATCGCCGAGATTAATGCGTTGTTGTTGCTTCTTCATCTGATCGATCCACCTGTGTTTCCGTCTGCCTCGGGGTTTGGGTCCAGCAAATGGAACATTCATTGATGGTGCCTTCACGACCGGGTTCTCAGGCGGACGCATTAGAACATGACAATACCAATCCATACGACGATCTTCTAGCTTTTCAGTGATCGGTTTCTCAACAAACAAGCTGCCTCGGATGTAGGTACTTTTGATACGATTCACTTTGGTCACACCGGCTGACATCCGTAGAATTTTCATCTTATCATCATCATCGTGGCGCGACAGCCCGATATCGGGCCTTATCCGCGTGGATCGTTATCCTTCAATTATCTCGGTCACGCGACCGCGTCCTCCAATCTTGGAAGCCCAGTAGTTGCGCGGCGTCCGCATAAACTGAGCTCTCCCAACGAGCTCTCGGTGGTCTTCGCAGTCTTGCTCCGTCGACTCGTTGCCCGTTCATTACTCTCTCTGACTTGCGATCATCGTCCATTTGTTGTACATGTCCTGCCCATTGAAGTCGTTGTAGTTTCCTATTTTCGAAACATTCAGCTCATGGTGCAGTTCGTATAATTCATGGTTGTACCGGATGCGCCATCCATCTCGATCGCAAAACAACCCCCAAAATTCACCGCAGAACCTTAAGCTTTAGACGTGAACGCTGCATTGAAAAACACCAACAACAAGAAGATACCTTTTCCGCTCTTACATGGCCAACATAAATTCATGAGCAATCGTTACCATTTGAGTCGTTCCTACAAGATATGGGAACGACACAAATATTCGGTGCATAGCTCAGCGTTCACGTCTAAACGAAGCATTACTTTCAAATGTGTCTACCATGTTTCCGGAGGCTTGAGTTAGGGTCCATGCTTCGCAGCCATAGCATAGCACTGGTCGTATAATGGTTTTGTACACGCGGAACTTCGTGTTTCTGTGCACATGCTTCTAGTGAGAGAAAAAGTCTTATTTGCTAACTGTATTCGTCGTTTGAACTCGTCAGTTCCGTTGGCGTCGCTTTACAACTTGCAACCCAGGTATATGAGATCGTTCACGAACTCGATGTTGAGGTCCCCATTATTGATGCTTGAATGTGCAGGTGTCCTTGTCGTCGATTGCATCATTATTTTAGTTTTACCCTCGTTGATACGTAGTTCAACTTCTTTCGTAGCAGTGTTGAGTGAATGCAGAAGTTCTACTGCATCGACCAATCTTCGCGACATGATGTTGATGTCGTCGGCGTACGCTGCTAATTGTGTCGACTTGATGAGCAGCGTCTTGCTGTTCATCAAATTTCAAAGCCCGAATGGCGTATTCCAGTGCTAGGTTGAAGAGCGTCGCCGCCTGTTCATCGCCCTGCTCCAGACCAGTGCGTGTTTCAAATAGATCATTAATCTATTATGAATCCTGACCTGTGAGACAGAGCTGGTCATCTTCATTTTTGGCAGTCGCACTAATTTTGCCGGTTTACCAAATTGCAGCATGATGTACGGTACACCACGATCGACACTGTCGTATGCCTGCTTCAAGTCGGCAAAAATTTGGTATACGTCTACGTTGTATTCCCTGCACTTCTGAAGTATCGGTTTGACCAAAAAAGCTGATCGGTTGCGGAGCGACCAGGTTTGGAACCGCTTTGACGTTCGCTTTATTTCGTTTTAGTGACCGCAACGCGAGATCAACTTCCTCTACTGTATGGGTTGTACCGGTGGGCCTAGATCAACAATATCGTCAAGAGCTTCTTGTGTGGGGATGCCAGATGGTAGGTTCAAAAGCTCTTCAAAATAAGAGGCCCATCGCTTGTTAATACCATCGGTGTCGCTGATGATGTTTCCATCCTTGTCCTTACAAAGGCTAGTCCTGGGTTGGTAGCCGTTATTAATTGTATTTACTAGTTTGTACGTTTGTCTGGTATTCCTATTCGCTAAGTTTTCGTTAATATTCAGCAACTGCTCGTCAAAGTATTTACGTTACTTACGTCTAATTATTCTATTCGACATTCGCCGTAGCTCGTCATATTTTGCTCTTTTGGCTCTGGTTCCTCGTTGAATCCATTGTCTGTAGGCCTCGTTTTTCGCGTCAAGTGAATTTTTATATTTTTCGTCGAACCAGTCATTTCGCCCTCGCCGGGCTTTATGTCCCACGACCTTCTCTGCGACCTATTTGATGGTTCCCTTGAGTTCTTCCCAGAACCCATGGCCACCTGTGTTGCTGATGTTGTGTAGCATAGGTAATATTCTTCCTGCATCGTTCAGAAGCTTCTCAAACGCAAAGATTTTGGGAGGGCTGATTCTCGATTGGTGCACTGAAGAAATTTTACATCTGTAGGTCGTCTGTACCAAGTGATGATCTGAGTCTCAGTTTGCAGTTTTATATTTTTCGTCGAACCAGTCATTTCGCCCTCGCCGGGCTTTATGTCCCACGACTTTCTCTGCGACCTATTTGATGGTTCCCTTGAGTTCTTCCCAGAACCCATGGCCACCTGTGTTGCTGATGTTGTGTAGCATAGGTAATATTCTTCCTGCATCGTTCAGAAGCTTCTCAAACGCAAAGATTTTGGGAGGGCTGATTCTCGATTGGTGCACTGAAGAAATTTTACATCTGTAGGTCGTCTGTACCAAGTGATGATCTGAGTCTCAGTTTGCTTCTCGATATGGGCGGACATTTATCACACGTGACGCCCATCTCTTGCAAATGAGGATGTGATCAATTTGGTTGACGGTATGTGCATCTGGAGATTTCCAGGTCTGCGTGTGAGTACGCCGATGCGGGAAACACGTTTACAATCAGATATCTACTGCTGGCGAAGTCAATAGTCGCTTCCCGTTGTTGTTACGTTTTTCATGGAGACTGTGGCCTCCAGTGGTCCCCCGGTGCCAACTTTCATTTCCGACTTTGGCGTAAAAGTCTCCCAGCAGCAGTTTGACGTCGTTTGTTGGAAGTGAGTCGAAGACAGTTTCAAGGCTGGCGTAGAACTCGTCATTTACTGCGTCTTCTTTAACTTCAGTGGGGGCATGCACATTGATGAGCCAGAGATTGAAGAATCTAATCTTTATGCAAATCGCACACAATGGTTCATTTTTGGATTGGAAGTCAGTAATATACGGCTTCAGGTGATTGTTCACTATAAATGCTACTGCAAACTCCTTGTGGCCCGATGGTTTGCCACTTGTAAAAATTGTGTGCGATTCCTTGTCATTGATCTCGCTGCCAAGCCAATTTGTTTCCTGGACTGCAGTAATGCTCAGTTTGTATTTTTTGACCTTTTTAAGAGGGCTTTCTCGGCCCCCGGTTTTTTCAGGGAGCGTGCATTCCAGAATCCGAAAAATAAAGGTTGAGAGTTGTCAGCATATCGCTTAACCCCATTCAGGGGATGGCCTCGGAGATAGCTGCTTCAGATGGTTTCATAAATGTGCTAGAGTTCACACAACTATATTGCAGGTCCAACTACACAAATCATTGCAATACCAAAACAGCATACCAGAGACGCGTAGGTGTTGGTGAAGCTACATTTATCTGCCTTTTTCCAAACTGTCTTATCGCTAAGACTTGGCCGTCAGCGGTTCGACACACTGCCGTTACCAGGGGGCGCCCACGAGGAGGACTATGGAAAAGGTATTTTGCCCCTCGTTTTCATTTTCAACTCGGTCTCAAACATTTTACTTTTGTATGTCGTGTACATAGTCCAGGATTCAGACGCATACGTGAATGCCGGACGTACGATGATCTGGTACAACTTGCCCTAAAGCGTTCGGCTTCTTCTTGTCGCAGAAATCTCCAGAGTTTTCTCGCCACTTCATCCAACCGACGCTGATGCGAAGTCTAATATCGTCATCGCAAGTAGCTTCCTTGTTGGCCATCGAGTCCGGGTAGTTGCACCTTGTACGGGACTTCAGCCGCTCCCCTTTAATGCAAATATCTGGCATCGGTCTCTCTCGAAAGGAGGAGAAAGGACAGCAAAGATACTCTGTCTTTGGTATGATAATCCTCAGTCCATGATTCATCAGTATCCTACACCACTTCGTCAGTGCTGCCTGCAGAGCATCGATCTATTTGCTACTCAGTACAATTTATACATTTTACTTTTTGTATAAGATTAAATACAGCATAAAAGATTTATAAAAATTAAATATTACACATGTTTTGATTTATAGAAACGAATTTTTCAACTAGCTAACAAAAAATCACAGCCAACTACGATATATAGTGAAACGGCTGCTTGATTGAATTTTAACTGAATAATCACACAGTGCCGCCACAGATCCACTAAGCGGTTTTGCTCGCGGCGCGAGCCAAAATTACGCGCTGCGAGCCAGTGTGTTAATCACCTTGACTCCTCCAGGGGCATGGGCGCGTCAACATCTCTAGCATTTCTATGCCTCGTTGACGATTCGATAGCATGTCTACTTGTCGGAAGTGCAGTTGCTAACATGCATCTCCTACCCGCGCCGTCTTTATACTAACAAGCTCGGAGCACTGTGAGAGTTCTATTAGTACCCACAGGCAGTTTTTGGTTGCGCCGAGATTTGAACTTCGAGTTTTAGATTAGCACGGCCACCGCGCGCGACGAGCCGCTAGCCAGTACGCAGTACATAAAACGTACTTTTGTTTATGGATCCACTGTCGACATTTACCGTGTTAACAAAAACCCGGCCCGAGTATTAAGTGGCGGGATTACTCGTCGGTTTAAATGCTTCCTAAGAAGAATTGTTCGTCGCCATTACTCGACAGTTTTACTCGATGGCTTCAATTTGACAGTTTCACATCCTCGCTACACGGAGTGTCGCTTCCTTTGAGGACGAATATTTTTGCTATTTAGCAAAAAATATCCAGTGAATATTGGCTACGGACAGACTATCCGAACACGTGGCTGTCAGCTATTAGAAAGCCTCCACCTGGGCTTGCCAATGCCATCAACCGCGATTCAGCTCCGCAGTCTACAGAACCGCGGTTTTGCAGTAATCCACTGTCGAACGAATGGATCATGTTCATTTTCGATTATGGATCATTTTCGTGGCTGCCTTTTTATACCCTAGACTTATAGTATAGGCTATATTGTTTTTGTCACGACGAAAATATGTAACACCTTAAAGGAGGCTCCGGAGGTATAGCAATGTATATATAAAAATGATCAGGGTCACCTCCTGATTCGATTTAGCCATGTCTGTCTGTCTGTCTGTCTGTCTGTCCGTCTGTCCGTCTGTCCGTCTGTCCGTCTGTCCGTCTGTCCGTCTGTCTGTCTATCCGTTAGCACGACAACTTTCGATAGAATGAAGCTAGAGCCTTGAAATTTTGGTCAAATGTTGGTAGTATGATCTAGTTGGATGGTATTGACATTGGGCATGATCAGGCCAAGAGAACGCCTACCTCCCCTACATATGTAAAATAATTAAATTTATCTATAACTACCGATTAAAAATTCATGAAAAGCTCTAGCTTTGGTATATTGCTAGTGAGGGCAATCTTATACTCTCCTGGGAAAATAAAATCGATCAGCTGAAAACTAACGGTAATTTTCTTACAAAGAGCCCCGTACTACCCTACTTTTCAGGTTTTTTGTCTATAACTCTTGAACCAATTGACGTAGACACTTGGTTTTTGGCATGTAACCCTGAGGGAAGAAGCTTCTTAAGGTTCCATAAGTTGGGCATAACCAGATCAACCTCCCCTACAAATTTCAAAAAATTAAATATTCCTTTAATTACGATAACTTTCGATAGAATGATACTACTGAGTTAAAAATTTGATGGAATGTTGCTAGTAAGACCTACTTAATTGGTATGGAATATGAGTAAGATCCGACCAAAGGAACCCCGACTTCCACTACAAATGAAACCTCATAGAAGCGATAACTTTTGATAGAATGAAGCCAGTGACTTGAAATTTTGGTCAACTGTTTGAAGTGAGACTGAGTTGGCATTGAAGATGGGTAACATCCGACCTAAGGAACCCCTACCTCCCCTAGAAATGAAACTTAAAATAACCGATAACATACGACAAAATAGAGCTAGCGACTTGAAATTTTGGTCAAATATTTGTAGTAAGATCCAGTTGGCTAATATTGAAAATACGTAAAATCCGACTAACGAAACCCCTACTTCCCCTACAAATGAAACTTCAAATAAGCAATAACTTTCGATAGAGTGAAGCTAGAGACTTGAAATTTTGTTTAAATGTTTGTAGGGTGATCTAATTAGTTGGTGGCAATGATGGCCAAGATCTGACCCAAGGAACCCCTACCTCCGCTACAAGTGAAACTTCGAATAAGCAATAACTTTCGATAGAATGAAGCTAGCGACTTGAAAAATTCGACAAATATTTGTAGAATGGGTTAGTTAGTTAATTGTTGATTTTGAGAATGGTCAAAATCCTACTGAATGAGTGCCAACCTCCCCTATGAACTGGCCATATAGGAGACCCGTTGTTAATGCATGTGGTCGTTGCCAATTGGTACTTTTGGTATCACCACTAGGTCTGTACAAGTCTAGGGTATATACGCTTCGCTTCGGCCTGGTTGTAGAATGGGTTAGTTAATTGATTTTGAGAATGGTCAAGATCCCACTGAATGATTCCTCCGCGAATCCTCAGCGATAATCTGCTGGCATGCGATGATTATGAGGGTAAAGGAAATAACACAAAAAGAAAGATGATATTCATCGACACTTTAAGCCTGTTCCATGCAACTATGGAATCTATGGTTTTAACATGTTTTTAATAATTGTTATTTCTGCATGTAAGGTGGATATATCTATATTCAAAACATTTATATAATGTTCTACGAAAGATTTGCCATCTTTCAAATCCAGCTTTAAAAACGAATCAACTGACTGTGCCAAAGGTAGATTGTGATAATGTTGTCCATCACTCGATTATAAATGTTTATTTTCCAATATTCAACCGGATTTGTATCTGATAGCAAGTCCACAAAGGAATCACTTCTCTCCGGTTGTATTCTTCTCTTCGAAACTCGAGTCGGTTCTAGAGAAATTTCATTTCTTTCTGCAAATGTCTCGATTTCATTCCAAAAATCATCGTACTGGTTCCTTTTCTCCTCGAAGCTAGTTATGGTGCTTAGGATAATTTCGCTCGCTCTACCAAGTGTTGCATCGTTACTTTGAGAGTACTTACTCAACACATTTACAGTAGACAATACTGCATGAAAAACATATAAACAGACAGCAAATTCAGGTTTCATGATGCACGTCAGTATTCCAAGCGCTTCCACTGAATTTTTGTCTCTAGCCTCGCTGATTTCTGCTTCCAAAACTGTTTTAATTGAGTCAAAATTTGATATAACAGCATTACAGTTTCCATATCGACAGCTCCACCTTGTATTACTTAGGCTTCCCATTTCACGGCCGGATTTGATACCAAGAGCATTATAAATTTTGACAAGACGACTGTGATTACCGGGTTGCGAGAAATGAATATATAAAGATACCAGAGTGTTGAAAAAGACAGTTGCTGGTGGAAGTATTTTACATGAATCGACAACAACTAAGTTAAGCCTATGCGCTAAACAGTGAACAAAAATTGCTTGAGGGTGATGTTGTTTGATTATTGCATGAAGACCTCGATGTATACCTGACATTACACTGGCACCATCTTAGGATTGTGCGATAATTGGAATATTCGACAACCCGCACTTTTCTAGCAAGTTCAAGATCAGTTTTGCGAGTCCTTCAGCATGTCTAAAAGTGGAGCAATCTATAAAACCAATAAATCGTTCTTCAACATCTAGTTCCTTGGCGTACCTAAAGGTGACCGTTAATTGCTCCTCTTTATAACACCTGGCTTCATCTATTTTACCATTAAGGAAAAAATCCACATTGCTTCACGTCTTTTACAATTTCCTGTAGAGTGAGTTGAGCGATAATGTCAATAATTTCATTTTGAATTTTCGGGCTACAGTAAGAAATATGTTTATCTAAATGTTTTGCAAACTCTTCGTTATACTTGGCAAAAAGCTCAGTTACTTCCAGAAAATTTCCTTTGTTTTTAGAAATTTCGTTCTCGCGGTGTCCCCTTAAAGGTAAACCCTGACGAACCAAAAGCAGAATAATATCAATAAGCTTTTTCAAATATTTTCTATTTTGTGTTATATGCTGTGTATGCTGATTTCTATTTTTTCGTGAACACTTCCAGATACAACAGATTGTTTGTAAGATACAAACTTTTCAGTACAGTCTATGTGAAGAGCTGATTTCTCATGTTTTTCTAACGCGAATTTTACTTTTTTTCCAATTATTAAATCCGCTGGTAACAAACTTTTCATTTTGATTTCGAACAAATTCACTTGAAAACTGTCGACACACAAAGCAATATATTTTATCAACTTTTACGCTATATTCCAGCCAGCTGTACGTATCATAATATTTTGAGGAAAACGATCGCTGTCTGTCCCCAAATGCAGTCTTTGGAAAATTAATACGTGGTTGCAAGGGAACGATCTCTAGAACGCCCAAATCTACATCGTATTTTTCTCTCTCATTGCTTCCACCTGTGGAATGGTCTATATTATCTTGCTGTGAACGGATTTCTGATGCTGTTGTATCTGGTGGTGATACCGATGTAGAAGCATTTGTATCCACATCTGAACAAGAAGGCAGATTTCTCGAACTCTTGAAGTACGATCGAATGTCCTTCAATTTCTTCATATTTTATATTTCTTAAAAATGGCACTTCCGGCACGTACAATTTTTCGTGGACTCACCCTTTGAAGGTGATCTTTCAAATCAGCTTTTGTTTGTCAAATGTTTGAAGTGAGATTGAGTTAGTTGGCATTAAAGACGGGTTAGATCCGACCTAAGGAACCCCTACCTCCCCTAGAGATGACACTTAAAACAAGCGATAGCTTACGACAAAATAAAGCTAGCGACTTGAAATTTTGCCCAAATGTTTGTAGTAGGATCCAGTCGGCTAATATTGAAAATGCGTAAAATCCGACCAACGAAACCCCTACTTCCCCTACAAACGAAACTTCAAATAAGCGATATCTGTCGATAGAGTGAAGCTAGAGACTTAAAATTTTGTTTGTATGTTCTTCCCCGCCAAACCGCGTTGAAAGAAATTAACTAATGCAATCAGCGTTCAATATGCATACCCTAGACCGAGGCGCGAAGCTACGAGTACTTTGGCGGTATTGTGTTCATATCAATCCTTTTTACGGCTGAGGAGTTTTTCTTGGCGGGGATTTTTTTACAACAGAGTTGTTTTTGTGAGATATCACATCTTTTTGCAAAGTAGTAGTGGTAATACAGATGGCGCAACGGTAAACACGTTCGCCTTCTATACATTGGGCTCCGGTTTGATTCCTACTGAATGCGGTAGTCTTCGATAAAAAAGGGGATTTACGTGCCGGACTATGAGTCCACTCAGGTTACCCATTTAGGGTAAATAGTTTTCTTGCCAAGAATATCATTTTTCTAGTTCAAAGGACTCAAAGTGCCTTTAACAGTAGTTTACTGCATTCGCCTCATCACCCCCCATAATATAATACTCATCTTGCCTAGATATCGCTTCCTTGCCAAGAACATATTTTTTCCTGCCCAAAGGACTCAAAATACCTTTAACAGTCTACTGCATTCGCCTCATCACCTCCAGTCATGTGATACCCATCTTGCCTAGACATCCCTTCCCATCTTCCACACATTGGAAAAAATCATCTTACATCATAATTCATATCGCTTCACTGCCAAAAGTATTATTTTTTCGAATATCCTTATCGGCACCGAAGGACTCGAAATGCCATCCATAGTACTCCTAGGCATTCGCCTCTTCACCACAATTCATGACACTCATATTTCCCATTTTTCACTTGACTTCCAAGAATGTCCTTTTCGCTCCGAAGGACTCGAAATTCCATCTGCACTACTCCTGGATATTCGGGTATCCACCCCGATTCATATGACACCCATATTGACCGTATTTCGCTTCACTGCCAAAAGTATCCTTTTCGAATATCCTTGTCGCCACTGAAGGATCCGGAATGCCATCTACAGTACTCCTGGACATTCGCCTCTTCACCCCGGTTCGCATGACACCCATATTGCCCATATTTCAATTGACTTTCATGAATGTTCTTTTCGCCACCAAAGGACTCGAAATGCCATCCGCACTACTCCGGGATATTCGGGTGTCCACCCCTATTCATATGACACCCATATTGACCGTATTTCGCTTCACTGCCAAAAGTATCCTTTTTCGAATATCCTTGTCGCCACCGAAGGATCCGGGATGCCATCTACAGTAGTCCTGGACATTCGCCTCTTTACCCCGGTTCGCATGACACCCATATTGCCCACTTGACTTTCGTGAATTTCCTTTTCACCACCGAATGACTCCAAATGACATCTACACTGCTCCTGGACACTCGCCTCTTCATCCCGGTTCATATGAGACCCCCACATTTCGCTTCACTGCTAAAAATATCCTTTTTCGAATGTCCTTGCTGCCACCGAAGGACTCTACATCTACAGTACATTCGTCTCTTTCCATCCATTCTCCTCACGTACATATAAAAATCCTTGATTGCATAGCCAACCTGCCCAACATACTAATACTATTTTCATACAAAACCCCGACATTGAATAATGAATGAAATGCTCTCGAGTCGCAGTCGCAAATCGCCCATTCAGTCGCTGTCTAGCAAAACACAGCTTAAGATGCATCCATAAACATTCAGTTTCAATTTTTTCATGACACACTTTTCGTTCATGCACTTGCCACAAACCACGCCCGCAACCATGAACTCGTATGGTTCTCCTCACCCGACGAGCGCACGGACTTTTGCATCCGTCGTCGTCACGTACTCACATAATCAAGTGTTTGCGTCTCTCCACGTCGGCATGCGATCTCTGCGAGTGATTTGCTGTGTCGCATTCAAATTATCAAAAAGACTTAAGCGAGAAACTCTACTATAAAATTTCACATTTTTGGATGTACCTTTTTATCTACTGCACGGATCAGAGCAAATGATAGCATATGCACACGCTTGGGACACAGTCAATTCGTGAGAAAAGAAAGCAGACCTCGATACGCTCCCTACGAGGCTGTAGACCGGTCAAAGAACAACGAGAACAAGAAAAATTTGAAAAATAGCCATTTTCAAATTATCATATCTCGGGTGTTTTTCCTTGTATCGGAATCAAATTTGCAGCACTTCGTAAGATGGCCAGGGACAATGACCATACCAAATTTGGGCTCGAACAAGCATCCGGGGCCGGAGCTACAGAGGTCCGAAAACCCGTACTTGTTGTGTCGCGTAAACATAGTCTTGGTCGCTTTTCCATTTTTGTTTTTTCGATTTTTTTGTTTTTCTTTGTTTTTTTCTAGATAAAGAGGAATGTTTTACCTAACTTTGCAAATATTAAAACCTGTAATAACAATTTTAAAATAACAGGCATTAATGGAAGTGAACTAAAAATACTAGGATTACTGAAAACCGATATCAAAGTAAACGATAAATAATGTCCTATTGAATGGTATGTTGTCCCGGATGAAACTATGACATCTTGTTCTTTGCTAGGTCGCGATTTCTTAAGAATCAGTAAGTCAAAATTGGAAATCGGCGAAGATACGTCAAATGGCCGCGAATCATGTTTGGGATTCTTCCATGAAATTTTGAACTTAGAGGTAGAACAAACTAACTCATTCGCTGATTTCCGTATAAACGAGAGTTTACCCCATTACGTCAAAGAGAAAATAATCCAAACGGTTGTTACGCCCAGGGCTCTATTGCACAATATTCTATTAACTAATATTATTAGTAAAACCACTAATAACTTGTAATTTATGTTGCAAAATCTGAAAATATTAGTAGTAATAATATTAGCGAAATAGGCAATATTATTAGCTAATACTATTAGCTTACGTTGCACAATCGCCTAAAATATATTCAGAAATACCGAGGTGACAGTAAACACTAATATTAGATATTTCTATTAGCGTATTTTCTCTTGTAAATTTAGTTATTAGTCAGTGTCAAGATGTTGGAAGACTTGCTTTTCAATTTTTCTTCTGAAGAAGATGATATCCAACAACCCCAGAATCTCCGCCGCCGAAAAGTTTATAAACCAAGAATAAACTACGACCTCTTAAGTGATTTTGAATTTAGGGAGAGGTTCCGTATGTCCCGTAACAAAATGCAGTTTATAGTTGATGAAATAGGATCTCTCCTCGTTCATCGGTCAAGGAGAAGTAGTGCATTGAGTATTCAGCAGCAAGTATATATGACTTTGCACTGGCTAGGCATTGGAGCACAATGCCACACCACTGCAGACATGCATGGTGTGCACAAAAGCACAGTGTGCCGCACTGTGAAAAGGGTTGTTGCAGCTATCAATGTCTGCCACTTTCCTCATGTGATACCATGGCCACAAGATCAAGAACAAGAGGTTGTGAACTTTTTTGAAATCGCATATTTTTCCCGGGTGATTGGAGCAATTGATGGCTCGTTGGTAAAGATCGATGCACCACCACACCATGAGGCTGCCTTTGTTGACCGTAATGGTAACCATTCGTTAAACTGCATGTTCGTTTGTGGCTATCATGGCCAATTTTTTTTTATGTCAACCAAAATCGCCAGGCAGCGTACATGGTAATCGTGTGCTTCGAAACAGCTGTCTTTATGGACGAATGGAGCAAGGACTGTTTCGGAATTATGTTCTGCTTGGTGATTCAGGCTACGGTCTAAAAAAGTGGCTTATTCTGTCGCTTCGAGATGATCCTCGACATGAAGCAGAAAGAATTTACAAGAGAAGGCACAAAAGTACAAGGCGCATAATAGAATGTACCTTGGGAATTTTAAAAGAAAAATTCCCTAGATTAATCAAGCTTAGAGTGGGACTCATATTTGCTGCTAACATTGTCAAGTGTTGCATGGCATTATGTAATATTAGTAGAGAAGCAATAGAAGATCTACATTTGAATTGGAATGAAGATGAGGTAGGTGATAATACTCGTAATATAACTGTAGATCAACAACAGCATGACCGAGAAGATGAACCTCAACCCTTTCCCGGCGCCTGCTTGCCGTTTACATCGAGTTGAGCCCATTCTTCTTCTTCTTCTGGAACTTCCTTTTGCAATTCTGTTTGAAATTGATCCAGCTCGGAAATATCGTTTTGACTCTCCATTGATTCTGTAACTGCGATCCACCCTACGAACGGAGAATCTTGGCCAATAATGTCTCTGACGGTTTCGTCCACTTCCGTGAATTTCTCTTCGGGAACTTTACTTGTGCCAATCTTCCTGGCATTGTCAAATTTCCCCTTAAAAAAAACAGAAATATGTGTTTGATAGCTACATAATATTAATGATATGATACTCAAGTATGTCTCTTAAAGTCCGTTAGGATCACCTATCAGTCACTTTATCGACAAATGTCTAAATTAACCCTAAACAAATAAGACGACAAATTAAAACACTTGCCACTGATAACTTAAGTATATTAAACCACCAAGCCATAGCGCATGTATGAGCCATCTTTACCAGCCGAAACAGGTTGAAGGGATAATGCATATTTATAATTTTTTTCCCAAGCCTTGATCTTGTCGCGTTTTGCTAAGCGATCGGAAAAAGCGCCAAACAAAGCACACCGCTTCAATTTTACTTTATTGAGAACGCACAGTTTCAGTTTTCGTTTATCTACACGTTTCATTTTCTACTATTGCACAATAATTAATAATAATTAATGCTCCTTTGTTTAGCTCGTGTCAACTGAACGAAACCTTTCAATTTTTATGCCATTGGCATCCTGAGGTACTGGAGAAATTTCTATGAAAAGTACTTCTTACTCTCGTGTGACTCACTTTATGCATTACACTCATTATCATCAGCTGACTAATATTTTCCGCGACATATACTTGTAAAATGTTTCTAATATTATTAGAAACTTGAAAGCCATTGTGCAACAGAATATATTAGTACTACTAATATTGGTACTAGTAACTTGTAAAATTTACTAATGTTATTGGTTGATTTGTACAATAGGGCCCAGGTCTTTATTATTCAAAAAAAAAAAACACACCTGGGGCAGTGAAGCCAGAGAAACTGATTTTTGATACGGGCTAATTCGGGATCATTTATGAGTTTACTATCTATGCATGTAATAGTAATTATGACACGATACTTAACTGCAGTTGTTAGTAACAGGTGCAGCTGCAGAATTTTTTATTTCGATATTTGCGGCGATATTTTCCATGATGAAACTTTTTAACTGTTCGGTTGATTTTACTATATGAATTTATGTATCTCCGATTCCATTTTAAGCTTCACCAACTAAATGCCTTTCGTGTAGGTAAATCTTTGCTTATTACTTTTTGCGGTTGTATTACTGTAACCTTTCGACTGTACTGTGGATTTTTCTGAAACTACACCGGAAGCTATTCCTCACTAACTTTCATCAATTAGACAAGTTTCGCTCAACTAGCTTTTCCCGTTATAAATTAATTGTGTTCTCAAAATTTTGCGGTTATATAGCTGTAATTTTAGAACTGACTCATTGATGTTGCTGAAATTAAATACGAACCCAGTCTTCACCATTGCCCACAAATTAGAAATGTCTTACTCAACTAGCTTCTTGTGTTATAGAGTTATTTCGCTCAAAAGATTTTGCGGTTATATAGCTGTAACTTTTGAACCGTTTGATGCATTTTTTTAAAATTAGATAGGAGCTCAGTCTTCCTTAACATCCACCAACTGGGTAGGTTTCGCCGAGCTAGCTTCTTCCGTTATGTAGTTATTTTGTTTATAAAATTATGCCTTTATATAGCTGTAACTTTATAACCGCTTGATGGATTTTTGGTGAAACTCAATAATAGGCTAGTCCTTACTGACATCTACTTACTGGGCAAGTTTGGTCTATCTAGCCTCTTCCGTTATGAAGTTATTAGGCTCAGATACTTTTGCCGTTATATAGCTGTAACTTTTTAACCGCTTTATCGATAGTGCTGGATTTGCTCCCCACTGACATCTATCAACTGGAGAAGTTTCACTTCGCTTACGACATCCGTTCGACTGTTATCGTGTCCACAACATTTTGAGGATATAATACATATATATATGCACATATAAAGGATACTACAATAAAAAAAATCTAATGATGCCAATCGATTCCTGGGGTAATGAAACGTAAAGAAAACCATCTCCGGGGTCGAAACTCGTTATTGAAGCAGGGTCGAATAACTGATTTTTTATTCAAAAATCGGTTAAAAATATGTGAATAAATGACGAAACATCCATAATTTTAAGGTTAACATGAAAAAAAAATATATGTCCCACATTTTTGGTTAACATCTCCTTCGCATGACATCATTCATACACATGAATGTGTTTTGTTTTGTTTTCTTTTGGTTTTGTGCGAAGACGATATGCACGCCATTTCAAGACAATAATAATTGAAAAACCATAAACACGGTGTGTGTGGAGTTGATGTCGGATATCTAACGGATGCTTATGCGAAGCGGGGCATGGTGTGATCGTCCTGATCGTCAACACACGATGGTGGTTCTTTTATTATAGTGCTGAAATTGAAACTTTTTGCTTTGGGTGCTAAAAGTATTGAACCATTGTCGATAGTTTGAGAATTCGCATGAAAAGATTAGCGAAACTGATTGCGTATCGTTTTTTTCGTGCTTGCATATTTGCTGAATAGAGATCGTTGGGTGGTATGGAAAAGATCGTTGGGAAGTTTTGGGTGAACGAGGTCTGGTCGAGAGAGTAGGATTTTGGGGCTCCTAGCGAGCGTTTGGATTTCGAAGTAGTCGCGTGAAAGAGAAAGGAAAAGATACTTTAAGTTTTTCACGAAAATATCTTTTCCGAGTGTGATTTCAATCGGTACTTGCATAATTTATACATAGATAAGCGATCATATCAAGAAAAAGCCCCTTTAGTGAATCCGATGCCATTAAAATCAACATTCACTAAATTGCGAATAGCCCGTTCCGGTTCAAAAAGCTTTAGCAGTTTTAGCCATTTGATTTTGAGGTTCTGTGGCTGGAATTTTGCAGTGTTCAATGTGGCCCCGACACACGTAATTTCGATCGCGAAACACTTGTATCAAGTGAAGGACATTGATGAGATTTTGGAGGAGTCGTCTGAGTGTTAGTCATAAAATAAACTGTGTTACTGATTGTCCCCTGGTATCAGTAGAGTGCGTTGTAACATAAACGATCTCCTTTTGAGAAAATTGGATTAATTTCAATGGATGTTCTCGCTATTCGTAACATAATATTTTGTGATCAACTCTTTTGCATCACTTGCGCGATTTTAAAAGTAATAGAAGAAAAAAAACAAGCACTATGCTTGCAACCTACATTTTGATAATAACAAGCGCAAGATAGGCTTGCAACATAAAGAATAAATTTTGAAAAGAAATAACGAAAAAATCAAGCGTAAGATAGGCTTGCAACCCGTAGCTGATGTTCCCGGAGCAGATGGCAGGAACTTATTTCGAATGATATGGAGAAAAATATAAATATATGGAGGTATGTTGTATTAGGTACTAAGATAGAAAGAAAAAAAAACTAATTTTGTGTGTAATAAGAAAAAAAATGTAAAATGCGCATTAAGGAAATAGTTTTTTTTTGATAAATTTTTTGCATATATTATGTGTATCAGGTTCTTTTTTTCTCAAAATAATTAAAAAAAAAAAACAAAAAAAACCAGTAGTCCGGAGTCCAAAGTACCCTAGACTTGTACAGACCTAGTGGTGATACCAAAAGTACCAATTGGTAACGACCATATGCATAAAAAGTGAGTTTCCTATATGTCCAGTTTATAGGGGAGGTTGGCAATCATTCAGGAGGATCTTGACCATTATCAAAATCAATTAAAATAACTAATCCATTTTACAAATATTTGTCGAATTTTTCAAGTCGCTAGCTTCATTCTATCGAAAGTTATTTCTTATTTGAAGTTTCACTTGTAGGGGAGGTAGGGGTTCCTTGGGTCGGATCTTGCTCATCATTGCCACCAACAAATAAGATCAGGCTTAAAATATTTAAGCAAAATTTCAAGTCTCTAGCTTCATTCCATCAAAAGTTATCGCTTATTTGAAGTTTCATTTGTAGGGGAAGTAGGGGTTTCGTTGGTCGGATTTTACGTATTTTCAATATTAGCCAACTGGATCCTATTGCAAACATTTGACCAAAATTTTAAGTCGCTAGCATTATTTTGTCGGAAGTTATCGCTTATTTTAAGTTTCATTTCTAGGGGAGGTAGGGGTCCCTTAGGCCGGATCTAACCCATCTTGAATACGAACTAACCTGATCTCACTTCAAACATTTGGTTAAAACTTCAAGTCGCTGGCTTGATTCTGTCAAAAGTTATCGCTTATTTGAAGTTGCATTTGTAGGGGAGGGGGGGTTGCTTGGGTCGGATCTTACCCATTTTCAATACCAACCAAGTAGATCCTACTAACAACATTTTGTCAAATTTTCAACCCGCTAGTGCCATTTTATCGAAAGTTATCGTAATTAAAAGAATATTTAATTTTTTGAAATTTGTAGGGGAGGTAGGCGTTCCTTTGATCCGATTATGCCCAACTTACTAGAACTTATGTTTGAAGTTAATTATTCACTGGTTCACTTTTTATTTTTTATATTGAATTGATCACTACCCAGCTTGTTTTATATGTTGTTTTATTTTTCTATTAGATATATCATTATAAGTGGCGACGTTTCGCTATTATTATAGCATTTTCAAGCCTAATAAAAATGGGGGTTTAAATTATTGTTACAATTTTTATATAATGCTTGGATAACTACCTTATATTCTATTGTCTAATTTTGCTGTTTTATGCACTTCATCCTCCTCGTTGAAAAATCTTATGAGCAATGTTCTATATTTGTTATTGTCATTCTTGTCCATCTGTCAATTTTTTATAAATGTTTGTATATCCGTTTATGTATTAGAGAGTATTTTGTTGTATTTATATGTGATGGTTTTCTAGTTCTGTTTTGGTGTTTAAAGATTTGTGGAAGTATTTGTTTATATACAGGGTTACTGGTAACTCGACGTGTTCCTTGCAAGGCGTTATAATAGAGTCAAAATGCAACAAAATAAAGCCAGAAATACTCTACCGATTTTCAGTGGTTACTGAGATATTTGAATTTTTAGGTTTTTTTTTAAAAACACGGATTTAGCCATTTAAAATAAGAATTAAAAAAAAACTGCTTAGTAACTGGGTCAAAACTTATTTTTTTTTTGTCTTAGCCAACATTGTGGCAGATACTTCCCAATCATTCAAAATTTCAAAAATTATTCACATCTCGAAATTTTTAATTTAAAATACTTATTTTTAAGTGTAGTATTACTCAAAAAAATTATATGACACAAAGTGTACAAACCATTACAAAAACATGTCCGTCTTGTCAGCTTTCCAAAAAGGTATAAATATCAATAGAAATTCTTCAGATAATTGAAGGAACTTGCATTAACTTTAACGGGGAACCATTATTCGATTTTTAGGTTTCAAAAAAACAACACGGATTTAGCCATTTAAAATAAGAATTAAAAAAAAAATACTAAGAAATCTATTTTCTTCTCATAGCCAACACTATGCAAAAAATTTCTCAATCATTAAAAATTTCAAAAATTCTTCATCTCTCGAAATTTTTAATTAAAAATCTTAAAAAAAATATTTGTTTGACTTGATTTAAAATGAATTATTACTCAAAAAAATTATATGGCACAAAGCGTACAAACCATTAGGAAAACATGCCCATCTTGTCAGCTTTCCAAAAAGTATAAATGTCAATTCAAACCCTTCAAATAATTGAAGTAAAGGCATTAAACGATTTGAGAAAAATAAAACAATTGCATAAATTCATACAAATTTCGAACATAAAGTTTCTTCTTTCCATTCAGTGTATTGAACCCTTTTATTGCCTAACTGCATAATTTAAAGGAGTAATCATAAAGTAATTGACAAGAGTGCTTAAAGGTATGTAACGCAAAGTCATAAAATAATTCGTATTGGATAAAATATTTCAGGTAAAAGTGATCTAATGAATGGAAAATATGTAGGTAGTTTAAAGAAGCGTCATAATGTAATTAACAACAGTCTTTATAAAAGTTGATATTTGTATAAAATAATTCTAATAAAAGCTGATGCTTAAAGGTATGTAACGCAAAGTCATAAAATAATTCGTATTGAATAAAATATTTCAGGTAAAAGTGATCTAATGAATGGAAAATATGTAGGTAGTTTAAAGAAGCGTCATAAAGTAATTAACAACAGTGTTTATAAAAGTTGATATTTGTATAAAATAATTCTAATAAAAACTGATGCAATGAATGAAAAGAAGAAACTTTATGTTCGAAATTTGTATGAATTTATGCAATTGTCTTATTTTTCTCGATTAATGGCTTTCCTTCAATTATTTGAAGAGTTTGAATTGACATTTATACCTTTTTGGAAAGCTGACAAGATGGGCATGTTTTCCTAATGGTTTATACGCTTTGTGCCATATATTTTTTTTGAGTAATAATTCATTTTAAATCAAGTCAAACAAATATTTTTTTTTAAGATTTTTAATTAAAAATTTCGAGAGATGAAGTATTTTTGAAATTTTTAATGATTGAGAAATTTTTTGCATAGTGTTGGCTATGAGAAGAAAATAATTTCTAAGTTTTTTTTTTTTAATTCTTATTTTAAATGGCTAAATCCGTGTTTTTTTTTTAAATCGAATAATGGTTCCCCGTTAAAGTTAATGCAAGTTCCTTCAATTATTTGAAGAATTTCTATTGATATTTATACCTTTTTGGAAAGCTGACAAGACGGACATGTTTTTGTAATGGTTTGTACACTTTGTGTCACATAATTTTTTGAGTAATACTACATTTAAAAATAAGTAAAAAAAAATTGTAAATTTTGTTTAAGTATTTTAGATTAAAAATTTCGAGATGTGAATAATTTTTGAAATTTTGAATGATTGGGAAGTATCTGCCACAATGTTGGTGTTTGATGTAGCCACTCAGACTGCAATTCCTCCGGAGAACCCAATTTGTACCGTTCCGGTTAGTTCAACAGTCACTTCTGCTGACGCGGAGATCCTTCTGAATTATGTATCCAGTACATCTAACTCGATTTCGAAAGAAAAACCGACTGACACACCACCATTACGGCCGCTGCATGTGCGTTGGCAACACACACACCGATACACGCCGTCGCATCTTTCAAGCGGAAGAAATTCAACCCTGTCGCCCTAAGCGATATACGCTGAGATTACGACAATTCTGGAAAAAGGTAACTTCTAATCGCCGTCGGTTTTGTGACGCACTTTTGTCAAGCCGTCCCCGTGACGATGTACCTACGACCCTATGCAACCGTTACCATTTTTTATCAACACGTTAGTGGTCTTATAGACACGGGTGCATCATGTAGCGTGATCGCTGCGAACATGGCCAAGAAACTATTGCAGAAAAAAGATTACCCTCGAAAAAACTTTCAATTGCCAGTGACTACAGCAGATGGCACAAGCCATACCGCCCAGGGAATAATCTCTGCCAATGTTACCTTTAGAGGACGGACAGAACTCATGGAGTTCTTATTAATGCCCACCCTAAGCCAAAACTTATATTTGGGAGTTGACTTCTGTCGCAGGTTCGAGCTTGCCTCAGACCTTTGTTGCCCTTTTCAACATTCAGCCTCAGAGCTATCTTTGCAAGCTCCATCTTCCTCTCCTGACCAACAATTGACCATCAAGGAACGTACTCAACTAAATGCAGCCGTTGCAGCATTCCCATCGTTTTCCATGGAGGGTTTAGGACGTACAAGCCTCATATCACACGTCATCGACGTCGGGGAAGCTAAACCTATAAAGCAGAGGCACTTTGCTGTTTCGCCCGCCGTCGGAAAACTTCTCAGTACGGAAATCGATAGGATGCTGGCAATGGGTTTGGTTGAAGAATCACAAAACGCGTGGACACCGCCGGTCACTCTGATAGTCAAGCCCGGTAAGGTTCGCTTGTGCCCGGATGCACGAAAAGTTAAGTTAACAGTGAAGGATGCTTATCCCCTGCCGCTGATATTTGGTATTTTGAGCCGCCTTCCTAAGGCCCAGTTCATTTCGAGCTTGGATATTAAGGATGCGTTTTGGCAGATGGCGACCGGTAGCGCAGTGTGTTGAGGCATCAGTCTCATGCAGACTATGCAACGCCTGATGGATCGTGACATCCCAGCGCACCTTCATAACCAGGTCTTTGTTTATCTGGATGATCTGCTGGTGATCACCACAACCTTTGAGGAACACGTGTTATTGTTACAGGAAATAGCTGTATGTTTTCGTAAAGCCGGATTAACTCTGAATGTTGCAAATAGTAAATTCGTTATGAGGGAAGTTCGATACCTGCAGCATGTATTTTAATAGGGCATGGAAATGTCAAAACGGACAATTCTAAAGTCGCAACTATCTCAGATTTTTCCCTACCAGCTACAGTCAAACAGCTCCGTCGCTTCCTGGGGATGTGTGGGTGGTATCATCGTTTCGTGTCAAATTATGCCACTATTACTACGCCACTAATTGACATGCTCCGAAAGGACCGTAAATTCACTTGGACTGAAGAGGGCATCCTGTCATTTGACACCCTAAAAAATGCCTTACCGAAGCCCCTGTGTTACATAGCCCCGACTTTTCACGCCCATTTGCAATACAGTGCGACGCGAGCCAAATGTTATCGGCGCCGTGCTCACGCAGATAAACGACTACGGCTCAGAAGTCCCAGTGGCATATATGTCCAAGAAACTCAATTCAGTTCAACGGAATCACACCGTGACAGAACAGGAGTGTTTAGCAGCAGTAACTGCAGTGAAAAAATTTAGAGCATACGTCGAGGGACAAGAATTCAAAATTATCACCGATCACGCATCGCTTAAGTGGCTGATGAGCCAAACTGACTTAAACGGTCGACTAGCCCGTTGGTCGTTGAAACTTCAGAGTTTCAAATTCAAAATTGAACACCGCAGGGGATCACAAAATGTAATTCCGGACGCATTATATCGCGTCTATTACGTAGGAAGCCTAGCCATAGTCAACCCGTTTGAAAATTCTGTCGAGATCGACCTCGATTCCCAATATTTCAAGTCCACCAAAAATATGAAATTGATAAACAACATCACCACAAAGCAACCCCAATTACCAGACTTGAAGGTCGAAGGCGGTTACGTGTGCAAACGTCAGGAATACGCGACCGGCAAAGAACTTCAAGAACAGCACTCCTGGAAGCTTTGGGTGCCGGAAAAGTTAACGACAGAACTAATTCGACGTGCACATGACCATTCCCTATGCGCACACGGAGGCCTCAGTAAAACACTACATCGCCTCCGACTGTTGTTCTTCTGGCCAAAAATGGCGAAACTACTGGAAAACACGGCGGTCAGTGAGCAACTAACTTTATTTCTATACTTGCTTCTCTTTAAGTCTACATACATATACAAATACATACATCGACACTCCACCTCAATTTGTGTGTGTTTTTTTTTTATTCATGATTACTAAGCACAAAATTGTTTATTTCATTTGCATGGAAAAATTTAGAAAATGGAAAATTATGATTAAACTGAAATAATTCAATTACAATTTATAATGTTTAATCAAGAATTAGTTTATCAAACTAAATTAAGTTTTTCATGCAAATATTCGAATGTTAATCTAGGTAATGCTTTTGTCATTATGTCAGCTTGTTGTTCCTTCGTTGAAATGTATTGGACCTGAATGACCCCTTTGTTGATATAATCTCGTAGAAATTTTAATTTGATGTCGATGTGCTTGGTTTTCCGAAATTCCTTCCTCCTTCTTGATTGTCTTCATATAATGTGATTGGCTCCTCAAGTGATTCACCAACCTCACAAAGTAGGCTACGAATCCATAAAATTTCACGAGTTACCGTACATAGAGAGATGTATTCGGCCTCAGTTGACGACAATGCTACACAAGTTTGCTTTCGTGTCATCCAGTTGACCGTTGCACCAAAAACTTTTATTACATTCCCGGAGATAGACTTACGGTCGTTAATATCACCGCCCCAATCCGCATCAGCATATCCAATCAATAATTTGGAATCTTTCTTATGTTCATATTTTACCTCAAGATCAAGCGACCCTTTAATGTACGTCAAGACTCGTTTAGCGGCTGCCCAATGTTCCTCCGTAAGACATGATTGAAATTGACTGCAATAGTTCACAGCCGCAGATAAATCCGGTCGAGTTGTACCAGCTGCATACATGAGACATCCGATTAGTTCGCGATATGGCTTGTTCGTGAACTACACGTTGTTGTTCTTTTCCAATTTCAGCTTGCATTCCATTGGCGTTGAAATTGAATTAGATTCTTCCATCCCAAATCGGCGCAATACATTTTTCAGGTAACCTTTTTGGTTCAAGTACAGGACTCCACGTTGTCGATCTCGTCTTATGTTGATGCCGAGAAAGTTTTTCGTTTCACCCATGTCATGCATCTCAAACTCGTTTCATACCAGCCTTTTAATATTTGTGATTTCGATGATATCTTTTCCCAGCAACAAAAGGTCATCTACGTATAAGAGCAGGTAGACCATATTTTGCCGGTTGCCACGTAAATACAAACAATGATCATATTCGGAACGAATAAATCCAATACCAATGATGAATGTGTGGAATCGTTCGTTCCATACACGGGATGCTTGTTTCAATCCGTACAGTGATTTGTTGAGTTTACAAACCAAATCACCCTGCACGAACCCATCTGGCTGCTCCATAAAAATGTCTTCTTCTAACTTCCCGTTCAGAAAAGCCGTTTTGACATCCCTTTGGTGGATTTCAAAATCTCGTTCCACTGCGAGTGCCAGCAATATTCGCAAAGTGACAATCTTAGCTACCGGTGAGTACGTCTCGTAAAAATCCAATCCTTCCCTTTGAGTGAATCCGCGGGCCACTAATCTTGCCTTGTATGACGCCAAATGACCAACTTCGTTTCGTCTGCGTAAAAACACCCACTTGCAAGTAACTATTGATCGATTCGGCGGACGCTCCACCAGAGTCCAAGTCCCATTTCGACTAAGCGAGTCCATTTCTTCGTGAATCGCCCGCATCCACTGTGATGCATCATCCAGCTTCTCGATTTCACTGAAGGTTTGAGGAACATTGTCAACATATGCCGTTGCATTTAATCCAAACTCCTGAATATCGGCATTCAACGCAAATGCCGTGAAGTATTCTCGGTCATCCTCTCCATGCAGCTTTATTTTGGAACTATCGATGCAATCACCGTAATGCTGAGGTGATTGACGTCTTCGCCTTGATCGCAAACGAGTACTAACTGGACCATCTGGTTCGATTTGTGTAGCTCCGCTTGACTGAATCATCTTTTCATCGACGTCACATTTTATCTCACCCGCATTATCAAGAGTCTCTGCCCCGTCAACATCATGCAAGATTGGTTCCGTTTCATAAAAGACTGCCGAAGAACCGGGTTGCGACTCATCGAATATGACATCACATCGCATTGTTACTTTCTGCTTCACTATGTCCCAAAGCCGATAGCCGTTTACACCATATCCAACCATGGTCATTTTGATTGACTTAGGATCCATCTTTTTACGTAACTGGTCCGGCACATGAGCATATGCAACTGACCCAAACACTCGAGTCTTTGAGTCTTTCAAACGGTGTGACATTTGAACTAATTGCACGAGTTGGACTTCGATTAGTCAGATATGCTGCGCAATACACGGCTTCACCCCAAAATTTCTTCTCCATTTGTGCTCCCTCCAGCATAGACCGCGCCTTCTCGATTAAAGTTCGGTTCATTCTTTCTGCAACGCCGTCGAGTTGTGGCGTATACGGCATGGTGTACTCGATCTGAATACCGAATTCTTGACACATCGATTTGAAGCGATTTGATGTGTATTCGCCTCCGTTGTCGCATCGAATTTTCGCAATTTTTCGTCCAATGTGATGTTCTGCCATTGATTTATATCGCTAACACATTTCAAAAACATCGGACTTATTCTTGATTAAATACACGACCATGAAATGAGCACTCATCGATCATCTTTAAGTGCCGCAAAACCTGTGCCGCCAGCGGTCAATGTCCGTCAAGGCGCATCGTCGATACGGGGCAGAAACCCGTTTGGTCCTCGTGCTGCTAAAAGCCCGAGGAACCTCAGCGGCTCTCACCAAAAGGAGCGTCAACGAAAGGGGGACGGAGGCAACAGTTCCCGACAGGGCAAGCAAAAGTGCCTAGTCCAACGCTCGCTATCCTCGCAGGACCATGAGCGCCATTAAGGTGCTTCAAGCGAACCTGCACCACGCAATAGGAGCATCGGCCACTGTGTGCAGGTTATTCGCCGAAAAACAGGCCACCATTGCGCTTATTCAAGAGCCATGGGTGGCCCGTGGCCGAATTTGCGGTCTAAACACAACAACTGGTAAGTTGATATATGACAGGTTAGCGGGTTGTCCGCGTGCGGCGCTTCTGATCGACAAATGCGTCAACTATTTGCCACTAACCAATTTTATTTCTAGAGATCTAGCTGCAGCATTGGTGGAGGTATCCACGCTCAACGGTCGTCAGAAAGTGATAGTTGCGTCTGCCTACTTCCCATCTGACAATGTTGAGATTCCACCACTCGAGGTCCAGCAGCTCGTTGACTTCTGTCGACGTACAAACCGGCATTATGTGATCGGTTGCGATGCAAACGCACACCACACGGTGTGGGGTAGCAGCGACATCAACGACAGAGGTAAGCGCCTTCTTGACTATCTTATGTGTAAACATGTGAATGTCCTGAACAGGGGGTGCAAGCCTACCTTTGTCACTGCGGCAAGGGCAGAGGTACTCGACATTACCCTTGCTAGCGGTTTCTTCTCCAGGTTCATTGCGAACTGGCACGTGTCGGACGAAGTGTCTCTTTCAGATCATAGGCACATCAGATTTGACATCCTAGGACAATCTGACATTCGCTCGGATACTTTTTGTCCAAGGAAAACTAACTGGATTAAATTCCGTGAACTAGTTAGCTCCAAAGCGGAACTACTGGTCAGCCCCATAAGCACTACAGGGGAAATTGAGATTGCAGCTGAGGAGCTCAATGAAATTTTAACTTCCTCCTACAGAGATAGTACCGTTTCACGTTCGGTGGAGTCGGGGCGTAAAGTACCCTGGTGGAACGAGGAATTGGCCAGCAAGCGAGCTAAAGTTAGGAGGATGTTCAACAAAGCCAAGCGCTTCAATAGGTGGGATGAGTACAGAACTGCTCTCACCGAGTACAACAAACTCATTAGGCATTCCAAACGAGAATGCTGGAAAAGACATTGTGAGAGCATTCAGTCGCTACCGGAAGCGGCGCGCCTTCACAAAGCCCTTTCCAAAGGCTCAGCAAACGGGGTCGGCCTTCTATTGAGACCAGACGGTTCGTATACTGAAGGTCCAGATGAAACATTAAAGTTGCTTCTTCAGACCCATTTCCCAGGGTCCGTACTGTCTGATGGTGACCCCTGCCCAACTGTGAGGCCCCAACGGGTTCCCGTAAGCCGGGCTCGCAGTTTATCGGGGGTCATCTTTGACATGGACAAAGTAAAATGGGCGATAGAATCCTTTGAGCCATTTAAAGCTCCCGGAGTAGACGGCATCTTCCCCGCTCTGTTACAAAACAGCTTGGAGATCATAATAACTCCGCTAATCGAACTTTTTAGGGCAAGTTACACCCTAGGGTACATACCACAACCTTGGAGGAAAGTTAATGTGGTCTTCATACCCAAAGCGGGCAATAAGCCGGAACATATGCCCAAATCCTATAGACCGATTAGCCTTACTTCCTTCTTCCTTAAAACCATGGAAAAGTTGCTTGATTTGCATATCAGGCACAAGATGGAACTGTCGAGCCCCCTACATCGTATGCAATTCGCGTACACGAAGGGTAAGTCAACAGTAACCGCCTTGCATAGCCTTGTCAGTACAATCGAAAAGTCCCTCAGTGAAAAGGAAATCGCGCTGTGCGCGTTTCTTGACATTGAGGGGGCTTTCGATAATACCGGCTACGAGTGCATTTCCAGAGCACTGGAACTCAGGGACATCCCGCCCGCTACCATTGCATGGATAGATGCCATGCTCCGGGGACGGGATATTCACTCAACTCTAGGCAGTACATCAATTTGCGTGAATGCCGTAAAGGGTTGTCCACAAGGTGGCGTTCTGTCACCCCTTTTGTGGTCCCTTGTCGTGGACGAGCTGATTTCCATGCTTAATGAGCGCGGTTATCTTACTATCGGATACGCGGATGATTTAACTATCATAGTCAGGGGCAAATTCGAATCTACCATCACTGAGGTGATGAGGTCGGCCCTTGACATAGTTCTACACTGGTGTGTGGCTGTTAAATGTTAAATGTCTCGGAGTAACTCTAGACTCGAAACTCACATGGAATACTCACATAGATAATCTACTTGGCAAAGCCATACGCACAATGTGGGCTTGCAGAAGTTTCTTTGGACGGACATGGGGGCTCACCCCAAAGATAATTGAGTGGTTATACACCATACTGGTGCGGCCTATGGTGACCTACGCAGCGCTTGTGTGGTGGCCGAAAACTCAGCAATCTTCTGTCTTACTGAAGTGCAATAAGCTTCAACGTCTTGCCTGCCTTGGCATCACTGGAGCTATGCGCACTTGTCCTACGCCAGCCCTGGAGGCGATTATTGGACTTACTCCGCTGCATATATTCATTCAAGAATCAGCAGCTCTAAATGCTCTCAGACTTCGTTTAACTTCCGACGTGCGTAGTGAAGAAAGCGGTCACATGAGCATTCTGAATCAAATTCCTGATGTGCAGATCTGCTTGAGATCAGATTACATGATCACGGAGGTTTGCTTCGGCAGAAAATATTCAGCCCTCATCCCTAACCGCTCTGAATGGGTAAATGGCACACCCTGTCCAGACCCTAGATGTATCAAGTGGTTCACCGATGGGTCTAAAACAGAACAGGGTGTTGGTGCAGGTGTCTTTGGACCCAACACCAGGATTTCGATCACAATGGGAGTCTCACCCAGCGTTTTTCAAGCTGAGATCCACGCCATTGAGGTCTGCGCCAGGGTAATCTTGGAAACTGGACTTCGCGGCGCTCACATTGCTATCTACTCAGACAGCCAAGCAGCTATAAAAGCGCTCTCCTCATTTAAGGTCTCTTCAAAACTGGTGAAGGAGTGTTACGAACTCCTTCAACTGTTGGCAACCAAAAACCGAGTCTTCTTGTGTTGGGTGCCAGGCCACCAGGGCATTGAGGGGAACGAGGCTGCGGATGAACTTGCTAGACAAGGATCATCCAGTCGTTTTCGTGGACCTTACTGTGGCTTTGGACTGGCCTCGGCCAAACTGCGGATCAAAGATTGGTTTGCACGATTGCGTCAACAGTACTGGAATAACCTTCCAGGGCTTCGTCAATCAAAGGAGCTGATAATGCCCTTCAGTCACAAGGGTACTACTCAAATGAGTAGAACCCACCTAAGACTCCTAGTGGGGACTTATCTGGCCATCACCTGGTCAGATATCACCTGAACAAGATGGGTCTGTCAAGCGAGACTGAATGCCGTCTTTGTCTGGAAGACGTGGAAACGACCAAGCACATCTTGTGCGAATGTCCCGCCATCGCGCGTTTTAGGATGTCACTCCTCGGGCAGGCTACTATCAGCACTGCAGAATTCAGATTGATTCCTGCTAAAGACTTACTGCCCTTTATTAGAAGGGTGGACGGTCTTTTGGATTAATGAGCTACGGCACAATAGATCTTTATGGTCGCAGTGCCTTCCTGCTGGGAAAGTAGCTCGTATTTGTATATCTATCTATCTATCTATCTATGAAATGAGTGAAGTCATCAATAAAAGTCACCATAAACCGATATCCGTTCCATGTCTCCGGTGTAATCGGTCCGCACACATCACTATGGACAATTTCCAATGCGCGAGTTGATCGTGCTCCACCTGAATTGCTGAAGGGTGTACGACAGTGCTTGCCGAGCACACATGGTTCGCATATCGCATCCGCATCGTTGACTAAAGCGCCAATCCCATCAACGATCGTTGACAACCGCTTAACATCGGCATAATTCAAATGCCCCTACGCCGATGCCACAGCCGCATACTTTGTTCCGCCATTACTTTTCCCGATTTTGGTTGTTTCGATCCAGCACCTCCCGCCAACAAAGCCCCTGCATATGCCTTTTCGCCATAAATTTGCCTTAACTCGAACTCATACAATTGTCCGTTACGTTTTCCTATGATGATATCATAATCTCCATTCGAGATGCGAACAATTCCATCGGAAAATGTCACTCGAAAACCCGCCTGCTCAAGTCGACTCACAGAGAACAGATTGTACTTCAGATTTTCAATAGACAACACATTCGTAACTGTATACCGTTGTTCAACGCCGTTAACCGTAGCAGTTCCTCGAATTGTGCCACATTTCGTTGCTTTAATCGACGTACCATTTTTCGCAACACCAATAGTAACAGGATCAGCCAAATCTCTCAATTCGCTGAATAATGATTCGTCATTGACCATATGCTCTGAAGCACCGGAATCTATAAAAAACCGTATGATCGCCTCCGTGTTACATTCTAACACCAAATTGCCCGTGTCTGCCATTATCACTATGCCCTCGTTGTTATCATTGCTCGACGCAAAATTTGATTTTTCCTTAGCGGGGTTTTTACCGTTGGATTGGCCTCCTCTCTTCTCGCCGCTGCCTCCTTTGCTCTTCTTCTGGAGTTTCTGACATTCGTTCCGCTTGTGTCCTATCTTTTTACAAAAATAGCACTTAATTTGACTGCTTCCACTATACATGGCGACACTTTCCGATGCACCGGCAGAATTAGACGTAGACGTTTTGCTTTCCTCGTCCAACAAACGACACCGCACCAATTGCATAGATAGTTTTGACGGGTCGATGGTCTCTAATGCGGTGACAACCATGTCGTATCTTTTGGGTAAAGTTATCATTAGAGACACTACCAGCATGCGCTCATTAGTCTCGTCGCCACACGCTTTAAGTTCGCGTACCAATTTGTCGAAGGCTAAAAAATGCGATGTCAGGCTGTCCGAATCTGTGCATCTCATCGTCAACATACGTTTTCGCACACCGATCTCTGTTGCCACACTTGTCCGTTCGAATGTTGCGCGCAATGACTGTATCATGGAAAATGCCGTTGATTTATCCTTAAGATACTCAAGATGCGAGTCTGCAACGCGACGTATGATTTGCACTTTACAGCTCCGATCCTCCTTCAAAATCGCCTCGACCTTTGACGGAAATTCCCTCACAGCATTCATAGCAGTATCAACGTCTTCTTGTAGCCATCGTGCGATGCCTTTATCTTCCATAGCAATTTGCAGGCGGAAAAACCAGTTGTCGAGTTCACGACCTTCGAATTGTTTAAATGAAAACCTGTCTTCATCGGCCATTTCAGTTAAATTTAAATTTCTAACGAATTAACTTTTCTTGTCGTTTTGACTCACGTTTCACGCAGTTCACTTTCGCGCGACTGGGCCCATAACCTACTGGAAAACACGGCGGTCAGTGAGCAACTAACTTTATTTCTATACTTGCTTCTCTTTAAGTCTACATACATATACAAATACATACATCGACAGAAACAAGTGCAGGACTACGTCTCTGCCTGTCAAGTGTGCAAAATGTCAAAGGACCCAAACCAAACCCTAAAACCACCAATGCAGAGACAGTTCGTCTCCGAGCGCGTGCTCCAACGGTTGTACATGGACCTCCTTGGACCTTTTCCTAGATCGTCGCGCGGTAATGTTGGCACCATTATACTGTTGGATCACGTTTCCAAATTCTGTTTCATAGAACCCATACAAAAATTCACTGCGCAAATTATAAGTCACTGGCTGGAAAGTCACATCTTTCATGTACATATTTGGTGGGCTCGAATCGATAGTCACAGACAGCGGTGTCCAATTTAAATCGCAGGTATTTAATTCTTTACTTGAACAATATGGTGTCAAACATCAATACACGGCATTATACTCGCCACAGGCTAACGCATCCGAGCGAGTCAATAGGTCCATAGTCGCTGCTATTCGAGCGTATGTGAAACCAAACCAAAAGGACTGGGACGACAAACTATCGGAAATAAACTGTGCAGATCCGCACGACACTCCGTCATAAATGCATCACCATATTACGTAGCTTTCGGTCAGACCATGATTACCCATTGTAAAACATACGATCTGCTGAGACAGCTTAATTCGCTTGAGGATGACACTTCCGTTCTTGCTAAAGCCGATAAGTTGACACTCATGCGTCAGCGAGTGCAAGACGCCATACGTGTATCTCATACTAAAAATGCCATGCGATATAATATTGTAATTGTTCACAAGAGACTGAATTCCAGCCTGGAGATGAAGTGTACTGCAGAAACTTTTCACAGAGTAATGCTGCGGAACACTTCAACTCCAAGCTGGATTTCAAGTTTCTCAAATATCGGATAGTCCGCAAAGTAGGCCCATAGCGCTATGCACTAGCCAACCTGCAAGGCAAGGAAATAGGCATTTATCACGCGGAAGACATCTGACGCTGATCATTATCGACCTCAGCTGTTTATCGGTGGCACGTCACCAATAATCACCTGTCCTGTACCGTCTGCATAAAACCATATGCATCAACAACCAGACATGGCAGTGTAACTCAGGCCTTACACTAATTGGACAGATTCGACCAAAATGAATTGTAGAGGATTGCGTGATTTAACAATGACTCCAATGCACTCTCTACATAGGAATAATGTGCACAATGAGAACGCTTAGTTCAAATCAACGTAACAAACTCAATTTATTATCTCAGGTTCAAGAAGAATACAACATGGCGAATACAAAGCGATACTAACTCTAACTCTTACACAAAGTTGTGAAATTCAATTCTGACAGGAACTCTCTCTCTACTGCTGCTGGTACACTGGCGGTGATAGTTGGAACTATCCGATCTACTACAATACTCCCAGTTAAGGAACCAACCCCTCACTACCACACTCAACCTAAATCTTGGTTCTGAGTCACAGGCGAAAATGCATACTTGCATTTTCGTTATCATAATGCATGTTTGTTTCATCACTATGCCATGATGACTCAGACATATATTCATACCATGACCCGTGTCATTCTTATCACACTCTAAAGGTCAGCATAATATACATAGTCTTAAGGTTTCATGTTAGGAGATAAGATAGAAATGTTTAAGGATTCATGTTAGGAGATAAGATAGAAATGTATAAATGCTACGTCTAGTCCGTAAGATCACCAGTTATTACTCAACAGTTCAATAAAGAACATATTTTATATGAACAACGGTCTTGTCATTTAACTGGCGCAGTCGGGCCACAAGTTTAACCGGGCTAAAAGAACCTATTGTCTCTTATATACATACGTCGCGGTAATCACATTGATAAAGTTTAAAGTGTTTTTTCTTGAGCACAAGATCATTTTGAAACCGGACAAACGAGACATTTGAAACTGGACGAATTAATTAGAAAATTCAAGAAAGTTAATATTTTACGGAAAAATATGGAATACGGACAACGAAGCTCGTTTATTTAATCGATCCCAGCTTTCGATGGGAACCAATCGGATTTATATCCGTTCATAAAAGCGATCGACTCTATTAAAAGCGATTTAAACGCATGTGTTTTCAAAGTGCAGTTGACGCAACAAATCCTACTACGGATTACAGGCAAGGCGAGAGAGGCGGTTTTGACATATAACCCGGATACGTGGGATGAGGTCAGGAAGACCCTTATAACGCACTTTGATACGGCGGAGACAGAACTACAACTGCAAGAAAGGCTATGTGGTGCGAGATTCACTTCGGCGCTTCAATTATATGATTATTTCTGTAAGTGTCTGTGTTTAATAAGTCAAAAAATCCTAAATGATAACGTATATTTAAGTAGTCAAAAAAAAGATATCATCAAAAGTAGGTATTTAATGGCCAAAAACATTTATATTAATAAATGCCCAGAACCTTTAAAGAGTGTTCTGTTAGCTAGAAATCCTGCTAGTTTAGAGGAAGTGAGAGTTATTTTACACGAGACAGGCTATTTATATTTTGGAAATTCAAGTAATAATAACAAAAATTCAAGTTCTCGAAAGTTCAATATGGATACAGTTTCTAAAAATTCAAAACTTTTACCTCCTGTAAATTATACAATGAATCCCCAATGGTTGTACGAGTAACCGCAATATCAATCGGGAAACAATCGGGGACACTTCGGTAATAATTCCCAGGCTAACTACAATTCCTCACGGAATAGAAGTGCAAACTCGGGAAATTATCATAATCAACATGTAGATCATTCTTTGTCAACGGACATATCTATGAATACAGTAAATTCCAACGAATCATCTTTGCATGTACAAAATGATAGTACGGATTTTCGTTTACTTGCCTCGGAGTGTCAATCTCAAATTTACCCATCATTAAACTAACTATTCATGGTAATTTTTATCGCTGTCTAATTGATACTGGCTCGTCCACGAGCATTATGTCAGCTCGAAAAGTCCATGACTCTGGTAGAACCAAACTTAACAACCCAGTGCATCTGCATACAATTAACGGCAAAATTGCATGTTATGATACACTTAGGACATTAGCACCTGAAGAATTTGGTGTCAAGGCTACCATGAATTGGAAAGTAGCTGATATGTCATTTTCAAATTTCGACGCTATAATCGGAATGGATATTTTAATCGCTTTAGGTGCCAAAATCGATATATCCCGTTCCGAAATTAAAATTAATGGGCATCTCATACCATTTAGCACGGACATTCCAAATGATATAATTCGTGAATTTTCTAATGCTATTGACACCATAGAAAAACAAATGGATTCACAACCAGATCCTAATACGTACACGACTGAAGAGGTTCAAGTAATTGATAAAATTAAAAAAGAATTTTCTGATTTAGAATGTGACCCTAAAGAAAAATTAACATTTACGCATCGAATCAAACACACTTTGAAACTAAAGTCAAATGAGCCAATTTATCAACGGAATTATAAATTGCCTTATCATTCGAAAGAATTTATTAAAAAACAGATTCAGGAAGATTTAGCACAAGGAATTATTCAGCCATCTTCCAGCCCATATAATTCGCCAATATTGGTTGTACCAAAAAAAGGAAACTCAAATCGACTTGTTGTGGATTTTCGTAAAATTAACTTAGTAACTGTTGAAGATAAGTTTCCTATACCACAAATTGACGATATTCTGGGGAACTTGGGAAACGCTAATTATTTCAGTACGATCGATCTTGCGAAAGGATTTCATCAAATCGAAATAGATCCTAAAGATCGTCATAAAACAGCATTTTCCACCGATGAAGGGCATTTCGAATTTACTCGAATGCCATTTGGCTTAAAGAATTCGCCAGCTACGTTCCAAAGATTGATGAATACAATCTTACAGGAATTCGTTAATAAAATATGCATTGTGTACATGGACGACATTTTAGTTTTTAGCACTTCATTACAAGAACATGAAATAGCTCTCCGCAAAATATTATCCACTTTACGTTCGGCTAACCTAAAAATCCAAATGTCTAAAACTCAATTGTTAAAAAAATCGACCGAATTTTTAGAGCATATTATTTCCAAAGACGGTATCAAACCAAATCCCAAGAAAGTGGAAGCGGTCCGTAACTTCCCAATACCTACAACTACAAAAGAAGTAAAGTCGTTTTTAGGTCTTACGGGCTTTTATCGAAAATTTATAAAGGACTATGCTTCAATAGCAAAACCCCTCACAGTTACATTAAAGAAGTCAAATTCGATTAACATTAAAGATCCCGAATACATTAAAGCATTCGAGAAATTAAAGAGTTATATCTTAAATGAGCCAATTCTAACTCACCCCGATTTTGATAAATCGTTCACTGTGACAACTGATGCATCAAACTTCGCTTTGGGAGCGGTTTTATCACAGGGATATAAAGCGATTTGTTATGCATCAAGAACTCTCAACGACACAGAAACTCGACTTTCAACTATCGAGAAGAAACTTTTAGCGATAGTTTGGGCAGTCAAGTATTTTAGGCCTTATGTATATGGTCGACGGTTTATATTAGAAACTGACCATAAGCCCCTTACATTTTTACAAAGTATAAAGGAAGATACACCTAAACTTTTTAGGTGGAAACTCAAATTACTTGAGTATAACTATGAAATTAAATACATAAAAGGTAAATCTAATTTTGTAGCGGATGCTCTGTCAAGAATCGAAGTTAATGCTATAGATGTAATAAATAAAAAATCCGATTCTTTAGCAACACAACATACAGCTCATGAAGACAACACGAATTATATAAGCATATCCGAAAAGCCATTAAACTGGTTTAAGTTACAAATAGTTATTAAGAATGGTAAACGGGTTCGCAGCAGTGTCCAAAAGTTATTAAGTGGGAAAAGGATAACTTTCTATTACAAACGCTTCACTGCAAAAGAAGCACAATATATATTACGAAATCATATTCCGAACACAGGAACAATCGGACTTAAAGTTCCCAGTAAATCTATTCTCTCAACTTTTCAGAACGAATATAAGGACTGGAAACTAAACTACCCTAAACTTAATATTGAGAATTGTAGCTATATGCTGAACGAGTGTTCGCATGCAGACATAGTAGAAATAATTGCTAAAGAACATAAGGAGACAAATCATTTGGGTATTAACAAGTTGTACGATAAATTACGTATTATCCGAAAATGAAACTAGCAATAACCAACTACATAAATAAATAAATGTGCTATTTGCGCTACAGCTAAATATGATAGACATCCCCCAAAAGAACCTCTCAGAATTTCACCAACCCCATCAGATATTAGGGAAATATATCATGTAGATATTTGGCTTCGGGATAATAAAAGCCCATATCTTATTTTACATGCATAGACAAATTTAGTAAGTTTCTGACAGTACAAAAGCTGGACAATAGGCAATGGGATACCGTTATAAACACATTACAGACCATATTTAATAGAATAGGTCTTCCCAAATACATAGTCTTTGACAACGAAGGTGCTATTACAAGCATAAAAACGAAAGAATGGCTAAGTAAGCAAGGAATATCTTACCACCTATGCTCACCTTACCATAAAACGGGAAATTCAGGTGTTGAGGTTGCTCATAGAACGCTAAACGAACAAATGCGTATATTTTTACAAAGACAAAAGCATGAAGATCCCGATTTAGAACTATTTGATCCAGTGGAACAGTGCTTGCATTATTACAATAATAACAAGCACACCACAACCAATGACACTCCCTTCAATGTATTTTTTGGAAAATCTCAATTCAGTAAAGATGAAATATTGAAAAATCTCCAACGTAACAAAGATAAATGGATTGAAAAAGCCAACATAAATCGAAAACATTCGCCCCTTGACCAAAATTACAAGAAAAATATTCCTAAAAATAAATTAGATCTCAGATACGTAGTCGACAAACATAAATCCAAAACACCCTCAAAGACAAAAGAAGTTAAAAAAAACATTACAATCTTTCCAGGGATATTGCTGGCAACAATTCTAATATTCCCTGTCCTGGCAAGAGCACAAATCGCTATAACACCCCTTCCCCAACAGGACGGCTACATTCTAATGAAAACAAGCACACAGTTCGAGACAGTAAAGAGAATTATCGTTGGTCATCCAATATATGAATCCGATTTGACTAGCATGATATCGAATTTGTACGACATGTTATATAAAATCGACGGAAGTAATTCTAATATCATACCAAAGTACTCGTTTCAAATTTTGAAACACTTGGAAACCGAAATAAAAACATTATTTCCAGGTTTTAAACTGAAAAGGGGTATTTTAAATTTCGTAGGGTCAATTAGAAAATGGCTAGAAGGCACTTTGGATAACGAAGATAGAGAGCTCATTCAAAGAAATTTTCAACAAAAGTCGATATTAGAGATTATGAATTACCTACAATTTTCACAGTATCTAACATTGGCTCAAGAAAAAATTGACAAGCTTTCGGAAATAGTGTTGAATAATCAAGCCCACACACTGCATAGAAATATACTCTCTGATACGGAATTATCGTCATATAAATTAACCCCGCTTAAATTAGAACATATAAAAACAGATATCCTAATTGAACCTCACAAATTAATCATATTCATTGAAATTCCACTAGAGTTAAGAGAACTTCCCATATATCAAATATTTCCTGTACCAAATAATTACAATTTTCAATTAGCAGCAGAAGTAACACTTTCAAAATTCGTAAATAAAGAGAGCATAATTTACCCCGTTGGATCAAATTTGCCCATTCATGACAAATGTATTGCTAGCATATTCACTAGAAAGCCAAACAACTGTACTTTGATTAAAAATACACAAGAAGCAATTTACCAAATTTCAACCACAATGTTTTTGTTAACAAACGTTAATGATAAGCGCTTGGAAACTTTCTGTAAAGAGTCAAAGACTATTTATATAGAATCTAAGAATTTTTTACTCGAATCGAATCAATGTAATTTTTCTATTAGTAAGTACTCGGTTTTAAGAACTTCAAGTAGTAATTATATACCCATTTTGGAACCTCAACTGTATCCAATGGCAAACGTTAGCTATATGGAACCCATCTGAATACATCACATCAGAAAATTGGAAAATAAAACCATAAATTTGTTGAATATAACTAAACTAGAATCACTTAAAGAAAACAATTTCAACCTGTCTGTAGCCATATCACTACCCATAATTGTGTTTAACAGTATTGTGATAATACTCATCATAAAATCGGTTTGCAAGAAGAAATCAATAGAAATTGTTGTAAAAAATAAAACGATAACGAACAAAGTTGAGGACAACTTGTCACTTGAGGAGGGAGGAGTTAAGGAACCAACCCCTCACTACCACACTCAACCTAAATCTTGGTTCTGAGTCACAGGCGAAAATGCATACTTGCATTTTCGTTATCATAATGCATGTTTGTTTCATCACTATGCCATGATGACTCAGACCCGTGTCATTCTTATCACACTCTAAAGGTCAGCATAACATACATAGTCTTAAGGTTTCATGTTAGAAGATAAGATAGAAATGTTTAAGGATTCATGTTAGGAGATAAGATAGAAATGTATAAATGCTACGTCTAGTCCGTAAGATCACCAGTTATTACTCAACAGTTCAATAAAGAACATATTTTAAATGAACAACGGTCTTGTCATTTAACTCTCCCCTCCTAAGTGTCATTCGCACAATTGAATGACACTGATTTCTGGGAAGTTGGCCTCGTGCGGGGACCGGAGTACGTCTTGCGGATTCCTCTAATTGTATGCGAGGTCGAACTTGACCGCTCGCATAATGAAGGATCCACCATTTCCGGCAGATCTGGGTTGCGGATGTGGGCTGGTTTAAGACGTTCCGTTGAGATCGTTGCGTCCTTGCCCGCTATTATAAGCTTGAAGACGCGATCGTTGATACGCTCGACGACAGGATACGGGCCGGAGTAAGGACGTTGTAAGGATTTTTTTGCCTCCTGACGTACAAAAACGTGCGAACAAGCAAACAAGTCCTTGTATACAAATGATGAATTCCTGCGGTGATGATCAACTGGTGTGGGTCGCAAACGCTGCATTCGTTCCCTGAGCTGTTCAACTACTATGTGTGATTCGGCTGGGACGTCGTCGCTGTTGACAAAAAACTCGCCTGGAATACGTAACGTTGTACCGTATACTAGTTCGGCGGCTGAACAGTGCAAGTCTTCTTTTACCATCGTACGCAGACCGAGAAGCACGGTGGATATTGCCTCTGATCACTGCTTATCGTCATGGCACATTAAAGCTGCCTTGAGCGTCCTGTGTAAACGCTCGACCATGCCGTTTGCTGCTGGATGGTAAGCGGTTGTCCTCGCGCGATGACATCCAACAAGCTGCAGTAGTGCTTTCATCAGCGATGATTCGAGTTGCGAACCACGTTCCGTTGTGATGATGGCAAGAGCTCCGAAACGACTAACCCAATGCGTGTAGAACATTGAAGCTATCGTCTCAGCTGTGGCGTCAACCATCGGAATGACCTCAGGCCAACGTGTAAATCGATCGATTACTGTGAGCGCATAGTTGTAGCCCTTTGAAGGAGGAAGAGGTCCAACTATATCCAGATGGACATGGTGAAAACGGGTGTCAGGCGCCAAGAAATGTTGAGGCGAGTTCCTGACATGCCGGCTGATCTTTGATGATTGACATACCATGCACGTCTTTGCCCATCCGGCTACATCTTTGCACACGCTCGGCCAAACATATTTCTGTCTAATGATCTTGCTCGTAACGCGTCCACTGGGGTGTGACAGTCCGTGGACTTGATCGAAAATTTTGCGACGATATACCAGAGGAATATACGGCCTCGCTACGCCAGTTGTAATATCGCAATACAATGTTTTATTTCCGTCGATAATAACCGGATATAAGCGAAGAGAAGACCCTCCCCGCAACAGTTGCTCCAGTTCTGGATCTTTGTGTTGAGCATCAGAGATGTCCGCAGCGGAAACGCTGATTGGTTCTGTAATTGCGTTAACGTTGTCTAAGCGAGACAGGGCGTCAGCAATAACGTTTCGGGAACCGTCGACGTGGACAATGTGAGTCGAAAATTGCGCTATGTATTCCAACTGCCGAGCTTGTCTAGGAGGTGCCTTGTCGGTACGTTGGATGAAAGCGTAGACGAGCGGTTTGTGGTCAGTGCGGATTGAGAATGCTCTGCCTTCGACCATATAGCGAAAGTGTTTGACACCTTCGTAGATTGCCAGCAGCTCCCTATCATACGTGCTATATTTCTGCTGCGATGCACTCAGTTTTTGCGAGAAAAATCCTAGCGGCCTCCAGCTGCCGTCTTGGAATTGCTCCAATACTGCGCCAATGGCTGAATTTGATGCATCTGTTGACAAGGTTAGCGGCGCATCTGCTTGAGGGTGCGCTAGCAGTGCTACATTAGCGATAAGGCTTTTGCTCGATTCAAATGCTTTAGTTGCTTCAGCTGTCCATTCGATTGGTCGTTTGTCTCTTTTTCGGCAGTCTTTGGTGAGGGCGTTCAAGGGTGCTAGAACTTCGGCAGCATTGGGCAGGAATCTCCGATAAAAGTTGATGATTCCTAGATATCTACGCAATTCGGCGATTGTCGACGGACGATTGAAATTTTTGATGACGTCCACTCTCTCAGTAATAGGTCTGGATCCGTTGCTGTCAATCTGATAGCCAAGAAATTGCATTTCTCTCACCCCCAAAATTCACTTCGAAGGATTGATTTTTAATCCGTACGCTGACAGTCGCTCGAAGATTTGGCGAAGGTGATCCAGATGTTCCTCCTCATTAGCGGATGCAATCAGGACATCATCTAGGTAGACGTAGCAAAATGAAAGACCACGGAGGACAGAGTCTAGGAATCGCTGAAAAGTCTGCGTGGCATTACAAAGCCCGAAAGTCATTCGACAAAACTCGAAAGAGCCAAACGGTGTACAAATCGCTGTCTTCGGAATGTCGTCTGGATGAATGGGCACCTGATGATAATCACGTTCCAAGTCGATCTTACTAAAGATGTGTTTGCCGTATAGAACATGTGCGAAGTCCTGTATGTGAGCAATCGGGTATCTATCAGGAACGGTTGCGGCGTTAAGACGACGATAATCCCCACATGGTCGCCATCCGCCGTCTTTTTTTGAGACCAAGTGAAGTGGGCTTGCCCAAGGGCTGTCTGAGGGTCTGCATATCCCTTTGTCCACCATGTAACTGAATTCAGCCTTCGCGATCGCGTATTTGTCCGGCGGTAGTCGCCTAGGACGCTCCGAAATTGGGTTGCCTTTGGTTAAGATTCTATGGACTACATTATGCTGTTGCACTTCCGAAAAGTTTTCTGATGCCGTTAACTGCGGGAACCGGGCCAAAACTTGGAAAAATTTATTGTTGCTTTGGATAGTGGACACGCTAACTAATCTCCCCTGCGAGACGTTGGCGAGCGCGTAAAGTTACCGTCGATTAGGCGTTTCCTTTTGAGGTCGACCAGTAGATTAAATTTCTGGAGGAAGTCTGCTCCAATTATAGGGTGCGAAACGTCAGCCACGCGAAAGTACCATGTCATATTCCTTCGTAGCCCAAAGTCAACATTTAATAGTTTTTCGCCGTACGTATTAATAACCGTACTGTTGGCAGCGAAGATGTTGAGCGCGGAATAACCGAGACACCAGCTCCTGTGTCTATGAGAAAATTTATACTAGAACGTTTACATGTTAAAATTAAGCGGTGCGGTTCGGAAGCGTCGTCGTCTAATGCTCCAACAGGCGACGCCGAACTTAGTTTTCCGACTGTTTTCGGAAGCTGCATGGTGGCTGACATTTTCGGGCTTTTGCCCTAAAACGATTATGATAAAAACAATATCCCTGCTCCGTGCCCTGCTTCGATTTGCGTTGTTCGGAACGATTGCGCGACTTAGATCTGCGGCGACTCCTGTCGCTAAGATTGTGCTCCAGTTTATTGAAACGCTCGTTAAGCGCGTGCAACTCTTTCGCTTCGCGATTACGAGGCTGCTCAATGTCGGTAACGACAGAAACTGCTGGCCAGAAATTACACTCTGCCATAATTTTATCAGCCATCTCGGCTAAAATTGTCGACTCAACTTGGTCCGTAACCGTAAGAATAGCTCGAACCCTAGCAGGAAGTCTTCAGAGCCACAAAGACTTGATGGCATCGGTGGAGAGTTGATCACCTGCAAGGCTTTTCATTTCGCGAAGAAGGAACGACGGTTTCTTATCTCCCAATTCCAATTCGGTGAGCACCTTCGTTAATTTGCTCTCACTCGAGTCAGCGAAACGGACCACTAGCTGCCTTTTAAGTTCCCCGTACCTATCGCAGATAGGAGGCTTCTCCACCACATCGGCTACATGGTCGAGAATTGTCGAGTCAAGAGACGATACGACTGCATTAAATTTGTTAATATCCGATACAATCCGACTAGTGGCAAATTGAGCCTCCACCTGGGCAAACCACAGCGTGGGGCGACGTTGCCAAAACGGGGGCAATTTGATGTTGGCCACAGCATCTAAAAGCGGCGAGTATGTCGAGAGAGGCCCATAATCGCGCAATACTGACGGACTAGCCGGCAACTTTTGTTGAGTGTCGGAGTTTGTGACTGAACTTGGCGGATCGGACATCTTTTCTAATTAGAAAATGTTACCTTAAGAGTCTGCAATAAGCTGTCTACGCTCCTTACTTGCGTGTTGGCAATCCAAAAGCGTTTGTGCATCCGTTAGGGTGCTGTATGCGGGCGCGTCGTATGCCAAAGTGCTGTAAGCGGGTGCTTAGCGGTGGTGGCGCAGCGTGCGAGCGCTCCGGGATAGGGGCGCGATGCGCAGGCGCTCCAGATAATGAGGCGTAATGTGCGGGCGCTCCGGACTATGGAGGCGCATATTATGGGGGCGCAGTGTGCGGGCGCTCCGGATGACAGGGGCGCAGCGCGCGGGCGCTCCGGATGATAGCGGCGCGGTGTGCGGGGGCTCCGGATGACAAGGGCGCAGCGCGCGGGCACTCTGGCTGATAGCGGCGCGGTGTGCGGGCGCTCCGGATGATAGGGGCGCAGTGTGCAGGCGCTCCGGATGATAGGGGCGCAGCGCGCGGGCGCTCCGGATGATAGGGGCGCAGTGTGCGGGCGCTACGGATGTTGAAGGTGCAGTGAGTCGTAGAAGAGCGGTGTATCCCTCTGACCCGAGACCAAACCAACGAATGCACGCAGCGGCTGAAACAATGGTTCCGGAGAGTCAAAGTTGAAGGCACTCACAGAGCACGAGAACATTAAACATGTGATCACGTCGGGGTCACCAATTATGTAGAGGATTGCGTGATTTAACAATGACTCCAATGCACTCTCTACATAGGAATAATGTGCACAATGAGAACGCTTAGTTCAAATCAACGTAACAAACTCAATTTATTTTCTCAGGTTCAAAGAATACAACATGGCGAATACAAAGCGATACTAACTCTAACTCTTATGCAAGCCATAGACGCTCGTACCAATCCGTCGGATTGGTCGCAAGTCAACCACTGATACGCGAACCGTATTCATACAATTTTACTCAAGAAAAGTAGTCAAACAAGTTATTCTCTATCGCCGCGACACGCTCCGCATAAGTGTACAGCGACAGCCCGCGCGACTAGCTTTTCTGATCCCATATTGTAGTTGTTGTTTGGGTTGGCTCTGATTTCGTGTCGAGCTTGATGCTCAACACTTCGAGCCCAGACCCGACCCAACAACAATTTCAATGTAGAGTCCGACCGGTATTTGAATAGGTGAATTGTTGTGAATTAACGATTACGGTGTGTGTCGAAATACAGTATGGTCTGCTTATTGACGAATTTTTCAATGCAGAATTTATAGGCACGATATTATATACGTATACATGCACGTACATATGTGAGTATTATAGGAGTCTCGTTGTTATTAAGATTGGGTTGATCTTCACCGGCTCCTTAATCAAAGTTGAACAGGTGCAATAATAATTACAGCCTGCAGGTAAATGGGAATTATGTAGTTATACTGATAATCGTTGGAATATAATTTATTGGTTGGCTGGAAACTAATACATATTTTGAATCGTGCTATATATGGTAAGACTGGGGTTTATAGCGGATCCAATATGGTGTAGTATCTATATATACAGCTTCCTTTTATTCTGAAGTCGGAATATGAGATGAAAAGTGTAGTAGCGGAGCTCATTTTTGAGACCTTTGTACGGGATGATGGTCATTGGGAGGTGAATGGTTGATTGATTTCAGCTCCTCTACTACATTACATTACATAGATAATATACCATATAGGATCCGCTACAGCACAATTCAAAATTTGTTCAAGTTTCCAGCCAACCAAGAAATTATTTTATATTCCAACGATTATCAGTATAATTACATAATTCCTATTTACCTGCAGGCTGAATTTATTATTGCACCTTCAACTTTGATTAAGGAGACGGTGAAGATCTACCCAATCTTAATAACAACGAGACTTCTATAATACTCACATATGTACGTGCATGTATACGTATATAATATCGTGCCTATAAATTCTGCATTGAAAAATTCGTCAATAAGCAGACCATGCTGTATTTTGACACACACCGTAATCGTTCATTCACAACAATTCACCTATTCAAATACCGGTCGGACTCTACATTGAAATTGTTGTTGGGTCGGGTCTGGGCTCGAAGTGCTGAGCATCGAGCTCGACACGAACTCAGAGCCAACCCAAACAACAACTACAATATGGGATCAGAAAAGGTAGTCGCGCGGGCTGTCGGTGTACACTTATGCGGAGCGTGTCGCGGCGATAGAGAATAACTTGTTTGACTACTTTTCTTGAGTAAAATTTTATGAATACGGTTCGCGTATCAGTGGTTGACTTGCGACCAATCCGACGGATTGGTACGAGCGTCTATGGCTTGCATTACACAAAGTTGTGAAATTCAATTCTGACAGCAACTCTCTCTCTACTGCTGCTGGTACACTGGCGGTGATAGTTAGAACTATCCGATGTACTACAGAATTTCTCATAACGCGCCATCTGTTGGGTGTCTTAGGTTTGTTATTCATTACCTAACCAAGACCAGAACCCATGGCTTTTGATAACAATAGAGGTTCTCAAACCGAAAACCCTAGGAAAACACAATACGATGTCACCCAATTTGGGAATTTCACGGAACGATGTTGCCCCCACCTGGGCAACTCGCGTCTTGCGATTTCATCATTTTCGACTTCGATTATGCTGCGTTTACACGTGAACATCTCGCCCAATTTGAATGTGAATACAATAACAATAGCATTATATTCGCCGAACGGAACAGGCAATGTTCCCATCCATCCATTTCCCGAGAACTTTTTCGCCGAATATTGCTGCGCGTCTTATGGAAAAAGCATTAAGACGCCAAAAGGTGCATTCGGCGAATATGTTCGGATCTGTTGCCATGAGGAATGGGAACGGGCGAAAATGTTCGCCGAATTAAATGGAAATGTACCTTTTCATATGGAGGTATGTTTTCAAACGAGGGTCACCCATTGAGAGAAAATGTATATGCTACGAATCTATTTCAATCGTCTTGCGTTTCACACAAATTGCCAACAGATAGACGATGGGTAATTTGAGTTGAGTTGTTGTTTGTTGTTTGAGTTTTTTTTGGTTTGTTTTCGATTTTATTACACCAGGTCAGAAAATAATGAAATAAGGACAAATGGATATTTTTTGTGAGGTGTTGGATCGAAATCCAATCAAATGTAAGTCTGATTGATTAAAATGTAACTGTTTGAGCTATGTAGGTATATTAGATAGTATATTAGTATAAAGATGTAGTTATATTATTTAACTCATATTTTCGCATAATTTGCTTATAGATGTATAAATTTAGGTAGGCAATTGATTCTAAAACGTAAAATTTTACTACAAAAAAGATCTTATTAATCTCTGCCGTATGATCAATATTTTGAATGGGTGCGTTCCGTAAAAACCCTAAACGTTCCAATTTGCTTTGAACTTAGTTCAATTTCAGGTGGAGATGGCATGTAAAATACCAACAAATAAATCAGAAAATTGTTCTGGTTGATTTCCCTTTTTATCGTTTGACATGCATTTGCTAAATACTTGAAACGTAATTGCAACGTTGAGAATCCTGAACCTAGGCAATGTATGGCATGTACCCGAAACGTACAATTAATAAATAAGGACAGGCTAAGGTACCCAAAGGTGGGCACTGCGACCATGAGATCTATTGTGCCTTATAGCCTTAAACTAATCCAAAAGACTCTCAATCAGCCTGATGAAGGCCAGTAGGTTCTTTGTAGGAGCGCTCTTAACGACCGCGGAGCTCACGATGGAATCTCCAAGAAACAAGAACCTCGAACGAGCAACCGCCGGGCATTCGCAGAGAAGGTGTCTGGTTGACTCAGTGTCCTCCAGGCAAAGTCTGCATTCCGTTTCAGTAGCCAGACCCATTTTGTTGAGGTGATATCTTACCCAGTGGTGTCCCGTGAGGTAACCAACGATTAACCTCAGGTCCGCTCTGCCCAGGCGGCTAGTTTCTTTGATACCGTATGGGTTTATAAGATCTTTCGACTGACGAAGACCAGCGAGATCATTCCAGTGACGCAACCTTTCATTTGCGGACCATTGCTTAACCAGCTGTCTGGTTGTAGCCCAGCTCAGACCACAGTACGGATCAGGCCCGATAAATTTCACAGATGAGCTCTGCCTAGCGAGTTCATCCGCAGCTTCGTTACCTTGAATGCCCTGATGGCCTGGTACCCAACATAGAGTTACCCGATTGGTGTTTGTGAGACACTGAAGGGTATCAAAACACTCTTTCACTAATTTTGAAGAAAATTTGTATGAAGAAAGAGTCTTAATAGCTGCCTGGCTGTCCGTGCAGATAGCAATGTTTGCGCCATTAAGTTTCTTGTGCAGAATTTCTCTGGCGCAGGTCTCAATGGCATGGATCTCTGCTTGAAATATGCTGGGCCAGACGCCCATGGCGATTGAAATCCTGGTGCTCGGTCCAAAGACCCCAGCACCAACTCCCTGATCAGTCTTTGACCCATCCGTAAACCACATGGTACAGCTAGGGTCAGGACAGAGGTTGGCACTATCCCATTCCGAGCGGCATGGAATTGAGACCGAGAATTTTCTATCGAAGCAAAATTCCGTAGTCATGTAATCTGATCTCGAACAGATCTGTAAACCCGGAACCCGCTCCAGGATGCTCATGTGGCCCTGATTGTACACATGAGCATCATAAGTTAAACGCACTCGAAGAGCGCTAAGAGCCGCAGATTCCTGTATAAAAATATGCAGCGGAGTAAGACCAACAATCGCCTCAATGGCCGATGTCGGACATGTATGGATGGATCCTGCCATACCAAGGCATGCAAGACGTTGTAGTTTGGTACACAACTGTATGGTGCAACGCTGCTGCGTTTTGGGCCACCATACTAGCGCAGCATATGTCACGACTGGTCGTACCAGCATCAAATATAGCCACTTAGTCATTTTAGGGGTGAGGCCCCAGGTTTTACCAAAGAGCGATCTGCAAGCCCACATGATTCGAGTGGCCTTATTAATGAGTCTCGACGTGATTGCTCCAGTTGAGCCTCCAGTCCAACGTAATGCCCAGACACTTGACTTCAGTGGAGAACTGAAGTACCGTCCTGCCTAGACTGACCGACTGGTATAATTATTCATTTTGGAGTCATTTTGATTTTGGTGTCAGATGAAAAAAAAAACGACACGGATCTGCGACGAGCGAACTTAAACAGCCATCATACAGACACTTCGCCGCATGGGGCCGAATTACCGGCTCAGTATAGAAAGGTTTAGAGGCGGATGGCGGAGAAAGAATTTCATTTCAGCTAATTCACTTTCAACTCTGATCCAGATGTGATCCCATACAAGACCTGGATCAAAACTGGTCCCTCATTTTCTATCTACTGATTAACAGATACATTATCTACAAAGAAGAGATACAGTACCAACTGACCAACGGATAAAGTATCTACTGAGCGACAGATGCAATATATATTAGCCAACAGACAAAGTATATACTAAGTAACCGACTCATTATCTATTGACCAAAAAATACAGCCCCTATTGAGCAACAGATAAAGTATCTATTGAAAAACAGATGGATACAGAGACTCAAAATGCCTTCAGCAATAGTCTATTTCATTTGTCTCTACACTGAACAAACAACATGCATCGCACTTTATTCCCGTCTAATCTAATTTTATATGCGACGGGCCATAAACAAGAAATTTTCCCCACTACACAAAAATGTGGATGTATGTACGTTACGTACCTATAATTCTAGGCTGCATATAATGTATTCCTTCACAAAACCACAATTCCATGTTGGTACATATTTGCGTATTACTTGTACTTTATTCACTTAAACTAAAATAAAAAAAATCCATACAATGTACGTGACATACGTACAAATTAATCGATTTACAGCATTTAGATAGAATTCCAAACAATCTAAATTGAACTTCGCTTTCGTGTGATCATTGCATTCATCCATAAATTTCATCATCAAATTGATTTCCCAATGCAAAACAATAACAAATCAAAAACCATAACCCAGTAATATGTACTTGCGGTAGAATACCCGATTTCTACTGATCTCTTCAATAAAGACAATGCTTTCAAAAAAAAGGTTTCATAACTAAAACAACAATACGAATCAACAATACGCATATTACTTATTACCAAATGACAACAAACAGACGAAGGGTAATTTTCTGTCTACGGGTCCATGGGCAAATATGTATCTTTCTAGCAACCCATCATTCTTCATGCCTTCCGTGTGTGTCGGCAACGAAATTTACTTGGTAGTTGTTGGTATATAGTCCTAATGCCTGCATTCATGTGAAAAATTTTCGCTACAGAACGCTACATCCCCTCCACTACACATTTGAGGAGACGCTACCTGTCAACATTTCTTTCGTGATTGAACCGCTACATATGAAATGTCTGACAAACAGGTGACAACGCAAATATTTGACAATTGCCAATTTTCCATCGCAAAACATTTCTTTGGCACATCACGAAACAAGGAAATATCAAATCGAAGACGAGAAGACAGTGAATTTACATAGACGGGGATTCTATTTGCGCTTTTGATGTACACAAACGACACAACACACATACCAGCTGCGAATTGTCAAATGTAGCGCTACATGCCCAGAGAGCGTAAAAAATTTCTGCTACCAAGGGGAAGTAACCGCTCCGGAGCGGATGGAAGGAGCGGCTGCAATCACGACTGGGAGGGGTTGTAGCGCTACGGAGCGCTCCGTAGCGATCCGGATAAAACGAGCGTGGTGAATGCACTCAATGTTCAAGAACATTACCGCGATAGTGTTCAAATTCGGGGAGATGTTCACGTGTAAACGCACGCTTAGAATCGACAATACATTTTTGGGAGGGCCTGTTAGGAGGAAGCAAGAAGGTCTAATCGCCCCGTAGTGCTCCGTTCAAGTAGAGTCGTGGCGGCTTCGGCGATGGAAAATCGCTTGGTAGAAACCAAAGTTTCGAGTTAATGCTGTGTTTTGCTAGACAGCGGCTGGGCGATTTGCGTCTGCGGCTCGAGAGCAATTGATTCATCATTCAATGTCGGGGTTTTGTATGAAAATAGTACTAGTATGTTGGGCAGGTTGTCTATGCAATCAAGGATTTTTGTATGTACGTGAGGAGAATGGATGGAAAGAGACGAATGTACTGTAGATGTAGAGTCCTTCGGTGGCAGCAAGGACATTCGAAAGGATATTTTTGGCAGTGAAGCGATATATGGGGAATATGGGTGTCATATGAACCGGGATGAAGAGGCGAGTGTCCAGGAATAGTGTAGATGGCATTTCGGATCCTTCGGTGGCGACAAGGACACCCGAAAAAGGATATTTTTCGCAGTGAAGCGAAATACGGTCAATATGGGTGTCATATGAATCGGAGTGGACACCCGAATATCCAGGAGTAGTGCGGATGGCATTTCGAGTCCTTCGGTGGCGAAAAGGACATTCAAGAAAGTTAATTGAAATATGGGCAATATGGGTGTCATATGAACCGGGGTGAAGAGGCGAATTCCTAGGAGTACTATGGATGGCATTCCGGATCCTTCGGTGGCGACAAGGATATTCGAAAAAGGATACTTTTTGCAGTGAAGCGAAATACGGTCAATATGGGTGTCATATGAATCGGGGTGAACACCCGAATATCCAGGAGTAGTGCGGATGGCATTTCGAGTCCTTCGGTGGCGAAAAGGACATTCCTGGAAGTCAAGTGAAAAATGGGCAATATGAGTGTCATATGAACCGGGGTGAAGAGGCGAATGCCTAGGAGTACTATGGATGGTATTCCGTACCCTTCGGTGGCGGCAAGGATATTCGAAAAAGGATACTTTTGGCAGTGAAGCGAAATACGGTCAATATGGGTGTCATATGAATCGGGGTGGATACCCGAATATATAGGAGTAGTGCGGATGGCATTTCGAGTCCTTCGGTGGCGAAAAGGACATTCAAGAAAGTCAATTGAAATATGGGCAATATGGGTGTCATATGAACCGGGGTGAAGAGGCGAATGCCTAGGAGTACTATGGATGGCATTCCGGATCCTTCGGTGGCGACAAGGACACTCGAAAAAGGATATTTTTGGCAGTGAAGCGAAATACAGTCAATATGGGTGTCATATGAATCGGGGTGGACACCCGAATATCCAGGAGTAGTGCGGATGACATTTCGAGTCCTTCGATGGCGAAAAGGACATTCAAGAAAGTCAATTGAAATATGGGCAATATGGGTGTCATATGAACCGGGGTGAAGAGGCGAATGCCTAGAAGTACTATGGATAGCATTCCGGATCCTTCGGTGGCGACAAGGACATTCGAAAAAGGATATTTTTGGCAATGAAGCGAAATACGGTCAATACGGGTGTCATATGAATCGGGGTGAACACCCGAATATCCAGAAGTAGTGCAGATGGCATTTCGAGTCCTTTGGAGCGAAAAGGACATTCACGAAAGTCGAATGAAAAATGGGCAATATGGGTGTCATATGAACCGGGTTGAAGAGGCGAATGTCCAGGAGTACTGAGATGGCATTCCGGATCCTTCGGTGGTGACAAGGACAATCGGAAAAGGATGTTTTTCGCAGTAAAGCGAAATATAGGCAATATGGGTGTCATATGGACCGGTGCGAAGAGGCGAATATCCAGGAGTACTATAGATGGCATTCCGGATCCTTCGGTGGCGACAAGGATATCCGAAAAAGACTTTTTGCAAGTAAAGCAAAATATATAGGTAATATGGGTGTCATATGAATCGGGGTGAAGAGGCGTAGATGTAGATGGCATTTCGAGTCCTTCGTCTACTTGCGCAGCATTTACTCGAAAATTGTGGTGCGGACCAGGACAACGCCCGTTCTATCAACCAGGCTAAATGCGCATACGGCATGCTGTCTGGCAGAGCAGTTGTCTCAGCATCAACATCAAGCTGATATTTTTTCGTTCTCGGGTACTGTCTGTAGTTTTGTATGGGTGCAGTACTTGGAAAATTTCCGTAGGAGTTACCAGAAAGCTGCACTTCTGCGCGCCATCGTACTCTGTTCTGGGGAATAGGGTGCAGCTTACAACAGACTTACCCAGCGCGCTACACTCCTTTGCCACAGATCGTGGCCATGTGATTCTAGGACCCCTTCTTGGTCGGCCTTGGTTGGAAACGGGGTTCTATTTCATGACGTGCAAAGCAGTGCATTTATCACTCTTCCGACATGTGTGACCTACCCACTGCTATTTTCGCCTGCATATCAATTCGTCGATTGGCATCTGCCCCGTACGCCAACTTAGCTCTTCATTTGGTATTGTTTCAGGCCAGAAAATTCTTATAATTCGACGAAGACATGAGTTGACGAATACTTGTACTGGTAACTCTTACTGGAACTTTCCATGGAGAGCATGCCGTATGCGCATTTAGCCTGGTTGATAGAACGAGCGTTGTTCTGGTCCGCACCACCATTTTTGAGTAAATGCTGTGCAAGTAGACGAAGGACTCGAAATGTTATCTACATCTACGCCTCTTCACCCCGGTTCATATGAAACCCGTATTGCCCATTTTTCACTTGACTTTCGTGAATGTCCTTTTCGCCACAGAAGGAGTTGAAATGCCATCTACACTACTCCAGGACATTCGTCTTTTCACCCCAAATCATACGACACCCATATTGTCCATATTTCGCCTTACCAGCAAAAATATCCTGTTTCGAATGTCCTTGTCGCCACCGAAGGACTCTAAGTGCCATTTATAGTGTTCCCGGACATTCGCCTCTTCACCCCGGTTCATATGACACGCATATTGTCCATTTTTCATTCAACTTTCGTGAATGTCCTTTTCGCTCCAAAGGACTCGAAATGCCATCTGCACTACTTTTGGATATTCGGGTGTTCACCCCGATCCATATGACACCCATATTGACCGTATTTCGCTTCACTGCCAAAAGTATCCTTTTTCGAATATCTTTATCGGCACCGAAGGACTCGAAATGCCATCCATAGTACTCCTAGGCATTCGCCTCCTCACCCCGGTTCATATGACACTCATATTGCCCATTTTTCATTCGACTTTCGTGAATGTCCTTTTCGCTCCAAAGGACTCGAAATGCCATCCGCACTACTTCCGGATATTCGGGTGTTCACCCCGATTCATATGACACCCATATTGACCGTATTTCGCTTCACTGCCAAAAATATCCTTTTTCGAATATCCTAGTCGCCACCGAAGGATCCGGAATGCCATCCATAGTACTCCTAGGCATTCGCCTCTTCACCCCGGTTCATATGACACCCATATTGCCCATATTTCAATTGACTTTCTTGAATGTCCTTTTCGCCACCGAAGGACTCGAAATGCCATCCGCACTACTCCTGGATATTCAGGTGTCCACCCCGATTCATATGACACCCATATTGACCGTATTTCGCTTCACTGCCAAAAGTATCCTATTTCGAATATCCTTGTCACCACCGAAGGATCCGGAATGCCATCCATAGTACCCCTAGGCATTCGCCTCTTCACCCCGGTTCATATGACACCCATATTGCCCATATTTCACTTGACTTTCTTGAATGTCCTTTTCGCCACCGAAGGACTCGAAATGCCATCCGTACTACTCCTGGATATTCGGGTGTCCACCCCGATTCATATGACACCCATATTGACCGTATTTCGCTTCACTGCCAAAAGTATCCTTTTTCGAATATCCTTGTCACCACCGAAGGATCCGGAATGCCATCCATAGTACCCCTAGGCATTCGCCTCTTCAACCCGGTTCATATGACACCCATATTGCCCATATTTCAATTGACTTTCTTGAATGTCCTTTTCGCCACCGAAGGACTCGAAATGCCATCCGTACCACTCCTGGATATTCGGGTGTCCACCCCGATTCATAAGACACCCATATTGACCGTATTTCGCTTCACTGCCAAAAGTATCCTTTTTCGAATATCCTTGTCGCCACCGAAGGATCCGGAATTCCATCTACACTACTCCTGGACATTCACCTCTTCATCCCGGTTCATATGACACCCATATTCCCCATATATCGCTTCACTACAAAAAATAGCCTTTCTCGAATGTCCTTGCTGTCACCGAAGGACTCTACATCTACAGTACATTCGTCTCTTTCCATCCATTCTCCTCACGTATATATAAAAATCCTTGATTGCATAGACAACCTGCCCAACATACTACATAGTACTATTTTCATACAAAACCTCGACATTGAATGATGAATCAATTGCTCTCGAGCCGCAGACGCAAATCGCCCAGCCGCTGTCTAGCAAAACACAGCATAACGAAAATAAATATATAACAATCACGTGTGGTGAATTGTTGCAAATTTTAGTTTTAAGTATTATATCGTTGGTGAAGGTAGCCAACCTCCTATGTCAAAAATGGTATTTTTGGAGTCAGTTTACAATAAGAGGTTGTAGAAGTTATAAAACACAACATTAACATAGAAGGTTTGGATGTTGCTGCTTCTAACGGGTTTTCACTGAAAATAACCATATAGGCGGTTGCGCAATTGATGCATAATTACTTTAAAAACACGTTAGAAAAAGAGAAAAAATTTCTTTTTTTTTTTTTAAATTGACATAGGAGGTTGGGAATCTTCACCATCTCGGAGCATTATAGTTAAATTCGTAAAACAAATCTTTGAGGGACCGTTTCATGATCGCCTACAGAAAGAAGGTGAAACAAAACAACAATGGACCTGGCATACTAGCCAAAGAAATCCACAAAGATATTGGCGAAGGAAGAATATTCATTAGCGAACATCTGACGCCGTTGACAGCACTACTCTTACGAGAGACAAAATCCAGACTGAAACATCACAAGTACGTTTGGGTTAGTAAAGGCAACGTACATGCGAGAAAATCGGAGAAAGACTGAGTAACGATTATTAAAAGTATGAACGAATTACTGGCGTTAAGCGTTGATAACAATAACCTGCACTAAATATTAATGTACTGAAAATATTATTTAAATTAATATCTAGCTATAGAGGATTTAATTGAAATTTTTGATATTAACGTAAATACTCATAGAATCAGTTGTCCGAATGAATACAGGGAATTTATCTCAACCAAACAAAACCAATCATTTTCGGTATTTCACATGAACATAAGAAGTATCGAAAAGAATCTAGATGAATTGCTAATTACCTTGAGCGATTTAAATATTAATTTTGATTTGATAGTATTAACTGAAACTTGGATGTCAAACAGTAACTATTGCAATATAAATGGGTACACTTGTATAGTGCAACCTAATAAATATAATAAGTGTGACGGCATAATTGCGTATATTAAAAACACATATTCTGTAACCTCATTAGAAGCCGAGATCGATCAGGCAAATATGTTAAATTTACCTATTAAACTTACAAATAACTCCAAAATTCACGTCACCTGTATTTACCGCCCAGATTTTTAAATTCTTTGGATGATTTTTTGAACTTCTCGAGAAACTACAGCCCCCACTTAATTGTTGGAGACATCAATATAAATATTGGTAAACCATCCACTACAGCAAGTAGTCCGGATGGCGCAACGGTTAGCACGTTCGCCTTCAACGCACTGGGCCCCGGTTCGATTCCGGGGATTTACGTGTCGGACTATGAGTCCACTCAGCTGTTAAATGAGTACCCATTATGGGGTAAATAACTCGGTTGAGCGTGTTGCTGATCACATACCTCTGTACAAAAACCGTCACGATCTAGAAAATGAGATGATGCTAACTCATCTCGAGGCCGTGGTTCAAATTGGACTGTTGCGCCAGTTATTTATTTTATTTTATCCACTACAGCAACTGATTATCTCAACATTCTTGGGAATTTTGGATTCAATAAATATTTAGAGGGTACAACTAGAGAGAAAAGCAAAACATGCATTGACCATATTTTCTTTAAAGAATCAAGTAATTTATTTTTTTTTCCATTAACTGAAAATGAAGTCCCGGAGAAATCAAATACTTTCAACAAAATAGATTATAACAAGCTCCTTTCGCTTTTTCAGTCCCAATGCTGGGAAACAGTTTGTTGTGAGGATGAGCCAAATAAACCTGTTGAGTGTTTACTCAACATAATTAATGCATCTGTAGAAAAAGTGACAGGGAAGGTTCAAATTCTATCTAAACGAAAGGAAACACCCATCAAGTGCTGGTGCACGAAAGGCATTGTTGTCTCTATACGCCGTAAAAATCGCCTCGCCAGGAAAATTAAAACACAGCCTTTCAATACCACCTTATCAGCAGAATATATGTAAGAGTTTCAGGAATATTTTAAATAACACTATTAAATTAGCGAAATCAAGATATTTTATAGCGGAAACACAAAAGTATAAAAATGATCCAAAAAAGCTGTGGGGGAAGGTAAACGAGATTATCTCTGGAAATGTAAAACAAAGACCTGCGATTATGGAAATTAAGAACCAGAATGGAGAAATTCTCAAAACTCACTGTGAAATTGCGAATGAATTTAATCAGTTTTTTGCAACGATCGATGAACAAATATCAGAATCTATTTCTAATGTACCCTCGCAAAATATTTCAAGTAGAACTCTATTGCCAAACTATCCTTTCGACCCCATCACTAACGATGAAATTTTTGCTCATATCAATAATCTGTCGGATAATAAGTCACCTGGCAAAGATGGCATCACTGTAAGGCTCCTTAAAACCATAGGGAAATATATCCTTGTACCTTTGCACCATATCTATAATAGATGTATCCTTATGGGAATCTTTCCTGATAGTTTTAAAAATGCCATTGTAATCCCAATTTACAAATCTGGTGACAACAGACACCCAAACAATTATCGCCCAATTTCTCTAATATCTAATTTAACAAAAATACTGGAAAAATGTATAAAGACACGTTTAGTTAATCTACTGAACTCCCGAAACATTCTGAGTTCGAATCAATTTGGGTTCAGGGAAGGCAAGAGTACTGACGATGCCATATACAACGTTACAAACTTGATTAATCGGGCACTGGATAAAAATAAAAAAATTCTAGCTATTTTCTTGGATATAAAAAAGGCATTTGACACGGTGTATCATGAAATACTATTGAGGAAGCTTCAGGAACTTGGCCTTCCAGACAATATATTTTCTTTGCTTTGCTCTTACTTGAATGGTCGCTCACAGATGGTTAAAATTGGTTCGCATGTCAGTGGAACCATCGAAATCAACTGTGGAGTTCCTCAAGGCACAGTTCTAGGTCCTATCTTGTTGAATATTTATGTAAATGATCTATGCAACATGCAACGGCATAGTTTACATTTCAAAGGTCCTTTAAAAGCCTATGCAGATGACGCAGCGATATTGTTCAAAGGGAAAAATTGGCAGGATGTGCTGTCCCAAGCTAATGAAGGTTGCGAGATGGTTCATTTGTGGCTAAATAGTAACAAATTATGTCTGAATATCCATAAAACGCATTTCATGGCTTTCAGAACTAAAAGAAATCTGGCTCCCAGTGAACTTGACTTAAGAATAAATACTACCAAAATTAATCGCGCGACTGAGATTAAATACCTAGGTGTCATTATTGATGAAAACTTATGCTGGAAAAATCATATCTCATATATAATTCAGAAATTACGGAGAACTATGTACGCATTCGTAAAGCTAAGATATAATGTCGACCTAACCACTATTAGAATGATGTATTTCTCTTTCGTACAGTTAATTGTCCAATATGCTATTACTGCATGGGGTGCATCTCTCTCGTCGTATATTTCACCTCTGCAAAATTTGCAAAGTAGAATTATCAAAATATGTCTTAAAAAATCAAAATTCTCATCAACAACAGAAGCTTTTAACATGTTTAGGGTTATGAATATGCGGCAAGTTGACCTTTATGCCTCTTTAAAATATATGTATGTAAATAGAAACCAGTTCGAATTATACACCTCAAATTATTTAACCAGAAGGCAAACTGAAAGACCACTTCATACGACCCGATGCAATAAATCTAGCACTGCAAGGCACCTGAGTATACTAGGGCCTCGATTATTTAATGATTTGACCATCAGTTTTGAAGCAAAACTTAAATCACACAAACTTTAAACGATTACTGAGAAATTTTACGTTTGACAACCCAAATTATTCAAATTCGTTTCTAAGTAACCAGTAAATTCTGCGAAATATCAATCATGGTCATAAAAAAATACCTGCATTCAATGTCTCATAACCATCCTCGTTTATTTTTTTCAATAAGTTTTTTTTTTCTATTATGTGATATTCTTTTCCACATTCAATTTTATTTTATTTTAAATTTACCGGTACACTGAATTAATTGTTTTTTATTTCTTTTATTATTTCCGAATAACTAATTCATATTAAATAAGCCTACATTAAATTTATACTATTATAAAACACAGATGTATTCACCGCACTTGCGCTCAAGTTTATCTTTTGCAAGTAGCGAGCTGCAAATAAAGAATTGAAAGAAAAGAATTGAATATGAATGAGGAGTCCGAAGCGTATATACCCTAGACTTGTACAGACCTAGTGATGATACCAAAAGTCCCAATTGGCAACGTCCATATGCATTAAAAGTGGGTCTCTTATATGGCCAGTTCATAGGGGAGGTTGGCACTCATTCAGTGGGATCTTAACCATTCTCAAAATCAATTAACTAACCCATTCTACAAATATTTATCCAATTTTTCAAGTCGCTAGCTTCATTCTATCGAAAATTAACGCTTATTTGAAGTTTCACTTGTAGGGGAGGTAGGGGTTCCTTGAGTCGGATCTTGCCCAGCATTTCCGTCAACCAATTAGATCACCCTAGAAACATTTAAACAAAGTTTCAAGTCTCTAGCTTTATTCTATCGAAAGTTATCGCTTATTTGAAGTTTCTTTTGTAGGGGAAGTAGGGGTTTCGATGGTCGGATTTTACGTATTTTCAATATTAGTCGACTGGATCATACTACAAACATTTGACCAAAATTTCAAGTCGCTAGCTTTATTTTGTCATAAGTTATCGCTTATTTTAAATTTCATTTCTAGGGGAGGTAGGGGTTCCTTAGGTCGGATCTTACCCATCTTTAATGCCAACTAACTCAATCTCACTTTCAACATTTGACCAAAATTTCAAGTTGCTGGCTTCATTCTATCAAAAGTTATCGCTTATTCGAAGTTTCATTTGTAGGGGAGGTGGGGGTTGCTTGAGTCGGATCTTACCCATTTTCAATACCAACAAATTAGGTCTTATTAGCAACATTCTTTCAAATTTTCAACTTGCTAGTATCATTTTTTCGAAAGTTATCGTAATTAAAGGAATATTTAATTTTTGGAAATTTGTGGGGGAGGTAGGCGTTCCTTTGATCTGATTATGCCCAACTTACATAATCTTAAGTAGCTTCTCACTTCAAGGCTACACGCCAAAAATCAGGTGTCTACGTCAATTGGTTCAGGAGTTATAGACAAAAAACCTGAAAAGCAGGGGAGTACGGGGTTCTTTGTAAGAAAATTACCGTTAGTTTTCAACTTATCAGTTTTATTTTCCCAGGAGAGTATGAGATTACCCTCATGAGTAATCTACCAAAGCTAGAGCTTTTCGTGTTTCTTTAATCGGGAGTTATAGATACATTTATGTATTTTACATATGTAGGGCAGGTAGGCGTTCTCTTAGCCTGATCATGCCCATTTTCAATACCAACCAACTAGATCATACTTGCAATATTTGACCAAGACCAAGATCCGACCCAAGGAACCCCTACCTCCTCTACAAGTGAGACTTCAAATAAGCAATAACTTTCGATAGAATGAAGCTAGCGAATTGAAAAATTCGACAAATATTTGTAGAATGGGCTAGTTAATTGATTTTGATAATGGTCAAGATCCTACTGAATGATTGCCAACCTCCCCTATAAACTGGCCATACAGGAAACTCACTTTTAATGCATATGGTCGTTACCAATTGGTACTTTTGGTATCACCACTAGGTCTGTACAAGTCTAGGGTATATACGCTTCGGACTTCTTCTTCGCTTTGATATTGTGTTTTTATATGGATAAGTACAAGATAGGAATAATTTGGATTTGGAATAACTCGAAAATGATGCAGTTAACAACGCGATTAGGTTTATAAAAGCGCTTGTAAGAATTTATACACATGTATGTAGTTACATTAGTCGTATTGCGAACCATGCTAGTAAGCTTCGTTAATTATTCTTCGCTTTGATATTTTGTTTTTATATTGATGAGTGCAAGACAGGAGCAACGTGCTATGTTCAAGCAAAGTAATTAAATTTGGAATAATTCGGAAAATATTCAGTTAAGGCTTTCTATAAAGGTAGTTGAGTGACCTTTATAGAAAGCCTCTTGTAAGAATTTATGCATATGTATGTATGTATGTAGATACTTAAGTCGTATTGCGACACATGCTAGTAAGCTTCTTTATTTCTTTTTCCCTTTAATATTTATTGTTATTGATAAGTACAAGATGGAAATTGTGTGCTATGTTCCAGCAAAGTGGAGAATTTCATTTCAATGAACTACTCGCAATATCAGACCGAAAGTATTTAATATTTTTGGTATAGTACAGACTTCAGATTTAATTTTGATAAATGCCGGCCATTTAGGCAGTAAATTACATAATAACTAGTTTTTTGTTGGCTTTGTGGAGTTGTTGTGCATTGAAGTCATACTCCTCATTTTTACGTAATTAAAGCAAAAAGAGAATTATATCAATAGTATTATTTTTAATTTTGAAAACGGGGTTTTGAGCTCAGAACTACTCTCTAATATATGAGATTTAATATAAATCAATAAAATGGTTTTCCGTATGGCGTAAACGATTTATTATTTCCAGCCTCCTTCACCCTCGTCTTGGTTCGTCTTATCACGTAACGTCTTAGTCAAAAATAATAATGGGGACCGTTAACATTTTCGCGTAGGTCCAGGTTGGGAGGGTCAAGAGCGGAGGAGTTTTCCATCAAGGCTCCTAGTGATTTCAGATCCCGGGTAGTAAGCCTCTCCATTTATTTCGTCCCGATCACTTCCACAAATTTTATAGGGCCCGATGCGTGAAAACTTTTTTTTTGTACGAGTGACTCTGGCCTGATCTTGGCAACCATTTACCCCACCCCACAACTCCGAGGCCTGAGCTGCCACGCAAGCACGCATCACCGTCAAGTCAGCGAGGGAACCTAAACATCCGTTCTCCGGCCACTTCAGCTTTAATAGCTGCCAGCCAAGCATTTTCGTTACACAACCTAGGATTAATGAGGTGATCCTGATAGTATCACAACGGACCCATTAGTGGTCTCTCTCTCTCTCTCTTTGTGCTCTGTGACTGATCAAGTCTTTGAGCAAGCCGATCAACTACTTATCAGCTTTATATGCAAATTATGGAAAAATACTGATAATATAACGGCGATATACATATCTCTATATATAAAAATGAATGTTTATTTGTATGTCATTTATAAAATCGTAAACTATGCATTTGATCATGTGATGATCTTTAGCAAAGTTGTTGTGCATGAACCAAAGAAGGTCACTGAGTAAAAAAAAAAAATACAGAAAAACAAATGGAATTGTTCTAATTGCCACGAGCGAAAGATTGTTGCTATAAATTCACTGTAGTTGCTACGAGCAAAAGTTCGTTGCTATGAAATTATTCTATTATTGACTGTGTTTTTTTTTTTGCAAATGTGGCAATATTATAATTGCTTTTTCAATCAAAATTTCTTCACTCAACTTACACTAGAACTTATCCAGTACTAAATATTTGTTGATTTTAATCAAGATACGACAGAATCGAATGCAGTCTATTTTACAATATCATGCAAGAATTTGATGTACCTGCAAAATTAGTACCACGAACGAAAATGATGGTAGCGAACTTTAACTGATCAAGATCCAAAACAGGCTACATTGCCTCTTCAAAACAAGTACTAGCTGAAAGCAAGACGATCGACTAGACAGGGCACGTGCAACAAATACACGACAGCCGCATTCCTAAAGGTGTGAGTTCTTAGGCCGCGAATGAGTGACTTGCGTTTGCGACTGTGGAAAAACTATCATAACGGAGCACTACTAGATTCGTGTGAATTTTCAAGTTTAGAAGATCGTCGAATGTAGGCTGTAGTTGTATGACTGAACTTCCAAATAAAATACACACGAATAGTGCTCCGTCATAATAGCTTTTTTCCCAGTCGAGAACGCAAGTTGCACAATCATGGCCTAGGAACTCACACCTTAAACGATATTCATCAGCGGAGTAGTATTGATAGGAAGTTCTCCTTTTAAAGTGTAACTTTTATAGCGACGACGCATTGATGGGTAGTGAATCGAAAAAATAGGAACTCACACCTTAAACGATATTCATCAGCGGAGTAGTATTGATAGGAAGTTCTCCTTTTAAAGTGTAACTTTTATAGCGACGACGCATCGATGGGTAGTGAATCGAAAAAATATACTTATTTGTTCTGCCATCCAAAACAGAGAAGCGCTCGCGTCGCTGTGATACAAATCTCATATATTTGTATTGTACATAATTTTTAAATTCGGTTTTTTGGCGATAACTTCTAAACTATAAGGAATTTCGGATTTTTGACGAAATTTTTCCTCCCCCAACAGTAGACACACCCATGCCCGTGGGCCTAGGAGCATCGATCCCCACTATTTTTATACTCCTCAATCCACTTTTTTTATACCCTAGACTTTTAGTATAGGGTATATTGTTTTTGTCACGACGGAAATATGTAACACCTTAAAGGAGGCTCCGGAGGTATAGCAATGTATATATATAAATGATTAGGGTCACTTCCTGATTCGATTAAGCCATGTCTGTCTGTCTGTCTGTCTGTCTGTCTGTCCGTCTGTCCGTCTGTCTGTCCGTTCGCACGATAACTTTCGATAGAATGAAGCTAGAGCCTTGAAATGTTGACTAGATGTTGGAAGTATGATCTAGTTGGTTAGTATTGAAAATGGGCATGATCAGGCCAAAAGAACGCCTACCTCCCCTACATATGTAAAATAATTAAATGTATTTAGTATAACTCCCGATTAAATAAACATGAAAAGCTCTAGCTTTGGTAGATTGCTCGTGATGGTAATCTTATACTCCCCTGGAAAAATAAAATCGATCAGTTGAAAACTAACGGTAATTTTCTTACAAAGAGCCCCGTACTACCCTACTTTTCAGGTTTTTTGTCCATAACTCTTGAACCAATTGACGTAGACATCTGATTTTTGGCATGTAACCCTGGAGTGAGAAGCTGCTTAGGTTTTGGGAAGTTGGGCATAATCAGATCAAAGGAACGCCTACCTCCCCTACAAAATTCGAAAAATTAAATATTATTTTAATTACGATAACTTTCGATAGAATGACACTAACAAGTTGAAAATTTGGTAGAATGTTGGTAGTAAGGTCTTATTAGTTAGCACTGAAAATGGGCAAGATCCGACCCAAGGAACCCCTACCTCCCCTTCAAATGAAACTTCGAATAAGCGATTACTTTTGATACAATGAAGCCAGCAGCTTGAAATTTTTGTCAAATGTTTGAAGTGAGATTGAGTTAGTTGGCATTAAAGACGGGTTAGATCCGACCTAAGGAACCCCTACCTCCCCTAGAGATGACACTTAAAACAAGCGATAGCTTACGACAAAATAAAGCTAGCGACTTGAAAATTTGCCCAAATGTTTGTAGTAGGATCCAGTCGGCTAATATTGAAAATGCGTAAAATCCGACCAACGAAACCCCTACTTCCCCTACAAACGAAACTTCAAATAAGCGATATCTGTCGATAGAGTGAAGTTAGAGACTTAAAATTTTGTTTGTATGTTTGTAGGGTGATCTAATTGGTTGGTGCCAATGATGGGCAAGATCCGACCCAAGGAACCCTTACCTCCCCTACAAGTGAGACTTCAAATAAGCAATAACTTTCGATGGAATGAAGCTAGCGACTTGAAAAATTCAACAAATATTTGTAGAATGGGTTAGTTAATTCATTTTGAGAATGGTCAAGATCTCCCTGAATGAGTGCCAACCTCCCCTATAAACTGGCTATATAGGAAACTCACTTTTAATGCATGGTCGTTGCCAATTATTACTTTTGGTGTCACCACTAGGTCTGTACAAGTCTAGGGTATATACGCTTCGGACTCCGGGCCGAAGCTTGGCTTCGGCCTGGTTTGTTTTTATATCCTACTTTTTTAAAAATTCGGTTTTTTGGCCATAACTTCTAAACTATAAGGAATTTCGGATTTTTGACGAAATCCCCCCCCCCCCCCCCCGGACACTATACACCCCCATGCCCGTGGGCCTCGGAGCATCGATCCCCACTACTTTTATACTCCTCAGTCTACTTTTTTTTTGTTCTTATACCATAGTTTCTTTTAAAATTCGGTTTTTTGGCCAGAACTTCTAAACTATAAGGAATTTCGGACTTTTGACGAAATGAGTGAGAGGGAGAGGATAGAAAGCTAAATCTTTAATTACAAAATCCGGTATGCAGCCTTAACAAGATTTTTATGAGTTACACTTTTGACGCGTGGTAATCTTAGCACGCATTTAATTTTTTCCTTTGGTAAACGTTTTGAAAGCCTGCACTTTCAAAGCTTACAGATGTATTATACGAGTATGTATAGATACAATACAATATAAAGCGGAACTTACTTGGCCGTTCGAAAGTTGGCTGGTCACGACCACTACTTTTCGAAATGTCCCAAATCACTCTATCATCATCGGCGCCAAATCGAGTACCTAGTCCGACATTGTCATTTTTACTGCCGGTTGACAAATTCGGAGTTTTGACTGGAGGCAGATAAACTTGTGGTGGCAAATAACCATGGAGAGATTGAACGGGATTGTAGACAAAGGGATACCTAAAAATAAAAACAAACGTTAAAAAGTGAATATGTTCTTTTAGAATATTATTAAGAATATGGGTTACATATAAATACAATGAAACCAAAACCTTCATATTTCTGTTGTTCTGTTCGAGTTTTGTCTAACCAGTAAAAAATCGTACCACCTCATAACAAAATTTACAAAATAGGTGTATAAATCAGGGGGGGGAGCGCTAGTGCAAGTTAAAGGGGAGTTTAGTGTGTTTTGCCTCTACTTACTTGTGTACTTACACTATTTGCATTGTGATTTTTATGTTAAAAGATTATTTTTAAATGTTAATTATTAGCCCAGTACAATAAGACAATTAAATCATCATCCTGGCGCAACAGCCCGACAACGGGCTTTGGCCGCCTAGATCGTTGTCCTCCAATCATCTCTCGGTCACGTGACCGCGTCCTCCAATCTTGGATGCCCAAGATTTGCGCGGTGTCAGAATATACTGAGCTCTCAGGCTTCCTCGCAGTCTCGCTCTGTCGACTTGTCGTCCGTTCATTACTTGTTTCGGCATGCGAACATCGTTCATTCGTTGTACATGCCCCGCCCATTCAATACCTTATATGTAGTTTGACAATTTTAGAAACTGCCAGTTCATCGTACATTTCATTTAGTTCATGGTTATACCAGATGCGCCATCCATCTCGTTCGTAAACTGCTCCGAAAATTCGCCGAAGTACTTTCCGTTCGAATGTGTTTAGCATTTTTTCGGAGGCTTGGGTTAGGGTCCAAGACTGATCACTTCATATAACTTTCGCATCCGCAGGTAGATTTATATGTATTGACAAATAGTAACGACTACACAAGAGAGATACACAAGAGAATCAATATATACAAATCCACCGGCGTAGGCTAAAGTTGTATGGAGTGAGCACTCCTGTGTAGTCTATACTATTTGTCAATACATACAAGGCAGAGGCGAAAGTTCTATGGAGTGATCACTCTTGTTTAGTCTATACTATTTGGCATAGCACTGGTCGTATGATGGTTTTGTATACGCGGAACTTCGTGTGAACTTCGTGTTTCTGTGCAGATGCTTCGATTTAATTATGTGGAGGACCGAGAAGAAAGTCTAATGCAAGCCATAGACGCACGTACTAGTCCGTCGGATTGGTCGGACGTCAACCACTGATACGCGAACCGTATTCATACAATTTTACTCGTGAAAAGTAATCAAACAAGTCATTCTCTATCGCCGCGACGCGCTCCGCATAAGTGTACAGCGACTGCCCGCGCGACTAACTTTTCTGACCCTATATTGTAGTTGTTGTTTGGGTTCGCTCTGAGTTGGTGTCGAGCTCGATGCTCAAAACAACGAACCCGACTCCGACCCAGACCCGACCCAACAACAATTTCAATATAGAGTCCGACCGGTATTTGAACAGGCGAATTGTTGTGAACGAACGATTACGGTGTGCGTCGAAATACAGTATGGTCTGCTTATTGACGAATTTTTCAATGCAGAAATTTTAGGCACGATATTATATGTACAATATATATTATAGTATTATAGAAGTCTCGTTGTTATTGAGATTGGATAGATCTTCACCGTCTCCTCAATCAAAGTTGCACAGGTGCAAGCACAATTACAACCTGCAGGTAAATGTTAATTATGCAATTATACTGATAATCGTGGGAATATAATTTGTTGGTTGGTTGGAAATTTCTACATATTTCGAACTGTGCTATATATAAGTATGGTAAGACTGGGATTTATAGCGGATCCTATATGGTGTAGTATCTATATATAGTGTATTATTACTTATGAAGCATCTTCTTTTTATTCCGATGTCGCAATATGAAATGCAAAATATAGTAGAGGACCTCATTTTCGATACCTTTTTACGGGATGATGTGGTGAATGGTTTCTCTCCTTGAAGCTACCACAGTTAAATATTAATTGTCAGAAGGTGACAAAAAGATACATGTTAATGATACGATTTGCACTCGAGTTTCTTTGATAGTTTTATTGTTATCCGAGCTACTACTGTCGATGTCTGTTCACGGGTTTCACATATCACAGGTCAACAACTACATCCAGACACTTTCCAAATTAAGAATGAAGAACCATTAGCACCCAGAAAACAATGCAAGAGACCGAGAAGGTCATAAAAAAAGGTAAAGTACTCCCGAATTTATGATCCTCAATGCACCTATCTACACACCGTGCTGTGCTTTCCTTGAATTTCCTATAATCGTCGTTTTTAGGGTTTTGTAGTAAAAACAAAACCCTTATGAAATCGGTCAAATGTCTGTCTGTCCGTCTGTCCATGAAATATTTCACGAACGGCTGAAGCTACATATCTGAAATTTTGTGGGAATATGTAGAGTTATTACAGTTCGCCGGAGAAAGCGATTCGTTGTAATAGCCTGACTTTAAGGAGAGGTCCCCATAGAGGGGAAATGAAGGTCAATTTTTTTCATCTGGTATAGGCAAGTGGGGTATCATGAGAAAGGTAACATCGAGTACATTCCACTTTTGGTATTTTCATCAAATTTGAAAAGAGGGGAAAGAGGTAGAGGGGAAAATATGTGATCCGAGTTTGTCCCACCCCCTTGCATTTCGAGACCGTTATACATAGAAATGTGAAAATTTGCAGGAAAGCGGGATTTTACTAGCATAGAAAATTATAAATCCTAAAATTTTGATATCTCATCGTGAAAGGTTAATAATAGTACATTTCTATAGTTGCAGTTAGCACAGCCCTGCACCCCTTAAGCATACCCGAGGTCAAAAATATTGATGGCCAATGATAACCAACATCATAGGCAATAATATCTCTAAGTTTCATTACAATCAAATAATATTTATTAATAGTACATTCATTTAAAATTAGGCATTTTGACACTATCCACACCAAAAATACACCTACTGGCCTCATACATACGTATATGTGTGAGTACTACTTTCATGTTGTTTTCGTAGTGCTTTCGTGTGGCTTGGGGGCGCTTTGTCGTAAGTGGCCAACTTAAACGGGCGGAAGGGGGAGGGTCCACATATAGTTACAGTTAGCACACCCCTGCATGTCTTAAACACGTTCGAGGTCAAAAGTACTGATGGCCAACGATAACCAATACCTTAGGCAATAATATGTTCTAAGTTTCGTTACAATCAAGTACAATAATATGAATTAGCATGTAAAATGTAAGTGGGTAAGACATTTTAATAATGTCTTTTTTTTATCCATCTGAGTGGTATCAAGAAGAGCAAGGAGCCGATATTTATATACCAAAATAAGCGCTTGCTACAAAACCCTCGGATTGCGGGCGTAGCCCTCTATATTCCGGTTTCATTTTTCTAACTGGCCACTTTCTTCATTCATAATTTAGAATGTGTCTTGTACTTGTTGAAACGCTGTGAATGGATATTGACAGTGGTATCAGAGATAACAATGAAATTATCAAATAGAATTATTGTAATCAAGATACATATTAGCTAATTGTTAGTGTAATTTGTGCGATTGTTGCTCTGCAGCTGATCTGGACTGCTACAAAAACGCAGTTATTTTGTACAATAACTCAATCTTTTGCCGAATTCCTTTGTTAGTTTTAACGTTATCTGCGCTACCACTGTCTCATACAATTAATATGTAACCGTGTAGCTCCATAGGTCCAACGTTGGTCTGTCAAGCGAAAGGTCCTCACCCTGCTGACAGCAAATTCGAATTGTCGCTTTTCTCGCCGATTACCAGTCGACTCAGTTGAAAATGAGTTCATTGATTTCATAAGAATTATTGGAATAAATACGGGCTAAGCGTGGCACTGACCATTCACCTCCCCATTACCATCATCCCGTCCAACGGTCTCGAAAATGAGGTCCTCTACTACATTTCGCATATTCGCATATATTCGCTACTTTATAAGTTACATAATCTGTAATAGATAATACAACATATAGGGTCCGCACTTACCATTTACAGCACAATTCAAAATTTGTGCAAGTTTCCAACCCACATTATTTCAATCATTTCGCAAATTATACTACCAAAATTAGCAGTATACTAATTGCATAGTTCACATTTACCTGCAGGTTGTAATTGTGCTTGCACCTGTGCAACTTTGATTAGGCAGACAGTGAAGATCTACCCAATTTTAATTATAGGGAGACTTCTATAATACAATACTCATATATGTACGTGCAAGTATGCGTATATAATATCGTGCCTATAAATACTGCATTGAAAAATTCGTCAATAAGCAGACCATACTGTATTTCGACACACACCGTAATCGTTCATTCACAACAATTCGCCTATTCAAATACCGGTCGGACTATATATTGAAATTGTTGTTGGGTCGGAGTCGGGTTCGTTGTTTTGAGCATCGAGCTCGACACCAACTCAGAGCCAACCCAAACAACAACTACAATATAGGGTCAGAAAAGATAGTCGCGCGGGCAGTCGCTGTACACTTATGCGGAGTGCGTCGCGGCGATAGAGAATGACTTGTCTGACTACTTTTCACAAGTAAAATTGTATGAATACGGTTCGCGTATCAGTGGTTAACGTCCGACCAATCCGACGGATTAGTACGTGCGTCTATGGCTTGCATTATTTGCTGGCTGTATCCGTTGCATGATTTCGTCAGTGTCTTTGGCGTCCTTTAAAAGTTTGCTACCCAGGTATGTGAAGTCGTCTACGAATTCGATGCTGAGCTCCCCTACGTTGACGTTCGATTGTGCTGCCGTCCTGGTTCTTGATTGCATCTTTATTATACCCTTCACGGATGTGATAGGGTATATTAACTTTGTCATGAAGTTTGCAACGCACAGAAGGAAGCATCTCCGACCATATAAACTAAAATATATATATTCTTGGTCAGTATGATGAGACGAGTCGATTAAGCTTTTTCCGTCTGTCCGTCTGTCTGTCTGTTTCTATGCAAACTAGTCCCTCAGTTTTAAAGCTATCGAGCTGAAATTTTACACAAGGCCTTGTTTCTATTGCACGTTGTATATATGTCGGAACCAATGGAATCGGACCACTACGTCATATAGCTGCCATAGGAACGACCGGTTCAAAAATTCGTCTTTGTGGGAATGACTTTTTTAATTCTATAGATATGTTTTCAAATTTCACAATAATCAGTAGTATTTTTGATGAAATCACATTTCCGAATTTGGTTGAAATCGGACTACTCTGTCATATAGCTGTCATAGGAACGACCGTTCCAAAAGCAAGTTTTAATCAGAAAAACTTTTTTATTTCTGAAGATATCTTTATGAAATTGCATACTACTCAATCATATTGACTGCTAAGCCAAGTTTCTAAATTTGGTTGAAATCGGCTTTCTATTTCATATACCTCTTATAGGAACCGTGAATTCGGAACAAGTTTTACTACTAATTTCAAAGTGGCAAATGTACCACGAAACACAACGAAGGCTAGCTTGTTAGGGTTTTGTATTAAAAACAAAACCCTTATGAAATCGGTCAAATGTCTGTCCGTCTGTCCGTCTGTCCGTCTGTCCGTCTGTCCATGAAATATCTCACGAACGGCTGAAGCTACATACATGAAATTTTGTGGGAGTATGTAGAATTATTATAATTCGCCGGAGAAAGCGATTCGTTGTAATAGGCTGACTTTAAGGGGATGTCCCCATAGAGGGGAAATGAAGGTCAAAATTTTTTTTTCATCTGGTATAGGCAAGTGGGGTATCATGAGAAAGGTAACACTGAGTACATTTCATTTCCGGTATTTTCATCAAATTTGAAAAAAGGGGAAAAGAGATAGAGGGGAAAATATGTGATCCGAGTTTGTCCCCCCCCCCTTGCATTTCGATACCGTTATACTTAGAAATATGAAAATTTGCAGAAAGGCGGCATTTTACTAGTGTAGAAAACCGAAAATCGTAGAATTTTGATATCTCAACAAAAAAGGTTAATAATAGTACATTTCTATAGTTGCAGTTAGCATACCCCTGCACGCCTTAAGCACAGCCGAGGTCAAAAATATTGATGGCTAATGATAACCAACATCATAGGCAATAATGTCTCGAAGTTTCATTACAATCACATAATATTTAATAATAGTACATTCATTTAAAGTTAGGCATTTTGACACTATCCACACAAAAATTACACCTACCGGCCTCATATGTAGGTGTGAGTACTACTTTCATGTTGTTTTTCGTAGTGCGAATTGCAGTTATTTAATTAATCATCTTTGAAAGGGTAAAGATTAGTTGGGGGCGCTGCGTCGTAATTGGCAAACTTTACCGAGTGGAAGGGGGGAGGGGTCCACATAGAGGCGAAATTAAGCTCAAATTTTTTTTTATCGACTGGTATAGGCAAGTGAGGTGTCGTGAGAAAGGTAATGTTGAGTACATTCCATTTTTTCGCATTTTCTTGAAATTTGTAGAAAGGGGAATAGTGGGGGAGGATAAAATATTAGTTCGTAATTTGCCCCCCCCCCCCCCCCCCCCCCTGGCATCTCGAGACTGTTAGAATTATGAAAACTTACAGGAAGGTGGGTTCCGAATAGCATATAAAATGGAAAATAATGGAATCTGTATATCTTCTCAGAATAGGTAAGTAATAGTTTATTTCTGTAGTTACAATTAGCACACCTCTGCATGCCTTAAACACGTTCGAGGTCAAAAGTACTGATGGCCAACGATAACCAACACCTTAGGCAATGATATGTTCTAAGTTTCGTTACAATCACGTAATATGAATTGGCATGTAAAATGTAAGTGGGTAAGACATTTTAATTATGTTTTTTTTTTTGTCCATCTGAGTCGTATCAAGAAGAGCAACGAGCCGATATTTATATACCAAAATAAGCGCTTGCTACAAAACCCTCGGATTGCGGGCGTAGCCCTCTATATTCCGGTTTCATTTTTGTTTTGTCCTCGTTGATCAGTCAACCTGTTCTGGATCCTGACCTGTGGCTGTGAGAGTGAGTTGTTCATCGTCATCTTTGTTATTCTTACTAGTTCTGCTGGCATACCAAATTGCCGCATGATGTTGTACAGTACACCACGATCGATACTGTTTTATGCTTGCTTAAAGTCGACAAAGATTTGGTACACGTCAAGGTTGTATTCCCAGCACCTTTGCAGGATTAACTTAACCAGAGGCGCCGACTGCTAGAAAATATTGGGGGGGGGGGGGGGCACATCAACTTTTCATACTGACGGCCGGATTGCCTGGTTGGGTGATTTTTTTGCGATGGTATCCTCACAATAAACTGACCTATTCTTTAAATAACAATTAACGTATCTCTTACTCTCTCAATTGCCGTATCCCTTTGTGGGGCATAGCGCGTCAACTGTTTCATGTGACCCAGTTGACGATTCTCGGCATAAACTGGTATCGGAGAATGTGCCAGCATGCACCTTCTGGACATCCATGGCCGCGAACGTCGTCGTGGACGGGATTCGAACCCGAAACGCCGGTAGTCAAACATGAGACTGATGCCTCAACACACTGCGCTACCGGTTGCCCCAATCTCTTACACTGTAAAAATTTTTTACTGATGGTGGGTTCACGGACAGAACGGCCCAATAGCCCTAGCTAAGTAGTCGACGTCTTAAAACTGGTAAATATTTGATATCGATACAAAGTAAATGGAACCATAATGCTTTTTTGTTTGATAACACAAAATAATGAATTCAATTTTAATTAAATTCAAACTCAGATATTTATACCGTTCATGTCTTACCGCTTAGTTATATTGTGCATGAAAAACGTCCTCAAGACACAGCCAACGAAAATCAGCTGTTAAGCCTGTTATAGTTAAATCTTCAGTCCGCGTTCGTTTGACACATTTGAACTGTGAAAAATTGACCTTCTAACAAAGTTGCAACATTTTTTTAAATTAAAAGTAGAAACATGCACTTCCATGGGAATAAAAGTAACTTGAACAAAATAAATAGTCGCCCACAGTTTTAAAACACAAGCATATGTGAATTGACATTTCGTGGCGCGTTGATTCCGACAAAGTTGAACTCGTCTTCGTGAGCCACGTATTGTTCGCGCAGAGTATACTTATCGCCATCTAAAATACATTGGTTCAACTTTATTTGACAGCAGAAGTCGTGTTCGTTACGCACACTATAATCCCAGCCCTTAATATCATTATAGTTAGCACAACAGATCCATTTGACAGTATCTTGAGGAATCATAAGCAAATTGAACGACGAGTTTTAATACGTTCCAGCGGCAGCCGGTTCTTCGTACCGGAACGAACCGTTTTTCAACTAATACCACACGGGTTCTCATGATCCGAAGCCCGGGAGATTGACGGCTGTCAAGCATTGTTTAAGGTGCATTACTATTAGGCGGCTATTACACTATAAAAGTTCTTTTACAAACATCTTTGACGAACGATATTTTAAAAGAACTTTTGTGAATGATATTAGCCGCCTAAAGGGGAAGGGGTGCAAGCTTGTAAGAAAAGTACTTGAAACAAGCAACGTTCATGTCGCAGATCTTTTGTTAGGCTTCTATTCCGCTAGAAAAGTTCTTTGAAAATGTCTTTTGTAAAAGATATTTGTAAAATAACTTTTATAGTGTAATAGCCGCCTTAGGCACACGATCGTCGTACATTATTCGCGGTTAGCGATCAAGCCATATAGCACGGACCTCTATTTGTATGTATCTTTTTGATCGTCGCCTGCGATCGACACAAAGTGATGCCTAGCAAAACGCATCTTAAAGCACAGAATTCAGTGGTGCAATCTTCATATATATATATTTGGATTGAGGGGGCAAGAAGTGCCTTGCCCCCCATAGTCGGCGCCTATGAGCTTAATTGTAAAAAGCTGACCGGTTGTGGACATGGTTCAAGAATAGAAGGTTACGCAAAGAAGTGTGAAATTTTTTCGTTCACTATGCGCATGACGTGACAGCTTCACTTTTTGAAAGAAAACTTTCAATGAATTTGGCATGAAATCACATACTTTTTGAAAGAGAATTCACTTTCAAATCTACAATTTTAATGCGATTTTCATGAAATTTTGTAAATGGAACCTCCGATACTAGGGAAAGATTAATGTTCACATAGGATTTCAAAAAACCACGCTCAACCCCCTACCCACCCCTAAAAGGAAATCTGCGGAATTATCTACAGTTTTATTCCAATCTTGATGAAATTTTGTGAATGAGACCTTCAAGGCAACGAGAAGTTGATTGTCCACATCTGATTTCGGAAAACCATCCCCAATCCCCTTCTTACCCCTAAAAGGAAATCCGCGAGTGTATCGACAGTTTTACTCCGATCTTGATGAAACTTTGTATACGGACATTAGACCTCATCAAGACTAGGGGAGTACGATGGCGCGCAAGAGTAGTTGATGCGCTATGCCCCACTAGGGGTTAAGGCAAAGTAGTAGTATAAGACTAGGGAAAGGTGACTGTCTACATACGTTTCCAAAAAAAAAACCAACCCCATCCCCCTACTATGTAATCCCTAAAAGGAAATCTACAAACTTATCTACAGTTTTATTCCGATCTTGGATGAAACCTTGTATATTAGACCTTCAAGGCTAGGGAGAGGTGGCTGTCTATGTATACAGGTTTTCAGGAAACCTCCTCCATCCCCCTTCTCACCCCTAAAAGGAAATCTGTAAATTTATTGTATCTACAGTTTTATTTCGATCTTGATGAAATTTTGTATCTTACAACTTCAAAGCTAGGGCAAGGTGACATAGGAGTTCGGAAAACCTCCCTAATTCTCCTTCTCTCCTCGGTGGCTGAATAACGGACCTGCGCATTGCGTAACCTTCTATTCTTGAATCATGGGTTGTGGAGCAACCAGGTCTGAAACCGCTTTGATTCGTTTGACGTACAGTTTTATTTATTCTCCAAAATTTTCGTCTATATTTTGTAGGACGTACAGACAAGTGAAATGCCGTTGTAGTTCTTACACCGCAATTTATCTCCCTTTTGTGGATCGGACGATGATAATCCTGCGCCAATCGTCTGGAATCGCTTCGTCCCCCCAGATTCAAGAAGTAGTTGGTGTATGGTAATGAACAGACCCGTTCCACCGGATTATAGCGGCTCAGCTGGAATCTCGTTAGCGTTCGGCGCTTTATTTGGTTTGAGTGAGCACAGGGAGAGATCAACTTCGTCTGCTGTCGGAGGTTGTGTAGTGGGGTCATGATCAATAATAACGCCATCGATTTAGGCTTCTTGTATGGGGCCATTAGATACTGGATTCAGAAGCTCTTCAAAATAGGATGCCCATGGTTTATTGATGCTATCGGTGTCGCTGATGATGTTTCCATCTTTGTCCGTACAGAGGCTGGTTCTGGGTTGATAGCCGTTCATAATCTAGGGACGCGGGAGCGTCCCGCCCCGCCAAAGAAAAACAAAAAAATCGAAGAAAAAGAAAAAAATTGAAAAGTGACCAAGACTATGTTTACGCGACACAACAAGTACAGGTTTTCGGACCTCTGTAGCTCCGGCCCCAGATGCTTGTTCAAGCTCAAATTGGGTATGGTCATTGTCTCTGGTCATCTTACGAAGTGCTGCAAATTTGATTCCTATACAAGAAAAAACACCCGAGACATGATAATTTGAAAATGGATATTTTCAAATTTTTCTTGTTCTCGCTGTTCTCATTGTTCTTTGACCGGTCTACAGCCTCGTAGGGAGCGTATCGAGGTCTGCTTTCTTTTCTCACGGATTGCCTGTGTCCCAAGGGTGTGCATAGGCTATCATTTGCTCTGATCCGTGCAGTAGATAAAAAGATACATTCAAAAATGTGAAATTTTATAGTAGAGTTTCTCGCTTAAGTCTTTTTGAAAATTTGAATGCGACACAGAAAATTACTCGCAGAGATCGCATGCCGACGGGGAGAGACGCAAACACTTGATTATGTGAGTAGTGACGACGACGGATGCAAAAGTCCGTGCGCTCGTCGGGTGAGGAGAACCATACGAGTTCATGGTTGGGAGCGTGTTGGCAAGATGGGTAACACATGACTGGAGGTGATGAGGCGAATGCAGTAGACTGTTAAAGGTATTTTGAGTCCTTTGGGCAGGAAAAAAATGTTCTTGGCAAGGAAGCGATATCTAGGCAAGATGAGTATTATATTATCGGGGGTGATGAGGCGAATGCAGTAAACTACTGTTAAAGGCACTTTGAGTCCTTTGAACTAGAAAAATGATATTCTTGGCAAGAAAACTATTTACCCCAAATGGGTAACCTGAGTGGACTCATAGTCCAGCACGTAAATCACCTTTTTTTTATCGAAGACTACCGCATTCAGTAGGAATCAAACCGGAGCCCAATATATAGAAGGCGAACGTGCTTACCGTTGCGCCATCTGGATTACTACTACTACTATGCAAAAAGATGTGATATCTCCCAAAAACAACCCTGTTGTAAAAAAAATCCCCCGCCAAGAAAAACTCCTCAGCCGTAAAAAGGATTGATATGAACACAATACCGCCAAAGTACTCGTAACTTCGCGCCTCGCTCTAGGGTATGCATATTGAACGCTGATTGCATTAGTTAATTTCTTTCAACGCTGTTTGGCGGGGAGCTTCCATTAAACAAAATAAGTTGAACAATCTGAAGAGGAACGCAGTAGAAAATAGTCTATTAATCACTCCTGGCATGAAGTGCATTTTTAGTCTTTTGTAAGGCGGGGGCTTTATAACGAGATCCGGGCGAGAAGCCAATAATACTTGGCATAAGAGCTTACAGCATGATCCGCACGCAACTACTTATCCATAATTTTGTCAGAGCGACATCGTTGTCATTATCACTGTCATTTTCTCATTAAATCCGTTCGGCGGTGAGTCTTTAGGCTACGAAGCTCCCCGCAAATCAGCTTTGAAAGAAATAAACTAATGCAATCAGCGTTCAATATACATACCCTAGAGCGAGGCGCGTAGCTACGAGTACTTTGGCGGTATTGTGTTCGTATCAATCCTTTTTACGGCTGAAGAGTTTTTCTTGGCGGGGATTTTTTTTACAACGGGGTTGTTTTTGGGAGATTGTATTTACTAGTCTATACGCTTGTCTGGTCTTGCCATTAGTTATGTTTTCATTAAATAAATAGTAGCTGTCAAAGTGAACTATTGTTTACACTAATCGGTCCGACTAAAATATTCTCGTATTCTTTATATTAGCCTATTTTTTCTCATTAAAAGTGGTTCAAATCTTTCGAACAGTGTTAAGTGATAGCTGGTGTTGGAGTGCGTTCTGTCTTCTTCGCACTAAGTCTGTTTCAAGAAGGTGTTCTGTGAGACAAAGAGCGTCTTACTATAAGCACATTTTAGTTCAGGCTCAATCCATATCTTAGCTTATACACATTTTGTGCTATAAAGTGTGTGACATTTCCCTTACCGGTTCATCTCGTATTATACAGTGCGTGCCGTCTAAAGTGTCAATATACTTTATTTGAATTATTTATATTTATTCAATTGATTGACCTTTTGTCACTTTTATCATGTCCGTAATTAGCCTAAATGATTGCTCTTTCTGCGACAAAGTCTTAAAGCCCGGTGATGATTACTTTTCCTGTGCATTTTGTAAGAGAAGTGAACATTCTGACTGCGCTGGACTAACGAGGTCCCAAACATTATCGTTACGGTCTACTGTAAAACAGCAACTTTTTGTGTGCACGACATGCACTGAAAAGGATAGGATGATCACGTCGTTGAATAATGTTTTTACTGAGCTTAAGTCGGAAATTGCCGAGCTCAGAAATGAAATAACTGTATTAAAATCCTCTAAAGCTGCTTCAACGAATATGGAGGAAATAATTTCTGAACTTGAAGATCGTCGGAAAAGATCGTCTAATATTATTATTCATGGCATCGTAGAAGGAACCCCAGAAGCGGATCATGACAAGACAATGGAGATAATAAACACTATGGCACCAACCATGAGCGCTCAAGCTAAAGATATTAAGGCTTTTCGTATTGGGAAGCCCAACGCAAATAAACCAAGACCAATAAAAGTAATTACTTCTAACTCATCCGTGGCATTTGATATCATCAAGGGCAAAAAAGATCACGCTGCGAAACAATATTTGCGCGCGAATAGTTATAATGTTGTTTCTGACCTGACCTTTCGACAACGTGAACATCTGAACTCCTTAAGATCTCAACTTAATGAAATTAAAAAAAATGACCCCGATGCGACAATTAAATACCACAATAGTGTCCCTCGCATAATTCATGGCCGTTCCTCAAAAAACTAGAACTTAATATATATTATCAAAACATGCGTGGTATTCGTACTAAATTACATGACTTACGACTTGCACTATCAACAATTTCTTACGATATCATTATTTTTACGGAAACGTGGTTAAACAATAAATTTTATTCTTCTGAACTCGGCTTAAGTAACTATAATATTTATCGATGTGATCGTAATAAGTTAACTTCTAATAAACTAAATGGCGGCGGCGTTCTCATCGCAGTTAATAAATTACTAAAATCCACTTTGCTTAAATGTAAATATAATAATGTGGAACAGCTGATTGTGTGCATTCAAACTAAACCGGTTCGTACAATTGTCTCGACTGTCTACCTTCCACCGGACGCATCGCCCGATCTCTACCAATTTCATGCAGAAGAAATATGTAACACTTCGGAAGCTTTTCCCACAGCGAATTTTATTGTAACTGGTGACTTCAATTTAAGTAATGTTAATTGGACTTCGAAATCTTGGTCTGTTAATAATAATAATTCTAAAAGCTCCGAAATAATTGATGCTTTTTCCCTTTTAAACTTTACTCAATTTAATCTAATTAAAAATGTAACCAATAGTCTACTTGATTTAGTTTTTTCGAATTTAGATAATGTTAATGTTTTACAAGCTACACATCCTATTTTACCTATTGATTTATATCATCCTGCGTTAGAGATTATTGTAAATTTACATATTTTAAATGCTAAAGTAAATAGAAGATCTTCTAATTTTCTGAATTTTAAAAATGCTGATTATTTAAATATTAATGATGCCTTACGTTCAATTGACTGGTCCGAGCTAGAAAATCTACCATTAGATGATGCTGTGTCTTTATTTTATAATGTTTTAAATAATCTAATTACTTTATACGTTCCTAGTACTCGCTTAAATTGTGACAATTTTCCCAATTGGTTCTCTAGTGATTTGAAAAAATTAATTCAAAAAAAGAAATGTGTTCATTTAAATTATAAAGCAACGGGTAATTTAAATTATTATACGGAATTCTCCATGCTTAGATCAAAATGTAAACAGCTATCTAAACTTGATTTCCAACGCTACATTTCCAAGCTAGAATCTCAGGTTCCTACTAATATGAAGTATTTTTGGCGACACATTAATTCTCGCAAAACAGATGGCGACTTGCCTGATACCATGCATCTTAATGGTATAAGGACCTCAGACAGCTCAATAATTGCTAATTTATTCGCTGAAAATTTTTCAAAGGTATACAGCACTGATAATACTTCGTATGAGCCTCCCTCAATAATGCTTTTAGCTTATCCAGTCTTTCAATTAACCTAGATTCTCTTATAGAAAAACTGTTTACGCTAGACATTTCTAAAAGTGCGTGACCTGATGGTATTCCTCCGATTTTGTTAAAAAATTGTGTCGAGAATGTTGTACACCCACTTCATGTCCTTTTTAATAAATCTCTAGCTTCTGGACACTTTCCATCCATATGGAAAGTAAGCTATGTTCTACCGATTTATAAATCCGGTGACAGAGCTGATATAAGAAATTATCGTCCAATTAGCATATTGTCTTGCATCCCGAAACTTTTTGAAAGTATTGTAACGGATATGATAACTCCTTTAGTACGACCTTTGATTATACCTAACCAACATGGGTTTTGTGCTGGAAAGTCCACTGCTACTAATTTAATCGTATACGAAAATTATATTTATAAGTCATTTGCCAACTTCTCACAAGTCCACTCTATATACACAGATTTGAAAAAGGCCTTTGATAAAATTAATTTCGATATTTTGCTAAGAAAACTACGGAATTTCGGTTTCTTTGGGTCTTTTTTAAATTGGATAAATGACTATATTAGAAATCGCTCATCAATTGTTAATGTTAATAATAATTACTCTGAACCATTTTGTCCAACATCAGGTGTTCCGCAAGGCTCCCACATAGGTCCCTTATTATTTTTGATTTTTATCAATGATATAGTTAACGTTTTCCAGAATGTTGAATTTTTGCTTTTTGCAGATGACTGCAAAATCTTTCAAAAAATAACCTGTAACGATGACATCCTAATTCTGCAATCTAATTTAAATAACTTCTTCAACTATTGTACCTGGAATAATTTAGAGATTAACCTATCAAAATGTCAATTCATTGTATTTAATCGAAGTAGAACTGATTTTCTTTACACTTATTCCATCGATAATGTTCCGCTTACGCAAGTTAACTCAATTAATGACCTTGGAGTACTCTTTGACTCAACTTTAAATTTCCGTGAACTTATTATGTATATTTGCGAACAAGCCCGTCGAATGCTAGGTTTTATAATTAGAAATTCTTCCGAGTTCCGTAACATACATGCACTTAAATCATTATATTTTTCACTGGTCAGGAGTAAATTAGAGTACATGTCTGTTGTATGGAATCCATTTTATAAATCTCACAGCAATACTATTGAAAAAGTTCAGCACAAATTTCTAAGATATATGGCATATAAAATGCATATCCCATTTGAGAATATTAATTACTCTTGTATTCAGTCAACTTTAAATATTAACACCCTTGAAGCTAGAAGAAGTTATTATGATGCAATTTTTGTATTTAATTTAGTTAATGGTATAATCGATGCCCCTGACATACTTCAAGAAATCCCTTTTAAAGTCCCAACTAGAAACACAAGGCATCATGAACTTTTTTGTCTACATACATTCCGAACTAACTATGAGTCAAACTCGCCTATGGAAAGATTGAAAGCTATTGGAAATCTGGTTTCTAATCATTTGGACTTATTCAATTCGAATAAAGTTATATTGAAAAAATTCTTACTAGATTTATTTGAGTGATTTTCTTTTAATTTTGTTTTCTAGTAATTTAAGCGTTTACTTTGAATTTTTAATATTGAATTGTTACTTAATAATAATAATAGTTAATTATAATATGTTTACCTAGTATATTCACTATAAGACAGCCATTTTTTTATGTTTTTATATATAAAGGACACTTGTCCGTTTACTATTAAATAAATAAATAAATAAATAAACGTTCAGCAACTGCTCGTCAAAGTATTTCAGTTTCTTATGTCTAATTATTCTATTCGATATTCACCGCAGCTTGTAATATTTTTTTTCAGGTCTGTTTGTGAATGCGTCGATGTGGAAAGCATGTGTAACTTACATTAAGATTCCTACTGCAGGCGAATTTGATTAATGGTTGACCGTTATCGTTGTATTCCTCATAGGGGCTATGTCCCCCAGTGATTTCCCGATGGGAACTTTCGTTTCCAATTTTCACATTAAAATGTCCTAGCAGTTTTTGACGTGGTTTTTTTTGAAAGTGAGTCGAACAGTGTCTCCAGGCGGGCATAAAATTCGTCTTTCACTGCATCTTCCTTAACTTCAATTAGGGCGTGCACGTTGATGAGCCAGAGGCTGAAAACGAGTCTTAATGCGAATCGCACACAATCTTTCATTTAAATGTTTGAAGTCAATAACGTGCGGCTTGAGCTGCTTGCTCACTAGGAATGCAACTCCAATCTCCTTGTGACCCGATGGTTAGGCGCTTTTGAAAATTGTGTGCGAATTCTTGTCGTCTATTTCGCTGCCAATCCAATTTGTTTCTCAGTTTGTAATTTGCGACCTGTTGAAGGGGGCCGTTTGTTCAGGAAGCGTACATTCCAGGATCCGAAAGAATAATCCGTTAAACGTTTGCATGGTCGCCGTTGATGATCCGTCCTATCCGCGGCTTTTGTTCCAGGTTTCTTGACATGGAGTATTTTTTTACAAGGATGGGTTGTCGGGCCACCGCTAAACCCTATCCAGGGGTGACCTCGGTGGTAGCTGCTTCAGGTGGTTCATAACGTGCCAGAGTTCACACAACTATGTTGCAGGTCTGACTACGCAATTCATTCCACCCTGATGACCTGAAACGATTAGGTGTCACTTAGCCGATCACGCTTCAGCTATCTGCCTCAACCAAATGTTTTGCTTTGCAAAACTTGGTTAGCTTGGTTAGCCGTTCCAGGGGCGCCTGCTTGGAGGACTATGGAAGAGAACTTTTGCCGCCATTTACCAATTAAATAAATGGAGCAAAATTCATCCTGAAGTTCTGAAATTTGGTATGGTAATTTGTCGGTTGGTTGGTGTAAATGGTGGCTGAAGAACAACTTGCCAGAGCCCAATTAGCGCGAATGCGCCGTTTTGTAACCACAAACCTCGGTAAAATTGTTTATAAGAAGATGATTTCACTAACAGGGGATGCAAGGATGCCTAGACCTAACCAGAGGAGTTCAGGAAGTATAGCAGCTCTCCGATCTTCACCCCCGATACATCCCCCAGGTGAACAAAAAAGGGCTCACCCAATGCTCGATGTCTGGCCCTAGCAAGGGCCGGGCATTCGCAGAGGAAGTGAGTGAGGGTTTCTTTCTCATCCTCATTCCCGCAGATGCGGCAGTGCGGATTATAAGGGATGCCAAGCCTTATTGCAAGTTCTCCGATAGGCCAATGTCCTGTAATGAACGCCGTGAGCCTGGCGACATTTCTACGGGACTTAGTTAATAGCTCAGATGTTTTCCTTCTATGTCATAGGAGGGCCATATCTTCGTTGATGATAATTTGTCGGTACACGGTTGGATATTTCACGGCATTGGAGTTAATTTTTTTTCATGGGCTGAAAGGTCCCGGGATTTTTAATGAAAACAAGCTTTTTTTGGGCAAAGTTACATTTATTCCTCAACATAGTTGCCTTCGATGGCGATACACTTGCTATAGCGATTTTTCAGCATTTCGATGCCCTTCCTGTCGTACGAAACGTCCAAGTCACCGAAATACTCCTCGGTTTCCGCGATTACTTCCTCATTCGATCTGAATCTCTTTCCCTGCAGCCACCGCTTAAGGTTTGGGAACATATAATAGTCGCTGGGGGCCAATAGTCTGGAGAATACGGTGGCTAAGCAACCAATTCGATTAGTAATTGGTCTAATTTGGCCATCGCTTTCAAGGACGTGTGTGTAATATCTGATGGTACAGAACTTTTTTCTTCGCCATATGGGGCCGTTTTTTCTATATTTCGTCGATCAGTTTGTCCAGTAACGCTGCATAATACTCTCCTGTGACTGTTCTTCCCTTCTGCAGGTAATCGATGAAGATTATGTCATGTGCATCCCAAAAAACGGAGGCCATAACTTTCCCGGCTGAGCGTTGGTCTCTTCAGACTGCCTATTAGACTTAGGCATATGATAATATGGTAATGGTAATGTTTCATCCATCGTCACAAAACGTCGAAAAAAGTCCGCTCGATTACGCTACAACAACGCCAAACTGACCGTTGAATCATCAACGCGCTGCTGTTGCTGCGACGGTCAGCAAACGTGGCACATATCGCGCCAATAGCTTTTTCATCTCCAAAAGATAAAAAAACCAAGCTAGCCTTCGACTAGCTTGCCGAAGGTGTGATACCCTTATATCATACCTACCTATATATATCATACCTTCTTTGTGTTTTGTGGTATATTTGCCACTTTGAAATTAGTAGTAAAACTTGTTCCGATTTCACTGTTCCTATAAGAGGTATATGAAATAGTGGGCCGATTTCAACCAAATTTAGAAATGTAGCTTACCAGTCAATATGTTTGAATAATATGCAATTTCATAAAGATATCTTCAAAAATAAAAAAGTTTCTCTGATAAAAACTTGCTTTTGTAACGGTCGTTCCTATGACAGCTACATGATAGAGTAGTCCGATTTCAACCAAATTTGGGAATGTGATTTCGCTATAAATACTATTGATTAATATAAAATTTGAAAACAATATCTATAGAAATAAATAAGTTTTTCCCACAAAGACGAATTTTTGGACCGGTCGTTTCTATGGCAGCTATATGACGTAGTGCTCCAATTTCAACCAAATTCGGAAATGTGATTTTGCTAAAAATACTATTGATTAGTGTGAAATTCCAAGATAATATCTTTAGAAATAAAAAAGTTTTTTTCACAAAGACGAATTTTTGGACCGGTCGTTCCTATGGCTGCTATATGACGTAGTGGTCCGATTTCAACCAAATTCGAGAATGTGATTTAGCTAAAGATATTATTGATTAGTTTGAAATTTCAAAACGATATCTTTAGAAATAAAAAGTTTTTCTCACAAAGACGAATTTTTGGACCGGTCGTTCCTATGGCAGCTATATGACGTAGTGGTCCGATTCCGTTGGTTCCGACATATATACAGCCTGCAATAGAAAGAAGGCTTTGTACAAAATTTCAGTTCGATAGCTTTAAAACTGAGGGACAAGTTTGCATAGAAACAGACAGACAGACGGACAGACGGACAAAGCTTAATCGACTCGTCTCATCATACTGACCAAGAATATATATATTTTAGTTTATATGGTCGCAGATGCTTCCTTCTGTGCGTTGCAAACTTCATGACAAAGTTAATATACCCTATCACATCCGTGAAGGGTATAAAAATGTGTTGCGCATATGCGTGAATAACATAAAGATTCCCATTGGAAGTGATTCACACTCTGCGCACTATATATTGTGTCGGCGTTATACTCGGTGGCGTATTCTGATGCAAGTCGGAATACTAACCACTGACCTGGTCGAGCTACCTCCCCGATGGATTAAGGTAGCTCCTGATGAGTAGAATCCATCGTGTGGACGGAACCAGTGGACAGTTGGTGTATTGGCCTAGTGCTGATCAATTTTTGGTGGATGTGGATAGCCGAACTAAGTCATCATGGTTTAGCTTGGCACTCCACTGTAATTATTCTTAACAAATTATCAAACACAAAGAAAAAAAAATGTGTTGCGCATATGCGTGAATAATATAAAGATTCCCATTGAAAATAAAACGTAGTCTGAAGATGGAATTTGATTCGGAAGAGTGAGCATTTATTCTGTGGAACAATACTTTAGTTTTCTTTACTTTAATTGTCATAATAATTTGGGTAATTGCTAATTTATTAACCAAATGCAACCGGAATTATACCCGTAAACTTTAACGGAAAAACTATGTATTTCGTCTCCGGTGTACAGAAGTTTAGGTATTATTACGAGTACACGATTCAAAGCATATTTCTCAGGTATTATTATTACAATTATTTACTTGTTAAACTTTTATATCCGTAATTTTTTTGGTATAGTTGATAGCGATGCCCAACAAGTATACGGATAGAGAGTACGCCGATATGGCATTCGTGTATGGTGTTGCCGGAAGGAACGGACACAAGGCAATTCGAGAATATAACCGACGTTTCCCACAAAGAAAACTTCCAGACAGACATATATTTGAGAGAACATATTAGATCCTTGCAGAAACGGGAGAAGAAAAAAATATGACGAGCTACGGCGAATATCGAATAGAATAATTAGACGTAAGAAACGTAAATACTTTGACGAGCAGTTGCTGAACATAAACGAAAACTTAGCTAATAGGAACACCAGACAAGCGTACAAACTAGTAAATACAATTAAGAACGGCTACCAACCCAGCCTTTGTAAGGACAAGGATGGAAACATCATCAGCGACACAGCATTAACAAACGATGGGCCTTTATTTTGAAGAGCTTGCAAACCGACCATCTAACATCCCCACACAAGAACCTCTCGACCATATTGTTGATCTAGGCCCACCCATTCAACCCCTGACAGTAGAGGAAGTTGATCTCGCGTTGCGGTCACTAAAACGAAATAAAGCACCGGGCGCTGACGAGATTCTAGCTGAACTGTTAAAATTCGGTGGAAGGAGTCTAGTTGATGCCATACATCAATTACTCCTGCGAGTCTGGGAGGACGAGGAGATCCCAGACGATTGGCGCAGAAGCATCATCTGTCCAATTCATAAAAAGGGAGATAAACTACGGTGTGAGAACTACAGGGGCGTAGCACTAGTTTGTACGTCCTATAAAATTTTGACGAAAATTCTGGAAAATAGAATAAAACCGTACGCAGAACGAGTCATTGGCGAATATCAAAGCGGTTTCAGACCTGGTCGCTCCACAACCGATCAGCTCTTCTCAGTCAAACTGATACTCCAGAGGTGGTGGGAATACAACGTAAACGTATATCAAATCTTTGTCGACTTCAAGCAGGCATACGACAGTATCGATCGTGGAGTACTGTACAACATCATGCTACAATTTGGAATACCAGCAAAATTAGTGCGACTGACAAAGATGACAATGACCAACTCCGTCTCACAAGTCAGGATCCAGAATAGACTTACTGATCTATTTGAAACACGCACTGGTTTGAAACAGGGCGATGGACTGGCACCGACGCTCTTCAACTTAGCACTGGAATACGTTATTCGGGCCATGAATATGGACAACAGCAAGACGCTACTCATCAAGTCGACACAATTAGCAGCGTACGCCGACGACATCAACATCATGTCCCGAAGATTGGCCGATGCAGAAGAACTTCTGCATATGCTCGATACCGCTGCAAAGGAAGTTGGACTGCGTATGAACGAGGGTAAAACTAAAATAATGATGCAATCGACGACAAGGACACGTGCACAGCCGAGCATCAATGTGGGGGACCTCAACATCGAGTTCGTGAACAACTTCATTTACCTGGGTTGCAGCTTGTCAAGGGACGCCAACGAAACTGACGAAAGCAAGCGACGGATACAGTTAGCTAATAAGACTTTTTTCTCGGTTCACCCCATAATGAAATCGAAGCATGTGCACAGAAACACGAAGCTCCGCGTGTACAAAACCATTATACGACCAGTGCTGTGCTATGACTGCGAAGCATGGACCCTAACTCAAGCCTCCGAAAACATGCTAGACACTTTTGAACGTAAGGTTCTACGGCGAATTTTCGGGGCTGTTTGCGATCGAGATGGATGGCGCATCCGGTACAACCATGAGTTGTATGAAATGTACGATGAGCTGCAAGTCTCGAAAATCGTCAAACTACAACGACTGCAATGGGCAGGGCATGTACAAAGAATGGACGATGATCGCATGCCTAAGAGAGTAATGAATTCAGAACGAGTCGACGGAGTGAGACTGCGGGACGACCGAGATCTCGTAGGGTGAGCTCAGTAGGTGTGGACGCCGCGCAGCTGCTGGGCTTTCTAAATTGGAGGACGCGGTCACGTGACCGAGATAATTGGAGGACAATGATCCAGGCGGCCAAGGCCCGACGTCGGACTGTCGCGCCACGATGATGATGAGAAACGGGAGGAACACAAAGCCGTAACGGCAAAGAATGTAGTCGGCGTATCGGAATTAGAAGGGAGGAAAAGATCCTCGAGGTCTTCAGTGAAAATCCTAGTTTGAGTACAAGAAAGGCTCCACTTCAGCTGGATATCCCGCGTACGACAATACAGCTAACTATTCATTCTGACAATCGCTACCTGTACCATACCATGGAAGTACAGGATTTACTTCCAACAGATTGCGAAAAGAGAACAACTTTCTGTAGGTGGTTTCAGGAAAGAAAAGCGGCTGATTGTAATTACCCAAGAAAACTCCTATGGACTAATGAGGCTACGTTTACGCGCATTGGCGTTTTTAATAATCGGAACAAATGCATTTGGGCTCAGAAAAATCCCTATGCAATTCGCACTTCTCGCTTCCATCACGAGTTCAGCGTAAACTAGGCGACGAACTCCTTGATCCAATTATTCTTCCTCATCGACTAAATTCATCTGCCTTTCATCAAATGTTGACTTTATCTGTCTTCATACCGCTAATGTTATTAGCGTTATTTGTTGTTATTATTTTTTTGTCGTCTTTCTCTTTTTATATTTCACAAATGTTTATTTAATAATTTCACTTTTTATATTCCGTGATGCTAAGTGACTCTCACTTAGCATCACTTTATAACACTAACTTCTTTAATTTTTTTTCGGCTGCGCCAATGTTGTGGGGAGTGGTTCACTTCAATTAATTAAACACTCCAATGTCGTGTTTCTAAGTCCTTTTATTTATATAATACACACCGTTTTTTACGTACTTAATTAAAATAACTTAACTTTACTCGCACGCTTTGCACCGCCTTTGGAAAAGGCGAAACGCTGGGAACTTGTAAAGGGGTATTCAACTTGCCAATACAAGTGGATTGCGAATTTCACATTGTTGGAGAAGAAGCATCCCTTCCAGTAGATGGCTTATTGGGCAATGATTTCCTGGGGAAATATTGCTGCATTGATGGGCCAAACAGTGTTTTAAGGTTTTCTAATCCAGAAATAGGAAATGAGTTTTCGATTCCATTCAGTCAGGAAGGCGTGGAAAATACGCATTTGCTAAATAGCCAGACGCCTCATAGGCCAGTCAAATTAAGCCAATTTTGGGGCTTTTTAATAATAATGAGGGAAATATCTGGAAATAATTTTAATCCCTTCTATAGATACTGGATACATGGAAACTGAGTTTGCACGGTCGTAGAAGGTGAGCTTAACTTTTGGAGGGCGAAAATCCGAGAAATTTGAGCCCTTTTTTAATATTATCATTATAAATCCTAAACGGTGCCTCGGATCGAAAAACTTTGCAGGAGTAAATTAAAGACCGTTGAATTCTGCGTTCAATGCACTGCTCAAAGTTAAAATTCGGCTCAGTATCGTAGTCAAAATCGATAGTCAAAAAATGACAATTTTCGAGGCTCCCGAGAAAAATCACCCTTTTTCACTTTTCAAGCTCACAGATCTTTGCAACGGATCCTCCAAATGGAAAAGCTTGTTTGTAAAAGTTGGAGACAATTTGATTGTGAGCCTAACGTGACCAACATTTTTCAATTCGGGCCATTTTTAGAGTAGCTATTAGCAAAAATTCAAAACTCAATGCTCATCGATTTATACCTTAAAAGCTCTATCTCGGTAAGTATAACAGCTAGAAGTTTTATTTTAGTCTCAAATTGTAGGTAATTACTCCAGTTAAATAAAGTTTTACAAGATTTCTTGCGAGACCAGTTTAGGAGATACTGAAAAGAAACAGGACAAGCCAAACAATTAGGCACATTTTCAACATGGTGGCGGGTCCGTGGTGTTAGGGGGGGGGGGGGGGAATATAAAACTCGAATTTTTAAGCAATGTAACAACTCAAACAATATATCAAAAATCGAAACTACCCTAATTAAAGCAACCAGTGCTATAACGATTTGACTGACCAAAGTAATTTTACCTTTGCCAAATCACCGACTTTTTTTTAAATTAAAACGAAATTACTCAAAAACTATACCGGCTAGCATATTCTAGTAAAGAGTGAATCGCAGGTAATATCTTACCCTAAAAACAGAAAATAGCTTGTGAAAATCAGACAAACCGTTAATTAGATATGGCCTTGGAAAATAAAATAAAAAAAGTGTAAACAAGATAGTTTTTTTAATTAAAGAGCTGTAAATGACTCGAAATTTAAAAATAGTATTGTATAATGTTAAAACAAATTGTTTACAACAAAACAGGAAGTTTTTATTTTTGATAAAATTAGTATAATATATAGGTGAAAACTCGAGAAAAATATGATAAAACAGCAAAATGTTGATCGTGGGCTATATATCCTTCTTATTTTTTCGAGCTATATCTAATAAACAGTTTATCTGATTTCTACAGGCTATTTTCTGTTTTTAGGGTAAAATATTACCTGCGATTCACTCTTTACTAGAATATGCTAGCCGGTATAGTTTTTGAGTAATTGTGTCGGTGATTCTGCAAAGGTTAAAATACTTTGGTCCGTCAAACTGTTATAACACTGGTTGCTTTAATTAGGGTGGTTTCGATTTTTGATATATTGTTTTAGTTGGTACATTGTTTAAAAATTCGAGTTTTCTATTTCCCCCCTAACACCACGGACCCCACAACCATGTTGAAAATGTGCCTAATTGTTTGGCTTGTCCTGTTTCTTTTCAGTAACTCCTAAACTGGTCTCGCAAGAAATCTTGTAAAACTTTATTTAACTGGAGTAATTTATCTACAATCTGAGACAAAAATAAAACTTCTAGCTGTTATACTTACCGAGATAGAGCTTTTAAGGCATAAATCGATGAGCATTCAGTTTTGAATTTTTGCTAATAGCTACTCTAAAAATGGCCCGAATTGAAAAATATTGGCCACTTTAGGCTCACAATCAAATTGTCCCTAACTTTTACAGACAAGCTTTTCCATTTGAAGGATCCATTGCAAAGATCTGTGAGCTTGAAAAGTGAAAAAAAGGGTGATTTTTCTCGGGAGCCTCGAAAATTGTCATTTTTTGACTATCGATTTTGACTACGCTACTGAACCGAATTTCAATTTTGAGCACTGCATTGAACGCAGAATTCAACGGTCTTTAATTTACTCATGCAAGGTTTTTCGACACGAGGCACTGTTTAGGATTTGTAACGATAATATTAAAAAAAGGGCTCAAATTTCTCGGATTTTCGCCCTCCAAAAGTTAAGCTCACCTTCTACGACCGTGCAAACTCAGTTTTCATATACTGAGTGTCTATAGAAGGGATTAAAATTATTTCCAGATCTTTCCCTCATTATTATTAATAATATTTAATTTGACTGGCCTATCAGTTGAACGAGCAAAACATATCAAAAAGGGAAAATTCAGACCGAACGGGTGTTAGAACATATAGTATTGGTTATGCTAGATCAGCCAATAACAGTCCCATCAAGATCTAAAATGGCACTTAGCGTCCCCTTGCAATTAGAGCAAGATGTGATTTGTTATGCCAAGCAACTTGAGGATGGCGTTTATTTGGCAAACGGAATACTACGCTCCGAAGGCGGGTACACAAATTTGGGTATTTTAAATGCGAACGACAAGGAATTCGTACTACGAGACATTATTTTAGAGTTGGTGCCTCTAAATAATTTAGGAGTACGACACCTCACTGAGGATTCAACCGTAGAATCAAGCGAAACGGCTGTACAAGAGACTAAAAATTACTCACGAGTGACCACAGTTATCCACGCGGAAGCAACCCAAGGAAATAGGATGGATCGCATTAAACAGATTGAAGGTTTATTTAGGCTGGGCGATAGAGATGGCAAAAACCTGCTCTTTTTCAATCGCAGTGATAACTGCGATTGCTCTTTTTCAATATCTGTGAAAAAGAGCAGCTCTTCTAATAGCAGTTCACGCACGTTCAACCAAAGCTCTAAACTCGCCGACCTGCTAACAGCTCGCAACGCAATGCGCTAAGTTCCGATCAGCTCTTCCGACGAGCAGTACTGCTCGAAGATAGCTGATGAGAAATTCTGGTATTGCTCTTCGGAAGAGATCGGATCAGAAATTCTGATACTGATCGTCGGAAGATTGCTGATGCTGATCGATGAACGAAACTGAGCAGGAGCACATTGCGAGCTGTGTGTTAGCAGATCGGCGAGTTTAGAGCTGGTAGTGCGCGCGAAATGATTGTCGGGCTCTGGCGCCGACACTATCAAGAAACGTAGATGATGCAAGAATGCTCGCATTCAACTCTTTTCTGTACAGCATTGTTTTTGTTGTTGTTGTTCGTGGCGTATAGCGTTGTTAGTGTTTTCACATTGGTTTAATGTGTGGGGTTTTTGCCCGTGGTTTTTTTTGCTCGTGGTATTTCGCCCGAATTTTTTTTTTCAATTTGTTTTCGTACAAAAGAGATACGAATAAAAACAAAAACCTTGCGATCCTAGCGAGCTAAAACGAAGTGGCGAGAATTTTATTGGCGATAGACCGTAAATAATACGTAGTATGCAGTACTTATTATTTCTGCTCTTCCAATCGCAGCTCTTTTCAGTTTTCAATCACAATATGCTACTGCTTTTTTAAAAGAGCGGTGAAAAAATCGCAGGTATGTAAAAGAGCATACCATCTCTACTGGGCGATGATTTGAACGGTGAGGAAAGGGAGTCCGTGCAAAGAATTTGCAGCGAATTCAACGACGTCTTTTATTTGGATGGAGATAAAAAAACGTGCGCGAATGCTATCAGTTATTCAATTCCAATCCATAGTGATACAGCGCCTATAAATCAAAAAGGATATCGGTTGCCCGAGGCACAAAAAGCAGAAATCAATTCTCAAATACGTGAAATGTTGAAAAACGACATTATAAGATCCAGCAAAAGTTCCTGGAATTCACCACTCCTTCTGGTATCTAACAAATTGGGCCCGACGGAGAAAAACGCTGGCGAGTTGTCGTGGATTTCCGTAAATTAAATGAGCAGACGATTGAAGATGCTTTTCCGCTACCCCGTATTGAAGACATACTCGATCAGCTAGGGATTTCACGATACTTTTTAACACTTGACTTGGCGAGTGGTTACCACCAAGTTTCTATACATCCTGATGATCGCGCGAAAACTGCTTTTAGTACCGCCCATGGGCATTTTGAGTTCAAGCGAATGCCTTTTGGACTCAAAGGAGCCCCTGCTACTTTCCAGCGGATGATGAACTATATCCTTACAGGTCTACAAGGATTGGAGTGCTTCGTTTACCTGGACGATATCGTCATTCACGGAGAAACCCTGTTAGATCATAACAGTAAGCTAGAGGCTGTATTACAGCGGCTGCGGGAAAACAATTTAAAGCTACAACCTTCCAAGTGCCAATTCCTTAGGAAAGAAGTAGTCTATTTGGGACACAAATGTACAAGGGACGGAGCAGTTCCTGATCCCTCTAAAACATCTTGCGTCCAAAATTTCCCGACACCCCGTACCATAAGGCAGGTCCAATCATTTGTGGAGTTAGCAAATTATTATATTATCCCAAGAGAAGGCTCGCCTAGAATTGGAGAACGAAGAAGCTAAGGACATTGACGAAGCGGAGAAGAACTCAGACATTGAAGGAACTGAAATGGACCAAGATGAAGGTGGTATATAGGTAGAATGTACTGCAGACACAAGGGAGCTTTTGACAGATCCAAAGAAAATCAAAGTAGTCTTACATGACTACCATGATTCGCAATTTGGAGGGCATCAAGGCATTAGCAAAACCTACAACCAGATTCGCAAGAAATACGTCTGGAGGAATATGCTAAGGGACATTAAGTCATATGTAAAAAGATGTCCAGAATGGAAGAAAAAGAAATCCAGCCGTGAGTACCGAATGCCGCTAACTTTGACTGATACGGGCAAAATACCTTTCGAAAAGGTATACTTAGATATAGTAGGTCCTCTGAAAACAACAAATCTTGTTATATACTGACGTTCCAAGATGACCTCACAAAATTTGTGGACTGGTATGCGTTACCCTGCGTGGACGCTGAAACAGTATCCAGAGTTTTTTTTGAGCAAATTATAGCACGATACGGGATTCCCAACAAAATAGTTACTGATCAGGGAAGCAATTTTATGAGCGAGTTATTCCGAGATACTTGTAAGTTGCTCAAGATAAAGAAACTGAATACCACTGCTTATCATCCCCAGTCAAATGGATCTTTGGAGCGTGCTTATCACCCACTGGGTGATTGCCTTAGAACCATCACCGGAGGGCACAAGACCTTTTCCATAGTCCTCCGCGTGGGCGCCCCCTGGTAACGGCAGTGTATCAAATCGCTGACGGCCAATGTCTTAGCGATAAGACAGTTTGGAAAAAGGCAGATAGCTGTAGCCGGAATGGCTGACGAACACCTAAGCGTCTCAGGTTTAGTAGGATGGAATGACTTGCGTAGTTGGACCTGCTACATAGTTGTATGAACTCCAGCACGTTTATTAAACCATCTGAAGCAGCTATGTTCCGAGGCTATACCCTGAATGGCGTTAAGCGACGTGCTGACAACTCGTCCTTGCAAAAATCACTTCATGTCAAGAAACCTGGAACAAAAGCCTCGGATTGGACGGATCATCAACGACGACCGCGCAAACGACTAAAGGATTATTCTTTCGGATCCTGGAATGTACGCTCCCTGAACAAACCTGGGGCCGAAAAGGCCCTCCTTCAACAGGTCGAAAAGTACAAACTGAGCATTACTGCAGTCCAGGAAACAAATTGGCTTGGCAGCGAGATTAATGACAAGAAATCGCACACAATTTTTATAAGTGGCAAACCATCGGGCCGCAAGGAGTTTGGAGTAGCATTTATAGTGAACAATCACCTCAAACCGCACATTACTGACTTCAAACCCATAAATGAGCGGCTATGTGCGATTCGCATCAAAACTCGATTCTTCAATCTCTGGCTCATCAATGTGCATGCCCCCACTGAAGTTAAAGAAGACGCAGTAAAAGACGAGTTCTACGCCCGCCTTGAGACTCTCTTCGACTCACTTCCAACAAACGACGTCAAATTGCTTCTGGGAGACTTTAACGCGAAAGTCGAAAATGAAAGTTGGCACCGGGGGATCACTGGAGGCCACAGTCTCCATGAAGAATGTGACGACAACGCGCTTCCCGCATCGACGCATTCACAAGCAGAGCTGGAAGTCTTCAGACGCACATACCGTTAACCAAATTGACCACGTCCTCATTTGCAGGAGATGGGCGTCTAGTGTGATGGATGTCCGCTCCTATCGAGGAGCAAACTGCGACTCAGATCATCACTTGGTGAAGACGACCTACAGATGTAGAATTTCCTCAGTGCACCAATCGAGAATCAGCCCCTACCCCCCCCCCCCCCCCCCCCCGCCAATCTTTACGGTTGATAAGCTTTTGAGTGATGCTACAGCGGTGGCGTATACTACCGCCTTTGAGGAAAGACTATCACCTATGCTACACAATATCAGCAACACAGGCGTCCATGGGTTCTGGGAAGAACTCAAAGGTACCATCAAGGATGTCGCAGAGAAACTCGTGGGATATATAGCCCGGCGAATGCGAAATGACTGGTTCGACGAAGAATGCAAAAATTCACTTGACGCGTAAAACGAGGCCTACAGACAATGGATTCAATGAGTAACCAGAGCCAAAAGAGAAAAATATGACGAGCTACGGCGAATATCGAATAGAACAATTAGACGTAAGAAACGTAAATACTTTGACGAGCAGTTGCTGAATATAAACGAAAACTTAGCTAATAGGAACACCAGACAAACGTACAAACTAGTAAATACAATTAAGAACGGCTACCAACCCAGGACTAGCCCTTGTAAGGACAAGGATGGAAATATCATCAGCGACACCGATGGCATTAACAAACGATGGGCCTCTTATTTTGAAGAGCTTCTGAACCTACCTTCTAACATCCCCACAAAAGAAGCTCTCGACGATACTGTAGATGGAGATGTAGGGTGGGCCTAGCCCATACAACCCCCGACAGTAGAGGAAGTTGATCTCGCGTTGCGGTCACTAAAACGAAATAAAGCACCGGGCGCTGACGAGATTCCAGCTGAACTGCTAAAATTCGGTGGAAGGAGTCTAGTTGATGCCATACATCAATTACTCCTGCGAGTATGGAAGGACGAAGAGTTCCCAGATGATTGGCGCAGAAGCATCATCTGTCCAATTCATAAAAAGGGAGATAAACTGCAGTATGAGAATTACAGGTGCATATCACTAGTTTGTACGTCATATAAAATTTTGACGAAAATTCTGGAAAATAGAATAAAACCGTACGCAGAACGAATCATTGGCGAATATCAAAGCGGTTTCAGACCTAGTCGCTCCACAACCGATCAGCTCTTCATAGTCAAACTGATACTGCAGTAGTACTGGGAATACAACGTTAACGTATACCAAATCTTTGTCGACTTCAAGCAGGCATACGACAGTATCGATCGCGCAGTACTGTACAACATCATGGTGCGATTTGGTATACCGGCCAAATTAGTGCGACTGACAAAGATGACGATGACCAACTCCGTCTCACAAGTCAGGATCCAGAATAGACTTAGTAATCCACTTGAAACTAGTGATGGGCACTATCGATAGCTTTTACTATCGATAGTTTAAAAAACTATGGAATAACTATCGATAGTTTTCAGTTATTCGATAGTTTAAAAAACTAGTAACTAGAAAAAACTATCGAAGTTTTGAAAATTAGTAACTAGTAACAACTATCGATAGTTTTGAAAACTAGTAACTAGTAAAAAACTATCGATAGTTTTGAAAACTAGTAACTAGTAAAAACTATCGATAGTTTTGAAAACTAGTAACTAGTAAAAAACTATCGATAGTTTTTAAATCTAGTAACTAGTAAAAACTATCGATAGTCTAAAAAACTAGTAATTAGTAGAACATTATCGAATAACTATCGGACAAAGGTCCGATAGTCCCGATAGTTTCGACAGGCCGATAGTTTACTGCCGAATAACTTTTTCGAGTGAATTCAAGCAAAATTTGGTTGACCATATACATTTATTGCATGAATGAATGAATGTGATTGCATATAAAATACATTTGTGTAGGTAGATGCAATGTTAAGAAACAAGGATATTCTTGGCAATGAAATGAGGCCAGATAGGTATCATAAGACTGGGGATGATGAGGCGAATGTACAGGACTACTGTTGATGGCATTTTTGAGCCCTTTGATTAGCGGAAAAGTACATTCTTGGCACGAAAGTGATATCTAGGCAAGATTGGTATGAAATGACTAGGGTTATTGAGGCGAATGGACTAGAATACTGTTGATGGCAAGTGATATCTAGGATGCAAGATGGGTACCATATGACTTGTAGTCATGAGGCGAATACGCTAGACTACTGTTGATGCCATTTTGAGTCCTTTGGTCGAGGAAAAAGGATATTTTAGGCATTGAAGTGAGATTTAGGCAAGCTGGGTATCATATGATCGGGAATGCCATCCATAGTACTCCTGGAAAATCGCTTCTTCACCACAGTCCATATGACACCCATATTGCCCATTTTTCATTTGACTTTCGTGAATGCCCTTTTCGCCACCGAAGGACTTGAAATGCCATACTCCTAGACATTCGTCTTTTCACCCCGATTCATATGACACCCATATTGCCCATATTTCGCTTCACTAGCAAAAATATTCTTTTTCGAATGTCCTTGTCACCACCGATGGATCCGGAATTCCATCTACAGTACTCCTGGACATTCGTCTCTTCACCCCGGTTCTTATGACACCCGTTTTGCCCATTTTTCACTTGATTTTCGTGAATGTCCTTTTCGCCACCGAAGGACTTGAAATGCCATCTACACTACTCCTAGACATTCGTCTTTTCACCCCGACTCATATGACACCCATATTGCCCATATTTCGCTTCACTAGGAAAAATATCCTTTTCCGAATGCCCTTGTCGCCACCGAAGGATCCGGAATTCCATCAACAGTACTCCTGGACATTCGCCTCTTTACCCCGGTTCTTATGACACCCATATTGCCCATTTTTCACTTGACTTTCGTGAATGTCCTTTTCACCACCGAAGGACTCGAAATGCCATCTTCACTACTTCTGGACATTCACCCTTTCGCCTCGATTCGTATGACACCCATGTTACCCATTTTTCGCTTCACTGCCAAAAATATCCTTTTTCGAATATCCTTGTCGCCACCGAAGGACTCTAAGCGCCATTTATAGTGCCCCGGACATTCGCCTCTTCACCCTGGTTCATATGACACCCATATTGCCCATTTTTCACTTGACTTTCGTGAATGTCTTATTCGCCACCGAAGGACTCGAAATGCCATCTGCACTACTCCTGGATATTCGGGTGTCCACCCCGATTCATATGACACCCATATTGACCATATTTCGCTTCACTACCAAAAGTATCAATTTTCGAATGTCCTTATCGGCACCGAAGGACTCGAAATGCCATGCATAGTAGTCCTAGGCATTCGCCTCTTCACCCCGGTTCATATGACACCCATATTGCTCATTTTTCACTTCACTGCCAAAAATATCCTTTTTCAAATGTCCTTTTCGCTCCGAAGGACTCGAAATGCCATCTACTGTACTTCTGGCAGTTTGCCTGTTCACCCCGATTCATATGACACCCATGTTACCCATTTTTCGCTTCACTGCCAAAAATATCCTTTTTCGAATGTTCTTGTCGCCACCGAAGGACTCTAAGTGCCATTTATAGTGCCCCCGGACATTCGCCTCTTCACCCCGGTTCATATGACACCCATATTGCCCATTTTTCACTTGACTTTCGTGAATGTTCTTTTCGCCACCGAAGGACTTGAAATGCCATCTACACTACTCCTGGACATTCGCCTTTTCACCCCAATTCATATGACACCAATTGCCCATTTATCGCTTCCCTGCCCAAAATATCCTTTTTCGAAAGTCCTTGCTGCCACCGAAGGACTCTACATCTACAGCACATTTGTCTCTTTCCATACATTCTTCTCACGTACATATAAAAATCCTTGATTGCATAGTCACAACCTGCGCAACATACGAGGTATATTTTCATACAAAAACCCTTAATTTCACATTCACACAAATCGCAAAAGGGATTTCGAAAAAAAGATACTCGTATTTTCTCAAAGCACCACCAAAAGACACTTTGCAAAAAAAAAAAAAGATTTTCAACACCTTTGGCTGCCGTGTTCAATCATCAATCATGAATATCAGCTATTGACCGATAGTCCCGGTAGTTATTCGAATAACAATCGACCGATAGTCCCGATAGTTATTCGAATAACAATCGACCGATAGTCCCGATAGTTATTCGAATAACAATCGACCGATAGTCCCGATAGTTATTCGAATAACAATCGACCAATAGTCCCGATAGTTATTCGAATAACTATCGACCGATAGTCCCGATAGTTATTCGAATAACTATCGACCGATAGTCCCGATAGTTATTCGAATAACTATCGACCGATAGTCCCGATAGTTATTCGAATAACTATCGATAGTAAAAACTATCGAATAACTATCGGCCGATAGTTATTCGAATAACTATTGATAGTAAAAACTATTGAATAACTTTGATCACTACTTGAAACACGCACTGGTCTGAAACAGGGCGATGGACTGGCACTATCCATACAAAAAATACACCTACCGGCCTCACACATAGATATGCGTGTACTACTTGCATGTTGTTTTTCGTAGTGCGAATTGCAGTTATTTAATGAACCAACTTTGGAAGGGTGAAGATTGGTGATTGGTGATCCTAACAATAACTATTCACACAATTAATTTTTATAGGGTTTTGTGTCTTAAATCTTACAAAATCGGTCAAATACCTGTCTGTCCGTCTGTTCATAGAATATCGTACGAACGGCTGAATGAAGCTGCACAAATAATTCGGCGAGAATGTGTAGAAATGCTATAATTTGCTGGAGAAAGCGTTGTGTTGTAATCGGCCAACTTTAAGAGGGGGGGGGGGGGGGGGTCCACATAAAGGCGAAATTAAGGTCAATTTTTTTTTATCCACTAGTATAGCCAAGTGGGGTGTCGTGAGAAAGGTAATGTTGAGTACATTCTATTTTTGGCATTTTCTTGAGATTTGTAGAAAGGGGAACAATGGAGGAGGAAAAAATATTAGACCGTAATTTGTCCCAGCCGCCCTGAATTTCGAAGCCGTTACACAAGTTTGCAATTTGCAATGTCGTCTTAACAGGAATGGTTAAGCATGTCGAAGAGTAGGACAGTTTATCTCGTATACATCGGAGAATTTTTCAATTAAATAATAAATATTTATTACGAAAACTTCGGTGGATATTTATAATTATTATTTTCTCATTAAACACAAAATAATAATAGCAATAATAATTACAAATGAATAATGCAGACAGTGGATTCTCCAATAATTATTATTTCCTCTGAAATTACAATTATTTCTTCCTATAAACAGATGTAACATGTGTTGCCCAGACTACGTTCGGTGGAACGATCGAAAGAAATTGCACTATGCTCGCTCTCTTGTATGTAACACACACATCGCAGACGCAGCCGCATACTCCTAAAAGTGAAAGTTCATTAGCCGGTCCCATAGAGAATAACTATGGAGGAGCAATCCGCATATACTCATCACTAAACTACCTGAAGCAATTGCAGTCGTAAAAAGTAAACAGAGATACACACGCCCTCCACTGCGCAACACCCGCGCAGTCTATATAAAAGCACAGGAAGAGATGTTATCCCCTCTCCTACTTCTCCTATTGGAACAATAACATTCCAGTCTGTCTCTCTGCCGCGGAACACCCGCCCAGTCCATAAAGAAGCACGAGAGATGTCAAGTTTTCATCCCCCTTCCTACTTCCTCACTTGTGCCGAATTACTTCGTTTCTCTCGCTCTTTTTCATTTCCTCCGATTCTCTCTCTTCAAAGGCCGGTCCGTATGATATTGTCATTTTGTCATTTCATTTCGTCGACAGTGCGCGTCATCAGAAAAAACCATCCGACGCTATTGACTATTCCAACCCATACAGTTTCGAGCTAAAAGCTGACGAGCATCCTTACAAACCGCGGTAAGGGGTGGTTTTTGTTGTAATTTTCCAAAGCTTTAGGTGCTTAACAATCTGAAAAAAGCGTCTTGCCGTGTCAATATATAGGTATATATTCTCAAATTGGACCGTATTCAGGCGACAGAGCAGTGGGAATTTTAGGCTTCTTTGAAAATGCTTCACTGTGTGTAGTTGCTCTTCATGTTTTTTTCTGTAACTGGACTGTTTTAAAAAAAAATACACTATCGATTTACTTTTTCCAATTTGTTGGACAATATCCCTATAAGTTAGTCCGAACTCTTTACAGGCTTCCTTCCGGTGTCAAAACCTTTCCTCGACCCGTTGTTTTCAAGCTCCTTTAAAATGCACTACTAATGACAAAAAGCAGTTCAGAGATTGCACTTTTTGTCAAAATCGTGTATATATTTTAATAATCGTATAATCGTAGGATGAATAATCTTGACTTCGTGAAAAAAAATAATAAAAAACCAGGCCGAAGCTTCGCTTCGGCCCGGAGTCCGAAGCGTATATACCCTAGACTTGTACAGACCTAGTGGTGATACCAAAAGTACAAATTGGCAACGACCATATGCATTAAAAGTGAATTTCCTATATGACCAGTTTATAGGGGAAGTTGGCACCCTATCAGGAGGATCTTGAGCATTTTCAAAATTAATTAACTTACCCATTCTACAAATATTTGTCGAATTTCTCAAGTTGCTAGCTTCATTCTATCGAAAGTTATTGCTTATTGCTCACTTGTAGGGGAGGTAGAGGTTTCGTGCATTGCGCATTTTTAATAACAACCAACTAGATCCCAGTACAAATATTTTACCAAAAAGTCAAGTCACTAGCCTAATTTTATCGAAAGTTATCGCTTATTTAAAGTTTCACTTGTAGGGGAGGTAGAGGTGCTTGGATCGGGTCTTGCTCATCATTGCCACAAACAAATATCATGCTACAAACATTTGACCAAAATTTCAAGTCTCTAGCTTCACTCCATCGAAAGTTATCGCTTATTAGAATTTTTATTTGTAGGGGAAGTAGGGGTTTCGTTGGTCGGATTTTACATATTTTCAATATTAGCCAACTGGACCCTATTGCAAACATTTGACCAAAACTTCAAGTCGCTAGTTGAATTTTGTCGTATGTTATCGCTAATTTTAAGTCTCCTTTCTAGGGGGGGCAAAAATTCCTCTTTCATAGTCCTCCGCGTGGGCGCCCCCTGGAACGACAGTGGTCACTGACCATTGCCAACCAACGTCAAGCCGCCAGTGATAGCGGTGCGATGATTTGGTTGAGGTACCCCTGTGGTGTGGGGTGTGAAAAAAAATACCACGGCCTTTCCCTTTGAGGGCCTGTCGTTAAAACCGACAATCAAAGGACAGGATGTGTATGCCAGCAACTTGCACTATCCGAAATCTTTATATGCTAACGAAACGTCAACTATGCCTCGGATAAGGACTGACTCAACGGTTACGACTTTTAGCTATCGTACAATGACAAAGATTGGATTCTGGAATGTGCGTACTCTCCTGGACAATGGATCAGAAGGTCCCCAGAACGCACGATTTCTTCAATTAGAGAGTGAATTTCTGAGGTACAAATTAAATATCTTAGGAGTTAGTGAGATAAGATGGTGGAACAGCGGAGAATTCATCTCTCCAACGGGCAGCACTGTAATGTTGTACTCCGGTAAAGCTACCGGTAGTCGCCGTGAGTCAGGTGTGGGGCTCCTTTTAACCAGAGCCGCGCGAAACTGTCTCTTATCCTGGGAACCGGTCTCTGACAGGGTCTTGACCGCCAGGTTCCGGACCAAAATGAGGAGCATCTCAATAATACAATGTTATGCCCCTACTGAACCCGACAATGTCTTGGCAAAAGACTCATTATATTGAATGCGAAAGTTGGCGCTGATAACTATGGGCTCAGACATGTGATGGGGAGACACGGTCTTGGTGATCGTAATGACAACGGTGAAAGATTTCTAGAGTTCTGCAACTTTCACAGTCTCTTCATCGGTGGTACTATGTTTGAGCATAAGGACCACCACAAAATCAGTTGGTCCTCTGTTGATCGGCGCAGAACACAAAATCAGATCGACCATTTTGCCATTAGTAAAAGATTCAAGAGTTGCCTCCTGGACGTGCGAAACAAGAAGGGTGTATCTTATGATCGCTAATGTTCGATTGCGTATTGCAGCCGTGCGCCGCCCCAGAAACGAAACATCCAGGCCCCGCAAATTCAACACCGCTCGACTAAAAAATCCAGCTGTCTTACAACAATATAATGACCATCTTGCGCAAAAAGCAGCTGAGATAACTAGTCACCCAGATAGTGACATAAACGAAAACTGGGATGCCATAAAAAATGTGTACATTGATAGCGCAAATACCATCCTTGGCCCAAACCCGGATTGCCGGAATAAGCCCTGGATGTCCGACGCTTCATGGCAGCGGATTGTTGAAAGAAAGGAGCTGAAAGTTCGTTTGGCTGCAGCATCAGACGACAATCGAAGCAGCATCGAACTCCTTTACCGTCAGAAAGCTCGATAAGTTCAGCGTAGTGTGCGACGCGATAAAAGAGTTTATGCCAATTCTCTTTTAGCGTCAGCAGAAGAAGCCGCTAGAAGTAACAACTTAAACGCCGTATACGGTGTCATCAAGGAGTTTACAGGTTGTCGTAACTCCTGCCAACATCCGGTGAAAGATAGTGATGGAAAGCTACTTATCTTGGAAGAAGATCAAATGAGGCGGTGGAAAGAACACTTCGCCGCGGTCTTGAACCGTGTAACCTCTGGTGAAGTTCCCCCTCATATAGATAATTTAGCTAACCATCAAAATGTGCGTATACGGTCCACTGCCCCGACTAAAGAGGAAATAGTCACTGCAATTATTGCACTAAAACGAGGAAAGGCCGCCGGACTTGACGGCATCCCTGCCGAACTTTATCAAGCAGCGCCAAGCGTAACTGCCGATTTGCTGCATCCACTTGTTGATAAAGCGTGGAATACAGAGACCTTTCCCACTGAGTGGAAGGAAGGTTTGATCATCAAACTTCCAAAGAAGGGTAGCCTCACAGACTGTAATAATTGGAGAGGCATTTGTGTGCTTCCTGCCGTTGCCAAGATAATAGCCAAAATTGTCCTGGAAAGACTAAAGGCCTACTTAGAAAGCACAATTGATGAAGAGCAGGCTGGCTTTCGATCCGGATTCTCCTGTGTCGATCACATTAACACCTTGCGAATCATCATCGAGCAATGCGCTGAATACGATTCTCCGCTTCACTTGCTTTTCATCGATTTCGAAAAGGCTTTCGATAGTGTGAACCGGGATTCTATCTGGGCGGTCTTGCGCAGGAGAGGCATCCCTGAGAAGCTTGTGGCTATTATTAAGGCAACCTATGACGGCGCGAAATGTCGCGTTGTGCATAAAGGTAAGGTGTCGGGGGACTTTGAGATTCGCAGTGGAGTTCGGCAGGGGTGCATCCTCTCACCGATCCTATTCCTCATTGTGATCGGCGATGTGTTGCATGCAGCTCTATCCGGACTCGACAGAGGAATTCAATGAACTTTGACATCTTATCTACAACATCTTGACTACGCTGACGACATATGCCTACTCTCCCACAAAATCATGGATCTGTCCGCAATGGCGTTAGATCTCGAGAGGGAGGCAAGCAAGGTTGGGCTAAAGATTAATACCAACAAGACCAAGGTGCTTAGCCCGCCGTTGCGAAAAAGAAATCGGACACCTATTGCCATCAATATTAATGGGCAGCCTGTGGAGAAGGTGGACAACTTCGTCTACCTGGGTAGCATTGTTGCCGAAAATGGTGGTACGGAGCAGGACATCGCTCGTCGTATCAACCAGGCTAAACGCGCATACGGCATGCTGTCCAAAATCTGGCAGGGCAGTTATCTCAGCATCAAGACCAAGCTGGGCCTGTTTCGCTCCCTGGTACTATCAGTGCTTTTGTATGGGAGCAGTACATGGAAAGTTTCCGTAGGAGTTACCAGAAAGCTGCAAGTTTTCGTCAACTCATGTCTTCGTCGAATTTTAAGAATTTTCTGGCCCGAAACAATATCAAATGAAGAGCTAAGTCGGCGTACGGGTCAGATGCCAATCGACGAATTGATACGCAGGCGAAAATGGCAGTGGATAGGTCACACATTGCAGAAGAGTGATAACTGCATTGCTTTGCATGCCATGAAATGGAACCCCATTTCCAACCAAGGCCGACCAAGAGGGGGTCCTCGAATCGCATGGCGTCGATCTGTGGCAAAGGAGTGTCAGGTACTGGGTAAGTCTTTTGGGGAGTTGCGCCCCATTGCCCAGAACAGAGTACGATGGCGCGCAGGAGTAGTTGACGCGCTATGCCCCGCTAGGGGTTAAGGCAAAGTAGTAAGGGTTCCTTAGGTCGGATCTTACCCATATTTAATGCCAACTAACTCAAGCTCACTCCAAATATTTGACCAAAATTTCAAGTCACTGGTTTCATTCTATCAAAAGTTATCGCTTATTTGATGTTTCATTTGTAGCGGACTTGGGGGTTCCTTTTGTCGGATCTTGCTCATATTCAATACCAACTAAGTAGGTTTAACTAGCAACATTCCGCCAAATTTTTAACTCGGTAGTATCATTCTATCGAAAGTTATCGGAATTAAACGAATATTTAATTTTTTTGAAATTTGTAGGGGAGGTAGGCGTTCCTTTTATCCGATTATGCCCAACTTACTAGAACTTAAGCATCTTCTTACCCCAAGGTTACATGCCAAAAATCAGGTGTCTACGTCAATTGGTTCAAGAGTTATAGACAAAAAACCCGAAAAGTAGGGTAGTACGGGGCTCTTTGTACGGAAATTACCGTTCGTTTCCCACTGATTGATTTTATTTTTTTAGGGTAGTAGAAGATTATCCTCACGAGCAATCTACCAAAGCTAGAGCTTTTCATGTTTATTTAATCGGGAGTTCTAGATACATTTAATTATTTTACATATATAGGGGAGGTAGGCGTTCTCTTGGCTTGATCATGCCCATTTTCAATACCAACCAACTAGATTATACTTCCAACATTTGACCAAAATCTCAAGTCTCTAGCTTCATTCTATCGAAAGTTATCGTGCGAACGGACAGACAGACAGACAGACAGACAGACAGACAGACATAGCTTAATCGAATCAGGAGGTGACCCTGATCATTTATATATACATTGCTATACCTCCGGAGCCTCCTTTAAGGTGTTACATATTTCCGTCGTGACAAAAACAATATACCCTATACTAAAAGTCTAGGGTATAAAAATTAGTATTTATTACAAATTTGAACAAAAAGTTTCAGTTGTAATAATTATTTTTCCTCCGGGAAATGATTATGTCAAACAATAATTACAAATATTATTTTAAAAACTTAAAAGCAAATAACAATAAAATAATAATTATTGATTTGAATAATTTTGTCCAACCTCTGGTATACATACATATCTATCTACAGCTTCTTGTATTAAAACTATTACTTTGAGAGGCGACAGATGCAGTCTTTTTGTGAATTGGCATGTAAGATACTATATCATGGGTAAGACATTTAATTATGGTGTTTTTATTCAGCTGAGTGGTACCAAGAAGAGCAGGGAGCCAATATTTAGATACCAAATTAAGCGCGTGCTACAAAACCCTCGAATTGCGGGCGTAGCCCTCTATATCCCGGTTTCATCAAAGATTAAACATTACTAGGATACCTCACTTAGTACGATTTAATTTTTAGAACGGGATGCACTCATGTTTAATCTTTGCCAATAATTCAAAGGTAAATTCTCTTAAGAGAGATAGAGACGGCAACACTTCAGTAATGGCAACTGCCTATAAAGTTTGAATGTGTGAGTAACATGCTTGTTAGTTGGCACCACCCCTTTGTGTACGCATATGGGAACCTACACATACGCAACTACTAGTCAGTCGCGTTAATTTGTATGAAGTAGGGTATGTTCCTTATGGTTATTCTTTGGTTTCATTTTAATTTGTCGCTAGTTTTTCGCGCCAAATTATCTATGATAGATTTCTTGAAACCATTAATGTCAGCTAGTTTGACTATATGTTGGTACTCCTTCATGTACTCCGAGGTGGAAAGTGGTAACCGGATTAAACGATATACCATCGAATGAAACGCAGCAACTTTATTTTCATATGTGCAGTACGAGTCAGCTGTTGTATATCTATCAGTTGTTGTTAAATAGTTTTCTGTGAACGCTAAACTCGATGCTTCGGCCATTACGTTTCAGATTTAAGTCAAGAAAAGTGATCGTGCCGTCAATTTCATTCTCCATTTCATAAGTGAATTTTGTTGATTCATAGCGGGTGTTTAGAAGTTTGAGGAAGTCGTTGACTTTACTCCTCTTAACGATAGCAAAAGTGTCATCGACATATCTAAACCAAATACGTGGCAAAAGATTTTTATACCCTAGACTTTTAGTATAGGGTATATTGTTTTTGTCACGACGGAAATATGTAACACCTTAAAGGAGGCTCCGGAGGTATAGCAATGTATATATATAAATGATCAGGGTCACCTCTTGATTCGATTAAGCTATGTCTGTCTGTCTGTCTGTCTGTCTGTCTGTCCGTCTGTCTGTCTGTCTGTCTGTCTGTCCGTTCGCACGATAACTTTCGATAGAATGAAGCTAGAGACTTGAAATTTTGGTCAAATGTTGGAAGTATAATCTAGTTGGTTGGTATTGAAAATGGGCATGATCAAGCCAAGAGAACGCCTACCTCCTCTATATATGTAAAATAATTAAATGTATCTAGAACTCCCGATTAAATAAACATGAAAAGCTCTAGCTTTGGTAGATTGCTCGTGAGGATAATCTTCTACTCCCCTAAAAAAATAAAATCAATCAGTGGGAAACGAACGGTAATTTCTGTACAAAGAGCCCCGTACTACCCTACTTTTCGGGTTTTTTGTCTATAACTCTTGAACCAATTGACGTAGACACCTGATTTTCGGCATGTAACCTTGGGGTAAGAAGATGCTTAAGTTCTAGTAAGTTGGGCATAATCGGATAAAAGGAACGCCTACCTCCCCTATAAATTTCAAAAAATTAAATATTCGTTTAATTCCGATAACTTTCGATAGAATGATACTACCGAGTTAAAAATTTGGCGGAATGTTGCTAGTTAAACCTACTTAGTTGGTATTGAATATGAGCAAGATCCGACAAAAGGAACCCCCACCTCCGCTACAAATGAAACATCAAATAAGCGATAACTTTTGATAGAATGAAACCAGTGACTTGAAATTTTGGTCAAATATTTGGAGTGAGCTTGAGTTAGTTGGCATTAAATATGGGTAAGATCCGACCTAAGGAACCCTTACCTCCCCTAGAAAGGAGACTTAAAATTAGCGATAACATAAGACAAAATTCAACTAGCGACTTGAAGTTTTGGTCAAACGTTTGCAGTAGGGTCCAGTTGGCTAATATTGAAAATATGTAAAATCCGACCAACGAAACCCCTACTTCCCCTACAAATAAAAATTCTAATAAGCGATAACTTTCGATGGAGTGAAGCTAGAGACTTGAAATTTTGGTCAAATGTTTGTAGCATGATATTTGTTTGTGGCAATGATGAGCAAGACCCGATCCAAGCACCTCTACCTCCCCTACAAGTGAAACTTTAAATAAGCGATAAGCAATAACTTTCGATAGAATGAAGCTAGCAACTTGAGAAATTCGACAAATATTTGTAGAATGGGTAAGTTAATTCATTTTGAAAATGCTCAAGATCCTCCTGATAGGGTGCCAACTTCCCCTATAAACTGGTCATATAGGAAATTCACTTTTAATGCATATGGTCGTTGCCAATTTGTACTTTTGGTATCACCACTAGGTCTGTACAAGTCTAGGGTATATATGCTTCGGACCTTCGGAAGCGAAGCTTCGGCCTGGTTATTTTTTAATTCCGTTTCGAAATTGCACATAAGCCAAGTAAGGTATTAAGTAACAAACCGAAAGTAATGCTGACAGCCCTTAAGGACAAACAGTATACGAGTAGTAGTAAGGTAAAAAAAATGTTATTACTCGTAGAAGTTAAGCAGAAAGTGTTGATACTAGTAAACAGTGCAGCGTTGATCACTGACCTTCCTTAGGTAATACTTTTTTCTGGGGATTCCCGTTACATCACAGATGTAACGTGAACTGCCCCGTTCCGAGGACAGTCCACTTTTTTCAAGGGGGGTAGAATGTTATGGGTCAGTAATACTATGCGCTGAATGCAATGCAAGTATTGAATATTGCAAATGTTACACAGTTACTGTGTGTTCTACATTTTCTAAACGTACACGTTCATGAACGTATTACTTATTGACCTCATCACTGAATTGTAGCCTAAATTCCATGCAAAGTGACCCAGTTAACTGGGTTAACAGAATTGGGTTTATGGGTACGATCCGATGATGACAAAGAAAATAAGAGGTTACTTGGGAAGCGAAGCGACCAACTAAAGAGAGGGATTTAAGAATTACTCGTGTAAGTACGCACCGTCAAGCGTACGAGTAAGAAAAAGTGTTTGATTTAAGAGTTACTCGTGTAAGTACGCACCGTCGAGCGTACGAGTAGAAACAGAGTTTGATTTAAGTAATTACTCGTGTAAGTACGCACCGTAAAGCGTACCGGCGCGAGCCGCGAAGTGTCAATTCGCATAATGCACGTATTTTAGGCGGCTATAAAAGTTCTATTACACTATAAAAGTTCGATTACAAATATCTTTTATGAATGATATTTTAAAGGAACTTTTATGAATGATATTAGCCGCCTTAGGGGGAAGGTGTGGAAGCTTGTAAGAAAAGTAGTACTTGAAACAAGCAACGCTCATGTCGGAAATCTTTTCTTAGGCTGCTATTACGCCAAGATTAAAGCGTTGCTGTTGCTTCTTCATCTGATCGATCCACGTGTTCCGTCTGCCTCGGGGTTTTGGTCCAGCAAATGGAACATTCATTAATAGTGCCTTGATGACTGGGTTCTCAGGTGGATGCCTTAGAACATGGCAATACCAACCCATACGACGATCTTCGAGCATTTCAGTGATCGGTTGCTCAACAAACAACCTGCCTCGGATGTAGGAAATTTTTATACGATCCTTTTTGGTCACAAGGGCTGATATCCGTAGCACTTTCATCTGAGTCGCAGTGATTTTACTTTGGTATGTCTTGTACATAGTTCAGCATTCAGACGCAGACGAGAAGGTTCATGCTGCCAACTGCATTCTCAGAAACCAGTTTATGCCAATGAAAAGTTAACTGGGCCACATGGAACAGTTGACGCGCTATGCCCCACAAGGGGTTAGGGCAATTGAGTATTCAGACGCATACATTGTAACAATTTGTTTGCCGGCAGCTGAGCTCACGAGGAGGACAGAGAGCGAGGCTGGTCGTTAAGACCTGCCGTGACACCTAAGTGCCAATATCTCCTCAGACGTGACCTGAGTTGACGCGTGTTCGACACTACATAGATCAGCTGTCGGCAGTGTGGGCGGGGTTGTTGTAGGTCGGTCTACCTCTCATCGCTACAAAAAAAAACTCACGCGTCTGCCCGAGGGCCTAAGCCACACGGATGTCCCTCAGAGGATTGAAAAATTACTGCCATTATTATACAGCCAAAGTAAATTACACATGTTTTCATTCGAAAACTATACTATTTTATATACCCTTACTTCTAGTGCCTAGTGTGGCGTAGCCCGTTAGCTACTCGTAAGACTTAGCTTCCTTTAGCATATAACTGGTCTCGACATATGTTCAATTAGCCCCATCCTACGACAAGCCGGGAAAATATAATGGCTTATTCTTTCCCCGAAAAACCCCATGGATAACAACATTGATAACCCCATGGATAACCCCATGGATAACGCCATGGATAACCCCATGGATAACCCCATAGATAAGGCTAACTCCAATTCTACCCTACCTGAAATCTGGTCTTTGGCGGCGGCGGCTCGCTGGCCGAATTGGCTTGTACCGAGATGTGGCGGCAGCTCGCTGGCCGAAATGGCCTGTTCCGAGATGTGGTGGCGGCGGCTTGCTGGCGGAAAAGGCCTGTCCCAAGATGTGGTGGCGGCGGCTCGCTGGCCGAATTGACCTGTCCCGAGATGTGGTGGTGGCGGCTCTCTCGCGTCTACCTTTTTCTTTCTTTTCCGTCGTCCGCCGTTTTTTGTTCACGTTTTCCGGCCGGCAAACACGCCGTCCGCCTTGGGGGTTAGTTTTATCCTTTTTCGATCCGCTCTCGTTTTAGCGGACGGCGTCCCTGACGGCCGGCGTTCGCTTTCGTCCTTTTATTGGCGAATTTCGTGTTTACTTCTCTAGTGCGCTCCTCCTCTATGTTGTCTTTGAACCAAATGTCAAATCTCAACGACCTTCGAAGTTCCAATTGGAATTTTGAAGGTCAAATTGTCAGCTGTTGACTTTGTTTGAAATCCAATGTGGAGGCTGTACTACTCCAAAGATGGCGCTACTGGTTCCATCATTGGTATAATTGGCTACGTTCATAAAACACCAGCGCTATGTCAACACTGAGCGATGGCGTTTTATGAACACCGTCATTGATCTGGTCGCGCTGGTACAATCAGCTGCAAGTGTACCGAGCGAATATTTTCGCCTGGTTCACGTGCAACTGTGTGCACTCCGACGCGACCGACATCAATTTCCGTGGCGCTCATTACAGTACAGGTCTCTTTTTCGCTGCCTGCAGACACAAAGGGATCTGGGGTCTGGTGGTGTTGTGGACATAAGACTGAGAGGGCCGCTAGCGTCGCATGTCTTTGGCGTGATAGATGCCCATTTCTTTTCTGTTGGTATAGGACAGCAGGTACCGATTGTTACTGACTTTCTTGACAACCTTGCCTTTGACAAACTTGAAGTCCAGCTTCGAGTTGTAGTGGGCGGCGGCATTGCTTTGAGCAAAGTTCCGCATGAACACTTCTTCCTCAGACTGAAATTCAGTTTGTCGTGAACGGAGGTTGTAGTGGCTTGAAAACTTGCTGAAAACCGACTTCAAATTTGTTTGTACCTGCAGTCGAAGGACACACATCCTATCATGCGGGAGCAGCACCTCTGTGTTCTCCCCGTGAAGGTGGAGTTTTCGGAGGAGGTCGAAGGTGTGTCCATGTGTGACCATGTTTTGCCCGAAAACAACAAATTAAGGCGACGCTTTAGATGCGTGGTGGGACGATCGGAGTGCGCAATTAATTTGTCATATTCGTCCATCCCAGTCCCGCTGGGAAGGATAAACATACGCCCGTATGGCAGCCACAATAGACCCATTCACGCGCTTTGTAGCCGTGTATAAATGCTGCACCCCAACATCGAGTTAAAGACGCCTTAAATTGTTGCCCATTGTCTGTCACAATGTAGGGCCCCAAAAACATGGAACACTCTGATCTCTGCGGTAAACTTCCGGATTGGCTCAAGGAAAGTGAACTTAGACAGATGGTCGACTAACACGATGGCTCCCATGTTGCCTGACTTGGATCCAGGCAACTGACCCAATAGATCCATGTACAGACGTTGAAAGACGCGGTTAGAAAAGAAGTGGTTTTGAATAGGCGGTCGGAGACTTTGGCTAGGAGCTTTCGTCTGCTTGCACAAGCTACAGGAGGTGACAAACTCGCTGACGTCTTTGGCTTTGTTGGGCGAAAAGAATAAAACCCTGAGACGTCGCAGCGTTTTGATACTCCTCAGTGTGTACATAGCGGGTGCTCGTGTGCGCGCTTGATTAAGTCAGCCGTAAGCTCTTCTGGAACCCATAGTTTCCAGGCCAGCTGTTCTTGTACTTCGTTGCCGCTCGCGTACTCACTACTTCTGTACACGAATCCATCAGCCGTTTTGAGATCCAGCACCTGTTGTTTATTTGAGTCGACGGGGTCTGCCAGGTCCTTATACTCCGGAGAGCGGAAGTGTGGGGAGCTCAGATCGATTTAAGGGACCCTGTACCGACAGAGATTCTGTGCAGTAGACTCGAGACAGAGTGTCTGGCACAACACGTTCACTACCTTTGCGGTGCTGGATGGTGAAGCGGAAGCCCTGCAGCTTCAACGCCCACCGGGCCAACTTGCCCTGCAGATCTGACTGACTCATCAGCTACTTCAGCGAAGCATGGTCAGTTATGATCTAGAATTCTTGACGTTCCACGTAGGCCCGAAACTTTTTGACCGCTGTCACCGCTGCCAGACATTCTTCTTCGGTCACCGTATAGTTTCGTTGGGCCGAGTTAAGCTTCCTGGACATATAAGCAATGGGCACTTCGGAACCGTTTTCGGTTATCTGTGTCAGCACAGCGCCGATGCCATGTTGGCAAACGGACGCGAAAAGTCAGGGCTGTGTAACACAGGTGCCCTCGTCAAGCAGTCTTTTAGTGCTTGAAATGCCAAGAGTCCTTCTTCGGTCCAGACGAAACCACGGCCTTTCCGTAGCATGTCTGTCAGCGGTGACGAAAGGAGGCGTAGTTTGGTACAAACCTATGGTACCAGCCGCACATTCCTAAGAAGCGGCGAAGTTGTTTTGCAGTCGATGGTCGAGGGAAGTCGCTTATTGCTTCCACATTGCTGGAATCGGTCATGATGGTGCCGTTACCGATTACATGTCCCAAGTATCGAATGTGCGTCATGACGAAGTTGCTCTTCGCAACATTTATCGTTAGTCCTGCCTTACGAAGACATAGTGCAACCTCCTGCAGCAGCAACAAATGCGCATCGAAACACATCACAAACATAACACCTGGTTCCGCAAGTGCGCTGGAATCACGCGTTTCATTAGGCGTTGCATCGTTTGTGGCGCATTACAAAGGCCAAAGGGCATTGTCACAAACTGGTACAGCGGCCTGCCGGGGACAATGAAGGCTGTCTTATCCTTCGACGCTTCATCGAGGGGAATTTGCCAAAACGCATCCTTAAAGTCTAAGCTGGTGATAAACTCAGCCTTGGGGAGGAGACTCAAAATCCCATCGATGAGCGGCAGGGGGTAGGCAGAACTTTATTGGGTTTGACCACTAAGGTGACTGGTGATGACCACGCACTCTGCGACTCCTCAATAACCCCCATTTCAAGCATCCGATCAACCTCCTTATAGAGGAGCTTTTCGACGGCGGGAGAGACCGGGAAATGTCTCTGCTTTATCGGTTTGTTGTTTCCGACGTCGATGGCGTGCGAGATGACATTCGTACGCCCTAAGCCCTCCTTGGCCGAAGACGGAAACATTCAGATGGCGGTATTGAGTCGCATTTGTTAAGCAGCTGTCAGCGAATGTTGACTGACTGTCGCCGCAGGATCATCGGACAATAATTCCGATATCTGTTGAGATGATGCAAATAGGTCAGGAGCCAGGTCAAAACTCCGAACAAAATCGACCCCTAGGTATAAGTTTTGACTGAGAGTTGGCATTATTAAAAACTCGAGAGTTTTGGTACGTCCGCGATACGTGACGTTTGAATTTTACCTTCGGCTGTATGGCATGTTCCATCAGCGGTTGTGACTCCCAGTCTAAACTTATCCCACGGATAACGGCTATCCTTCAAAACCGCTTCTGCAAGGTTGGAAGCAATAACGCTACAGGATGCACCTGTATCGATCAAACCACTCACTGTTTGACCGAGGAGTGTGACGGCTGCGTAGGGCCGAATGTTGTCTTTCGGGACGTCCGTCAGGATTACTTTACAGTATCGACGACGATTAGCCAGCATCTTTTTCCAGAATCACCGACAACGCACTGGCTGGATTTCTTCAGCGCAGAAAATTCGTTGTCCAGCTGCCAAATAATCTTTCTGTCGCTGAAGCTGTGTGAGTGGGGTTCGACTTCGATACCAAAAGGTTTGTGGGTGTTGATATAATTGTGGGAGTGAAGATTTCAGGATCCTAACTGCCGTGCTCTCAGTGACTGTTGAGTCCGTAGGTCCGCATGACAGCAGCTTCCTCGGGACGCGAGTTTGGGTCTCTGCTTCGGCAGTCAGAGAGGTAAGTATGTCAGGTGAGACAGATACGTCCTGCAAGAAGGACGAATCAGAGGTAAGAGACGTCATCTGGTATAGGCAAGTGGGGTATCATAAGAAAGGTAACACCGAGTAAATTCCATTTTTGGTTTTTTCATCAAATTTTAAAAAAATGGAAATGAGGTAGAGGGGAAAATATGTGATCCGAGTTTGTCCCCCCCCCCTTGCATTTCGAGACCGTTATACTTAGAAATATAAAAATTTGCAGCAAAGTGGCATTTCACTAACATAGGAAACTAAAAATCGTAGAATTTTGATATCTCATCAAAAAAGGTTAATAATAGTACATTTCTATAGTTGCAGTTAGCACACCCCTGCACCCCTTAAACGCATCACAGGTCAAAAATATTGATGGCAGATGATAACCAACACTATGGGCAATAATGTCTCTAAGTTTAATTACAATCACGTAATATTTAATAATAGTACATTCATTTAAAGTTAGGCATTTTGACACTGTCCACACAAAAAATACACCTACCGGCCTCATAGGTGCGAGTACTACTTTCATGTTGTTTTTTCTATGTCCACATAGAGGCGAAATTAAGGTTAATTTTTTTTTTATCGACTGGTATAGGTAAGTGAGGTTTCGTGAGAAAGGTAATATTGAGTACATTCCATTTTTTCGCATTTTCTTGAAATTTGTAGAAAGGGGAACATTGGGGGAGGAGAAAATATTAGGTCGTAACTTGTTCCTTTTCCCTTGCAGTTCGAGACCGTTATACTTATTGCAGAATTATGAAAACTTACAGGAAGGTGGGTTCCGAAAAAAAAAAATGGAAAATAATGGCATCTGTATATCTTCTCAGAATAGGTCAATAATAGTTTATTTCTATAGTTACAGTTAGCACACCCCTGCATGCCTTAAACACGTTCGAGGTCAAAACTACTGTAGTAACACCTTAGGCAATAATATGTTCTAAGTTTCGTTACAATCACGCAATATGAATTGGCATGTAAAATGTAAGCGACCGTCCGTTACATATTTGGCGCCCAACGTGGGGCCCATTTCTCATAATGAATGAGGCGAAGGCGGGATAACGAAGTTCCGGAGAAAAATCAAACGAAAAGACACCGTGGAAGTGTGAACAAGCCATAACGACAAAACGAAAAAAAAAACTTCCTCAACAAGCAGACAGGCGGCACGTGCTGGAGGCTGCTCTGTTCGTGAGTGATGGGCGGGGTTTGGTCTGCCTGCTGATCCCTAGCCATTACATTTGAATTTATTCACGTGCCTAGGACAACAACAAAAAAAATGTATAGAAGAAATCCTACATTGTCGGACCGGACTAATCGACCAGGTCGACTCATGATTTTTTTATGGGAATCAGCTGTCAATGATTCCTGCTCTCGGCTCCCCGACCCTTCAGAAATCCCCGGGCCAACATTTATGGGATCTCCCCTACCAATTTAATTAAGCACTTTTATCGACGCTAGGAATCCATGCTGAAAAAGGAGTTAGGGATTTCCACTAAGGAAAAGATATGATGTTGAATTCTATTTCATATTTTTAGTTGTATTTACTTTGAGCTAATTCATTTGTTTTACACAGCAAAAACAATTCCATTTGTGTAAGAGGCAAGAAAATGGCAACTAATTTAAATTTCTCGTTAAAAAGTTCTTAAGGAACATGAATGTATCTGTACCTATATACATGTCTTGAAACGATATTGAGTAAATTTTCTGGGTATGTCAAAAAAAGGAAAAAAACACATCGAATAAAAATGGTTAGGATTACGTTAATTTTAAAAATTTGTTATGAAGACTGTATATGAATTAGCTTTGATTTAACGGTTCGTTCTACATGCGGTCTCTCCGTTGGCAAATCCGCTACGGTTGCGGCTCGGTTGATCGTCGTAGTGGTTGATCTGTGGGCAATATGAATATGAGTATCCCATATAATTAATATGTCGCTTCCTTTCCTTTCTTCCGAATAGCAAGTATCGCAGGGCCAAACTCTAGGCATCGAAAATTCCACCAAATTTCTCCACTTGAGGTTATATCGATTTAACTAATAATGCATTCAGTTAGTCACATTTCTAGCAGTTGACATTAGCTACACTGTTTCACATGCATTTCTTCACAGTATTCCAAAAGAACGGATGGCGGAAATAAATATATTTCCTAATGAAGACTGCTTTTTATTGTGACAAGCACGAATATTGCAACTATCAAATGCGGTTTCTGATTTCCACCATATTCAAGGATTTCACAAGCACTTCATGGGTTCCACGTACATTCAGTCGACAGAACCTCCAAGTAAAAATATAATATTTCAATTAATTTTCTTTGTTTTTATATTAAATCCACGGTTCCCTCTTTTATTATTATTATTTATTTATTATCAGTCAAACTAAAATTTAACTTTTGAAATTCGTTCTGTTTTCTTTTCTTCTCAAGATAGAACTTCAATTTCAGTCAACTGCCATGGAGGCAACCTTCCGCTTGTTGGCTCGGCTCCCAATCGACCCCCCGAACTCGTTCTTAACTCCTATTTCTAGGCCCAACATTGATAGTCTTGTCGTCTAGGTGTTTTTTTTTCTGTTAGTGAGATGCATGAGTTTCATAAAGTATAGGTATACTCATAAGAATGTCATCTCGCCGGTCAATTTTTCCACCTGTTATCATTTGGAGAGTACTTTCTGTACAGTGTGTGCCAGAAGCAATGCATATTCGGAATTCAGTGTTTATGGGCAAAAATGCAAATATGATGGAAATATATATTTTTTTTTATGAATGTCAGCTTCGGGTTACCAGTTGTACACTTCAATAGACACAATGTGGTTTTATATTTTCTTCAAAAAAAACTGTAACGTTTCCATAGCGCGTGTTGACACCTGCTATACGAAATATGAAGCAAAAAAAAAAGAAAAAAAAAGGCAACTATTACAAATGTTTATGAATTCTTCGTATATGCGTATGATTTAGTATCAGCATGAAAGGCTAAGATCCCAATTTTCCACCCCTCTTTCTTTTTTCTCCCCATCGGATTTTTATTAGTTTGGGGATTTAAGACAATTTTGGCGCCTGAAACCTATGGTTGGGAGGGCAATGTCGCGCCGGGCCGATATAGTGCTGTTTAAGACCCTTAGGCTCAATTGACCTGAGGAGAAGAAGGATCTGTTCTGTTTGGACCGTTTCCCTCTTTATTTAAGTTTGTTGGCCTTGGTGCTATATTTGGTAGTTTGGCTGATGCAACCCATGTCCCTGCATGACGACTTTGTTGTTTTAAGTCTTAGGGAGTTTGGTACTCAGGCACCAAACTCCCTAAGTCCTCATTTTTGCTTTATTGTTTGTTCATAGCGGGTTTTAGTTTATTTGATGTTGTTTATCGAGCAAATGGAGGATGCTGATGACTGCCGTGTTCCGCCCACCCCGCTACTCCCGACAGCTGAGCTGTTCTGCCAGCGCACATCACGGGTAGTCATCGGAGAGTGTTTTTCTGATACTTTTGTGTCCTCATGCCTTCTCGACCGTTCCAACCTCGTCCTCCAGTTTCTATTGCTACACATTCGGTAGCCATAAGACATATCCACGTATCGATGTATCAACATAAAGTCTAGATACTCGTCATCAGCTCACTGATGATGGACTGATAGATAAAACTTTAACCCTCTTTCGCTTGAAAAAATCAGTTAGAAATACATATGTATGTATGTGAAACCGATAAATTATCACTATGAGGGATCAAATTCGATGGTGAGTTCTACCCCTTAAAAGCGATTGTGTTTGATTTTATTTTAATATAGTGTACATACCCTGAAAAAACTGGAACTGGTACAAATACAGGATGAGGAACAGGTAGATAGAACCTACTTATTGGCATATTAAACTGATTATGCCATGGGTCATTCGACGTACCCTGGCTATGGTAGTTGCAATTGACTATAGGAAAATTTTGACCCCGCTCCGATTCAATCAATCCATCCACAACAATCCGGCGCCTAGAAATAGTACTCCTTTGCGTCACCTTTTCTTTATTCTGTTTAGAATCCATGAAACTTCTTTTGGCGATGCTATGAAATAGAGTGTCCCTCTTTTTTCGTTTATATGAGCCATGTTTCTTAAAGGAAGGTATATTGCTATTAACTGTATAATCCTTTCTGTCAATGTCGTTGTCAGATATTAATTCAACTCTTATGTTATCTTCATGTGGATCATAATTCAATTCAACATCCTCTATTGGAAAGTAGTCAAAATATTTCTTCTCCGCTGAAAGATACTTTGGAGAAATTGGTAGGTTATTGTTTTCTTGCGAATCTTTAATATGATCCTTTAGGTTTTTTCTCTTTTCGGATAATTTAACTCGCTTCCATGGCTTCCGATCTTTTACCATGATCATGATACCTGTGAATAAAAATAAAAGCAACTAGAGTTTTTGTATAGTTGAAATATGCCGATAGCTAGTTTGTAAAAAAAACAAGCTAGCCTTCGGCTAGCATGCCGTGAAAGATTTAAAAAAAAAACTTGCTTTTGGAACGGTCGTTCCTATGGCAGCTATATGATAGACTAGTACAATTTCAACTAAATTCGGGAATATGATTTGACTAAAGATACTATTGATTAATGTGAAATTTGAAGAAGATTTCTTTAGAAATAAAAAAGTTTTTCTCACAAAAACGAATTTTTGAACCGGTCGTTCCTATGACAGCTATATGACGTAGTGGTCCGATTTCGTTAGGTCCGACATATTTACTGCCTGCAATAAAAAGAAGGCTTTGTGCAAAATTTCAGCTCGATAGCTTTAAAACTGAGGGACTAGTTTACATAGAACCGGACAGACAGACGGACAGACGGACAAAGCTTAATCGACTCGTCTCGTCATACCGACCAAGAATATATATAGTTTATATGGTCGGAGATGCTTCCTTCTGTGCGTTGCAAACTTCATGAAAAAGTTAATATACCCTATCACATCCGTGAAGGGTATAACAAGCTAGCCTTCGGCTAGCTTGCCGAAGGTATGATCATATCATACCTTCGTTGTGACTTATGGTGCATTTGGCACTTTGAAATTAGTAGTAAAACTTGTTCCGATTTCACTGTTCCTGTGAGAATTATATGAAATAGAGGGCCGATTTCAACTAAATTTACAAACGTAGTTTGGCAGCCAATATGATTGAATAATACGAAATTTCGTAAGGATATCTTTAGAGATAAAAAAGTTTTTCTACCAAAAATTTGCTTTTGGAACGGTCGTTCCTAAGACAGCTATGTGATAAAATAGTCCGATTTCAATCAAATTCAGAAGTGTTATTTTTAAAGATACTATTGATAAGTGTGAAATTTAAAAAAGATATCTTCAGAAATAAAAAAGTTTTTCTTACAAAGACGAATTTTTGAACCGGTCGTTCCTATGGCAGCTATATCACGTAGTGGTCCGATTTCGTTGGTTCCACCAAAATTACGGCATGTATTAGAAAGAAGGCTATGTGCAAATTTTAAAAAAGATATCTTTAGAAATAAAAAAGTTTTTCTCACAAAAACGAATTTTTGAACCGGTCGTTCCTATGACAGCTATATGACGTAGTGGTCCGATTCCGTTGGTTCCGACATATTTACAGCGTGCAATAGAAAGAAGGGTTTGTACAACATTTCAGCTTGATAGCTTTAAAACTGAGGGACTAGTTTGCATAGAACCAGACGGACAGACAGACAGACGGACAAAGCTTAATCGACTCGTCTCATCATACGGACCAAGAATATATATAGTTTATGTGGTCGGAGATGCTTCCTTCTGTGCGTTGCAAACTTCATGACAAAGTTAATATACCCTATCACATCCGTGAAGGGTATAAAAATAGTTCCAAGTAAAATTAGGGCTTAATACAATATATTGATATCAATACATATATCGGTATTGCAAATGTTTAACCAGTGCTCGGTTAAATACTAGCGCCCGTACTACAAAAGCTCTGTGAAGTTGGCACCGTTAGATTCGATTTTTATACCCTTCACAGATGTGATAGGGTATATTAACTTTGTCATGATGTCAACGCACAGAAGGAAGCATCTCCGGCCATATAAACTATATATTCTTGGTCAGTATGATGAGACGAGTCGATTAAGCTTTGTCCGTCTGTCTGTCTGTTTCTATGCAAACTAGTCCCTCAGTTTTAAAGTTATCAAGCTGAAATTTTGTACAGAACTTCCATTTTATTGCACGCAGTATATATGTCGGAGCCAACAGAATCGGACCACTACGTCATATAGCTGCCATAGGAACGACCGGTCCAAAAACTAGTCTTTGTGAGAAAAACTTTTTTATTTCTAAAGGTATCTTTTCCAAATTTCACAAAAATCAATAGTATCTATAGCTAATTCACATTTACGAATTTGGTTGAAATCGGACCACTACGTCGCGTCATATAGCTGCCATAGTAACGACCGGTCCAAAAATTCGTCTTTGTGAGAAAAACTTTTTCATTTCTAAAGATATTGTTTTCAAAATTCACAGTAATCAATAGTATTTTTAGCGAAATCATATTTCCGAATTTGGTTGAAATGGGACCACTGTATCATATAGCTGTCATAGGAACGACCGTCCCAAAAGCAAGTTTTTGTCAGAAAAACTTTTTTTATTTCTGAAGATATCTTTACGAAATTGCATATTATTCGATCGTATTGACTACTAAGCCACGTTCCTAAATTTGGTTGAAATCGCCCCACTATTTCATATACTTCTTATAGAAACAGTGAAATCGGAACAAGTTTTACTACTAATTTCAAAAAGGCAAATGTACCACAAAACACAACGTAGGTATTATACCTTCGGCAAATGTTCAAATTTAAATTGTGCAGTTCGTTTGACCATCGTAGGCCCACGTCTGCCCAGGAAAAATTTTCGTTTGCCCACCCTTGCAAAAAAAAAATTATTAACAAAATACTTTCTTTTTTCAAACTGCAAAACACCATCAAATTTTTTTTTTCCAAAATTAGTAATTTTTTTCTCTATTTCGTTTGCCCAACGTTAACCCAGGATTGCCCAAAATTTTCGGTTGCCCACTCCTCAAATTTTTTTTTTAATCAAAAAATAAAATTTTTTATCCCACATTGGGCGCCACATTATACACCCTCAAAACGATAATATTTAACTTTAATTACCAAGCCTATTAGCCCATTATAAGCCCTCGTTTGCTCGGTAAAAATTGTCGGATGTCCACCCTTGCAGAAAAAGTTATTAGAAGAGAAATTTTGCTTCAGCATGAAATACATACTTATATCGTTAATTTGGCTCCTTAAAGGATAAATTTGTAGTGCAAGCTGGGTAGTTCGTTTGCCCGTAGCGGATTTTCGTTTGCCCAGGAAAATGTTTCGTTTGCCAACCGTTTAAAAAAAAAGTTATCAGAGAATTTAATTTTTTGGGTTGCGAAAACTTATATCCTTAATTTGGCTCTTTAAAGGATAATTTTGTAGTGCAAACTCATCAGTTCGATTGCCCATCGTGCATTATCGTTTGCCCAGGAAAAACTTTCGTTTGCCACCCATGCAAAAAAAAATGTTATTAGAGAATGCAATTTTCTGGACTGCGAACACTTATATCCTTAATTTGACTCCTTAAAGGATAATTTTGTAGTGCAAACCCTTCAGTTCGATTGCCCATCGTGGATTGGAAAAAGTTTCGTTTGCCCATCCCTACAACTTTTTTTTTATAAAAAAGGAAGCATTTGGATCCCACTTGGGCGCCACTTTCCTCACTTTGGCTCCTTGAAGGACAATTTGTGGTCGCAAGCTGGGCAGTTCTTTTGCTCATGGTGGAACATGGTTTCCCCAGGAAAAAGTTTCGTTTGCCCACCCTTGCAAAAAAAGTTATTGGCAGACTAAATTTTCCTAGGTTGGGAATACTTATATCGTTATTTTGGCTCTTTAAAGGATAATTTTGTAGTGCAAACTCATCAGTTCGATTGCCCATCGTGAACTATCGTTTGCCCACCATTGCACAAAAAGTTATTAGCAGACAACTTTTTTTAGGTTGGTAATATTTATACTGTTAATTTGGATGCTTGAAGGATAATTTTGTAGTGCAAGCTGGGCAGTTCGTTTGCCCATCGCGGATTATCGTTTGCTCAGGAAAAAGTTTCGTTTGCCAACCCTGGCAAAAAAAAAGTTATTAAAGAATTAAATTTTTTGGGTTGCGAATACTTATATCCTTAATTTGGCTCCTCAAAAGATAATTTTGTAGTGCAAACTGAGCAGTTCGATTTTCCATTGAAGATTATCGTTTGCCCAGGAAACATTTCGTTTGCCCACCCCTGCAAAAACAGTTATTAGCAGAACATTTTTTTTTAGGTTGGTAATACTTATACTGATAATTTGGCTCCTTAAAGGATGATTTCGTGATGCAAGCTAGGCAGTTCGTTTGCCCATCGCGGATTATCGTTTGCCCAGGAAAAAGTTTCGTTTGCTCACCCTTGCAAAAAAAGTTATTAGAGAATTAAATTTTCTAGGTTGCGAAAACTTATATCCTTAATTTGGCTCCTTAAAGGATAATTTTGAAGTGCAAACTCTTCAGTTCGGTTGCCCATCGTGGATAATCGTTTGCCTACGAAAAATTTTCGTTTGCCCATCCCTCCAACTTTTTTTTATAAAAAAAGTAACACTAACACACACACTAACTGTGTGCCAGCTGAATATTCATCACAGTAAAGTGGCATCAGCGATGATGACGAGATGCTTTGATGAAGAGAAACTGGACATAGCTTTGATACAGGAATCCTGGATTTTACAAAACAAAATTAGGGGTTTCTCACAACAAACCGCAAATCTGTACCATGCACAGGTGGACGGTAAAATAAGGACATGCATCCTGGTGCGTCATGGAATACGTGCAATACAAATGATGCATCTCTGCTCGCCTGATCTTACGGTAGTAATGATCGGCAGTGGTGCAGGATCATTCCTAATTGCATCAGCATATCTCCCTTATGATGCACCAGAACCATCTCCATCAGAGGAAGTAGAAAATCTGGTAAGATATTGTAAAGAAAGAGATATGGCCCTGATCATAGGCTGTAATGTCAATGCGCACAACACTGTGTGCGGCAGCACAGATGACAATCCCAGAGGACAGCAGCTGCTAGAATTTGTGGAAAGGTACAATCTGCTGGTAGCAAACAAGGGGGTCACTCCCACCTTCGTGGATGCACGAAGGGCTGAGGTGATCGACATTACCCTAGGCTCTGTTAATATGCTTGATAGAGTTGGTGTGTGGTGGACAGGCTAACCATGTCTGATCACAGGGCTCTCCAGTTTGAAATTCTGTATAGCAGAAAACGGAGTAGCGAACGCAAACGTATAAGAGTGCCAAAAAATACTGATCGTATTAAGTACGAGACATATTTATTGGAACAAGTCGAGGATATTCAAGACGGAATACCTCGGAATACGGTCGAAATAGAGCGAACAGTGGAACAACTGAACTCCGCTATTAATCGCGCTTTCGAACACGCTTGTCCCTCCACAGTAGTGGACGAAAAGGACCCAACACCATGGTGGAGTAGGGAACTGGTCTATGAAAAAAGAGACAAGGAAAGCCTTTAACCGTTACATGAGGGAGAGAGACTCTCACTCTTGGGAACTATACAAGGATAAAACCGGGCCGAAGCGTACATACCCTAGACTTGTACAGACCTAGTGGTGACACCAAAAGTAATAATTGGCAACGACCATGCATTCAAAGTGAGTTTCCTATATAGCCAGTTTATAGGGGAGGTTGGCACTCATTCAGGGAGACCTTGGCCATTCTCAAAATGAATTAACTAACCCATTCTACAAATGCAATATTTGTTGAATTTTTCAAGTTGCTAGCTTCATTCCATCGAAAGTTATTGCTTATTTGAAGTCTCACTTGTAGGGGAGGTAAGGGTTCCTTGGGTCGGATCTTGCCCATCATTGCCACCAACCAATTAGATCACCCTACAAACATACAAACAAAATTTTAAGTCTCTAGCTTCACTCTATCGAAAGATATCGCTTATTTGAAGTTTCGTTTGTAGGGGAAGTAGGGGTTTCGTTGGTCGGATTTTACGCATTTTCAATATTAGCCAACTGGATCCTACTACAAACATTTGGGCAAAATTTCAAGTCGCTAGCTTTATTTTGTCGTAAGTTATCGCTTGTTTTAAGTGTCATCTCTAGGGGAGGTAGGGGTTCCTTTGGTCGGATCTAACCCGTCTTTAATGCCAACTAAGTCAATCTCACTTCAAATATTTGACAAAAATTTCAAGCTGCTGGCTTCATTGTATCAAAAGTAAACGCTTATTCTAAGTTTCATTTGAAGGGGAGGTAGGGGTTCCTTGGGTCGGATCTTGCCCATTTTCAGTGCTAACTAATAAGACCTTACTACCAACATTCTACCAAATTTTCAACTTGTTAGTGTCATTCTATCGAAAGTTATCGTAATTAAAATAATATTTAATTTTTTGAATTTTGTAGGGGAGGTAGGCGTTCCTTTGATCTGATTATGCCCAACTTCCCAAAACCTAAGCAGCTTCTCACTCCAGGGTTACATGCCAAAAATCAGATGTCTACGTCAATTGGTTCAAGAGTAATGGACAAAAAACCTGAAAAGTAGGGTAGTACGGGGCTCTTTGTAAGAAAATTACCGTTAGTTTTCAACTGATCGATTTTATTTTTCCAGGGGAGTATAAGATTACCATCACGAGCAATCTACCAAAGCTAGAGGTTTTCATGTTTATTTAATCGGGAGTTATAAATACATTTAAATATTTTACATATGTAGGGGAGGTAGGCGTTCTCTTGGCCTGATCATGCCCATTTTCAATACCAACCAACTAGATCATACTTCCAACATCTAGTCAAAATTTCAAGGCTCTAGCTTCATTCTATCGAAAGTTATCGTGCGAACGGACAGACAGACGGACAGACGGACAGACGGACAGACGGACAGACAGACAGACAGACAGACAGACAGACACGGCTTAATCGAATCAGGAGGTGACCCTGATCATTTATATATATACATTGCTATACCTCCGGAGCCTCCTTTAAGGTGTTACATATTTCCGTCGTGACAAAAACAATATACCCTATACTATTTTAAAAGTCTAGGGTATAAAGAGGGAGCTGAAAAGAACCTTACGTCTTCGGAAACGAAACACGTGGAGGAAATTCTGCTCTAGCATGAAGGATACGTCGGAAGTATACAGATTACAGAAGATGATATCGAAAGACACTGCTTCGAAAATGGGGCTGATACGCAAAGTTGATGGTTCCATGAAAGAAACAGTGGAAGAAACGTTGCAGGTGCTGATGGAGGTATATTTTCCTGGAAGTTTCAAGTCAAACCAACCATGGGCCCAAACTAACAAGGGAGCTGGTGGGAGAAGTCAACAAGAAGCTGAGAGGATAATAACTCCAAATGGAGGCAAAAGTGCTATAAACTGCACCATTTAAAACGGCTGGAATGGACGAAATATTCCCGGCACTACGTATTACAGTCGGGCATGAGCGCTCTACTAAAAAGGATCCGGAATATATTCGTCGCCTGTCTTTCAGCAGGCTATATCCCGAAGGCATGGAGGCAGGCTAAGGTGGTCTTCCTGACTAAACCGGGAAAGAAAGGTTATACAGAGGCAAAGTCCTTCAGGCCGGTTAGCCTTACATCATTCCTGTTGAAAACAATGGAAAAAGTGTTGGTGGACTACCTGGAGAACACCACGTTAATGTATAGTCCTCTGAGTAGGTGCCAACATGCTTATAGAGCAGGCAGATCTACGGAAACCGCTCTACACGAACTTGTTAGAGTTGCAGAGAGAGAGAGAGATCAACATTGGCGGGATCGCTATGTCTACTTTTATGGATATAGAGGGTGCTTTTGATAAAATCTCCTTTACCAAACTAAGGAACGCCCTGACTGAGCGCGGGGTTGATTATATTATAATTAAGTGGATCGACTCTATGCTTAAGCAGAGGGCGGTAAATCTTAGCAGTGGATGTGACAGAATACGGGGTAAGGTAGTCCGAGGATGTCCACAAGGAGGTGTTCTTTCGCCTCTACTGTGGAACATAACCGTGGACACTCTTATCTGGAAGCTGGACTTGATGGGCGTACACACTGTAGGATACGCCGATGACTTGGCACTTAGCGCTCGTGCCCACGGCAAACTTTTTAGTTCGCAAAAATACTAAATATTTTAGTTTAGTCATAAAAATAGAACACATGGTGTTTTATGAGACCGCGCACACAGCGATTACTAAATAGTTTAGTTTGCTGTGTGCGCGGTCTCATAAACCGCCGTGTGTTTCATTTTTTTGACTAAACTATTTCGTTTTTCTGCGAACTAAAAAGTTTGCTGTGGGCGCGAGCTCTTACGGTCAGTGGAAAGTTCATGGATACAATTCTAGGTTGCATGGGACAAGCTCTCAAAGTAACCGAAGAATGGTGTAATGAGCAAGAGCTAACCATAAACGCTAGTAAATCAAACACTATGATTTGTACTCGTAAGAGGAAAGACATAGAGATAACTCCCTTACGGCTTTTTGGTTCGGAAATTAAGGTGTCCAATGAAGTGAAGCATCTAGGAGTTACCTTAGATGCGAAACTAACTTGGAATGTTCACGTTGATGAAAAGATCCAAAAAGCGAAAAGGATTTTGCATCAATGTAAGAGAGTGTGTGCTCGTAGGTGGGGAATTTCACCTAAAGCGACACACTGGATTTGCACAATGATGGCAAGACCCATTCTAGCCTACGCATCAGTGGTATGGTGGCCAAAAGCCATGCAGAATACCATAAAGCAGAAGCTAGATGGGGTACAAAGGATAGCTTGCGTAAGCATATGTGGTGCAATGCGCACCACACCAACGCGAGCAATGGAGGCATTGCTGGGACTGCCGCCGTTGGACTTATTTATAAAGAAAACGGTGGCGCTTTCGGCAATACGCATGGAAAGGGATGCCATGTGGCATCAGTTTGGAACTAGCAGCGGTCATAAGAGCATCCTAGACATTATTCATGATGAGGTCAGGGAGACTCTAATGCCGGTAGAAGGCATGAGTAGACGTAGAGTAGTTGAAAGACTACACAAGACTCACATTGCAGATGGAAACATACACACTGAGTGTATGTACAATGATATCAGCATTTTTACTTTAATGGATGGTAAAGCGGGGGCGGTGGGTTTACTCTGAAGAGCTAAACCTAGCATGTGCGCTTAGTCTAGGAGAGTATGTGTCCGTATACCAGGCAGAGATGCTTGGCTTGTTGCATGCGTTGGACCACCTGCTTGAAGGTCAGGTGCGGGGGAAGAAAATCCTTATTGCACTAGACAACCAATCGGTGATGAGACGCATGCAGCAAACGAACATAAACTCTAAACTGGTACTAGAGCTAGAGTGTGTCCGGAAACGCTGATGTGGGTAAAAGGAAACATAGGTACAACAGGAAATGAGGCGGCGGATGCCCTAGCAAAACAGGGATCTGCGGGAACTTTCATTGGCCCTGAACCCAGAGTTGCTCTGGGGAACGGCATGATTGGAGCGAAGGTTGGGGAGTGGATGTACTCCATGCATCAACAAAGATGGCAGGAGCTAGTCACTTGCAAACAAGCTCGGAATGCAATACCCAGCCCTTTAGGCAGGGAAGCGAGAAAGGTACTCAGTTATAAACGGAGTACCCTAAGCTGGATAACTGCCTTGGTCACAGGGCATGGCAATTTTAAGGCTCATCTGGCCAAGGTGAAAATCGGGGAAGATGACGTTTGCAGGCTATGCATGGAGGAGGCCGAGACGGCAGCACACATTGTGTGCGAATGTCCAGCACTGGCTGGCACGAGGTTGAGGATCACAGGCAAGCACACGATAAGTGTGGAAGCCATGAGTGAACTCAGCCTTAAACAAATGCTAGCAATAACACGGGACTCAGTGATGAAGAAAGAGGTCGACAACTATCTGTCGACATCTGGAAGCCACTGATGACCGGGAGGGGCGAAAAGGGACCCAAACGTTAGTGGTCTGCTTCGGCTATCCCCCCAGAATATACCGTAATAATAAAATAAGTATTTTGATCCCACTTGGGTGCCACTTTCCACACTTTGGCTCCTTAAAGGACAATTTGTGGTCGCAAGCTGGGCAGTTCTTTTGCTCCAGGTGGAACATGATTTGCCCAGGAAAAAGAATCGTTTGCCCACCCTTACCAAAAAAAGTTATTGGCAGACTAAATTTTCCTAGGTACTTATATCGTTAATTTGGCTCCTTAAAGGATAATTTTATAGTGCAAACTCTTCAGTTCGATTGCCCATCGTGGATAATAGTTTGCCCAGGAAAAGGTTTTGTTTGCCCACCCTTGCACAATAAGTTATTAGAGAATTAAATTTTTTGGGTTGCAAATACTTATACCCTTAATTTGGCTAATTAAAGAATAAGGCAAAAGACCTTTTCCATAGTCCTCCGCGTGGGCGCCCCCTGGTAACGGCAGTGTATCAAATCGCTTCCGGCCAATGTCTTAGCGATAAGACAGTTTGGAATAAGGCGGATAGCTGTAGCCTGATAATTTTATAGTGCAAATTAGGCGGTTCGTTTGCCCATCGTGGATTATCGTTCGCCCAGGAAAAAGTCCTGTTTGCCCACCCTTGCAATAACAGTTATTAGAGAATAAAATTTTTTGGGTTGCGAATAATTATATCCTTAATTTGGCTCGTTAAAGGATAATTTTATAGTGCAAACTCTTCAGTTTGATTGCCCTGTAATGTGTGCACGAGTATTACCATAAATCCGCACACTAGGCAAAGTGCTGCGAGCGATGACCTCTACTCTACGGCTCTACGAATACGACAACCGCCATTCTGCAGACCTTGCAATTTATGACATGTATAACAAGCGAGGGGGGGCAAAGACCTTTTCCATAGTCCTCCGCGTGGGCGCCCCCTGGTAACGGCAGTGTATCAATTCGCTGACGGCCAATGTCTTAGTGATAAGACAGTTTGGAAAAGGCAGATAGCTGTAGCCTGAATGGCTGACAAACACCTAAGCGTCTCAGGTCTAGTAGGATGGAATGACTTGCGTAGTTGGACCTGCTACATAGTTGTGTGGGCTCCAGCACGTTTATTAAACCATCTGAAGCAGCTATCTCCGAGGCCATCCCCTGAATGGGGTTAAGCGACGTGCTGACAACTCGTCCTTGTAAAAACCACTCCATGTCAAGAAACCTGGAACAAAAGCCTCGGATTGGACGGATCAACAACGACGACCACGCAAACGAATAAAGGATTATTCTTTCGGATCCTGGAATGTACGCTCCCTGAACAAACCGGGGGCCGAGAAGGCCCTCCTTCAACAGGTCGAAAAGTACAAACTGAGCATTACTGCAGTCCAGGAAACAAATTGGCTTGGCAGCGAGATTAATGACAAGAAATCGCACACAATTTTTACAAGTGGCAAACCATCGGACCGCAAGGAGTTTGGAGTAGCATTTATAGTGGACAATCATCTCAAACCGCATATTACTGACTTCAAACCCATAAATGAACGGCTGTGTGCGATTCGCATCAAGACTCGATTCTTCAATCTCTGGCTCATCAATGTGCATGCCCCCACTGAAGTTAAAGAAGACGCAGTAAAAGACGAGTTCTACGCCCGCCTTGAAACTCTCTTCGACTCACTTCCAACAAAAGACGTCAAATTGCTGCTGGGAGACTTTAACGCGAAAGTCGGGAATGAAAGTTGGCATCGGGGGACCTCTGGAGGCCACAGCCTCCATGAAGAATGTAACGATAACGGCCAGCGACTTATTGACTTCGCCTGCAGCAGGAATCTAGTCGTAAGCTCTACGTGTTTCCCGCATCGACGCATTCACAAGCAGACCTGGAAGTCTCCAGACGCACATACCGTCAACCAAATTGACCACGTCCTCATTTGCAGGAGATGGGCGTCTAGTGTCATGGATGTCCGCTCCTATCGAGGAGCAAACTGCGACTCAGATCATCACTTGGTGAAGACGACCTACAGATGTAGAATCTCCTCAGTGCACCAGTCAAGAATCAGCCCTCCCAAAATCTTTGCGGTTGATAAGCTCTTGAGTGATGCTACAGCGGTGGCGTATACTACCGCCCTTGAGGAAGAACTATCACCTATGCTACACAACATCAGCAACACAGGCGTCCATGGGTTCTGGGAAGAACTCAAGGGTACCATCAAGGATGTCGCAGAGAAGGTCGTGGGATATAAAGCCCGGCGAGCGCGAAATGACTGGTTCGACGAAGAATGCAAAAACTCACTTGACGCGAAAAACGAGGCCTACAGACAATGGATTCAACGAGGAACCAGAGCCAGAAGAGAAAAATATGACGAGCTACGGCGAATATCGAATAGAATAATTAGACGTAAGAAACGTAAATACTTTGACGAGCAGTTGCTGAACATAAACGAAAACTTAGCTAATAGGAACACCAGACAAGCGTACAAACTAGTAAATACAATTAAGAACGGCTACCAACCCAGGACCAGCCTTTGTAAGGACAAGGATGGAAACATCATCAGCGACACCGATGGTATTAACAAACGATGGGCCTCTTATTTTGAAGAGCTTCTAAACCGACCATCTAACATCCCCACACAGGAAGCTCTCGATGATATTGTTGATCTAGGCCCACCCATTCAACCCCCGACAGTAGAGGAAGTTGATCTCGCGTTGCGGTCACTAAAACGAAATAAAGCGCCGGGCGCTGACGAGATCCCAGCTGAACTGCTAAGATTCGGTGGAACGAGTCTAGTTGATGCCATACATCAATTACTCCTGCGAGTATGGGAGAACGAGGAGATCCCAGACGATTGGCGCAGAAGCATCATCTGTCCAATTCATAAAAAGGGAGATAAATTGCGGTGTGAGAATTACAGGGGCATCTCACTAGTTTGTACGTCCTATAAAATTTTGACGAAAATTCTGGAAAATAGAATAAAACCGTACGCAGAACGAGTCATTGGCGAATATCAAAGCGGTTTCAGACCTGGTCGCTCCACAACCGATCAGCTCTTCTCAGTCAAACTGATACTCCAGAGGTGCTGGGAATACAACGTAAACGTATACCAAATCTTTGTCGACTTCAAGCAGGCATACGACAGTATCGATCGTGGAGTACTGTACAACATCATGCTGCAATTTGGTATACCAGCAAAATTAGTGCGACTGACAAAGATGACGATGACCAACTCCGTCTCACAAGTCAGGATCCAGAATAGACTTACTGATCTATTTGAAACACGCACTGGTTTGAAACAGGGCGATGGACTGGCACCGACGCTCTTCAACCTAGCACTGGAATACGTTATTCGGGCCATGAATATGGACAGCAGCAAGACGCTACTCATCAAGTCGACACAATTAGCAGCGTACGCCGACGACATCAACATCATGTCCCGAAGATTGGCTGACGCAGAAGAACTTCTGCATACGCTCGATACTGCTGCAAAAGAAGTTGGATTACGTATTAACGAGGGTAAAACTAAAATAATGATGCAATCGGTGACAAGGACACCTGCACAACCGAGCATCAACGTGGGGGACCTCAACATCGAGTTCGTGAACAACTTCATCTACCTGGGTTGCAACCTGTCAAGGGACGCCAACGAAACTGACGAAATCAAGCGACGGATACAGTTAGCTAATAAGACTTTTTTCTCGGTTCTCCCCATAATGAAATCGAAGCATGTGCACAGAAACACGAAGCTCCGCGTGTACAAAACCATTATACGACCAGTGCTATGCTATGGCTGCGAAGCATGGACCCTAACTCAAGCCTCCGAAAACATGCTAGACACTTTCGAACGTAAGGTTATACGGCGAATTTTCGGGGCTGTTTGCGATCGAGATGGATGGCGCATCCGGTACAACCATGAGTTGTATGAAATGTACGATGAGCTGCAAGTCTCGAAAATCGTCAAACTACAACGACTTCAATGGGCAGGGCATGTACAAAGAATGGACGATGATCGCATGCCTAAGAGAGTAATGAATGCAGAACGAGTCGACGGAGCGAGACTGCGAGGACGACCGAGATCTCGTTGGGAGAGCTCAGTAGGTGTGGACGCCGCGCAGCTGCTGGGCTCCCAAAATTGGAGGACGCGGTCACGTGACCGAGATAATTGGAGGACAATGATCCAGGCGGCCAAGGCCCGACGTCGGGCTGTCGCGCCACGATGATGATGATGATGATAACAAGCGAGTAGATGGAAGAGACCGGGGCAGTCGGTTGGAAGTCGCTGTACGCCGCAAAAAAAATCTACTAAATTAATTTTGGATGATGTATTTCGTTTTGCTGTTGTTCTAAATCAATAAAGAATTATTCTCGTGTAAACCAATTGGAAAGTGTTCTACATTAAAAATTCACACATTACATTTGGCGCTGCGGACAGGATATTTAGTTAACGTTATCCCTGGCAGGATAATTAAACAGTGAAAGTGAACCCTAGACACAGGTCTCGTGAAGTAAACACGCAAACGATTTTGTGCTCGGTTAATTTCAATTTCTTTCTACTGTGCTAAATATTACTCATTACTTATGTGTGTGAAACAAAGTAGGCACGACCCATGAGCGAAAGTGAAAAGCGTGTCCTGAGTAGTGGAAAATTGCTACCAGGCGATTCGAACGAGTCCGACGAGAACCTGAGCTCCAACAGCAAGTACAATCCGGAGGACTCCGATTCAAGTGACACTTCACCTAATCAAGGGCAAGGAACCCCAAGGAAGTCAACTATACTGAACCAAATCACCATGGATTGGAAAAAACTGTTTAACAACTTGATTCCAGTATTCTCAGGTGAGAGTGACCAAATACACAACTTTTTGAACTGCTGCGATACCGTACATGGTCTAATCACAACAGAACCTGATAAAAGCTTGTTTCTTAAACTTATAATTTGTAAATTGAACGGCTCTGCATATGAGCAAACTGTTCACAATGATTTTGAAAACTATGAGGAATTCGCGAAACACTTTAGATCAGTTTTTTTAGACAAAAAAACAATACCACAATTGATAGCCGAACTAAACTCGTGTAAACAAGAACAAAACGAACCTATTGCCGAATTTGGCGAAAGAATAAAGAAAATTTTATCACAATTAAATTCCCTCAGGATAGATGACAAAAGAATCTCCAAAGAAACCATGGCCATGAAAAATACATTGGCCTTGTCAGCTTTCGAAGAAGGCATAAGACGATCTTATAAAGTTATTGTTCAATCCAAGGGTTGCAAAACGCTTCAGGAAGCGATTACTTTCGCCCAAACTAGGGAAACCCTGGAGAATTCTAGTAAAAATTCACATCAGGGTTTCACTGCCCCAAAACCGCAAAAACCAAACCATCGCGTTTATTGCGAAAAGTGTAAAAGTACCACACATAACACTGGTCAGTGTCGTTCAGGTGTAATCTGCCACGCTTTCAACAAAAGCGGTCATTACGCTCGCGACTGCAGGTCATCGAGACAGAATATATCTTCGGGAACACAAGTGAATCAAACTACAATCGAGTGCGCCTATTGTTTAAAAAGAGGCCATTCAGCCAATGATTGCCGTGCATTAAAAAGACGAAATGAGCTTACTCGTTCTGGACAATCGTCTAATGCTACAAGCAATAACAGTACTCAAATTACCGCCAGTAGTAACAATGCTGCGAATAACAGTACTCAAACTACCGCCAGTAGTAACAATGCTGCGAATAACAGTAGTGCATCGAACTTTCAACGGACATATGTGCTCGCGTTTACTAACAGGAAGACGCATAGTTACGTCCGTATAAACGTTAGCGCGAAACGCTACGAGGGGGATGCACATTTTCTAGTTGATACCGGCGCGGACGTTAGGTTGTTATATACAACGCAACCGTGTGTTATAAAACAAAAACCTTACAGTTTGTAGATTTCAATAAAGTGTTTCCGCTAATCGCACATTCAGGGTTAATTCAGGGAGAATTAAATGATTCCTATCTCGGTAGGCAGATCAACCGATCTAACGATCAAACGATAAAGAACGATCGCGTTTGCAATAAGGACAAGGTACAGGAAGGAGACGGTGTATCCTCCAGAGGCAATAAAACTATACCGGCTAGGAGTATTTACTTTTTGAAAATACCGACAAACATTGAATCCGATGTGTTGTGTATTTCTAAACAAATCGAGGACGGTGTATACCTAGGAAATTCCATTAGTAGTCCTCTTAATGGACACACACTCGTTTCAGTCTTAAACAACTTAAATGAAGACGTCAACGTTGCCAACGAAATTCAGCCACAGCTTGAGCCCTACGTGGACTCACAATTATGCTCAGAAGATACACCCTCCAGATTATACAGTATTAAGGGAAATCCTATGTCGCCACAAGAGCGAATAGAGATGATTAGACACGCTATTAAGCTACCAGAGAACATAAGCCAGGTAGAAAAAGACTCTATTATGGAAATAATTATAAACAATTACGATCTGTTTCATTTCAAGGACGAGCAATTACCTTGCACGTCTGCCGTGGAGCACGAGATCAACTTAACCAAAGATTCGGCCCCGGTCTACATCAAACCATACCGACTACCTGAGGTGCATAAAAAAGTAGTCGAAGAAGAAGTTAGAAATTTACTAAAGAATAAAATAATACGAACTAGCAAGAGCCCTTTCAACGCACCATTATTGGTTGTACCCAAGAAGGGATCACAAAAATATCGTGTAGTAGTCGATTTCTGTAAACTGAACGACATTACCATCGGAGACGCATTTCCCCTTCCGAATATTGCAGACATATTCGACACGCTTGGATTCGCTCAGTATTTCACAACCCTTGACTTAGCCAATGGGTTTCATCAGATTCCAATGCGCGAGGAAGACAAGTGCAAAACGGCATTCAGTACTCCTACCGGTCACTACGAGTTTAACAGGATGCCCTTTGGTTTGAAGGGAGCTCCGGCAACCTTCCAGAGGATGATGAACTACGTTTTGATTGGTCTGCAAGGATTCGAGTGTCTCGTTTACCTCGACGACATAATTGTCTATGGAAAATCTCTTAACGAACATAACCAGCGGCTGGCACATGTTCTCGACAAGCTTCGATTCCATCATTTAACGTTGAACCCCGAGAAATGTAATTTTTTGCAAACTAAAATTCGATATTTGGGCCATGTAATTACCGGCGATGGAATTCAACCCGATGAAGACAAAGTTTCAAGTATTTTATAAAAAACTTTCCCGTACCCCGGACCGTATCCGAGTTACACACGTTTTTAGGCCTGGTAAATTATTACCATGGATTCACCCCAGGGTTGTCCATTGCAGCAGAACCACTTCTAAAGTTCTTCAGAAAAAACGTTCCGTTTGCCTGGACTGATGCTTCCACCAACGCTTTCAACAAAATCAAAGAAATACTGTCAGTTGACACCATTTTAAGATATCCCGACTATACAAAGCCGTTTATTCTTACGACTGACGCTAGCAATACTGGACTGGGAGCTGTCCTTTCCCAAGGTGTTATTGGTGCCGACCCGCCTATTAGTTATGCCAGTCGAACATTGAACAAGGCAGAACGCAACTACAGCACAACTGAGAAGGAGCTACTCGCAGTTGTGTGGGGAATTAAAGTTTTTCGACCATATCTTTATGGCCGTTCTTTTACAGTAATCACAGATCATTTGCCTTTAACCTTCTTGAAAAGTATTACCGATACCACTACACGTTTAACGCGACTGAAATTAAAACTTTCCGGTTATGAGTTCAAAATTATCTACAAAAAGGGGAAACTAAACAATAACGCTGACGCCTTGAGCAGAATACCTATCAATGCAATCACTCGTTCCTAATCAAAAACACAAGAAATTGTTGCTACTGAACAAACTAAAGATAACAGTATCGATAACGAAAAAGACAAAGAACAAATATTAGGAAACGAAAAGCGGAAGGAATTTATTCCCGACCAAAACCAAATAGAGGAACTGTTACGTGAAAACCACGACCTCACCATTGGTGGTCATCAGGGAATATTCAAGACCATAAAAAGACTAAAAGAAAAATATTATTGGCCTGGGATGGCAACCGACGTTGCTAATTACATAAAAATTGTAAAAGCTGTCAACTCAATAAACACAGCAAAACTACGAAAATTCCGTTAAAAATAACGACAACTTCCTCGGTTCCATTTGAGCGGATTAATATCGACATAGTGGGAAAACTCCCAACTACTCCCAGTGATAATAATTACATCCTCACTATACAGGACGACCTAACGAAACATTCTTCCGCGTTCCCCATCCCTAATATGGAAGCTTACACAGTAGCAAAAACACTGATGCAAAACTTCGTATGCATCTTTGGCATACCCCAGCAAATCCTTTCAGACCAGGGAGCAAATTTCATGAGCAATCTTTTTAAAGAATTTTGCAAATTGCTCAAAATCAGGAAACTGACATCCACAGCCTACCATCCAGAAACAAACGGAGCACTTGAGCGATCTCATAAGACACTTAAGAACTATTTGCGGCACTATGTCGATAAGCATTTGCAGAATTGGGATGAATACATTCCTTATGCCATGTTCGTGTACAACACGACACCCCACTGCTCAACTGGATTCACCCCTTTCAAACTTTTATTCGGCTGCGATGCTAACATTCCATCAGCGGTCTGGAAAACACCAACATCAGGCATCTCTTACGATGATTATTTAACTGAATTAAGAGAAAAACTAAGTTCCTCCTGGGAAGAAGCCAGGAAAGATCTTATAAAACATAAGAACGTAAACAAAACGTATTATGACAAGAATTCGCGCAACGAAAATTTTCATGTTAACGACCTCGTCCTTATGAAGATTAACAACCGAAAGTCATTAGATCCCCTGTGGAGTGGACCCCACTTAGTGGTGGCAGTAAATTCTAATGAAAACTCCACAATACTCATTAAGAACAAAAAGCGAAAAGTCCACAACAATCTATTAAAACATTTTCACGAAGACTAAAGTCACCTTTATTTTTTTTTTCTATATTCGCAGCTCTACTGTGTACAAACCACGTGTGTGCACATTTGAAATAAAAGATCTTGACTTGAACGCTAGGGCTTTTGTAAGCCCCCTCGATAAAATTATATTCAATCACGGTAGATGGAATCTTGTAACTAGTATCAACCTAGTTAGTATTAGTAATGATATGCAATTCATGCTAGCTTCAATTCATGATATTGACGTATTATGTAACCTTATTTCCTTAGATAACAATAGTAAGACTAGTTGCCAATACTTGCTATTTGAATTAAAGCACATAATAGAAAAAATGGAAACAAATTTTGAATTAATTGACAATACACAAATCACTAGAAAACAGAAAAGATCTTTCTTCAACGGCGTTCGTAGATTAAGTAAATTCCTTTTTGGTACTTTGAGCGATGAGGATGGCGAAATATAAAATACAACGAAAAAATCAACTCTTTAGAACAAAATAATGATAAAACTCTCAAAATTCTTTCCAAACAAACCAGTATTTTCAAATCTTCCTTTGAAATTTTGCATAGAAAAATCAATACTGATAACAAAACATTTTTTTAAAATACAACGCGATATAAAGCAATTTACTGATCAAGTTAACAGTAACACTGCCCATTTAAAAATACTAGACCAACTTTCAACACATATTCCTTACTTGATATTGGCAACGCGAGAACTAGAACTAGAATTTTCGGAAATTATTTCAATTATTAGAGACGCCGAAAAACACATTCTGCACCCTTTTCTGATTTCACCAGCTCATTTAAGAGAACAATTGAACGAGATCAAATCGGAAATTGGCCGAGGGTTACAATCACCGATTATTAATAATAATTGCGATGTCGCTTACCGTTTGTCAAACGTCGAGTTTAAACGACTAAATGGTTCAATCATCTTCAAAATTGAAATTCCATTACTAGAGACTAACGAATTCACATTATTCGAAATAATACCATTGCCTTTCAAACACAGTGAGAACAGTTTGGCCGTTGTAGACTTGCGTTTCAATCATCTTGCAGTAGATTATGAACATTAAATACACAAACTTATGTACGAAAAAGATTTCCTAAATTGTTTTAAAATCACTAATACTACTTTTTGTCATTCATCCGAACTAAATTTGAATCTCAATACTCACGAAACTTGTGAATTAAATATTTTCAAAGAAAAACATCTAGATACTGAACTATGTAACCTAAAAATAATTAATGTTAATGTACCCATTTGGCTTAAAATAAAAGAACGAAACTATATTTTATACAGTAAAAATAAAACTGTATTTGATGTAAATTGCAACAATAACATAACTAAAATTGAAATCGATAATCCCAAATTGATAACCCTAAACGATAATTGTCTTATAGAAAATGAAAATATTATTTTAAAACCAGACACATTTGTAATAAATTCCATCACTACTATAAATTCAGATTCGCATTTTAGGCATGTAAAAATATCAAACTCTACTAATTATAACAAGATTAAGGAAAATCCAATAGTAGAATTAAAATCAGATCAAAATCAGTTATTAAGCCTAGGACATGACATAAAAGAATTAGAAAAATACCAAAACGAATCTAACAAAAAAATAGAATACAAGAAAAATGTAATGATATTATCTTCAGTCTTCCCTACAATTTTAATTATCATCATCATCTTAACAGTCCTTTATAAAATTTATATTAAAAGTAAAAAGCAAATTTTGAAAAGGTCATACGGTATCGAAAAACAGCGACAACCCACTCAAGGTCACTCTCAAACCAGAGACATCGAAAACCAACCAGCCAAGGCGCACACCCAAAGTAAATCGACAAATAGCAAAGAGGACAGCTGCATCGTCACCCTCTAAATCATCGTATATTCTATTATCGTATCAATATGTTTTAATAATTTCTTGCTTGTTTTTTTTCCTCGAAGTACTTCTCGTCTCAAAGGGGTGTAATGTGTGCACGAGTATTACCATAAATCCGCACACTAGGCAAAGTGCTGCGAGCGATGACTTCTACTCTATGGCTCTACGAATACGACAACCGCCATTCTGCAGATCTTGCAATTTATGAATAAGAAGCAAGTAAATGGAAGAAGACGAATACGAATACGACAACCGCCATTCTGCAGACCTTGCAATTTATGACATGTATAACAAGCGAGTAGATGGAAGAGACCGGGGCAGTCGGTTGGAAGTCGCTGTACGCCGCAAATAAAATCTACTAAATTAATTTTGGATGATGTATTTCATTTTGCTGTTGTTCTAAATCAATAAAGAATTATTCTCGTGTAAACCAATTGGAAAGTGTTCTACATTAAAAATTCACACATTACAGCCCATCGTGGATAATAGTTTGCCCAGGAAAAGGTTTTGTTTGCCCACCCTTGCACAATAAGTTATTAGAGAATTAAATTTTTTGGGTTGCGACTGCTTATACCCTTAATTAGGCTCCTTAAAGAATAAGGCAAAAGACCTTTTCCATAGTCCTCCGCGTGGGCGCCCCCTGGTAACGGCAGTGTATCAAATCGCTGACGGCCAATGTCTTAGCGATAAGACAGTTTGGAAAAAGGCAGATAGCTGTAGCCTGAATGGCTGACCAACACCTAAGCATCGCAGGTTTAGTAGGAAGGAATGACTTGCGTAGTTGGACCTGCAACATACTCGTAGTTGTTCGAACTCCAGTACGTTTATTAAACCATCTGAAGCAGCTATCTTCCGAGGCCATCCCTGAATGGAGATAAGCGACGTGCTGACAAAAATCCGAAATTCCTTATAGTTTAAAAGTTATGGCCAAAAAACCGAATTTTAAAAAAACTAGGGTAAACAAACAAAAAAAAGTAGACTGAGTGGTATACAAATAGTGGGGATCGATGCTCCTGGGCCCACGGGCATGGGGTGTCTATTGTTGGGGGGGGGGGGGGGGGGGGGAAATTTCGTCAAAAATCCGAAATTCCTTATAGTTTAGAAGTTATGGCCAAAAAACCGAATTTAAAAATTATGTACAACACAAATATATGAGCTTGTACCACAGCGACGCGAGCGCTTCTCTGATTTGGGTGGCAGTAAGTATATTTTTTCGATTCACTACCCATCGATGCGTCGTCGCTATAAAAGTTACACTTTAAAAGTTTCGTTTGCCCACCCTTGCAAAAAAGTTATTAGAGAATTAAATTTTCTGAGTTGCGAATGCTTACACCCTTAATTTTGCCCCCCATAGGATAATTTTGTAGTGCAACCTGGGCAAGTCAGTTTCCCATCGTAGATTATCGTTTGTCCAGAAGAAAGTTTCGTTTGCCCACCCTTACAAAAGAAGTTATTAACAAAATGCACAGGAAAAAATTTCGTTTGCCCACCTGCAAGAAGAGTTATTCGCAAAATAATTTTTTTAGATTGAGAATCATAAAGGCTCAATTTACATTGCCGCATGAACCGGATGAACCGACTTAGTGGCATGAGCAAACCACTTTGACAACCAACTCAAAAGTAGATGGTTGTTGCGCGAGAGCATGTGATTCACGCGGCACTGTAAACTGAGCTTGAGTTAGCTCCTTAAAGTATAATATACCTAGGTATATGTACATACACAAATTTATCCAATAAGCAGAAATCATTTTCACTTTTTCCAACCATGAGAGCACTGTTTCCAAGCTTCAACTTTCAGTCTTATGCAAGCCATAGACGCACGTACTAATCCGTCGGATTGGTCTGACGTCAACCACTCATACGCGAACCGTATTCATACAATTTTACTCGTGAAAATTAGTCAAACAAGTCATTCTCTATCGCTGCGACGCGCTCCGCATGAGTGTACAGCGACAGCCCGCGCAACTACCTTTTCTGACCCTATATTGTAGTTGTTGTTTGGGTTGGCTCTGACTTGGTGTCGAGTTCGATGCTCAAAACAACGAATCCGACTCCGACCCAGACCCGACCCACAAACACAACAATTTCAATATAGAGTCCGACCGGTATTTGAATAAGCGAATTGTTGTGAATGAACGATTACGGTGTGTGTCAAAATACAGTATGGTCTGCTTATTGACGAATTTTTCAATGCAGAATTTATAGGCACGATATTATATACGTATACATGCACGTACATATGTGAGTATTATAGAAGTCTTGTTATACCCTAGACTTATAGTATAGGGTATATTGTTTTTGTCACGACGAAAATATGTAACACCTTAAAGGAGGCTCCGGAGGTATAGCAATGCATATATAGAAATGATCAGCGTCACCTCCTGATTCGATTTAACCATGTCTGTCTGTCTGTCTGCCTGTCTGCCTGTCTGTCTGGCTGTCTGTCTGTCTGTCTGTCTGGGCATGATCAGGCCAAGAGAATGCCTACCTCCCCTACATATGTAAAATAATTAAATATATCTATAACTCCCGATCAAAAAATCATGAAAAGCTCTAGCTTTGGTATATTGCTAGGGAGGGTAATCTTATACACTCCTGCGAAAATAAAATCGATCAGTTGAAAACTAATGGTAATTTTCTTACAAAGAGCCCCGTACTACCCTACTTTCCAGGTTTTTTGTCTATAACTCTTAAACCAATTGACGTAGACATTTGATTTTTGGCATGTAACCCTGAGGGAAGAAGCTGCTTAAGGTCCTGTAAGTTGGGCATAATCAGATCAAAGGAACACCTACCTCCGCTACAAATTTAAAAAAATTAAATATTCCTTTAATTACGATAACTTTCGATAGAATGATACCACCGAGTTAAAAATTTGGTGGAATGTTGCTAGTAAGACCTACTTAGTTGGTATTGCATATGGGCAAGATCCGACCCAAGGAAGCCCCACCTCCCCTAGAAATGAAACTTAAAATAAGCGATAACTTACGACAAAATAAAGCTAGCGACTTGAAATTTTGGTCAAATGTTTTTAGTAGGATCTAGTTAGCTAATATTGAAAATACGTAAAATCCGACCAACGAAACCCCTACTTCCCCTACAAATTAAACTTCAAATAAGCGATAGATTTCGATAGAGTGAAGCTAGAGACTTGAAATTTTGTTTAAATATTTGTAGGGTGATCTAATTGGTTGGTGGCAATGATGAGCAAGATCCGACCCAAGGAACCCCTACCTCCCCTACAAGTGAAACTTCAAATAAGCAATAACTTTCGATAGAATGAAGCTAGCGACTTGAAAAATTCGATAAATATTTGTTGAATGGGTTAGTTAGTTAATTGATTTTGAGAATGGTCAAGATCCTACTGAATGAGTGCTAACCTCCCCTATGAACTGGCCATATGGGAGACCCATTCTTAATGCATATGGTCGTTGCCAATTGATACTTTTGGTATCACCACTAGGTCTGTACAAGTCTAGGGTATATACGCTTCGGCCTGGTTATACCTTAGTTGTTATTGAGATTGGTAGATCTTCACCGTCTCCTTAATCAAAGTTGCACAGGTGCAAGAACAATTAGAACCTGCAGGTATGTAAATGGGAATTATGCAATTATACTGATAATCGTTGGAATATAATTTGTTGGTTGGGTGGAAACTTGTACTTGTTTTGAATTGTGCTGTACATAAATGGTAAGTGTGGGGTTTATAACGAATCCTATATGGTGTAGTATATATGTATACTGTATTATTACTTATAAAGTAGCTTCTTTTTATTCTGAAGTCGTAATATGAGATGCAAAATGTAGTAGAGGACCTCATTTTCGAGACCTTTGTATGGGATGATGGTTATGGGGATGTGAATGGTTTCTCCCCGTAAAGGTACCACAGTTACATATATATTAATTGTCAGAAGGTGAAAAACAAGTACCTGTTACAATGATTCGATTTGCACTCGAATTTCTGATAGTTTTATTGTTATCCGTGCTACTACTGACAATGTGTGTTCACCTGTTTCACACATCACAGGTCAACAACTACCGCCAGACACATTCCAAATTATGAATGAAGGACCGTCAGCACCAACAAAACAATGCAAAAGACCGAGACGGCCATAAAAAAAGGTAAAATACTCCCGAATTTATGATCCTCAATGCACCTATCCACACACCGTCCTATGCTTTCCTTGAATCTATAATCATCGCTTTTTTTTCTAACTGGCCACTTCGCTTTCTTCATTCATAATTCAGAATGTGTTTCGTTGTAGTTATTGAAACCCTGTGAGTAGATATTGACAGTGGTACCAGAGATATCAATGAAACTATCAAATCGAATTATTGCAATCAAGATACCTACATATTAGCTGGTTGTTAGTGTAATATGTGCGACTGTTGTTTCGCACTTGATCTGGACTGCTACAAAACGCAATATGTATTTTACAATAATTCAATGTTTTGCCGAATTTCTTTGGTAGTTTTAACTTTATCTGTGCTACCACTAACTCATACAATTAATATGTAACCCTGGTAGCTGCATAGGTCCAGCGTTGGTCTGCCAAGCGAGAGGTCCTCACCATGCTGACAGCAAATTGGAATTCTCACTTTTCTCGTCGATTACCAGTCGACTCTGTTGAAAATTAGTTCACTGATTTCAAAAGAATTATTGGAGTAAATGCGGGCCGAGCGCGGTACTGACCATTCACCTCCCCATTACCATCATCCCGTACAACGGTCTCGAAAATGAGCTCCTCTACTACATTTCGCATATATTCGCTACTTTATAAGTTGTTGTTTATGCATTTCCATAAATGTACTAGCTACTAGTGCTCGCTGCTTTCGCAACATTCACCTACCATGACTTATTTTTTTCATACATGGAGCTGACCTCGCGAACTGCATCCCGCGCCTAATTTTCCTGTTAGTCGACAGGTGGCGAGATGTGTGGTTTTAGAAATGGATTACCCTCTGAGCCACCTTTGTTTTGAATTAATAAAGGTCAATTTGTTTCCATTTGAATAGTTCACTTAATTCAAGGCTTTGTGATATACAACATTTTTAGTTTTGTTTTGCGGTGGGTAAACAAATAGAGAATTTGGTTTTCCTACTCGCGAACAGGCGACGTGCAATTGGCCGTGCGAGAAACACGCATTTTTTAAATTAATGCCACACACATTCATCCACTGTCCTTGTGCTTTGTTGACTGTCATCGCAAACGTAAGACGCACTGGGAATTGCAATCGTTTGAATTCTAATGGTAATCATTGTAATTCGTAGAACCAACACGTGCTCGCCCTGGAATTTTCCTTTGAGAATTGTCGCTTCTATGACGTTGGGTAACAACCGTTTGACAGCAAGTCTGGTTCCATTGCATAGCTTCGGCTGGTTCAGATTTCGAATCATTATGATGACTGAGCCTATTTTCAGTTGCAGTTGATGTGCCGGGAATCCTGGCACATCCAATGAATTCAAAAATTCTGTTGGGTAGTTGACGACATCTTCTTCTTTAGTGATGGTGCCAATAGATTTGTATGTCCTCACTTCGCCAGGGATTTTCATTTGAACATCGAAATTCAATTGGTGGACAACGACATTCTTTGATGCTAAAATAGCTCGTTCAGCCAAACATTCATGATTGGTGTAATTGCCTACGATGTTCGGGAAAACTTTTTCAATGAGTTGCTCCTTGGACTCAGTGAATGGGAAATTCACTGAAATTATTTTATTTGTCTCATCAACTGGAACATTTCCATTGCCGATGTCCAGCAAATTGCTTCGAGAACACATCAGCAGAATGATCATGTTTGTTGTAAGTTGTGATTTCTGCACGTACATAGGTTCATAAATGAGTTGATCCGAAGGTGTTGATCTCGGAATGACGGGCAGTGTTTGACAGAAATCGCCGGAAAGCAGAATCATTGCGCCTCCAGCGATTGTGTTTATTGCGCAAGTCTTTCAGAGTGCGATTGAGAGACTCCAATGCACGTTTATGCGCCATCGTCTATTCATCGCAAATTACTATTTTGCAAGTTTGCAAGACTTTAGCCATAGCAGAATTTTTCGAAATGTTGCAAGTTGGTTCGTCCGTCATTTGCAAGTTCAATATACTACTTTGCCTTAACCCCTAGCGGAGCATAGCGCGTCAACTACTCCTGCGCGCCATCGTACTCTGTTCTGGGCAATGGGGCGCAACTCCCCAAAAGACTCACCCAGTACCTGACACTCCCTTGCCACAGATCGACGCCATGTGATTCGAGGACCCCCTCTTGGTCGGCCTTGGTTGGAAATGGGGTTCCATTTCATGGCATGCATAGCAATACAGTTATCACTCTTCCGCAATGTGTGACCTATCCACTGCCATTTTCGCCTGCGTATCAATTCGTCGATTGGCATCTGACCCGTACGCCGACTTAGCTCTTCATTTGATATTGTTTCGGGCCAGAAAATTCTTAAAATTCGACGAAGACATGAGTTGACGGAAACTTGCAGCTTTCTGGTAACTCCTACGGAAACTTTCCATGTACTGCTCCCATACAAAAGCACTGATAGTACCAGGGAGCCAAACAGGCCCAGCTTGGTCTTGATGCTGAGATAACTGCTCTGCCAGATTTTGGACAGCATGCCGTATGCGCGTTTAGCCTGGTTGATACGACGAGCGATGTCCTGCTCCGTACCACCATTTTCGGCAACAATGCTACCCAGGTAGACGAAGTTGTCCATCTTTGCCACAGGCTGCCCATTAATATTGATGGCAGTAGGTGTCGGATTTCTTTTTCGCAACGGCGGGCTAAGCACCTTGGTCTTGTTGGTATTAATCTTTAACCCAACCTTGCTTGCCTCCCTCTCGAGATCTAACGCCATTGCGGACAGATCCATGATTTTGTGGGAGAGTAGGCATATGTCGTCAGCGTAGTCAAGATGTTGTAGATAAGATGTCAAAGTCCATTGAATTCCTCTGTCGAGTCCGGATAGGGCTGCATGCAACACATCGCCGATCACAATGAGGAATAGGATCGGTGAGAGGATGCACCCCTGCCGAACTCCACTGCGAATCTCAAAGTCCCCCGACACCTTACCTTTATGCAGAACGCATAAGGTGGGCCTTTAGTCTTTCCAGGACGATTTTAGCTATTATCTTGGCAACGGCAGGAAGCACACAAATGCCTCTCCAATTATTACAGTCTGTGAGGCTACCCTTCTTTGGAAGTTTGATGATCAAACCTTCCTTCCACTCAGTGGGAAAGGTCTCTGTATTCCACGCTTTATCAACAAGTGGGTGCAGCAAATCGGCAGTTACGCTTGGCGCTGCTTGATAAAGTTCAGCAGGGATGCCGTCAAGTCCGGCGGCCTTTCCTCGTTTTAGTGCAATAATTGCAATGAATATTTCCTCTTTAGTCGGGGCAGTGGACCGTATACACACATTTTGATGGTTAGCTAAATTATCTATATGAGGGGGAACTTCACCAGAGGTTACACGGTTCAAGACCGCGGCGAAGTGTTCTTTCCACCGCCTCATTTGATCTTCTTCCAAGATAAGTAGCTTTCCATCACTATCTTTCACCGGATGTTGGCAGGAGTTACGACCACCTGTAAACTCCTTGATGACACCGTATACGGCGTTTAAGTTGTTACTTCTAGCGGCTTCTTCTGCTGACGCTAAAAGAGAATTGGCATAAACTCTATTATCGCGTCGCACACTACGCTGAACTTCTCGAGCTTTCTGACGGTAAAGGAGTTCGATGCTTCTTCGATTGTCGTCTGATGCTGCAGCCAAACGAACTTTCAGCTCCTTTCTTTCAACAATCCGCTGCCATGAAGCGTCGGACATCCAGGGCTTATTCCGGCAATCCGGGTTTGGGCCAAGGATGGTATTTGCGCTATCAATGTACGCATTTTTTATGGCATCCCAGTTTTCGTTTATGTCACTATCTGGGTGACTAGTTATCTCAGCCGCTTTTTGCGCAAGATGGTCATTATATTGTTGTAAGACAGCTGGATTTTTTAATCGAGCGGTGTTGAATTTGCGGGGCCTGGATCTTTCGTCGCTGGGGCGGCGCACGGCTGCAATACGCAATCGAACATTAGCGATCATAAGATAATGGTCTCTTCCCATCCCAATATCGCCACCCTTCTTGTTTCGCACGTCCAGGAGGCAACTCTTGAATCTTTTACTAATGGCAAAATGGTCGATCTGATTTTGTGTTCTGCGCCGATCAACAGAGGACCAACTGATTTTGTGGTGGTCCTTATGCTCAAACATAGTACCACCGATGAAGAGACTGTGAAAGTTGCAGAACTCTACAAATCTTCCACCGTTGTCATTACGATCACCAAGACCGTGTCTCCCCATCACATGTCTGAGCCCATAGTTATCAGCGCCAACTTTCGCATTCAAATCACCCATAACCATTATAATGTCACCTTTAGGTGTTCTGCTCTGAGCGGCGTTTAGTTCTTCGTAGAAGGAGTCTTTTGCCAAGACATTGTCGGGTTCAGTAGGGTCATAACATTGTATTATTGAGATGTTCCTCATTTTGGTCCGGAACCTGGCGGTCAAGACCCTGTCAGAGACCGGTTCCCAGGATAAGAGACAGTTTCGCGCGGCTCTGGTTAAAAGGAGCCCCACACCTGACTCACGACGACTACCGGTAGCTTTACCGGAGTACAACATTACAGTGCTGCCCGTTGGAGAGATGAATTCTCCGCTGTTCCACCATCTTATCTCACTAACTCCTAAGATATTTAATTTGTACCTCAGAAATTCACTCTCTAATTGAAGAAATCGTGCGTTCTGGGGACCTTCTGATCCATTGTCCAGGAGAGTACGCACATTCCAGAATCCAATCTTTGTCATTGCACGATAGCTAAAAGTCGTAACCGTTGAGTCAGTCCTTATCCGAGGCATAGTTGACGTTTCGTTAGCATATAAAGATTTCGGATAGTGCAAGTTGCTGGCATACGCATCCTGTCCTTTGATTGTCGGTTTTAACGACAGGCCCTCAAAGGGAAAGGCCGTGGTATTTTTTTCACACCCCACACCACAGGGGTACCTCAACCAAATCATCGCACCGCCATCACTGGCGGCTTGACGTTGGTTGGCAATGGTCAGTGACCACTGCCGTTCCAGGGGGCGCCCACGCGGAGGACTATGGAAGAGGAGTTTTGGCCCCCCAATGGCAATTACAGAATGAGCCGTCTCCGTCCTCTTTCAAGCAACGTTGCCGCAATGCCAGATGATGCAACTGCCAACGCTATGTCACTTCGTGAACGAATCGTTCCTAATATCAAGAAAATGAGGAACGTTTTGCCAGGTCCCCCAGGCGCATCAAGAAAGAAAATGACACCTTGTCCATCGTCGGTCGCTTTCATCAGTGTATCGTATGCACTTTTCTGCTGGGGATTCGACAATGGCACATTTCTTTGCACTGCTTGACTCAATGCATCTCGATCGTAGTCACGTTCTCGTTCCAATTCCCGGTTGAATGCGTCGTGCATTGGACGATTGGGGGCTGGCATTCCTAATTTACTCAACAAAGAGCAGTAAGCATATATTCTCTTTCAAAATGAGCACCTCGTTATGTATGGCGTCGCTCATTTGAAGTGGAATATCGGCTCTTGAAATGCGAACTCTATGGAAAATATCGTCTGACATTTTGTCTTTGAATTTGTTCCACAAACCGTGTGGAGCAAATGCAATTGTTGGCAGCCCTCTATTTTCCGGTTTCATTTGAGTTTGAGCTGGGTATGGATCCAAGTTGAGCGTAAAGAGACAGAACAAAAAAAATCAGCCAAATCGGACACACCTCAATTTTAATTTGATTTCGGAAAAAAAAATTAATTGCATTGAGAACATGTGTAAAGTACATGCAACGTACTGGATATATTTCCTCGAAGGACAACAGAATGTCCTTTATTGTCAGCAGGTCGTCCTTTTGGACTTTGGGTTCGGTGAACATGTAAGTTGAGCGTGAAAGATCAAAAGGGAAAAAATTTTAAGCAAATCGTATGTAGGGTTACGGAGACAGAAGGGAAAACATGTCTCCATACAAAATGTATAGGAAAATGGAATTTCCCGAATTTCCCGGGAAAATTTCCAATTTTGAATGACGTAAGGTTTCAAGTGGAGCGTAAATAAACCGAATGCAAAAAATTTGAAGCAAATCGGACAAAGGATAACGACGCCAACCCTGCACATACGACACAGGTCGTTTCTTTTTTTTTGTGTTTATTCTTTGTTAAGATCTAAGTTCGGCTTAAAGGAACAGATCCAAAAAAAATTTTAGGCAAATCGGACGAATGGGTGTTTCCATGTGCGACAACAGGTCGTCCTGGATTTTTTTTATGAATATACAAATAGGAGGGAGCATTATAAATACAAACGAAAAAAATTTGAGCCAAATCGGAGATGAAAAAATTTCTCCATACAAAATGTATGGGAAATGAAATTTTCCAATTTTCTTAATTTTCCGGGAAAATTTCCAATTTTGGGCTCCGTTAGTATCTAAGTTGAGCGTAAAGGAGCACAACAAAAAAAAAATTGAGCCAAATCGGAGAAAGGGTTACTGAGTTATGCCTGTAAATACGTAGACGACTTATTTTTATATATAAGAAGATTAGTATGTACGAGTACTAGTATTCTGTTATATTTATACCCTAGACTTATAGTATAGGGCAAGGGTTCCCAATCATCTTTTTGGGGTCGCGAAAAAAATTTTAAATTCCCAACTTTATACAAACAAATCCCTGTGGGAACTATGAATATTGTGCATTACATAATTTTTACCGGTCAACTCCGAAATCGGAATTCATTCCAAATTGATTGGTACCGCATGTAACATACACAATAAAAATTAGCTTCACCGGTCCATACCATTCCAAAATATACGTATTACTTTTCGTTGCTTAACATTTTGTCAAATTTCTAAAACGACACATTTGCCATCAAAATAACGCAACATGTGAATTATTGTCTCAAATGCACATAGTGCGCAGCAGAATCCAGTCCAAACACGTACGAGAGTACCGTAGTGGTGAAACTTTTAATGACTCGTTTTACTATTTACTGTTTTGCTGTAAATTCACTAGTTTCGGTATGTACGAGTATACAAATATCACATTCCATAAGGTGTCAATCTTAATGGTCAATTATTAAATAAGTTTATACAGTTGCTAATATAAAGAGCCAATTTCATATCTATACATTGACGGCGCTATGAACTAGCCCCCAATGAACTAATACGCCCAAAAAACATAGTAATTCCTCCAAAAGAATTGCATGGGATTCTAGTGTACTATCACCCCATAATTGGGAACATAATTCTCCAAATTACCTCGCGGGGATATCCACATGAACCTAGTCTCCAAAATTTATAAAATTAGAAAATGAACTATCCCTCAACATTAAATTTGAGGGGATAGTTCATTTTTTGGGTTTTGTGCAATGGTATTGGACGGAGTTTCTCAGTATGTACCGCTGGCTGCTCATAACGAGGAAGCTGCCTAATTGCAAAAGCAAAGCGAGAGTCTATTTTTTTCCATGTATTAGGGTTTTCATCTTACAAGCGAGGAACATTTATTGAAAGTTCTATATTTCTTGCATTGAACTCTGTTTTTAGTATTTTTGTGATCGTCCCTTTGCGTGGGTTGTCCCGCTCCGTACTTAAAGGATAACAACGTGCACAATAAATAAATAGTTCACAATTTAATTTGTGGTCTTTGTTTATTCGCTTTTAAGGGAATAGTTTATTTTTTGGGGGAAAGTTCATAGCGCTTTTAAAATAATGAATTAAGAACTCAATAAAATATTAAGTTGTATACTGGTAGCCTTTCGATCAATTGATTGATTTTTGCTAACTGGCTTTATGAAATTGAACAATTCTCAATTCTAATACTGGCAATTTGTGATAAAGATACCACATGACGTATATTTTTAATAATAAAAATATATATGTGTGTATGTATTTCAGGAGTATTATTTAATCATGGATAGATGGTTAAAAAAAAAACAAATAAAGACAATGTCACTGAGGCCAGTACAGTAAAAGACCAAGTAGGACCCAGCAATCTGAAGAAAACTTCTGTCCTACGAAAACGAAAATATGATGAGGCATTTCTTGAATTTGGTTTTACTCCAAAAACTGTTGATGGTATTGAGCGACCTATTTGTTTAATTTGTAATCATGTTTTGGCACCGGAAAGTATGAAGCCCTCAAAGTTACGAAGACATCTTGAAACCAACCATCCTCCCCTTGCTAGTAAATCGAAGGAGTATTTCGAACGATTGGCGAAGTCTTCAGAAAAAGAAAAAGATGGTTTCGAAAAATGTTTGACTTCCAATGAAAAACAACTACGTGCATCAAACGAAGTATCCTACCTTATCGCCGAATTTCGGATATTAGTACTGACACATTTGAGCAATTAATTATTAGGCTTAAGGAAAGTGGAAAATTTGCCATCCAATTGGATGAAACGACCGATATATCCAAACAAGCACAACTGTTGGTATATGCCAGATACATTTTTAATAATAACATAGGCGAAGAATTGTTGTTTTGTCGACCTCTGGAAGGACATACAAGAGGTGAAGACATATTTCATAAAATAGATGACTTTTTCAAAAATGAAGATTTAGAATGGAAAAACTGTTTAGAAGTATGTACAGATGGTGCGAAATCGATGACTGGCGAGCATGTGGGTCTTAAATCATTTGTTAAAGCCACAGGAATTAGTCAAATCACTTTTACACACTGCCTTATACATCGAGAGGCCCTCGCAGCGAGAAAAATGTCATCGGAATTAAAAGATGTTCTTCAGGATTCCGTCAAAGTCACTAATTATATTAAGAGCCGAGCTCTTAATAGCCGATTATTTTCCAACTTATGTAAGGACATGGGGTCAGAATATAATCTCTTGTTGTTACATGCAGAAGTAAGATGGCTGTCAAGAGGGCAGAGCCTGAAGAGATTGCATTCTTTGAAAAATGAGGTTCTTATATTTCTAATTGAACACAAGTCTGATCTCGCTGCTAATTTCAAAAATAATTACTGGCTATGCAAACTGTGTTACTTGGCAGATATTTTTGACAAGTTAATGATCTTAATTTGTCACTTCAAGGCAAAAATACCAACGTATTTACCTTGAATTCTAAAATTGAGGGTTTTGATAAAAAATGAAAAATTTGGAAGAAAAGGGTCGAAAATGGTTCTTTGGAAATGTTTTCGTCAGTCGACAATTTTGTAATGGAAGAAGCTAATTGCAAATCTTTTATTTTAAAAATCATTGAAGACCATTTAAACTCAATAGAGTCACAGTTTTCAAAGTACTTCTCATTGGATTTTGATTTAAAGAAATGATTTCTTCTTTTATGGATACGGAATCCATTTTTGGTAGAAATTGATGATACAAATCATCTGCCATACGAAGCACAAAATGAATTTGCTGATTTGACAACCGATTCGAATTTGAGGCTGGAGTCAGAAATGAGTTCCCGGTAATGTCCGAACTGGCATTGAATGTTCTCTTGCCGTTCAGCACCACGTACTTGTGCGAAATTACATTCTCAGTGTTAACTTCCATTAAATCCAAATACCGTTCAGCACTAATTAATGTTGAAAATGCCTTGCGTCCAGCTTTATCAAATATTCCACCCAGATTTGAAAAATTATGTAATCAGAAACAAGCCCACACTTCGCATTAAACATTTCTGTTGCAGTTTTTTTTGTTATGTATGAAATATGTTTTTATACCCTAGACTTTTATTTTTTTTGAATTTGCACATTTTTATGTTAAGAATTTTTTTACTTTTTGATTGAAAGGAATGTATTTATTTTATCAAAAAAAATCATTGCAATTTTTATACCCTAGACTTATAGCACAGGATTAATATGTAACACCTGAAAGGAGGCTCCGGAGGTATAGCAATGTATATATATAAATGATCAGGGTCACCTCCTGATTCGATTTAGCCATGTCTGTCTGTCCGTCTGTCTGTCTGCCGTTCGCCCGATAACTTTCGATAGAATGAAGCTAGGGCCTTGAAATTTTGGTCAAATGTTGTCAGTATGATCTAGTTGAATGGTATTGAAATTGGGCATGATCAGGCCAAAAGAACGCCTACCTCCCCTACATATGTAAAATAATTGAATGTATCTATAACTCCCGAATAAAAAATCATGAAAAGCTCTAGCTTTGGTATATTACTAGTGAGGGTAATCTTATACTCTCCTGTGAAAATAAAATCGATCAGTTGTAAACTAACGGTAATTTTCTTACATAGAGCCCCGTACTACCCTACTTTTCAGGTTTTTTGTCTATAACTCTTGAACCAATCGACGTAGACACCTGATTTTTGAAATGTGACCCTAAGAAAAGAAGCTGCTCAAGGTCCTGTAAGTTGGGCATAATCAGATCAAAGGAACACCTACCTCCCCTACAAATTTCAACAAATTTAAATATTCCTTTAATTACGATAACTTTCGATAGAATGATACAACCGAGTTAAAAATTTGGTGGAATGTTGCTAGTAAGACCTACTTAGTTGGTATTGAATATGAGCAAGATCCGACTCAAAGAACCCCCACCTCCCCTACAATTGAAACTTCAAATAAGCGATAACTTCTGATAGAATGAAGCCAGTGACTTGAAATTTTGGGCAAATGTTTGAAGTGAGATTGAGTAAGTTGGCATTAAAGATGGGTAAGATCCGACCTAACGAACAACTACCTCCCCTAGAAATGAAACTTAAAATAAGCGATAACATACGACAAAATAAAGCTAGCGACTTGAAATTTTGGTCAATTGTTTGTAGTAAGAGCCAGTTGGCTAATATTGAAAATACGTAGAATCCGACCAACGAAACCCCTACTTCCCCTACAAATGAAACTTCAAATAAGCGATAACTTTCGATAGAGTGAAGCTAGAGACTTGAAATTTTGTTTAAACGTTTGTAGTGTGATCTAATTAGTTGGTGGCAATGATGGGCAAGATCCGACTCAAGGAACCCCTACCTCCCCTACAAGTGAAATTTCAAATAAGCAATAACTTTCGATAGAATGAAGCTAGCGACTTGAAAAATTCGATAAATATTTGTAGAATGGGTTAGTTGGATAATTGATTTTGAGAATGGTCAAGATCCTACTGAATAAGTGCCAACCTCCCCTACGAACTGGCCATATAAGAGACCCATTCTTAATGCATGTAGTCGTTGCCAATTGGTAATTTTGGTATCACCACTAGGTCTGTACAAGTCTAGGGTATATACGCTTCGGACTCCGCGGTTTACATTATTAACATTTATTTATTTATTACACAAAATGCCCGTTCAGAACACTCCAGCATCAGATAAAGGTCGCGGTCGTGGTGCCGTGCCGAAGCAAGGCGTGCAAACGCGAAGTCAGGCAAGGCCAGATTCGTCACCAACTCCACCCAATACGCCGACGGGAGTTGAAACTCCGCTTTTTGACTTAGGCTTAGCAGATTCCGTCCACCGTGTCGTCCATACTCCACCACCATTTCATCTAGGTGATACAGCGGATGCGCAGGGACCACAACTTCCTAAAACACATCAGGAAGGAGTGCGAGGTTTCCACTTCGCACTTGGCAACCCGGTTCTTCCGTCTCTTGCGGACATTCAGCGGGGTCTATTTGATTCCATGATTATAGATCAGTTGTTCCGCGAACATCAACAAGCACCTGTGTCGGCACTATCTCCTACCGAAAACCCACCTATAATGAATTCTCCAGCCGTGGCTGCGAATCAACGGAGCCAGGTATCCGTAATACCAGCCGGAAGAGTATTCAGAATAATTTCCGACTGCGGTCTTCATTTTGGTGGTGAGATAGTGGATGAGTTCATCCGACAGGTTGAGCTCTTCACTGACCGAACATTGCGAGGGGACTATGACCAGTTGTGCCTATGTGCACACCTCCTGTTCCACAAAGACACAGCCATCTCGTTCCTCCCCTACAATTGAAACTTCAAATAAGCGATAACTTTTGATAGAATGAAGCCAGTGACTTGAAATTTTGGGCAAATGTTTGAAGTGAGATTGAGTAAGTTGGCATTAAAGATGGGTAAGATCCGACCTAACGAACAACTACCTCCCCTAGAAATGAAACTTAAAATAAGCGATAACATACGACAAAATAAAGCTAGCGACTTGAAATTTTGGTCAATTGTTTGTAGTAGGATCCAGTTTGCTAATATTGAAAATACGTAGAATCCGACCAACGAAACCCCTACTTCCCCTACAAATGAAACTTCAAATAAGCGATAACTTTCGATAGAGTGAAGCTAGAGACTTGAAATTTTGTTTAAACGTTTGTAGTGTGATCTAATTAGTTGGTGGCAATGATGGGCAAGATCCGACTCAAGGAACCCCTACCTCCCCTACAAGTGAAATTTCAAATAAGCAATAACTTTCGATAGAATGAAGCTAGCGACTTGAAAAATTCGATAAATATTTGTAGAATGGGTTAGTTGGATAATTGATTTTGAGAATGGTCAAGATCCTACTGAATAAGTGCCAACCTCCCCTACGAACTGGCCATATAAGAGACCCATTCTTAATGCATGTAGTCGTTGCCAATTGGTAATTTTGGTATCACCACTAGGTCTGTACAAGTCTAGGGTATATACGCTTCGGACTCCGCGGTTTACATTATTAACATTTATTTATTTATTGCACAAAATGCCCGTTCAGAACACTCCAGCATCAGATAAAGGTCGCGGTCGTGGTGCCGTGCCGAAGCAAGGCGTGCAAACGCGAAGTCAGGCAAGGCCAGATTCGTCACCAACTCCACCCAATACGCCGACGGGAGTTGAAACTCCGCTTTTTGACTTAGGCTTAGCAGATTCCGTCCACCGTGTCGTCCATACTCCACCACCATTTCATCTAGGTGATACAGCGGATGCGCAGGGACCACAACTTCCTAAAACACTTTTGCAAAGTTTACCGTTGTTTGTAGTTAATTTTCAATAAATTAAACACGAAACATTTGTTCCTACTACAATTATTTTATTTGTAACATATACGTATTTCAGAAGCGACTTACTTCCTTCTTCAGTGTTTATGTTTCTAAAGTACAATAGCTCTTGACAAGTGTTTATATAATGCAATATTCTAACTTAATTACCTTACAATTTAATCATACCTCTAATGATGTCGGCCCATATAAAAGTGTTATACAATTTACCTGCGGCTAGTTTTCCTGAACTCGCATGCCATTTTCATGAGTTTCGATGGGCAGTTTCCTTCGTCGTCATTAAGTCGGTCATTAGACGGGATTCGCATTATTTCCAGCTTTCCCAGGCGTCGAGTTTCGAAATTTGTCGTACCTGTCGTAATACCTTCACGTCGTCCCAGCATATGGAGTGTCCTTCGTCTGACATGTGTGATGCCACTGATGACTTGAGAGATGATGATGTTCCATTTCGTAGTGCATTAACAGCTTCTCGAGTGTGCTCCTTGAATCGCGTAGCTATCAGTCTCTTTGTTTGTCCGACATATTGCATACTGCAGTTTTGGCAAGATATTTTATAAATACCGCTCTTCTCCTCTTTCTTGAGTGGGTCTTTTCCGCTTCCGAGATAGGACTTAAGTCGTGCGTTGCTGCTGGTTCCCACTATTTGAATATCGTACTTCTTCAGTTTGTTTTTGATTTGGTAATAGAGGTTGGAGTTGGGAATACTGATGATTCTGAGGGTCCTGTTTGGGTCATTATCATCAAATAATGTCGACAAATTCCGTTTCCGAGGGTTATGCAAAAGAGAAGCGATATATCCTGGAAACGGCTAAAATCAACGGCTATAGCAAAGATAAAATATTGAGGAGGATCACACGAAAAGAGCAATCACAGTGGAAACGGAATTTGTCGACATTATTTGATGATAATGACCCAAACAGGACCCTCAGAATCATCAGTATTCCCAACTCCAACCTCTATTACCAAATCAAAAACAAACTGAAGAAGTACGATATTCAAATAGTGGGAACCAGCAGCAACGCACGACTTAAGTCCTATCTCGGAAGCGAAAAAGACCCACTCAAGAAAGAGGAGAAGAGCGGTATTTATAAAATATCTTGCCAAAACTGCAGTATGCAATATGTCGGACAAACAAAGAGACTGATAGCTACGCGATTCAAGGAGCACACTCGAGAAGCTGTTAATGCACTACGAAATGGAACATCATCATCTCTCAAGTCATCAGTGGCATCACACATGTCAGACGAAGGACACTCCATATGCTGGGACGACGTGAAGGTATTACGACAGGTACGACAAATTTCGAAACTCGACGCCTGGGAAAGCCTGGAAATAATGCGAATCCCGTCTAATGACCGACTTAATGACGACGAAGGAAACTGCCCATCGAAACTCATGAAAATGGCATGCGAGTTCAGGAAAACCAGCCGCAGGTAAATTGTATAACACTTTTATATGGGCCGACATCATTAGAGGTATGATTAAATTGTAAGGTAATTAAGTTAGAATATTGCATTATATAAACACTTGTCAAGAGCTATTGTACTTTAGAAACATAAACACTGAAGAAGGAAGTAAGTCGCTTCTGAAATACGTATATGTTACAAATAAAATAATTGTAGTAGGAACAAATGTTTCGTGTTTAATTTATTCCTAAAACACATCAGGAAGGAGTGCGAGGTTTCCACTTCGCACTTGGCAACCCGGTTCTTCCGTCTCTTGCGGACATTCAGCGGGGTCTATTTGATTCCATGATTATAGATCAGTTGTTCCGCGAACATCAACAAGCACCTGTGTCGGCACCTTCTCCTACCGAAAACCCACCTATAATGAATTCTCCAGCCGTGGCTGCGAATCAACGGAGCCAGGTATCCGTAATACCAGCCGGAAGAGTATTCAGAATAATTTCCGACTGCGGTCTTCATTTTGGTGGTGAGATAGTGGATGAGTTCATCCGACAGGTTGAGCTCTTCACTGACCGAACATTGCGAGGGGACTATGACCAGTTGTGCCTATGTGCACACCTCCTGTTCCAAAAAGACACAGCCATCTCGTTCCACCAATTTCCTGGCGGCTGCCGAAACCATTATACGTGGGAGTCCCTTAAGGAGGCTCTCAAGGAGCATTACGGGAATCGGTACAACGACGATGACCTCATTGACGAAATGAGAAGTCTGTGTCAAAAGAAAGGGGAAGCATATGATACTTTCGCTGAAAGTATCATGAGGATCAACGACCGAATGACCTTCAAGCTCACGGACGGGGAGCTCACTCGCATCGTACGGAGAAACTTACGCCCCTTCCTGGCTTAACTTCTGGCTTTATCGGATATTCATTCCTTTCGGGACCTGCGATTAAGTGTTATTCAGTTGGAACATGTTGAAAAACGCGCAGAAAAATGGCGTTCTTCGCAGGATGGTAGACAACCTCCTCGTCGGAGAGTTGAACAAGTAGAACCCGTTGAGTTTTCGGAAGAGGAAGAGGAACCGAATTCTGGAGTGGAGGAGTTGAAATCTTCCTCTACTTGGTGGAACTGTCTTAAACCGGGACACACCTATGACGATTGCAAGGCTGAACCAAGGGTTTTCTGTTTCGGTTGCGGAGCCTCCGGGGTCTACAAACCGCGGTGTTCTCGTTGCGCAAGAAACCGAGATCGCCGGAGACCTTCACAACCCCAGAGGTCTCCGCAGGAAGTGCAGGGCAACGAGCCTTCGAAAAATGTCAACGAATAAACCCTACAGTTGTAGATGCCGGAAACTCTTGCCGGGAACAGAATGGTCTGGTTCTGTCCAAGCAATCTGGCATATTAATACCAGACGTGCCCTATAGTAACCCTGATATGTCCTTACCGGATTTGTCGATTAAAGCTGACGCTTCGACTCAAACCTCGGACGTGCGTATCTTACCACGCATGCATTAGAAACTAAATTGAGCGCAGTGACTACCGTAAATTCTTTACCTTCTACTAGTGTCTTACCGTCCACCAGGCCCGTGCGCAGAAATCATCCAAGATGAGCCAGATCTGATCCAAGGAACGCCTACTTCCCCTACAAATGAAACTTAAAATAAAAGAGATAACTTTCGATAAAATGGAGTTAGTGACCTGGCATTTTGGTCAAATGTTTGTAGTAGGATCCAGTTAGCTAATATCGAAAATACGTAAAATCCGACGAACGAAACCCCTCCTTCCCCTACAAATGAAGCTTCAAATAAATGATAACTTTCGATAAAATGAAGCTAGTGACCTTAAATTTTGGTCAAATATTTGTACTAGGATGTAGTTGGTTGTTGTTGAAAATGTACAAGATCCGACAAAGTCAACCTCTACCTCCCCTACATGTGAGACTTCAAATAAGCCATAACTTCCGATAAAATGAAGCTAGCAACTTGAAAAATTCGACAAATATTTGTAGTGTGGGTTAGTTAGTCGATTTGGAGAATGGTCAAGATCTTTCTGAATGATCACCAACCTCCCCTATAAACTGGGCATATAGGAAACTCATTTTTTATGCATATGGTCGTTGCCAATTGGTACTTTTGGTATCACCACTAAGTCTGTACAAGTCTAGGGTATATACGCTGGTAAATCATTACTTTCACTCTGTATTTTACCTCCGCAATGTAAAGACATAGCCGCAAGATTTGAATTATATTGATTTATTTTAGAAACCTTTGTCTTTTCAATCAAACATATAACATGGTGTCAGGTGTGGAAAATTAAATTAACAAGTGAAAACAAGTGAAACAACTAAAGTGTGTAGAAACATCAACAAATTAAGGAAAACAGTGATTGTGACAAGAAAAGGGAACAAAGAACAAATTCAATAGTGTAATTCCAAATTCAATAGTGTAATTCCAAATTCAATAGTGTAATTCCAAATTTCCAAAAATGTGCATTGGTAAGAACCGTTCGCACGATAACTTTCGATAGAATGAAGCTAGAGCCTTGAAATTTTGGTCAAATGCTGGCAGTTTGATCTAGTTCAACGGTATTGAAAATGGGCATAATCAGGCCTAGAGGGCGCCTACCTCCCCTACATATGTAAAATAAATAAATGTATCTATAACTTCTGATTAAATAAACATGAAAAACTCAAGCTTTGGCAGATTGCTCGCGAGGGTAACCTTATACTCTCCTGGAAAAATGAAATCGATCAGTTGAAAACTAACGGTAATTTTCTTACAAAGAGCCCCGTACTACCCTACTTTTTAGGTTTTTTGTTTATAACTCTTGAACCAATTGACGTAGACACCTGATTTTTGGCATGTAAACCTGAGGTAAGAAGTTGCTTCAGTTTTAGTAGGTTGGGCATAATTGGCTCAAAGGAACGCCTACTTCCCCTACAAATTTCAAAAAATTAAATATAGGTATTACTTTAATTACGATAACTTTCGAAAGAATGACGTTAGCAAGTTGAAAATTTGGTAGAATGTTGTTAGTAAGATCTTCTTGACTGATATGGAAAATGGGCAAGATTCGACCGAAGAAACCCCTACCTCCCCTACAAATGAAACTTAAAATAAGCGATAACTTTTGATTGAATGAAGCCAGCAACTTGAAATTTTGGTCGAATGTTTAAAGTAAGATTCAGCATTGATTATAGAATCTAATAGATTTACACAAAAAGTTTTACATCTTCTACAACAGATGGCAATACCTACACCATTTTGAAAAATTGACCATAGAAAGCTTTAATGCTATTCAAAAGCTTTGCCACTGGTCTAATGCCTCACACATAATCAATTTAAGTTAAGATGTGTGCTGTAGTAAAGTAATCGACATAATACCTTCTGTAAATGAGACTGAATATGTGTGGAAATTTGTACATGTATGCGTTCAGTTCTAAAACAAATTTACTTGAAATATTTCTCAAATAGATTTACATAGTAGTGTTTCAATTTGGAAAAAGTTGTTTTGATTTGATTCGATTGTGAATCGTTTGATGAGGAAAAGAGGACATTCATGGGAATGAAGATGTATGTATATTATATGACGGGTGGCCAAGAGGCGAATGCACTAAATTTCTGCTATGACATTTTGCGCCCTTTTAGACTAAGATCCCACTGCAAAAATCTGCATCTAGTATATTTTTTTTTTTTTTTTCGATGAGATGTATCTCAAATAAAATTGACTTGATTCAACTTTTTAATTATTTGATTAATATATTTTTTAACTAAATGAAACATAAGAAAGAAAATTTTTTAGGTAGAAATTGGCTGCCAGCTTTGTGCCTGCCGCAACCCTGCCCTGGTTTAACAAAGGTTCAGCTGAGTTTGTGCACTTTGGAAAAATAAACCATATTCAAATTTGAACAAAGGTATAATTAGTCGCAAATATAAGTCTCTTCACTTAACGACCTTGGCTAACGTGGAGACGGTGTTTAATATAATGTATTGAATTTGAATTTAAAATAAATTATTCTGTACCCTTGAAAGTATTGAACTTTTTTGAAGAATTTTTGCTTTTCATTTTTTTATTAAAATTTCTTAATTCTATTCTAATAAGTATTTTTAAAATAATTTTGACGATTTCTTCTTTGTGGTCGCAATTTTCCCACTGCTGAATACTATTATTTATTTGAGGAAATAGATAATCACTAAGTAGCCTCTTTTCCCACTTGACTTTAGGAAATAAATTATTGAAAATATGAAAAATTTTTGAAAGTTCCGCTTCAAAAATTTCACTTGCAATCTTCAGGGATCCATAAGTAGTTTCCGCGTTATATGATTTGTACTCAATAAAGCTATATTTGCTTGAAACTTCTGGTGTGTTATTTAAAATATGTAATTTACATGCCTCACATTTCATTAATTTAGTAATTTTATGTGCTATGTAGCCATAAAAATAACACAGTGAAGATAATTTAAATTTCTCTTCGGATCTTCCGCTATCAAATAAATCTGAGAGGATTTCAGAATATTCGTTTTCATTAAAAATCTCTTCGTCGATGTCATTACTATTATCATGGAAAATATTTGGCGACTCATTTGCCTCTGTTGGAGATATATTTATTAAACTTGAAGACATAGAGTCATTGTAATTGGAATACTCAGAAGGGGAATGGTTATGGAACATAATTTGTTTGAGGTTTCTATATACCCTATATATAGAAGGATTCTTTTCATACGTTCCTTTGAATTCTCTTAGCTTAGATATCATGTTTTCCAGAGGATCTTGATGCAGATGGCTTGTAATCAAAAAGCTCTGCTTACTTTCTAAGTCTCCCCATAACATTTCAATGGCTGAAATGGTTTGCATTAAACCATCGAAGCAATAAGGACGTTTCATATAACCCTTGTGTATCCATGTGGAGATATAATTTCTAGAATCTCTAAGATTATTCAGAATTTCATTATTCGCGGATATTGCGTTTCTAGAAGGATTTTTTGAAAATCTTACACAACTATTTAAGTTATCAAACAATGTATTCATTGTAGATATAAAGTGGGCGGTATTTATAGCTATTTCTTTCTTTTCTCCAGTGAAACAACCAAGACTAACAGCTGTTAATATAGCTGCCGAAACAGTGTGACTTAGTACTTGAGTTGCAGTTTTTACGGACATTTTATCGAAATGAACAGGATCAATGTGTGCATCGGTTAATTTAAACATTGCCCTAATTCTTCCGTTATCAAAATTGTATACATCACGTACAATTTGCCAAGAAATAAATTTCCCTTCGATACAAATATCTGCTGTGTAAAGACAGTTTCTAATACTTTTAAAAAATGCGGAATGTCATACAATGCATACACTTTTCTACCCTCGATAAAAAAATATGGCTTTGAAACTGATACATTTAAAATATTTTTGTAACAAGATCTATTCGTACTACCCTGATCGCAAACAATAGCTAATAAATCGCAACCATTGCGGACTAATTTTGCAATATGATCCTGCAATATGACACCCAAATCATTGTTCTTAATAGGCCCAGCAATATAACTGATGGCCTGTTTCCAATTCTCATTCAAACCTCTGAGCATAAAAAACAAGGCTGTTTTAGAAACTTCGGGCCCCCTCCCTATCGACGATAAGTCCTTAAACCCATAAACGACGTCATCTTTGACGTTGTAATCCAGCTCACTTTTTGTTGCCATCTCATCAAACATAAGAATGCATCTTCTGTTTAATATGGATAATTGTGAGAACTTGTCTTTAATAACGCTTAATAGTAAATCGGAAAGCCCTGTTTCAAATCTAATAGAAGAATGCCAATTTAGAATTGTCGAAACTGAAGGCAAAGCAAACCCAGATTTAATAAAATGTTTATAGATTACGGGAGAAAGGTAATAATATTTTATTGCCAATTTTTTTTGCTTTTCGGACCATTTACCCAATTTTTTATGAAAAAGTTGAGATTTGACAAAAATCTGAACATCTTCGCTTCTGCCCTCAAGTAGTTGAGTTAGTGCTTCTTCTACCTCACTTGGTTTCTCAGCTTTAAGTTTTTTTTGGAGAATCGTAGACATACTTAGGGAGACGGCGCTTCACTGTCAATACTTTTTCGATTTGCCTATATGGATCGGGAAACTGCACTTCAAGGATATCTGTATTTTCAGGCTGAACTGGTATCTTGTAATCCCGGACATAAGTCTTATCTGTTGGCGATTTTTTTATCACGAGCTCTTCATCAGGGGCAGTTGACACAGCTGTTGAAACATGTCTTTTCGGAAGGGTTATTTTCGTTGTCACACTTTTTTCATTTTCTAGCATTTGTTTACACAATGGATCCATCAAAACCTGAGTGCAAGAGCAAATTGTAGGACTATGCGTTTTCGGGATCGCAGTCGAAGTCAATACTTTCCTGTCCGAATATTTTTTCTCAACATCCTCGGAGAAAAAGTGAGTTTCGCAAAATTTCAAATCTTTGCTTCCTATATTTGAAATTTGCAAATAAATATCCCCAGAATGTTTTAGCCAAATATTTCGCCTATAATCAAACGGGACTTTGAAAAATGTAATTGAGGACCCTGGTCGGTGAATATTCACACAATCCTTAAATCTACAGCAATAAGTCATTTTGAGAAATTCAAATTCAAAATAATTACAAAACTAAAACTATATTCAAAATGATATTATGTAATAAAAAAATCGGAAACCAAACACCAAAAAGTCAAAACCGTCCTTAAATACTTTGTAGACTTTAAATATCGTTTCACACAGATTCCAACACCAATTATTTTCACTACAAGTAATTCGAACTGTAAACTGCACTTAGAAATTGATGCACACACTTCCCACACATCAAAATACGAAGTGCAACTTTTCAGCTAAAGCAAAAGCTGCAGTTTGATTTACATCTATAGTTACCAGGTTATAGAACTTAAACCGAAAATCCATATCAACTGGCTCAAAGCTCTAAGGGGTTTTCCCCTGACAAATCTTAAATTTCCCCGGTCGATTTATGGATTCGCAGTGGAAATTTTGTATTAAGAATTATACACTCTTCAAACGAATGCTTCAAATTGAAAAACTCTTGCATAAAAGTTGAAGATAATTGTTTAGGAATTAATGTCATGAACTTTGAACTATAAATTTGAATATTAGTCTTCCACATCACCAGCCAACCGACCCTGACGATGGTAATACCGTCCGATCGATCTGACGACGGACGGCATAATGAATTTTCAGCTGAAAGTCAAAAGCTGTTGACCTGTTTGTTATATCAACATAAATGGAGTTATAGGATAATTTATACCGAAAGTCCACATCAACTGGTCCAAAGATTTGAGCTGTGCTATGTGTGTAATGATGGAGTTATATAATTTAGACCGAACGTCCGCATCAATTAGTATAAAGCTTATATCGAAGTCACCAATATAATGTCGATATTTATTTGTTACACAAACCATCGATGGGAGCGACATCGCCAAAGTTTGACGGAGAAGGTGTAAGAGATTTTCATTTCATTTTGTGTAAATCTATAAGACTCTATAATCAATGGATTCAGCTAGTTGGTATTAAAGATAGGCCAGATCCAACCTAAGGAACCCCTACCTCCCCTACAAACGGAACTTAAAATAAGCGACAGCTTACGATAAATAAAGCTAGCGACTTGAAATTTTGGTTACATGTTTGTAGTAGGATTGAGCTGGCTGATATTGAAAATACGTAAAATCCGACCAACCAAACCAGTACCTCCCCTACAAATGAAACTTCAAATAGGCGATAACTTTCGATATAATGAAGCCAGAGATTTGAAATCTTGCTTAAATGTTCCTAGCATGATCTAATTTTTGGTGGCAATGATGGGCAACATCTGACCCAAGGAACTCCTACCTCCCCTACAAATGACACTTCAAATAAGCGATAACTTTCGATAAAATGAAGCTAAGGACTTGAAAAACTCGACAAATATTTGTAGAATGGGTTAGTTAATTAATTTTGAGAATGGTCAAGATCCTCCTGAATGACTGCCAATCTCCCCTATAAACTGGTCATGTAAGAAACTCACTTTTAATGCAAATGGTCGTTGCCAATTGGTACTTTTGGTATCACCACTAGGTTTGTACAAATCTAGGGTATATATGCTTCGGACTCCGCGCCGAAGCGAAGCTTCGGCCTGGTTTATATTATTATCATTTATTTATTTATTGTACAAAATGCCCGTTCAAAACACTCCAGCATCAGATAAAGGTCGCGGTCGTGGTGCCGTGCCGAAACAAGGCGTGCAAACGCGAAGTCAGGCAAGGCCAGATTCGTCACCAACTCCACCCAATACGCCGACGGGAGTTGAAACTCCGCCTTTTGACTTAGGCTTAGCGGATCCCGTCCACCGTGTCGTCCATACTCCACCACCATTTCATCTAGATGACACAGCGGATGCGCAGGGACCACAACTTCCTAAAACACATCAGAAAGGAGTAAGAGGTTTCCACCTCGCACTTGGCAACCCGGTTCTTCCGTCTCTTGCGGACATTCAGCGGGGTCTATTTGATTCCATGATTATAGATCAGTTGTTCCGCGAACATCAACAAGCACCTGTGTCGGCACCTTCTCCTACCGAAAACCCACCTATAATGAATTCTCCAGCCGTGGCTGCGAATCAACGGAGCCAGGTATCCATAATACCAGCCGGAAGAGTATTCAGAATAATTTCCGACTGCGGTCTTCATTTTGGTGGTGAGATAGTGGATGAGTTCATCCGACAGGTTGAGCTCTTCACTGACCGAACATTGGGAGGGGACTATGACCAGTTGTGCCTATGTGCACACCTCCTGTTCCAAAAAGACACAGCCATCTCGTTCCGCCAATTTCCTGGCGGCTGCCGAAACCAATATACGTGGGAGTCCCTTAAGGAGGCTCTCAAGGAGCATTACGGGAATCGGTGCAACGACGATGACCTCATTGACGAAATAAGAAGTCTTTGTCAAAAGAAAGGGGGAGCATATGATACTTTCGTTGAAAGTATCATGAGGATCAACGACCGAATGACCTTCAAGCTCACGGACGGGGAGTTCACTCGAATCGTGCGGAGAAACTTACGCCCCTTCCTGGCTTAACTTCTGGCTTTATCGGATATTCATTCCTTTCGGGACCTGCGATTAAGTGTTATTCAGTTGGAACATGTTGAAAAACGCGCAGAAAAATGGCGTTCTTCGCAGGATGGTAGACAACCTCCTCGTCAGAGAGTTGAAGAAGTAGAACCCGTTGAGTTTTCGGAAGAGGAAGAGGATCCGAGTGGAGGAGTTGAAATCTTCCTCTACTTGCTGGAACTGTCTTAAACCGGGACACACCTAGGACGATTGCAAGGCTGAACCAAGGGTTTTCTGTTTCGGTTGCGGAGCTTCCGGGGTCTGCAAATCGCGGTGTTCTCGTTGCGCAAGAAACCGAGATCGCCGGAGACCTTCACAACCCCAGAGGTCTCCGCAGGAAGTGCCATCCAAGGCCTTATCTAATTAACAGTTTATCTGATTTCTACAGGCTATTTTCTGTTTTTAGGGTAAGATATTACCTGAGATTCACTCTTTACTAGAATATGCTAGCGGGTATAGTTCTTGAGTGATTGCGTTTTTATTTAAAAAAAAAAGTCGGTGAATTTGCAAAGGTCAAATTACTGTGGTCAGTCAAATTGTTATAACACTCGTTGTTTAATTAGGGTAATTTCAATTTTTGATATATTTTTTGAGTTGGTACATTGCTTAAAAATTCGAGTTTTCTATTTACCCCCTAACACCACGGACCCCGCCACCATGTTGAAAATGTGCTTAATTGTTTGGCTTGTCCTGTTTCTTTTTAGTATCTCCTAAATTGGTCTTACAAGAAATCTTGTAAAACTTTATTTAACTGGAGTAATTTATCTACAATTTGAGACTAAAATAAAACTTCTAGCAGTAATACTTACCGAGATAGAACTTTTAAGGCATAAATCGATGAGCATTCAATTTTGAATTTTTGCTCATAGGTACCTTAAAAAATGGCCCGAATTAAAAAATATTGGCCACGTTAGGCTCACAATCAAATTGTCTCCAACTTTTACAGACAAGCTTTTCCATTTGGAGGATCCGTTGCAAAGATCTGTGAGCTTGAAAAGTGAAAAACTGTGATTTTTCTCGGGAGCCTCGAAAATTGTCATTTTTTGACTATCGATTTTGACTAGGCTTCTGAACCAAATTTCAACTTTGAGTAGTGCATTGAACGCAGAATTCAACGGTCTTTAATTTACTCCTGCTTGGTTTTTCGACCCGAGGCACCGTTTAGGATTTACCTATATAATGATAATATTTTCCTATATGACCTGTTTATAGGGGAGGTTTGCACTCATTCAGGAGGATGTTGACCAGTCTCAAATCAATAAACTAACCCATTCTACAAATATTTGTCCAGTTTCTCAAGTCATTAGCTTCATTTTATCGAAAGTTAAGCGATAAGTTTCATTTGTAGGGGAGGTTAAAGTTCCTTGGGTCAGATCTTGCCCATCATTGCCACCAGATCATGCTATGAATATTTAGGCAAAATTTCAAATCTCTAGCCTCAATCTATCGAAGTTATCGCCTATTTGCAGTTTCATTTGTAGGGGAAGTACTGGTTTCGTTGGTCGGATTTTACGTATTCTCAATATCAGCCAGCTGAATCCAAACATGTAACCAAAATTCCAAGTCAAAGCTTTATTTTATCGTAAGTTATCGCTTATTTTAAGTTTCATTTGTAGGGGAGGTAGGGGTTCCTTGAGTTGGATCTGGCCTGTCTTTAATACCAACTAACTCAATCTTACTTTAAACATTTGACCAAAATTTCAAGTGGCTGGCTTCATTCTATCAAAAGTTATCGCTTATTGAAGGGGAGGTAGGGGTTCCTTCGGTCAGATCTTTCCCATTTTCAATACCAACTAACTTGATCTTACTAGCAACATTAAACCAAATTTTTAACTTGTTAGTGTAATTCTGTCGAAGGTTATCGAATTTAAAGGAAAATTAAATTTTTTGAAATTTGTAGGGGAGGTAGGCGTTCCTTTGATCTGATTATGCCCAACTTACCAAAACTCAGGCAGATTCTTACCTCAGGTCTACATGCCAAAAATCAGGTGTCTACGTCAATTGGTTCAAGAGTTATAGACAAACCAGGCCGAAGCTTCGCTTCGGCCCGGAGTCCGAAGCGTATATACCCTAGACTTGTACAGACCTAGTGGTGATACCAAAAGTCCCAATTGGCAACGACCATATGCATTAAAAGTGGGTCTCTTATATGGATAGTTCATAGGGGAGGTTGGCACTCATTCAGTGGGATCTTGACCATTCTCAAAATCAATTAACTAACCCATTCTACAAATATTTATCCAATTTTTCAAGTCGCTAGCTTCATTCTATCGAAAATTAACGCTTATTTGAAGTTTCACTTGTAGGGGAGGTAGGGGTTCCTTGAGTCGGATCTTGCCCAGCATTTCCATCAACCAATTAGATCCCCCTACAAACATTTAAACAAAATTTCAAGTCTCTAGCTTCATTCTATCGAAAGTTATCGCTTATTTGAAGTTTCTTTTGTAGGGGAAGTAGGGGTTTCGATGGTCGGATCTTACGTATTTTCAATATTAGTCGACTGGATCATACTACAAACATTTGACCAAAAGTTCAAGTCGCTAGCTTTATTTTGTCGTAAGTTATGGCTTATTTTAAGTTTCATTTCTAGGGGAGGTAGGGGTTCCTTAGGTCGGATCTTACCCATCTTTAATGCCAACTAACTCAATCTCACTTTCAACATTTGACCAAAATTTCAAGTTGCTGGCTTCATTCTATCAAAAGTTATCGCTTATTTGAAGTTTTATTTGTAGGGGAGGTGGAGGTTCCTTGAGTCAGATCTTGCCCATTTTCAATACCAACAAAGTAGTTCTTATTAGCAACATTCTTTCAAATTTTCAACTTGCTAGTATCATTTTTTCGAAAGTTATCGTAATTAAAGGAATATTTAATTTTTGGAAATTTGTAGGGGAGGTAGGCGTTCCTATGATCTGATTATGTCCAACTTACATAATCTTAAGCACCTTCTCACTTCAAGGTTACACGCCAAAAATCTGGTGTCTACGTCAATTGGTTCAGGAGTAATAGACAAAAAACCTGAAAAGTAGGGTAGTACGGGGTTCTTTGTAAGAAAATTACCGTTAGTTTTCAACTTATCAGTTCTATTTTCTCAGGAGAGTATGAGATTACCCCCATGAGTAATCTACCAAAGCTAGAGCTTTTCATGTTTATTTAATCGGGAGTTATAGATACATTTATGTATTTTACATATGTAGGGGAGGTAGGCGTTCTCTTGGCCTGATCATGCCCATTTACAATACCATCCAACTAGATCACACTTCCAACATTTGACCAAAATTTCAAGGCTCTAGCTTCATTTTATCGAAAGTTATCGTGCGAACGGACAGACAGACGGACAGACAGACAGACAGACAGACAGACAGACGGACAGACAGACAGACATGGCTAAATCGTATCAGGAGGTGACCCTGATCATTTATATATATACATTGCTATACCTCCGGAGCCTCCTTTAAGGTGTTACATATTTCCGTCGTGACAAAAACAATATACCCTATACTATAAGTCTAGGGTATAAAAACCTGAAAAGTAGGGTAGTACGGGGCTCTTTGCACGAAAATTACTGTTCGTTTTCAACTGATCGATTTTATTTTTCCAGGATAGTATAAGATTACTCTTACGAGCAATCTGCCAAAGCTAGAACTTTTCATGTTTATTTAATCGGGAGTTATAGATACATTTAATTATTTTACATATGTAGGGGAGGTAGGCGTTGTCTTGGCCTGATCATGCCCATTTTCAATACCAACCAACTAGATCATATTTGCAGTATTTGACCAAAATTTCAAGGCTCTAGCTTCATTCTATCGAAAGTTATCGTGCGAACGAACAAACAGACAGACGGACAGACAGACAGACAGACAGACAGACAGACGGACAGACAGACAGACAGAGAGACAGACAGACAGACAGACGGACAGACAGACAGACAGACATGGCTAAATCGAATAAGGCGGTGACCCTGATCATTTATATATTTACATTGCTATACCTCCGGAGCCTCCTTTAAGGTGTTACATATTTCCATCGTGACAAAAACAGTATACCCTATAATAAAAGTCTAGGGTATAAAAAGGTCTCAAATATCTCGGATTTTCGCCCTCCAAAAGTTAAGCTCACCTTCTACGACCGTGCAAACTCAGTTTTTATGTACTCAGTATCTATGGAAGGGATTAAAATTATTTCCAGATCTTTTCCTAATTATTATTAATAATATTTAATTTGACTGGCCTATATGACCAGTTTATAGGGGAGGTTGGCACTCATTCATGAGGATGTTGACCATTCGCAAAATCAATTAACTAACCCATTCTACAAATATTTGTCGAGTTTTTCAAGTCATTAGGTTCATTTTATTGAAAGTTATCACCTAGTTGAAGTTTCATTTGTAGGGTAGGTAGGGGTTCCTTGGGTCAGATCTTGCCCATCATCTTGCCCACTCAAATGGAACTACTTAAACTTTAAATTTAAGTTTTCTGAATATTCTTTTACCTTGATTTTTGTATTCAATAATAATTAGTCGTATAACGGAATTATGCGTATATTTTTAAATTTCTTTACTCATTAATAATGTGAATTTAAGGGGGAAGGAATGTTGTACTGGATTAATACACACACACAAATGTTGTACTGAATTTATGAGAGAATAAATGATTGAGTTAGTTGTTCACCAGACCTGGCCGTGTTTAAATCGCAGTTCTAAGAACTTAACAGCCAACAACCAATTATATCATGCTATGAACATTTAAGCAAAATGTCAAATCTCTAGCTTCATTCTATCGAAAGTAATCGCTTATTTGAAGTTCCGTTTGTAGGGGAGGTAGGGGTTTGGTTGGTCAGATTTTACGTATTTTCAATATCCTACTGCAAACATGTAACCAAAATTTCAAGTCGCTAGCTTTATTTTGTCGTAAGTCAACGCTTATTTTAAGTTCCATTTGTAGGGGTTCCCTGGGTTGGATCTGGCCTATCTTTAACAGCAACTAACTCAATCTTACTTTAAACATTTGACCAAAATTTCAAGTTGCTGGCTTCATTCTATCAAAAGTTATCACTTATTGGAAGTTTCATTTGTATGAGAGGTAGGGGTTCATTGGGTTGGATCTAGCGCATTTTCAACACCAACCAAGTAGATCTTATTAACAACATTCTACAAAATTCTCAACTTGCTAGTGTCATTCTATCGAAAGTTATCGTAATGAAAGTAATATTTAATTTTTTGAAATTTGTAGGGGAGGTAGGCGTTCCTTTTATCTGATTATGCCCAACTTACCAAAACATAAGCCGCTTCTCACCTCAGGGTTACATGCCAACAAGCTAGCCTTCGTTGTGTTTTGTTGTACATTTGCCTATTTGAAATTAGTAGTAAAACTTGTTCCGATTTCCTTCAACCAAATTTAGGAACGTGGCTTAACAATCAATACGATTGAATAATATGCAATTTCGTTAAGATATCTTCAGAAATAAAAAAGTTTTTCTGACAAAAACTTGCTTTTGGGACGGTCGTTCCTATGACAGCTACATGATAGAGTGGTCCGATTTCAACCAAATTCGGAAATATGATTTCGCTAAAAATACTATTGATTACTGTGAATTTTGAAAACAATATCTTTAGAAATGAAAAAGTTTTTCTCACAAAGACGAATTTTTGGACCGGTCGTTCCTATGGCAGCTATATGACGTAGTGGTCCGATTTCAACCAAATTCGAGAATGTGATTTAGCTAAAAATATTATCGATTAGTGTGAAATTTGAAAAAGATATCTTTAAAAATAAAAACAGTTTTTCTCACAAAGACTAGTGGTCCGATTCTGTTGGTTCCGAATAAAATAAATAAATAAATAAATAAATAAATAAATAAATAAATAAATAAATAAATAAATAAATAAATAAATAAATAAATAAATAAATAAATAAATAAATAAATAAATAAATAAATAAATAAATAAATAAATAAATAAATAAATAAATAAATAAATAAATAAATAAATAAATAAATAAATAAATAAATAAATAAATAAATAAATAAATAAATAAATAAATAAATAAATAAATAAATAAATAAATAAATAAATAAATAAATAAATAAATAAATAAATAAATAAATAAATAAATAAATAAATAAATAAATAAATAAATAAATAAATAAATAAATAAATAAATAAATAAATAAATAAATAAATAAATAAATAAATAAATAAATAAATAAATAAATAAATAAATAAATAAATAAATAAATAAATAAATAAATAAATAAATAAATAAATAAATAAATAAATAAATAAATAAATAAATAAATAAATAAATAAATAAATAAATAAATAAATAAATAAATAAATAAATAAATAAATAAATAAATAAATAAATAAATAAATAAATAAATAAATAAATAAATAAATAAATAAATAAATAAATAAATAAATAAATAAATAAATAAATAAATAAATAAATAAATAAATAAATAAATAAATAAATAAATAAATAAATAAATAAATAAATAAATAAATAAATAAATAAATAAATAAATAAATAAATAAATAAATAAATAAATAAATAAATAAATAAATAAATAAATAAATAAATAAATAAATAAATAAATAAATAAATAAATAAATAAATAAATAAATAAATAAATAAATAAATAAATAAATAAATAAATAAATAAATAAATAAATAAATAAATAAATAAATAAATAAATAAATAAATAAATAAATAAATAAATAAATAAATAAATAAATAAATAAATAAATAAATAAATAAATAAATAAATAAATAAATAAATAAATAAATAAATAAATAAATAAATAAATAAATAAATAAATAAATAAATAAATAAATAAATAAATAAATAAATAAATAAATAAATAAATAAATAAATAAATAAATAAATAAATAAATAAATAAATAAATAAATAAATAAATAAATAAATAAATAAATAAATAAATAAATAAATAAATAAATAAATAAGTAAATAAATAAATAAATATATAAATAAATAAATAAATAGATAAATAAATAAATAAATAAATAAATAGATAAATAAATAAATAAATAAATAAGTAAATAAATAAATAAGTAAATAAATAAATAAGTTGTCACTTTGACCGCGTCTGAACAAGCTAGCCTCAATACAGTCATTGCAAGATTTCCATCCTTTTCTGCGGAGGGCTTAGGGCGGACAAACCCTACGCCATCGACATCCAAACCCTATATCACACGCCATCCATGCGGAAATAGATCGGATGCTTGCAATGGGTGTCATTGAGAAATCCCAAAGCGTTTGGTCATCACCAGTCACCCTTGTAGTCAAACCTAATAAGGTTCGCTTGTGCCTGGATGCACCTAAGGTCAACGAGTTGGCGTTGAAGGACGCTTATCCTTTGCCACTCATTGATGGAATTCTGAGCCGCCTTCCAAAGGCCATATTCATTACGAGTTTGGAAAGATGCGCTTTGGCAGATTCCACTCGATGCGGCGTCAAAGGATAAGACTGCTTTCACCGTCCCCGGCAGACAGTTGTATCTATTTGTTACAATGTCTTTTAGGCTTTGTAACGCCCCCCAAACGATGCAACGGTTAATGGACCACGTGATTCGATACCAAGTGTTTGTCTACTTGGGTGATCTGCTCGTGATTACGTCATCGTTCGAAGAACACCTCAAGCTACTGGAAGAAGCAGCCTTCTGTATGAGAAAGGCAAGGCTGACTCTGAATATAGAGAAGAGTAACCTTGTAATGAAGGAAGTCTCTTATTTGGGTCATGTTATCGGTCACGGAACCATCGGAACTGACTCCGACAAAATCCGCGCCATTTTAGATTTTCCAAAACCTAAGACGGTTAAGCAACTACGTCGATTCCTGGGTATGTGCGGATGGTATCGGCGATTCGTCCATAATTACGCCGCCATTTCGGCCCCGCTAACAGACATGCTCCGCAAGAACCGTGGTTTCGTCTGGACAGATGAAGTTTCTTCGGCATTTAATGCGCTTAAAGACAAATTAATGAACGCACCGGTGCTGCACAGCCCAGACTTTTCGCGTTCATTTGCGATCCATTGTGACGCCAGCCAGGATGGCATTCGGGCTATGCTTACACAAACTACTGATGATAACGCTGAGGTGCCCATTGCTTATATGTGGAAGAAGCGGAATTCTGTTCAGCAAAACTATACTGTCACGGAGTAGGAATGTTTAGCGGCGGTCCACGCTATTAAAACATCCCGCGCATACGTGGAGGGCCAAGAGTTAACGATAGTCACTGATCACGCTTCGCTGAAGTGGCTTATGCATCAGTCGGATCTAAATGGCCGATTGGCTCGATGGGCCCTTAAACTCCAAGGGTTTAAATTTTCCATAGTCCACCGAAAAGGTAGCTAAAACATCGTCATCGCTGATACCTTGTCTCGGGTCCACTGTTCAGAGTCTTTGGCTTTAAGCGACCCATTTGAAGACTCTGTGGAAGTGGATTTGGATTCTCCACACTTCCGATCTCCAAAATACCTTGAACTTATCGACCACATTACCTCAAACCAACAATAACTCCCAGACTTGAAAGTATCTGACGGATTCGTGTACAACTTGCTTATAAGAGCGCATGAGCGCTCATGGCGGTATCACCAAGATACTCCAACGCCTTCGTGCACTATTCTTTTGGCCGAAAATGGTCAAGCAGGTCAAAGAATATGTGTTATCTTGTGATATCTGTGAGTCTACCAAAGCTCCAGACCAATGCCTTCGTCCACATATGGAAGGCCAATTCATCTCCGATCGAGTGTTCCAGGATCTGTTAGGTCCTTTCCCCAAGTCTAAGTCAGGTAATGTGGGTACGATAGTCTTAGTGGACCATTTCTCCAAGTTACAAATTGTGGAGCCTATCAAAAAGTCCAAAGCTGGAATTCTGGCCAGTTGGCTTGAGACTCGCATTTTCCATATCTTCAGGATTCCTGAGACGATGGTGACGGATAATGGCGTGCAGCTTAAGTCTCACGTCTTCAATTCCCTGCTGGATCGGTATGGTGTCAAACACCTTTACACCGATCTTTATTCGCCTCAGGCGAATGCGTCTGAACGTATTAACCGTTCCATTGTCGCAGCAATACGGGCCTATATCGATCCAGACCAGCCGAATTGAGACGAAAAACTGTCAGCCATCAATTGTGCGTTGAGGTCTGCACATCATGCCGCCATTAATTCGTCACCATATCTCGTTACCTTTGGGCAATCTATAGTCACCCATGGCAAAACTTACGGCCTGTTGCGGAAGCTAAATTTGTTGGAAGACCCAACTGTCACGGCCAGCTCTAGCGATAAACTTGCAGTTCTCCGAAAAGAGGTTCAAGAAAACCTGCGAGTGACCCACGCGAAGAATTCTGCCCACTACAACACGCGCTCTCGTGTGGTTGAATTCCAGCCTAGAGATGAAGTGTTTCGTCGGGGCTTGGAACAAACCGATGCGGCAGCTCACTACAACTCCAAGCTGGACTTAAAGTTCATCAAGGGTCGCGTTTTTTAAAAAATGGGTAACAGCCGCTACCTATTATCGAACCTGCAAGGCAAAGCAGTTGACATTTATCTCGCGGCCTGCAAAGTAGGAGAAACTGAGGGAATTTATCGCCGGATGTCTTGGCGATAAATTCCCTCAGTTTCTCCTACTTTGCAGGCCGCGAGGTAGAAGCTGCCCTGTAACGGACCACTAATAGCGAATAACTGTCAGTTTTCGAATTTGTGAATTTTTCGCAAATATATTTCATGGCTGGATTATAGTATGCGCGAACAACGCGGCTTCTGCTGTCAAATAAAGTTGAACCAATGTATTTCAGATGGCGATAAGTATACTGTGCGTGAACAACACGTCGCTCACGTCGCAAAAGTTGAGACGAGTTCAACTTTGTCGCAATCAATGAGCCGCGAAGTGTCAATTCACAATATGCATGTGTTTTAAAACTGTGGGTGATCATTTGCTTTGTTGTAAGTTACTGTTATGCGCTTGGAAGTGCACGTTTCTATTCTTGATTCAAAAAAGTATTTCAAGTTTGTTAGAAAGCCAGCTCAAATGTGTCAAAAGAACGCGAACAAGAAATTTGATTATAACTGGCTGAACAGCTGATTTTCGTTGACTGCGACTTGTGGACGTAATTCGCGCACAGTATAATTCCGAGTTGATTTCAATTTATTTCAAATCATTCATATTTGTGAAAAGCCGTTACCAGTTCAAAAAGGGACAATTATGCTAACCCATAACTGCAATGTAAACGGACCTGCGATGTAAACGGACCTGGTGTTGGCCAAGCTTTTCCCAATTCAGGGGTGAGAAAAATTTGACAGGGTGGCCATGCCATTAACTGTCAGGTCAGCCCGAAATAGTGCATGCCGTAATAGTGCTTGTATGCCCAGTTTCAGGTTTTCAACCGAAAATGTCTATAAAAAGAGAGAATTGTTGTGCTACGGTCGCTGCGTTCGCTCTAGGTGCCACAATATCCTGCGTGCAATGTACACCACCCACACAACTGTTCCATTTTGTTGACTTTTCGGTTGAACCGAAAGTGTGCACATGCACTATTGCGAATGTACACTTGCGGCATGTACTTTTTCGGCGGTGAAGCGTCGTTTTGGCGCGATATTTGATGGGGGCGGTCATGGTTGTTTTGGGTTCGGGGATGACAGCAATGGATCGGAAGAAAATCGGGGAGTTTGCGAGTCACCCGTCAGCGACACCGGCTGGTTTATCGGAGTGAGAAAACGAAAAAATCGTGCTTTTGGAATCACCTACCGATATCGATGGGAGTTTTGGCATTTTTCTTGACCCGCCATTAACGCGACTTGGAAAGATTTTTCTTGCTTCGTCGGCATCATATTTCATTAAAAAAATGTTACGGTCAGAGAAATGTGAACGATCGCTGTCCGAATCGCCGCGCTTGAATTTGTTGGAAGTAGATGGGCTCCGAGCCTCGATATTGGTGCATTTCTGATTGGATGGGCTCCGAGCCTCGATATTGGTGCATTTCTTATTGGATAGGCAACGAGCCTCAATTTTGGTGCTGCTACTGATTGAAAGTGACCGTGGAGGGCCAGTCACTGGATCGTCGGGTCGCTTGTTTGATCATAGCGAACGTCGTCGATCGGAGAGTGATAACAGTGTGGCCCTTTTTGTGTCTGCTTGGTCGTGTGTCGTCAAACCAAAGAAGCGGCCAGATTGAGGATTGCGACTCGTTATTCGAGTGTGTGGATGTGTGACCCAGCTTTATGAGGCCTGGTTGTTGAAGAGGACTCTACACCGAAGTTCGAGGCAGCAGCCTTGATCTGAGGAGCATCGTCAAGTGGCCGAGGGAGGAACCTCCACGTGGTATCAACTGGGAGACGACAACTCATATGGCTTGATGGCTAGAGATGGTAGGCTGATCCTCCCAGGCACCTATACACTCCACCAATGACAACCACCTTCCTGGGCAATCAATGCACTGTGTAGATGCTAGTAGAGTGTTAGATTCTTGTCTTTTCAGGGCCGGCAGATGGTAAAGAAGGCCCAAAAACGGTATGACATGGACGAAACAAAGGCCAATTCGCGGGTAGGGATATCTACCCAAGTGTCGGTAGGAGTCGTGGCTGCGACTACCGGCGAGGACTCGGGAGATGTAAGCGCCTCCTTAGTCGCCAGTGGCCACCCAACAATAGTCGAGTCAGCGGGCAAAACAGGCGGCTCAGATGTTTATACTACTGGTTTGGAAAAACAACGCGCAAGACACATCTTCATACTGGATACCGAGCTTGACAGTGATCGCTCAGATCGAGGAGAAGACGCAACATTGAGCCAAGCGAAAGAGGACCGCCGGTTAGGCACCGAGGGTGAGGGTTCTGAATGGCAGACGACCAGAAGGTTCAGATCTTCGAAGGAGGGTACTGAACGGCTTTCGATCGAAAGGTCCAACCCTGAGGAGGAAGACACTGAACGGCGCTCGGCCAAAAGGTCCAAACCATCGAATGAGGAGCGCAGGCCTCTTAGACGCTACACGGCCGCACTAAGGATTAACGAAAGACTTGGCAACAGACAACTTCTGACCCCGAAAGAGGCGGAGGATTTGTCATGGGCCAAGGAAACTATCGAAGAAAGCAGGAAATGCTTAGAGACGAGAGCAGACTTTGCGAGTAGCGACCCGCAATTCGACAACAAGGTCGAGCAAAGAGAAATACAGAAGCTGACGGTAAAAAGGCAGCGCTCAGAAGAGGATCAACGAGCATATTCTAGCAAAAGGCAATGCCCGGCGGCGGGAAAGCCAGGTGCTAGCCAGACGCCTACAAGACAGTCAGCCATGCAAACGACGGCGAGCACCTCCGGGAAGGCCGGAAAGGCGAGAAAAGAAATGAGTGCAGCTGAAGCAGCAGAACGACATCTGGTGGTAGCGCTCATTGACCGTAGCGACCATCTCGGCAAGATGAGCCAGGAAAGATGGTCAGCGGTGGAAGCGAGGCTGATGGCTAAACTCATACAGCGATTGTCAGACGCGAACAACCCTATGCCATCGTTTGATGGAGCTGGGTGGTTCAAAAGCGTCAAAATGATTAGCTGCAAAGACGATGCTACGCTGAAGTGGTGCAGAGACACTGTGCCGACACTGGACGGTTTATGGGAGGGGGCCAAGCTGGAAATAGTTGACCGTGACAACATTCCAGCTGTACCCAAGGCGAAGGTCCTAATGCCGAGGGTCGTACCCGCAGACATTTCGCTCCAACTGTTCCAGCGACAGAACCCCGATGTACCGACGGATGATTGGTTGATCCTACAAGTTGTATAGGTGCAATGCACCCATATCCCTATCATATTCCCTAAGGATAATAATATATCTACGCCGTTTGCCTAACAAATGCGTAATTAAAATTCTAGCTTTTGCAATCAATTTAACGACTTAAACAAAATTCAATTAAAATTCGACAATTTACCAATATGACTTAAACGAAATCCAATTAAAATCCGATAACTTACCAATACGACTTAATAAGCATTTCTCTTCTTGCAATCGTAAATCATAATTTCATTACCATTTTATGAACAATCTTCAACGTTCAGATTTGTCCAAACCAACATAACATAAACTCGTAAAACTTTCTTTCAATGATTCAGATATGTCATTTACCGAACCTTCTAGAACTTTAAGACCAAATGTAAACAATTCAGAATAGTATAAAAGATCACGACAAGTTAGTAAGGGTGTGAAAGTCGAATTCAGAGTTCAACCCAGAACAGTATATTTCCGATCAAAGTCAAGTGCAGTTCATAAGTTAAGTGATAAATCGATATGTTAAATTTTAAGAAAATTATATGTAAGTTATAATAAATACATAATAACGAAAAGTTAAAAGTGTTTTTATTTCAAAAATTGAAGGACGTGTTATAAACATAATATAATGTTAAATTATAAGAAAATTATAAGTTATAATAAATACATAATAATGAAAAGTTAAAGTGTTTTTATTTCAAAAATTGAAGAACGTGTTATAAACATAATATAACTGGCGCAGTCGGTAGGATACAAGTCAGAAAATACTTGTATTCTGCGAACATAAAAACAGTGAAAGTATCGTAAACGTGAAATTCGTTCTTTTTTATAAAAACACTTAAAAGTAACGTGAACCGAAAAATCACAAACTCCCAAAATTGTGCTTAACTGAAGTGTTACTTAATTGTGAAGGAATTGCATAGCCTAGGTCGAATTTTTCGAGAATTCACCTCTGAACATTGCAAGAAGTAATGATTCAGATAATAAACTGAACTTAAGAAAATTAAATCAGCAATACTATTCTGAATTCAAGAAAATTGTTTCAGCTATAAAAACCAATTGTGTATTCGCAATCTAACAATCAGTAGAATAAAAACAAACAGTATCCAGAAAAAGTTGCCAGCGGAACAACACAAAGTACGTCTATAACTACCAATTAAACAACAAAATGGCAGAAGTACCAAACATCCCACTTCCATTGGAACTTACTTTCGAGGAGCACATTAAGGAAGCCCGCAGAATCCCTTTATTTACCGGAAGCGATTCTCAATATTCTCTAAATACTTGGTTAGAAGAAGCCAACACCTTACTTCAACTTACCGAACCGGGAAACCAGCAGACATATATCTTCCGGCTAATTCTTCATAAAATTCAAGGAAAAGCGAGAGCAGTAGTCCAAAAAATTGTAGAACCTAATTGGGACAACATTAAAACAGCTCAATTATTCACATTTGGAGTCAGCGAAAGTTACAGCAATATCATTAATCAAACCCATAGAATTAATAATCAGAACAAAAATGTTCATTAAATATATTCAATTTTGAGTAATCTGTTAAACAAATTAAATACTAAATACTTGCAAGACCCATTTCAAAATCAGCATTTCGAATTTAATCCAATAAGGAATGAAAACCTAGTTCTAAACAAATTCAAATCCTTGTTGCCGAAATATAAGGCATATTTATTAGAAATGAGACAGTGTTCGTCCCTAGAAGAAGCTTTTAATATTTTATTTGTTTATTTGTTGTTTGTTGTTGTATAATTCAGCAAAACTCAGATTTCGATTTCGTAAACTTTAGACAATCTAACAAACAATTTACCGGACAATATAGAAGTAATCGCAATTTCAATCAAAATAGTAACCGCAATTTTAATAATAATCAGAATTCAAACAACGGAAATTTCAATAGCAGTCAAAATTGTAATTCCAATAATCAGAATCGTTATCTCAGTAATAATCAAAATCGTAATCAAAACCGTAATTTCAATCATGAAAATCAAAATCCTTAACTACCAAAACAATCGAAACCAAAATCAAAGTTCCAATCGAAACAGTCAGTACCCACAAAATAATAACTATTTCAATAACAGAGAGTTCAGCCGTAATAATAATAATCAAAACTATAGTAATCCCGAAAATTACAATAAGAACCCCTCTAATCAAAATCTTGGTCCTGAACCAATGGACGTAAAATTTCTAAAAACAGCCTCGGAGTTTCATTTCTAGAGACCGGATTATATGCAAATGCATAACTTCATATGCATTTGCATATATTGGCTGTTTTTAGAGGTTTTAGCATATTTCATTGAAAATCCATTAATTTTGCATATTTTTAGGGAAATTGTTACGAGTCTTCTCATGGTTTATCCAAATCTCATGTAGTGTGCAAGGGACATTTTGTGTTTATAAGCAAACAGTGTGAAAACAGAGTGAAAGCTATGCTATGATGCTTGTGCTGATATTTTGATCGTAAACCCTCGGCGAAGAGAAACGTGCTCATGGAGCTTCCCCTACCCATGAGCTTAAGTGTCACCATACACTGTCGAACACGAACCTAGTACAAGTGGACCGGTTTTCTTCAAACCTATGTGAAGTGTATGTGTGTGTCAGAGGACATTTGTACCAGGTTCGTGCTCGAGTTCGACAGTGTATGGTGACACTAAGATCGCATTCGTAATTGTCCGGTGATTTTCTATATAAAACCCATTCATAACACACGGAAAAATGAAGCCAATACACCAATACAATACAGCATTTGAAAATTCTTCTACATCATCAGAACATCGCTGCCATAAGTACTCATTTTTCCCCACATACCCGAGTCTATCAAAAAACTTGAAACTCGAGGCTTGCAGTTGAATGGATCTATTCTGCTGATTGAAAAAGTTCGTAAAATACACTGTGAATTGCCAGATATATTCCCAGACAAACTTAAAAAAAAAAGTTTGAAAACATTCTAAACAACAACCCAGGCTTCGAGTCTCTGTGCCAGATTAATATTGTAGTTTTATTAATGGTACAGGTAGAACTTTGCCTGGGACAATATCTGCCAATACAGCACCCATGTTTAAGTATTGCCCTGTGAAATCGGTGGACGTAGAACGATCTTTCTCAAATTACAAAACTATTTTAAATGATAGAAGACATAATCTTACAACTGAACACAGAACAATATATTATAGTAAACTTCTATAAATACAACAGACTGCTAAAACCATTAAATTTGTGACTTTTCGTTCCTTTGTTTCTTAATAAAAACATAATTACCCAATTTTTATCTTTTATTTTATGTTGCATATTTTCACATTTTACTTGCATATTTTAAGCATTTTACATGCATATTTGCATGCATATTTCAGCCTTTTTATGTTGCATATTATCCGGTCTCTATTCATTACCAATAGCTATATTAACAGTTGAAAACGAAACCATACCTATTCTAATAGATACAGGTTCTACTACATCATGTATTGATGAAAATTATTTCAATAATATCCCGAAACATAAACTTCAACCTCCCATCCCTATAACATCAGTTGGAGGAATTTATTAAGTAAATTTCAAAATTAAAACTAATATGCCAACCGAATTTAACCTTCCTGAAAATCATAAAAAAATTTGGAGTGTCATGAGTCTTAAAAATCAAAAATTTCAAAGGTATTATTGGTCAAAATATATTGCATCCTTTAAATGCACAAATAAATATCGGTGAAGGTAATAAAAGAATCAATGATAATATTATAATGTTTCCTCTGTTGAGCGAAACCACGAAACTAGGTTCGTAAGATATTCTTGTGCTGAATAATGAAACACTTCGATTGAAAAACACACACACTTTATTTACAAAACGAACTACACTCGCGTACTAACAACAAACGTTAAAACTAGCAATAACTATTCTTTAACGACAACCTTTCCGATCCCGCTTTATAGCGATCCAACCGCCACTGAGTGTCGGGTCTGACTACTCCTTTTCTCCTTCGGTGATATCTGCCTTTTATAAAATAGTTGGAAATCCAGAGTCAATTTGCGAAGACTCTAGATTTTTCGAGATGTTCGAGTCTCGGGTTTCACTACTCAACGAAGGTTCGAGAATTGGCTAGTGGCCAGTCAGCTGATATGTACTTGTTATCGATCATTCGAGATTAGTACAGTGTGGGTCGTAAAAGATACCCACTCCGTACACGCAACAATATTATACATTTCACTTATGCTTTACCAGACGAAATAAATATACAAACCGAGCTTCAACCATTAAATTCATTTGAAAAGTTATTCAAAAACTTAAATAATGAAGAATCAGTATCCCTCAAAAAAATCCTAAAAAATAATCCTGATCTCTTCTACAAAGAAGCAGATATTTAAACTAGCACAACCCAAACAAAACACGAAATCATTACAAAAACTAATATTCCGCAATTTTCGAAAATTTACAAGATCCCACATGTCCATGAAAAAGAAGTTGAAAGCCAAATAAGCGAAATGCTTAAGCAAGGTATAATCAAAAAATCCTCGTCGCCCTTTAACGCGCCTATCTGGGTAGTTCCCAAAAAAACTAGTCCATTCCGGTATACAAAAATGGAGAATCGTTATCGATTATCGACAGTTAAATAATAATACCCTTGAAGATAAATTTCCAATACCCAACATCGAAAGCATATTTGATAAATTAGGTAAATCACAATACTTCACAACTCTTGATTTAGCTAAAGGTTTTCACCAAATAGAAATCAAAGAATGTGACCGATATAAAACAGCTTTCTCAACACCACAAATAAAATAAATAACTGGCGCAACAGTCCAATTTGAACCACGGCCTCGAGATGAGTTAGCATCATCTCATTTTCTAGATCGTGACGGTTTTTGTGCAGAGGTATGTGATCAGCAATACGCTCAACCGAGTTATTTACCCCATAATGGGTACTCATTTAATAGCTGAGTGGGCTCATAGTCCGACACGTAAATCCCCGGAATCGAACCGGGGCCCAGTGCGTTGAAGGCGAACGTGCTAACCGTTGCGCCATCCGGACTACTCAACACCACAAGGTCATTACGAATTCAATCGAATGCCTCTTGGGTTAAAAAATGCACCTGCCACGTTCCGAAGAATGATGAACGAAATCCTTCAGGAACATATTAATAAAATCTGTGTAGTATATCTAGATGATATATTAATTTTTGCCACTTCAATACAGGAAATGGAACAAAACACAAAATTAATTTTCCAAAGTCTTAGAAAATATCAACTAAAAATCCAAATTAATAAGTGTACATTCTTTGCCAAACAAACAGACTACTTAGGCCATATCTTATCTGTAGATGGTATTAAACCGAATCCAGAAAAAATAAAAACAATTCAAGATCTAAAAATTCCGCATACTCCAAAACAAATTAAATCATTTCTTGGTATCACAGGATACTATAGAAAATTCATTAATAACTTTGCAAAAATTGCATCCCCATTAACTGATGCCCTAAAGAAAGATAACAAAATAAATATTGATGATCCAAAATATGTTTCAGCTTTTGAAAAATTAAAGCAACTGATTACAAACTATCCTATTTTGAGATATCCAGATTTTAAACAAAAATTCGTATTAACAACAGATGCTTCAGAAAAAGCAATTGGAGCAGTATTATCACAACAAGGACATCCTATATCTTATTCTAGTAGAACTTTAAACGAACATGAAAGGCATTATTCGACAATTGAAAAAGAACTTTTAGCAATTGTCTGGGCAACCCAATATTTCAGACCCTATTTATATGGAGTAAAATTTGACATTCAAAGGGATCATAGACCATTAGTATGGCTTAACAATATAAAGGAACCTAATGATAAATTACAACGATGGAAAATAAAATTGAACGAATATAACTTCAATATAGAATTTGTACAAGGAAAACAAAAAAAAGTATGCTGACTTTCTCAGTCGTATAGATACAGATAATCAGGAAATAAACACCTTAACTAAACATGAAACAGATGATGGGTACTACGATGAAATAAGTAATGAGTCAGATACAGAAATAAATAAAAATATAAATTATAAAGAAGGAATAGTCAATATATATACATAGAACACAAGTAATAATTATAAAACAGAAACAGGGAGAAGTAAAATCAATTAATAAACACAGAAAAATATATTTAGATGAAGGGGATATCAATAGTGAAAGAATAATACGCACACTAAGAAGATAAATACCAGAAAAAGGAACAGTAGGAATATATTGCGAATTAAATGAAGAAAAATGGAAAAAAGTTAAAACAATTATACAATCCTTTTCAGATAATAATAATTTTAAATTCATAAAATGCACCAATCATGCAACTGATTTACTTAGTGAGGAACAATGTTTCCAAAAATTAAATTAAATTCACGAAAAAAGTAATCATAGAGGTATATTAGAAAATTATGAGGAAATTAAAAATGCTTTTTATTATCAAAATTTGATGAAAATAATCAACAAATATATTAACAATTGCGATATTTGCAACTCAGTCAAATATGATAGGAAACCAGTAAAACCCTTATTCGAAATTCCAGAAACCCCAAATGGTATCAATCAAATTGTACATATTGACATATTTTACATTGGAAAAAGACAATTCTTTGCAACAATAGATAAATTCTCTAAACACCTTTATACAAAAGAAAATGCAATAATGGGAAGACCAAAGAAAATAAAATAATTGCCGAAAATGAATTTAACATGATTAATGTAAAAGAAATACTGAAAGCAGATGAAATAGAATATCATTTCACAACACCCAATTCTCACAGGAAATGCAGACCTGAATCGTTGTCATCATTATTAGAACAAATTAGAGTTTTAAAATTTACAAATCCAGAGATAACTATTGAAGAAAAAACACTTAAAGCAACAGAATACTACAATAACACTATACATTCATCAACCAATGAATTGCTCAATGACCAAATAATTAATTTCTACCTTAATCTAATAGCAGAACGTAATACAGAAGATTCATCTTTACCAAAAGTCTATTCCATGAATACTTTCTTTACAATCAGATTATTACAAGCAGGATATAATGCGGTGAGCAGATGGACCAGAAAAGTTAACATTTTCAATTATGATATTATTTTAATTCCCGTACATGTACGTGAAATACATTGGTGTCTAGCAGTTATAAATCTAAAAGAGAAATCAATTAGATATTATGATTCACTCGGAGGAGAAAATAAAAATCTTTTAAATACGTTAGCCAACTATCTAGTCGAAGAATCCAAAAATAAACAGAATAAATTAATAAATATTTCAGAATATAAAATACAAAAGAAAATGTCAAAAATAATCCACAACAAAATAATTCTAGTGATTGCGGAGTTTTCACGTGTATATTAGCCGAATATATTGCAGGAGTCAAGAAAATATCCCATTCTTCAGAAAGAAAATTATATTGGATATATTAAAGAACAAAATCAGTTCTTAAAGAGTAATTCAAACGAAAAAAAAGAAATAATTATTAATGTAACTTTAACAAATAAGAGCACTATAATATTTGTCATTAGCATTCCTGTACTTACTTAACCTCTATTATATATTATGTAAGAAAAATAAAATAACATACTCAATTATAAAATTAAACATAAACATTAAAGAAGTTGTACTGAACAATGAAAATTAAAAACATAAAAGAACTACGATTGGGGTAAACCCCGATCATGCAATACTCTAGATGAATTTGAACCTGGTTAAAGCCAATAAATAATTTTGGTTGCAATCTCGGATATTGTATAGGAGGGGGTAGACGGAGTAAGGGTAATCGACTATTTTTTTTGAATCTAACTGATATTGTTAATTAAGTGTTAAGTACAAAATTTCAGCCTGATAAATTGTATACGTACTGAGTAAATAGGCTTAACGTATTTCATGAAATAGTGCAGTTTGTATGGGAGGGGGTAGAAGGAGGGTGAGGATTACAATAAATTTTATAATGTAGGTTACAATTATCATAAAAGTGATATATTCAAAATTTCAAAGCAATTCGTTTTATAGTTTCTGAGAAAATCTGATAATTGTAAATTATCAAAAATGTGTCATTTTGTATGGGAGGGGGTAGACGGAGTAAGGGTAATCGATTACTTTTTTTAAATCTAACTGATATTGTTAATTAAGTGTTAAGTACAAAATTTCAGCTCGATAAATTGTATACGTACTGAGTAAATTGGCTTAACGTATTTCATGAAATAGTGCAGTTTGTATGGGAGGGGGTAGAAGGAGGGTGAGGATTACAATAAATTTTATAATGTAGGTTACAATTATCTTAAAAGTGATATATTCAAAATTTTAAAGCAAGATGTTTTATAGTTTCTGAGAAAATCTGATTATGTAAATTATCAAAAATGTGTCATTTTGTATGGGAGGGGGTAGACGGAGTAAGGGTAATCGATTAATTTTTTTGAATCTAACTGATATTGTTAATTAAGTGTTAAGTACAAAATTTCAGCTCGATAAATTGTATACGTACTGAGTAAATTGGCTTAACGTATTTCATGAAATAGTGCAGTTTGTATGGGAGGGGGTAGGAGGAGGGTGAGGATTACAATAAGTTTTATAACATAGGTTACAATTATCATAAAAGTGATATATTCAAAATTTCAAAGCAATATGTTTTATAGTTTCTGAGAAAATCTGATTATTGTAAATTTTCAAAAATGTGTCATTTTGTATGGGAGGGGGTAGAAGGGGTGGAGCGATTTAGCCCGTTCACGAACTTAGCCTTCATTTCTTGTCAAAAATAACGTGTGCAAAATTTGAACTTCATAGCTCAACGCGTTCTCGAGCTAGAGAGGTCACGGACGGACGGACGGACAGACGGACAGACGGACAGACGGACAGACGGACAGACGGACAGACGGACAGACGGACATCCGGTTTTGAGATATTCGAGTGATAATATGAACTTCTGTATCATTCATTTTTTTCTGCGAGCCTTATTTCTTAGCGTTACAAACTTTGTGGCAAACTTATAATACTCTCAGATTTCATCTAGAGTATAATTAAACTGTGAAAAGCATTATGCATAAAATGGAAATTATGTACTCAGATTCGGTAATTGAAAAATAATAATTTATGGAAAAATGTATACAAATCAAAAAAAAAAAAACAATCAGATAAAAGAAAAATATTGAAAACCTTATGCCTACCTTATACCTATTTCTACCAATATTGAGGACAACATTACTCTTAAGGAGGGTCGAGTTGTATAGGTGCAATGCACCCATATCCCTATAATATTCCCTAAGGATAATAACATATCTACGCCGTTTGCCTAACAAATGCGTAAATAAAATTCTAGCTTATGCAATCAATTTAACGACTTAAACGAAATTCAACTAAAATTCGATAATTTACCAATATGACTTAAACGAAATCCAATTAAAATCCGATAACTTACCAATGCGACTTAATAAGCATTTCTCTTCTTGCAATCGTAAATCATAATTTCATTACCATTTTATGAACAAGATTTGTCCAGACCAACATAACATAAACTCGTAAAACTTTCTTTCAATGATTCAGATATGTCATTTACCGAACCTTCTAGAACTTTAAGACCAAATGTAAACAATTCAGAATAGTATAAAAGATCACGACAAGTTAGTAAGGGTGTGAAAGTCGAATTCAAAGTTCAACCCAGAACAGTATATTTCCGATCAAAGTCAAGTGCAGTTCATAAGTTAAGTGATAAATCGATATGTTAAATTATAAAAAAAACATAAAAGAACTACGATTGGGGTAAACCCCAATCATGCAATACTCTAGATGAATTTGAACCTGGTTAAAGCCAATAAATAATTTTGGTTGCAATCTCGGATGCATCGTTAAGACGTAAGACGTAAGTCGTTAAGACGTTAACACGTATTTCATGAAATAGTGCAGTTTGTATGGGAGGGGGTAGAAGGAGGGTGAGGATTACAATAAATTTTATAATGTAGGTTACAATTATCATAAAAGTGATATATTCAAAATTTCAAAGTAAGATGTTTTATAGTTTCTGAGAAAATCTGATTATTGTAAATTATCAAAAATGTGTCATTTTGTATGGGAGGGGGTAGACGGAGTAAGGGTAATCGATTACTTTTTTTGAATCTAACTGATATTGTTAATTAAGTGTTAAGTACAAAATTTCAGCCCGATAAATTGTATAGGTAATGAGTAAATTGGCTTAACGTATTTCATGAAATAGTGCAGTTTGTATGGGAGGGGGTAGAGGATTACAATAAATTTTATAATGTAGGTTACAATTATCATAAAAGTGATATATTCAAAATTTCAAAGTAAGATGTTTTATAGTTTCTGAGAAAATCTGATTATTGTAAATTATCAAAAATGTGTCATTTTGTATGGGAGGGGGTAGACGGAGTAAGGGTAATCGATTACTTTTTTTGAATCTAACTGATATTGTTAATTAAGTGTTAAGTACAAAATTTCAGCCCGATAAATTGTATAGGTAATGAGTAAATTGGCTTAACGTATTTCATGAAATAGTGCAGTTTGTATGGGAGGGGGTAGAAGGAGGGTGAGGATTACAATAAGTTTTATAACATAGGTTACAATTATCATAAAAGTGATATATTAAAAATTTCAAAGCAAGATGTTTTATAGTTTCTGAGAAAATCTGATTATTGTAAATTTTCAAAAATGTGTCATTTTGTATTGGAGGGGGTAGAAGGGGTGGAGCGATTTAGCCCGTTCACGAACTTAGCCTTCATTTTTTGTCAAAAATAACGTGTGCAAAATTTGAACTTCATAGCTCAACGCGTTCTCGAGCTAGAGAGGTCACGGACGGACGGACGGACAGACGGACAGACGGACAGACGGACAGACGGACAGACGGACATCCGGTTTTGAGATATTCGAGTGATAATATGAACTTCTGTATCATTCATTTTTTTCTGCGAGCCTTATTTCTTAGCGTTACAAACTTTGTGGCAAACTTATAATACTCTCAGATTTCATCTAGAGTATAAACATAAAAGAACTACGATTGGGGTAAACCCCAATCATGCAATACTCTAGATGAATTTGAACCTGGTTAAAGCCAATAAATAAATGACACATTTTTGATAATTTACAATAATCAGATTTTCTCAGAAACTATAAAACATATTGCTTTGAAATTTTGAATATATCACTTTTATGATAATTGTAACCTACATTATAAAATTTATTGTAATCCTCACCCTCCTTCTACCCCCTCCCATACAAACTGCACTATTTCATGAAATACGTCTTAACGTCTTAACGACTTACGTCTTACGTCTTACGTCTTACGTCTTAACGATGCATCCGAGATTGCAACCAAAATTATTTATTGGCTTTAACCAGGTTCAAATTCATCTAGAGTATTGCATGATTGGGGTTTACCCCAATCGTAGTTCTTTTATGTTTTGAATCTAACTGATATTATTAATTAAGTGTTAAGTACAAAATTTCAGCCCGATAAATTGTATACGTACTGAGTAAATTGGCTTAACGTATTTCACGAAATAGTGCAGTTTGTATGGGAGGGGGTAGAAGGAGGGTGAGGATTACAATAAGTTTTATAACATAGGTTACAATTATCATAAAAGTGATATATTAAAAATTTCAAAGCAATATGTTTTATTGTTTCTGAGAAAATCTGATTATTGTAAATTTTCAAAAATGTGTCATTTTGTATGGGAGGGGGTAGAAGGGGTGGAGCGATTTAGCCCGTTCACGAACTTAGCCTTCATTTTTTGTCAAAAATAACGTGTGCAAAATTTGAACTTCATAGCTCAACGCGTTCTCGAGCTAGAGAGGTCACGGACGGACGGACGGACAGACGGACAGACGGACAGACGGACAGACGGACAGACGGACAGACGGACATCCGGTTTTGAGATATTCGAGTGATAATATGAACTTCTGTATCATTCATTTTTTTCTGCGAGCCTTATTTCTTAGCGTTACAAACTTTGTGGCAAACTTATAATACTCTCAGATTTCATCTAGAGTATAAGTTATAATAAATACATAATAACGAAAAGTTAAAGTGTTTTTATTTCAAAAATTGAAGGACGTGTTATAAACATAATATAACTTACATACTGGTGAACCGACAGCGGAAGGAGAGCAAACCATCATCCCACAAATAAATAAGGAAGCGGAGGAATTGCTCTACTCTCGATTCGGGAAAATGGCGTGGGGCTTAGGAAGCGTATTTCTTAAGATCAAAAAGCGCCATCCCGCGGACGGGAACGAAAACACCATTGAAGCCAACGAGGTGGAGAAGCAGATAGAAACTCTAATCGAAGCGGCCGATAACATCAGGCTTAGCGAAAATGAGAGCGAATCTGAGACGGATGATCCAGACGCTACTCTAACGACCGCAACCGCGACACTGAAGAGCTAACCCTAGCTATGCTAAAGGTGCTTCAGATAAATCTGCACCATAGCAGGTTCCTGAATGAGTGCCACATCATAGTTTCCCTCCTGTAGCGTGTGCAGCAGCTCTGCTGATGCGATACGCCACAGGAGGGAAACTATGATGTGGCACTCATTCAGGAACCGTGGATTTCTGAGGAGGGCCACATCCAGGGACTCTCAACGAAGAAGTACAACATTATAAGATGTCGGAAGGAGGGCAGGCTACGGACAACTATCTTGGCAAGGACAAGCCTTAATGTCCTTCTGGACTCTGACAAAAGCACGAGCGACCTGACAGTTATTCATGTGGAGGGCGCTCAAGGACGATCCCTTATGCTCGCATCAGCATACATGGCTCACGACAAACCCGCGCCGCCGCACGAGCACATTGCTTGATTACGCGACCGGAAGGAAGGCTATTAACGTGTAGACGCATAAAATGGACCATAAGTTCGTTTGACGTGTACAAATCGGCAGGCTCTGACGGAATCATACCGGTAATGCTGCAAAAACCCCATGGACACAATAGCTCCTTGGGTGGTTGCCATACTAAAGTGATGTCTCCGACTAAGCTACGTACTGTAATATTCATCCCTATATTTTGGGAATTCATACATTTTCCTTTTTCTATTTGCATACACCCGCCTTAATCATTGCAGCAACAACTACATTGGCTACATGCTACAGTGTTACACGCAGTGCGTCTACATAGAGTTGCAATGCAATGTACATAGATATGTTTGCAATTACGCTTTGCATTGCAATTCTAAGTACGGTTGTGTGTTCGCTGTACTGTCGCCGGCATTGAAATTGTATGTACGTACAGATGTATGTTCAGTAGATTGTACGTTACCGGCATCGCTTGGCAGCTGGGACAGTGCAAGTTACGTTGCTATGGTAACGTTTTGCCAATAAATAAAAAACACGATTTTTTAAGAAATTGACAATACTTTATTAACGAAACAAAAATCTGAGTTTGTCGGGGATCCAATTAAGACTGCCTCCTTCTGGTCAGTTTCTAGTATTTATAATACATATGTGTTATCTGAGTTATATTCCATAATGGAAGATGTGTACTCGGAATTTCCGTTCTATTCTGATAAGAATATTCTTATATTAATTAACTCGGAATATTCCAGTAGTTTATTAGATTTTATATTACTATGGGATAAGCCCGGATAATTTATTTTGTATTTCTCAGAATTTTGATAAGAATGTTCTTATATTAATTAGCTCGGAATATTCCAGTATGTTCATTCGATTTTATATTACTATGGGATAAGCCCGGAATGGTGCTGTTGATAAGGGTGTAACCCGACCCTCCCTAAGATTGTGGTCGTCCTCGGCACAATTCGTGAGAGGTTTATCTTTGATAAGTATTGTACTTTATGATCTTTTAATTCGGTATCTTTTTCGTTCATGTTTATTTTTACGTTAATGTTATTTTATTTGTAAAAGTAAATTATTATGCAGATTATTATCGTTAATGTTATTAGGATGATTGTTGAGCTTACTCCAATCATATTTATCTTGTGTACATACTTTATTTCATTAATTTTTTCGAAATTTTTCGTCGTTTCAAGTTTTACATCTTCGATCTTCATTGTATAGTTATAGTATTTAATATTTTTAATGGGTTCTAATGTTAGAACTTGTTTAAATTCCTTAATTTCATTAGTAAATTTCCTATTCGACAAGAATAAGTTACAGTTTGCGAATCTTATTACGTATGAACCTTTAAGTTCGTATTGTTTTTCATTACAATCTTGTTCAATAGTTTCTTCGATATTTGTTGCTACAATTAGTCCTTTCTCTAGTTCTTCTACATTTTTTATTTCTTTATATTTCACTATGCAATTTCTGTCTTCACAAGCTAGGGGTTTATTTAATAATTTGACTTTTCTTTCAACCTCAAAATATTTATGATTATATTCCACTACTTCCTTCGTGCTGATATCTAATGTTTCATTATTTCCTGTAGGTATTCTTTTATCATAGTATGACCTCAGGGGTTTAGTTAAAATCGGAATATTGATTACAAAAATTAAAATATTGTTCTTCGTTAAAACGTTTATCGTGATCTCCTTGAGTTCGTCAATGGTTAAGTCATATGTATCTACTTCGTCTTTTGTTAACGTTGACCTGGTCATAATTCCTAGTCTTGCTGCATTAATATTGTCAATAATTTTCTCTACCTCGTCTTTAATGTGGTCTAGGCTTTGTTCTAGTTGTACTGTTCTCCATATTTCGTTAATGTCTTTTCTATCTTTGTCGATGATTGTTACTAATTTATTGTACATTGGGTTTGTAGTTTTAATGTGATCTGTGATCCTTTTTATATTATTCTCGAATACTGAGTTGATTTTTATTTGTTTGTTTAGGGCTGAGATTGCTTCGTGGTTGTTAGTATCTATGATGTCTAAATGTATAATTATTTCTTCGTACTCGTCATTGTCTACAAGTCCAAATAGCCAGTTATAAACTTTGCCTTTTGGGTTAATAAGTCCTCTGCGTTTTCTGTTAGTTAATTCTGGTGCGTTAAATTCGTCGCAGTTTTTGTTTTTACTAAATTTGAGCATTTTTAGTTCTCCTCTGATCGTATTAATAGTATTTTTAATGTATTCGTTTGTTATTACGTTGTTTTGTATTAATCTGACTTCGTTTTTCTTGATTAGTATTATCCCCGTCTCCGTATTTATTTGTTCTATATTTATTTCCGCGATTGTTTTTGCTATTATACTTAGTATTAGAAGTAATTTTGTAATCCAGTTATTTCCAAAGTTGGCCTGAAAGTAGAAATATTATTTTATTTCTTTTTGATATATTCCTTGCGTCATTTTATTCTGGTTTCATCTATTCTAACATTATTGTGTTTAAGATTCCCTTGTTCGCCTTTAGTAGCTTCTATTTTTCTGTATTTAGGTTTAGTTTTATCATGATTATTTTGCCAATTATTGATAAAGATAGGTCTTTCTATTATTTCTTTGCGTTCTTCTTTAGTTTGGTTATGATATTTAAGCCCTTTCTGTTTTTTGTTTATTAACCTTTCTTTAATTATTTCTTTATTTATTTTTCCGAGTTGGACATCAAGTGGTCTCCCTTCGATTGTAGAATGGATATTTCTATTATAGATTTCTGTTGCTTTAATCATTTTATCAGTTATATCTAATTCCGGATTCGTTAAACCTAGTGTTCTTATTTGCTCTATGAGTGTCCCATGACATCGACTCATGTCACTGTTACCTGTGTGAGTTTGAGGTTGCAGTGTAATGGATTTCTATTTTTTCTTGTTTGCAGAATTCCTTAATGTTGAGAGTATTAAACTCATTGTCTGCTATAATCTTCTTTGGTTTCCCTAATCTTGCGTTCCTACTTCTTAGCAACTGTATGAACGTTATCGAATTTTTACCCAAAGTTTCCACTGAGTATAGATGCTTTGAAAACTTGTCTATAGTCGTGGAGAACTTTCTCTTCCCGGCATAATATAAGTCTATGTGTATTATTTCGTTGACATCTTCTGGTGTTTCACTTTCCTTGTAAGTTGGTTTTATTGGATTCCTGTCGTATTTAGCTTTATAACATGTGTCACATGTGTTAATGTATCTTGTGATTAATTTCTCTAAGTTCTTAAAATAACATTCTCTTTTTATTTCTTCATAATTCTCCTTGATTCCTGCATGATTTGTTACTTTGTGTACTTCCTCTATTTTCTTGATGCATTCTTCTTCTGTTTTGATTTCCGTAAGTAATTTCCTACATTTGATAAAAGTAAGTCTCCTATTGTTAGAATATAGTGCTACTATCGACTGTTGGACTCGATTCCATGTGTGATCATTTAGATAGCAAAATATTCCTATTCTCCCTTTTTCGCCTATGTACTTTTTTAATATTTCCTTAACTTTTTCTGTTTCAATATTCTTTTCCTCGATGTATATTTTCCTGTAGGTGTTGATTGTTTCGATTTCTATTCCTCTGTCTGTTCCTATTATTACTACTACTTTGCCTTAACCCCTAGCGGGGCATAGCGCGTCAACTACTCCTGCGCGCCATCGTACTCTGTTCTGGGCAATGGGAAACAACTCCCCAAAAGACTTACCCAGTACCTGACAATCCTTTGCCACAGATCGACGCCATGTGATTCGAGGACCCCCTCTTGGTCGGCCTTGGTTGGAAATGGGGTTCCATTTCATGGCATGCATAGCAATGCAGTTATCACTCTTCCGCAATGTGTGACCTATCCACTGCCATTTTCGCCTGCGTATCAATTCGTCGATTGGCATCTGACCCGTACGCCGACTTAGCTCTTCATTTGATATTGTTTCGGGCCAGAAAATTCTTAAAATTCGACGAAGACATGAGTTGACGGAAACTTGCAGCTTTCTGGTAACTCCTACGGAAACTTTCCATGTACTGCTCCCATACAAAAGCACTGATAGTACCAGGGAGCGAAACAGGCCCAGCTTGGTCTTGATGCTGAGATAACTGCTCTGCCAGATTTTGGACAGCATGCCGTATGCGCGTTTAGCCTGGTTGATACGACGAGCGATGTCCTGCTCCGTACCACCATTTTCGGCAACAATGCTACCCAGGTAGACGAAGTTGTCCACCTTCTCCACAGGCTGCCCATTAATATTGATGGCAATAGGTGTCGGATTTCTTTTTCGTAACGGCGGGCTAAGAACCTTGGTCTTGTTGGTATTAATCTTTAGCCCAACCTTGCTTGCCTCCCTCTCGAGACCTAACGCCATTGCGGACAGATCCATGATTTTGTGGGAGAGTAGGCATATGTCGTCAGCGTAGTCAAGATGTTGTAGATAAGATGTCAAAGTCCATTGAATTCCTCTTTCGAGTCCGGATAGGGCTGCATGCAACACATCGCCGATCACAATGAGGAATAGGATCGGTGAGAGGATGCACCCCTGCCGAACTCCACTGCGAATCTCAAAGTCCCCCGACACCTTACCTTTATGCAGAACGCGAAATTTCGCGCCGTCATAGGTTGCCTTAATAATAGCCACAAGCTTCTCAAGGATGCCTCTCCTGCGCAAGGCCGCCCATATAGAATCCCGGTTCACACTATCGAAAGCCTTTTCGAAATCGATGAAAAGCAAGTGAAGCGGAGAATCGTATTCAGCGCATTGCTCGATGATGATTCGCAAGGTGTTAATGTGATCGACACAGGAGAATCCGGATCGAAAGCCAGCCTGCTCTTCATCAATTGTGCTTTCTAAGTGGGCGTTTAGTCTTTCCAGGACGATTTTAGCTATTATCTTGGCAACGGCAGGAAGCACACAAATGCCTCTCCAATTATTACAGTCTGTGAGGCTACCCTTCTTTGGATGTTTGATGATCAAACCTTCCTTCCACTCAGTGGGAAAGGTCTCTGTATTCCACGCTTTATCAACAAGTGGGTGCAGCAAATCGGCAGTTACGCTTGGCGCTGCTTGATAAAGTTCGGCAGGGATGCCGTCAAGTCCGGCGGCCTTTCCTCGTTTTGGTGCAATAATTGCAGTGACTATTTCCTCTTTAGTCGGGGCAGTGGACCGTATACGCACATTTGATGGTTAGCTAAATTATCTATATGAGGGGGAACTTCACCAGAGGTTACACGGTTCAAGACCGCGGCGAAGTTTTCTTTCCACCGCCTCATTTGATCTTCTTCCAAGATAAGTAGCTTTCCATCACTATCTTTCACAGGATGTTAGCAGAAGTTACGACCACCTGTAAACTCCTTGATGACACCGTATACGGCGTTTAAGTTGTTACTTCTAGCGGCTTCTTCTGCTGACGCTAAAAGAGAATTGGCATAAACTCTTTTATCGCGTCGCACACTACGCTGAACTTCTCGAGCTTTCTGACGGTAAAGGAGTTCGATGCTTCTTCGATTGTCGTCTGATGCTGCAGCCAAACGAACTTTCTTTCAACAATCCGCTGCCATGAAGCGTCGGACATCCAGGGCTTATTCCGGCAATCCGGGTTTGGGCTATTAATGTACGCATTTTTTATGGCATCCCAGTTTTCGTTTATGTCACCATCTGGGTGACTAGTTATCTGAGCCACTTTTTGCGCAAGATGGTCATTATATTGTTGTAAGATAGCTGGATTTTTTAGTCGAGCGGTGTTGAATTTGCGGGGCCTGGATCTTTCGTCGCTGGGGCGGCGCACGACTGCAATACGCAATCGAACATTAGCGATCATAAGATAATGGTCTCTTCCCATCCCAATATCGGCACCCTTCTTGTTTCGCACGTCCAGGAGGCAACTCTTGAATCTTTTACTAATGGCAAAATGGTCGATCTGATTTTGTGTTCTGCGCCGATCAACAGAGGACCAACTGATTTTGTGGTGGTCCTTATGCTCAAACATAGTACCACCGATGAAGAGACTGTGAAAGTTGCAGAACTCTACAAATCTTTCACCGTTGTCATTACGATCACCAAGACCGTGTCTCCCCATCACATGTCTGAGCCCATAGTTATCAGCGCCAACTTTCGCATTCAAATCACCCATAACCATTATAATGTCACCTTTAGGTGTTCTGCTCTGAACGGCGTTTAGTTCTTCGTAGAAGGAGTCTTTTGCCAAGACATTGTTGGGTTCAGTAGGGGCATAACATTGTATTATTGAGATGTTCCTCATTTTGGTCCGGAACCTGGCGGTCAAGACTCTGTCAGAGACCGGTTCCCAGGATAAGAGACAGTTTCGCGCGGCTCTGGTTAAAAGGAGCCCCACACCTGACTAACGACGACTACCGGTAGCTTTACCGGAGTACAACATTACAGTGCTGCCCGTTGGAGAGATGAATTCTCCGCTGTTCCACCATCTTATCTCACTAACTCCTAAGATATTTAATTTGTACCTCAGAAATTCACTCTCTAATTGAAGAAATCGTGCGTTCTGGGGACCTTCTGATCCATTGTCCAGGAGAGTACGCACATTCCAGAATCCAATCTTTGTCATTGTACGATAGCTAAAAGTCGTAACCGTTGAGTCAGTCCTTATCTGAGGCATAGTTGACGTTTCGTTAGCATATAAAGATTTCGGATAGTGCAAGTTGCTGGCATACACATCCTGTCCTTGGATTGTCGGTTTTAACGACAGGCTCTCAAAGGGAAAGGCCGTGGTATTTTTTTCACACCCCACACAGGGGTACCTCAACCAAATCATCGCACCGCCATCACTGGCGGCTTGACGTTGGTTGGCAATGGTCAGTGACCACTGCCGTTCCAGGGGGCGCCCACGCGGAGGACTATGGAAGAGGAGTTTTGGCCCCCCTATTATTAGCTGTGTTTTGTATAGGTTTACTGCTCCTTCGCTGATTTGTATGTGATCGTGTGGTTCTTCTGTTCCACTATGAATGGTTGCCTGACCACTATGATCGTCTTCATTGGTTCCTTCCGTTGAGGTCATCATATTGATTTCCTTCTTCTCTTTATTGATTCTAGATAGAAAATCTGCCACGTGATTATCCTTGCCTTTAATATACTCGATTTTGAAATTGTATTCGTTCAAATAAACCTTCCACCTTTGCAATTTGGAATTTGGTTCTTTGAGGTTACTGAGCCATATTAATGGTCTATGATCTGTTCTAATCTTAAATTTAATACCGTAAAGATATGGTCGAAAATATTTAGTCGCCCATACTATCGCCAATAACTCCTTTTCTATAGTTGAGTAGTTACGCTCATGTTCGCTCAACGTTCTACTCGCGTATGATATTGGGTGGTTATTTTGGGTAAGGACTGCTCCTATAGCCTTATCCGATGCGTCGGTAGTTAAGGTGAACTCTAACTTGAAATTAGGATACTTTAATATCGGATAATTGGTAATTAAATTTTTCAACTTTTCGAATGCCGCTATATACTTGGCATCTTCTATATTTATTTTGCTATTTGCTTTTATTGCATCCGTCATTGGAGCTGCTATTTTAGCATAATCCTTGATAAATTTCCTGTAATATCCCGTCATTCCAAGGAAAGATTTGATTCGTTTCGATGTATCTGGTATGTTTAATTGTTTAATAGCTTCTATCTTGTTCGGATTCGGTTTAATACCTTCGGTAGTTAGAATATGCCCTAGATATTCTGTATGTTTGGTGAAAAGCTTGCACTTATCCATTTGGATTTTTAACTTGTGCTTTCTTAATGTATCAAAAATTAGTTTGGTATTGACTGTCATTTCCTGCAATGAGGTCCCGAAAATTAAAATGTCGTCTAAGTAAACTACGCAAATTCTGTTGATATGATCTCCTAAGACTTCGTTTATCATACGTTGAAACGTTGCAGGTGCGTTCTTCAATCCGAAGGGCATCCTGACAAACTATGACCTTGGGGGGTCGAAAATGCAGTTTTAAGTCTATCTTGTTCTTTAACTTCTATCTGGTGAAAACCTTTCGCTAAGTCAAGCGTCGTAAAATATTGAGCTTTCCCTAACTTGTCGAATATCGAATCTATGTTCGGTATTGGAAACTTGTCGTCTATGGTTTCCTCATTTAATTTCCTATAATCGATGACAATACGCCAATTCTGCTTGTTGCTATTGTCGATTTTCTTAGGTACAACCCAAATTAGTGCGTTGTACGGAGAGTTGGATTTCCTAATTATTCCTTGTTTCAACATGTCTCTCATCTGTTCCTCCACTTCCTTCTCGTGATTCGGTTGGAATCTATATATCTTTGAGTATAGAGGTTTGGTATTTTTTAAGTGTATTTCGTGTTTTACTGTTGTTGTACAGGTAAGATTTTCTCCTTCTTTGTATAATATATCGTCATATTCTTTCAATAGATTTTCCAATGTTCTAGATTCTTCTTGATTTAATCCGTCGTATATTTTTTCATTATCTGCAACTCCGCTGATTTCCTGATAATTGAGTTCCTCTGGTGTTGCCTAATTAAATTTTATTTTTTCGGCATTTATGAGCATATAGCCTTCTCCTGTTTATCGTTACATTCATTGCATGAAGCAAGTTTTGCCCCATTATTCCTTTGAAATTTTTATTATCTAAATTCATTCTGTGCCAAATGATTGCAACACCTTCTGGATATTTAAACTGTTTTGGCGTAGGTGTTCTGTTTTTTCTGTTACTTGAACTGATGCCTGTAATCCCTTGATTATGGTTGGTTCTTCTAATTGTATTATTCTTGAATTATAGGTATGTTACATCGTTTATCTAGACTTGAGATGGATGCCCCTGTATCTATTAAGACGGGTATTTCTATCCCTTCTATATTCATATTTACTATTGGTAGTTGGACTCCGAGGCTGATACTATAAAATTTACATCCATACCACTGTTTCTACTGACCTCTGATCGCATTACCAATGAGCTATTAATATTTCTATTCTGGTTGTTAGGATGAAGATTGTTCCTTTCGTTTTGTCTATATTGATTATTGTTCTGATTGTAATTATAATTATTATTGTTATTCTGTCTGAACGGGTTTTGATTTTGGTTATTATTATGATGATAGTTATTGTTCTGATAATTATTTCTTTCTTGGTTATACTGTCTTTCTTGGTTGTACTGTCTTTCTTGGTTGTAGAAATTTTCTCTTTGGTTATGTCCCTCATTGTAATTGTTTCGGTTGTTGTAGTTATTATGATTGTTAAAATTTCTGTTCTGGTTAAAGTTTCTATTGTTGTCCTGTCTGTTCTGTCTATTTTGACTTCTAAAATTGTTGTGGTCTCTAAAATTATTTTGATTGTAATCATTTTTTCCTTCGTCTATTGCCCCTTGAATTTCCCTTAGATATTGCATCGCTTCTGTCAATGTTTCGAAATTTTTTGTCAAAACGGCATGTGCCTTATATTCCGGTAGTAGCCCTATAAATCTACTTAAAACCAGCTGTTCGTTTCTTTCTGTGTTGTATTGTGGAACTGTATTTTGGTCCGGTTGTTGCAAATATTTTGTGTTCAACTTATTGAAGTTTTGAGTACACTATCCTTGATACATACGGTTGATTTTCGACTTTCGTTAACCGCAGAATCATATCAGCTTCCTGTAGCCAGGACTGCAGCGCATACTCCTTGTTGTTTCCAGTATATGTTGGAAGTTTTCTTGCCTCTTTTATACTATCTTCTAATGACATCTGTGTTGGTTCCGCCATTGCTTCGATTTGTAGTACTGGTAGGTCGTCTAGCTTTCTTCTCTGCTCTTGTACTTCTTCTTTACGTTTGACGTGTATTCTTATTTATTTGAGGTTTTATTCCTCTACTGTTCAGATTTTCGGCTCTGGTTACCTTTATTAGGATTTTTCAACTTTAAAAGCAGGAAATCAAGTGCATTCTTCTAAAACGCAACTCCACGCCTTGCAATACGTGTTTTATTATACTAGATTTTCCACTTTAGTTGTGAGTTCTTTATTGCCGACTTTGTTATACTTTGATTTTCCTTCAAAGTTTTATTATTACGTTTAATTAACTTCGCGTTAATTACGTTTCGGTTTGTGTTAAGTTTTGCAGGTTTATTTCACTAAACGGATACTTCCTCGTTTTGATGTTAGATTCTATTATTTAACCGGTTTCACTGATTTGCTCTCAATTACTTTCGTATGTTAAAATTTCTAACACCGCCACTTTTGATTTAGCGAGACCGACTGCGCCAGTTACGTTGCTATGGTAACGTTTTGCCAATAAATAAAAAACACGATTTTTTTAAGAAATTGACAATACTTTATTAACGAAACAAAAATCTGAGTTTGTCGGGGATCCAATTAAGACTACCTCCTTCTGGTCAGTTTCTAGTATTTATAATACATATGTGTTATCTGAGTTATATTCCATAATGGAAGATGTGTACTCGGAATTTCCGTTCTATTCTGATAAGAATATTCTTATATTAATTAACTCGGAATATTCCAGTAGTTTATTAGATTTTATATTACTATGGGATAAGCCCGGATAATTTATTTTGTATTTCTCAGAATTTTGAAAAGAATGTTCTTATATTAATTAGCTCGGAATATTCCAGTATGTTCATTCGATTTTATATTACTATGGGATAAGCCCGGAATGGTGCTGTTGATAAGGGTGTAACCTGCAAACGTTGCGCCTATTGTACGTAGATGTATCAATTTTGATTTTTATTTCGGCAAATTAAAAAGAAAAAAAAAACATAAAAGAACTACGATTGGGGTAAACCCCAATCATGCAATACTCCAGACGAATTTGAACCTGGTTAAAGCCAATAAATAATTTTGGTTGCAATCATTACTTTTTTTGAATCTAACTGATATTGTTAATTAAGTGTTAAGTACAAAATTTCAGCCCGATAAATTGTATAGGTAATGAGTAAATTGGCTTAACGTATTTCATGAAATAGTGCAGTTTGTATGGGAGGGGGTAGAAGGAGGGTGAGGATTACAATAAATTTTATAATGTAGGTTACAATTATCATAAAAGTGATATATTCAAAATTTCAAAGCAAGATGTTTTATAGTTTCTGAGAAAATCTGATTATTGTAAATTATCAAAAATGTGTCATTTTGTATGGGAGGGGGTAGACGGAGTAAGGGTAATCGATTAATTTTTTTGAATCTAACTGATATTATTAATTAAGTGTTAAGTACAAAATTTCAACCCGATAAATTGTATACGTACTGAGTAAATTGGCTTAACGTATTTCATGAAATAGTGCAGTTTGTATGGGAGGGGGTAGAAGGAGGGTGAGGATTACAATAAGTTTTATAACATAGGTTACAATTATCATAAAAGTGATATATTAAAAATTTCAAAGCAATATGTTTTATTGTTTCTGAGAAAATCTGATTATTGTAAATTTTCAAAAATGTGTCATTTTGTATGGGAGGGGGTAGAAGGGGTGGAGCGATTTAGCCCGTTCACGAACTTAGCCTTCATTTTTTGTCAAAAATAACGTGTGCAAAATTTCAACTTCATAGCTCAACGCGTTCTCGAGCTAGAGAGGTCACGGACGGACGGACGGACAGACGGACAGACGGACATCCGGTTTTGAGATATTCGAGTGATAATATGAACTTCTGTATCATTCATTTTTTTCTGCGAGCCTTATTTCTTAGCGTTACAAACTTTGTGGCAAACTTATAATACTCTCAGATTTCATCTAGAGTATAAACAAGTAATTAGAGAAATGGCTTACGGTTTTTTTTTTGGTAACGGATGAGGTGGAAAGTAGTTTAGGAAAAAAGAAAAACGGGGAGTTCAACTGGAGAAGCGGACCGAGTGACATCTCGAGAAGAGATTGTTGGAGGAGTTTTTTTGGGTTTTCTTGGGGGAAGTAGCCACGCAATGGCTAAATTAAAGCTATCTTCTCGATAGTATAAAAATATAACCGAATTAAGAAAGTTGCAAACCCTAATCCAAACATAAAAGAACTACGATTGGGGTAAACCCCAATCATGCAATACTCTAGATGAATTTGAACCTGAAGCTTGAAGCTTTATATTCCAAATTTCAGCCTAATAGCTGTAACATTTTTCGAGAAAATCAGCTTATTGTCAAAAGACAACATTTTGTATTAGCTCAAAGCGATATCCAGCTAGAGAGCAACGTTGGTAAAATGTGTCATATTGTATAGGAGGGGGTAGACGGAGTAAGGGTAATCGACTATTTTTTTTGAATCTAACTGATATTGTTAATTAAGTGTTAAGTACAAAATTTCAGCCCGATAAATTGTATACGTACTGAGTAAATAGGCTTAACGTATTTCATGAAATAGTGCAGTTTGTATGGGAGGGGGTAGAAGTAGGGTGAGGATTACAATAAATTTTATAATGTAGGTTACGATTATCATAAAAGTGATATATTCAAAATTTCAAAGCAATATGTTTTATAGTTTCTGAGAAAATCTGATTATTGTAAATTATCAAAAATGTGTCATTTTGTATGGGAGGGGGTAGACGGAGTAAGGGTAATCGATTACTTTTTTTGAATCTAACTGATATTGTTAATTAAGTGTTAAGTACAAAATTTCAGCCCGATAAATTGTATACGTACTGAGTAAATTGGCTTAACGTATTTCATGAAATAGTGCAGTTTGTATGGGAGGGGGTAGAAGGAGGGTGAGGATTACAATAAATTTTATAATGTAGGTTACAATTATCATAAAAGTGATATATTCAAAATTTCAAAGCAAGATGTTCTATAGTTTCTGAGAAAATCTGATTATTGTAAATTTTCAAAAATGTGTCATTTTGTATGGGAGGGGGTAGAAGGGGTGGAGCGATTTAGCCCGTTCACGAACTTAGCCTTCATTTCTTGTCAAAAATAACGTGTGCAAAATTTGAACTTCATAGCTCAACGCGTTCTCGAGCTAGAGAGGTCACGGACGGACGGACGGACAGACGGACATCCGGTTTTGAGATATTCGAGTGATAATATGAACTTCTGTATCATTCATTTTTTTCTGCGAGCCTTATTTCTTAGCGTTACAAACTTTGTGGCAAACTTATAATACTCTCAGATTTCATCTAGAGTATAAAAATAAAAGTGAATCTGCCTCCAGTGTTAAGTTATACCAGAATTGCATACAGCTCTATATAAAAGAGTTTGGTTGTAAAATACCTAGAAGTTTAACTCTTCATTTTCCGAAGTAGAAGCAATATTCAGCGATATTGATAAATTTGCCAAGTACATTTATTGCGATCTAAAGACGGATCAGCGTACGAAAGTCCCACAGGAGCCCCATTTGTTTTTTTTTTGTGTGGATCGTGCAGAAGCCGCATGGGGTGCAACCAGAAAGTAACCGTAGCTTCCTCTGGAATCAGCACCTGTTTGGTGGATTAACCCCAACAGTGGATAGTTGGCTGAAATGCTCATCTTTAATTTCGTAAATAGCGCATTCGTCGAAAAGCCTGGCCTGCATCTAAGTATTTCATCAAATTTGTCTGAGTAAATCATCGTTCCACCGACTAGCGGCGAGGTGACGGGATTGGACGCTTATGCTATACCGGTGCTGCGTCTTAAAAGGAAACCCGAATTGAAAAAAAAGGACAAACGAATATTGTGAAGAGTCTATGCTATTGTGAGGATTGTATTCCACTGTGATCTACTGTGAAAAAAATAATAATAACGTGTTCTTTTGCCCAGTTAATTGTTATTGTAATGAGATTAAACGATAAATTGCTTCCTCAGCTTCACCTCTTTTCATCGTGCACGGCCGTCGCGGATATAAAAAGGAGTAAGTCTGTTTATATTAAATCTATATATACATATTTCTACAGATTCATATGCATATGTATTTAAATTTGCATGCATTCTTTTTGATTGAGTATGATATTTATTTAAGTATGTACTTGTATTTCTTTTTCCTAGTAACTTCATTGATTTAATTCACATAATTTACTTGTCTAAGTTCAAGACCACTCTGTATTATAATGTATCTCATCATCATCATCGTGGCGCGACAGCCCGACGTCGGGCCTTGGCCGCCTGGATCATTGTCCTCCAATTATCTCGGTCACGTGACCGCGTCCTCCAATTTTGGGAGCCCAGCAGCTGCGCGGCGTCCACACCTACTGAGCTCTCCCAACGAGATCTCGGTCGTCCTCGCAGTCTCGCTCCGTCGACTCGTTCTGCATTCATTACTCTCTTAGGCATGCGATCGTCGTCCATTCTTTGTACATGCCCTGCCCATTGAAGTCGTTGTAGTTTGACGATTTTCGAGACTTGCAGCTCATCGTACATTTCATACAACTCATGGTTGTACCGGATGCGCCATCCATCTCGATCGCAAACAGCCCCGAAAATTCGCCGTAGAACCTTACGTTCGAAAGTATCTAGCATGTTTTCGGAGGCTTGAGTTAGGGTCCATGCTTCGCAGCCATAGCATAGCACTGGTCGTATAATGGTTTTGTACACGCGGAGCTTCGTGTTTCTGTGCACATGTTTCGATTTCATTATGGGGAGAACCGAGAAAAAAGTCTTATTAGCTAACTGTATCCGTCGTTTGATTTCGTCAGTTTCGTTGGCGTCCCTTGACAGGTTGCAACCCAGGTAAATGAAGTTGTTCCCGAACTCGATGTTGAGGTCCCCCACATTGATGCTCGGTTGTGCAGGAGTCCTTGTCACCGATTGCATCATTATTTTAGTTTTACCCTCGTTAATACGTAATCCAACTTCCTTTGCAGCGGTATCGAGCGTATGCAGAAGTTCTTCTGCGTCAGCCAATCTTCGGGACATGATGTTGATGTCGTCGGCGTACGCTGCTAATTGTGTCGACTTGATGAGTAGCGTCTTGCTGTTGTCCATATTCATGGCCCGGATAACGTATTCCAGTGCTAGGTTGAAGAGCGTCGGTGCCAGTCCATCGCCCTGTTTCAAACCAGTGCGTGTTTCAAATAGATCAGTAAGTCTATTCTGGATCCTGACTTGTGAGACGGAGTTGGTCATCGTCATCTTTGTCAGTCGCACTAATTTTGCTGGTATACCAAATTGCAGCATGATGTTGTACAGTACTCCACGATCGAAACTGTCGTATGCCTGCTTGAAGTCGACAAAGATTTGGTATACGTTTACGTTGTATTCCCAGCACCTCTGGAGTATCAGTTTGACTGAGAAGAGCTGATCGGTTGTGGACCGACCAGGTCTGAAACCGGTTTGGTATTCGCCAATGACTCGTTCTGCGTACGGTTTTATTCTATTTTCCAGAATTTTCGTCAAAATTTTATAGGACGTACAAACTAGTGAGATGCCCCTGTAATTCTCACACCGCAGTTTATCTCCCTTTTTATGAATTGGACAGATGATGCTTCTGCGCCAATCGTCTGGGATCTCCTCGTTCTCCCATACTCGCAGGAGTAATTGATGTATGGCATCAACTAGACTCGTTCCACCGAATCTTAGCAGTTCAGCTGGAATCTCGTCAGCGCCCGGCGCTTTATTTCGTTTTAGTGACCGCAACGCGAGATCAACTTCCTCTACTGTCGGGGGTTGAATGGGTGGGCCTAGATCAACAATATCGTCGAGAGCTTCCTGTGTGGGGATGTTAGATGGTCGGTTTAGAAGCTCTTCAAAATAAGAGGCCCATCGTTTGTTAATACCATCGGTGTCGCTGATGATGTTTCCATCCTTGTCCTTACAAAGGCTAGTCCTGGGTTGGTAGCCGTTCTTAATTGTATTTACTAGTTTGTACGCTTGTCTGGTGTTCCTATTAGCTAAGTTTTCGTTTATGTTCAGCAACTGCTCGTCAAAGTATTTACGTTTCTTACGTCTAATTATTCTATTCGATATTCGCCGTAGCTCGTCATATTTTTCTCTTCTGGCTCTGGTTCCTCGTTGAATCCATTGTCTGTAATGGATGTAATTTAATAATGTATCTATCTATTTGAAAAAAAAGAGCAATAAAACCAAACATGGAGTAATCGTATAACCTTCGGTCTTCTCCTTTATGGAATGCTTCCTCCCCACTTCTTTTTTTAAGCAAAGTAAGGTGAACCAGCTTCAAGTAAATTTAGGGAAGCTCCCAAATTATGGCCCGGAGAGCTATTGGTAGAAGGCGGGTATTGCAGGCCACGGTCATTTAAACCAGGATCATGTTAGCGTCGGGCTAATCAGCAGAATAGTTTCCACCTGATTCCTCATTTCAATTTCCTTGACATTTTGATTTCCAGCATATGAGTTTTTTTTTATTCCCTAGACTTATAGTATAGGGTAAATTGTTTTTGTCACGATGGAAATATGTAACACCTTAAAGGAGGCTCCGGAGGTATAGCAATGTATATATATAAATGATCAGGGTCACCTCCTGATTCGATTTAGCCATGTCTGTCTGTCTGTCTGTCTGTCTGTCTGTCTGTCCGTCTGTCAGTCTGTCCGTCTGTCAGTCTGTCTGTCTGTCTGTCCGTCTGTCTGTCCGTTCGCACGATAACTTTCGATAGAATGAAGCTAGAGCCTTGAAATTTTGGTCAAATGTTGGAAGTGTGATCTAGTTGGATGGTATTGAAAATGGGCATAATCAGGCCAAAAGAACGCCTACCTCCCCTACATATGTAAAATACATAAATGTATCTATAACTCCCGATTAAAGAAACATGAAAAGCTCTAGCTTTGGTAGATTACTCATGAGGGTAATCTCATACTCTCCTGGGAAAATAAAACTGATAAGTTGAAAACTAACGGTAATTTTCTTACAAAGAGCCCCGTACTACCCTACTTTTCAGGTTTTTTGTCCATAACTCTTGAAACAATTGACGTAGACATCTGATTTTTGGCATGTAACCCTGGGGTGAGAAGCTGCTTAGGTTTTGGGAAGTTGGACATAATCCGATCAAAGGAACGCCTACCTCCCCTACAAAATTCAAAAAATTAAAAATTATTTTAATTACGATAACTTTCGATAGAATGACACTAGCAAGTTGAAAATTTGGTAGAATGTTGGTAGTAAGGTCTTATTAGTTAGCACTGAAAATGGGCAAGATCCGACCCAAGGAACCCCTACCTCCCCTTCAAATGAAACTTCGAATAAGCGATTACTTTTGATCGAATGAAGCCAGCAGCTTGAAATTTTTGTCAAATGTTTGAAGTGAGATTGAGTTAGTTGGCATTAAAGACGGGTTAGATCCGACCTAAGGAACCCCTACCTCCCCTAGAGATGACACTTAAAACAAGCGATAGCTTACGACAAAATAAAGCTAGTGACTTGAAATTTTGCCCAAATGTTTGTAGTAGGATCCATTCGGCTAATATTGAAAATGCGTAAAATCCGACCAACGAAACCCCTACTTCCCCTACAAACGAAACTTCAAATAAGCGATATCTGTCGATAGAGTGAAGCTAGAGACTTAAAATTTTGTTTGTATGTTTGTAGGGTGATCTAATTGGTTGGTGGCAATGATGGGCAAGATCCGACCCAAGGAACCCTTACCTCCCCTACAAGTGAGACTTCAAATAAGCAATAACTTTCGATGGAATCAAGCTAGCGACTTGAAAAATGCTTCGGCCCGGTTATGTGATGCAGAAGGAGGAAAAAAGGCGGGCAAAGACCCCACCCCACAATCACCAGACTGAGCTCACTACAAGCACATGCAACCGCCATGCCTTTTTTTTGTCTTACATCTTCCTCCACTCGGGCGATGCCCGGACCTGCCATTACAGTACCTCTGGCGTGGAGGGAGTCTAGAGTGGTGTTTATCCCCAAAGCAGGCAAGGGCAGCCATGCCAATCCTAAGGACTTTAGACCTATCAGTCTAACGTCCTTTTTGCTAAAAACAATGGAAAAGTACATAGATGGATACATTAGGGAGACCATCCACCCTTCGTATCTATCTAGAACTCAGCACGCTTACATAAAGGGGAAATCGGTAAAAATCGCTCTATACGAGGTGGTCTCAACGATCGAAACATCCCTTCAATATAAAGAATTCACTTTCGGTACATTCCTGGACATGGCGGGGGCTTTCAACAACGTCACTATGGAGGCTATAGTGGAGGCCCTGGAACTTGGTGAATGCTACTCTAAGGAAATGGATCGAAGCACTACTCTCGAACAGGCTAGTAACGTCTGAATGGGGAGGTGCTAAGGCCACCAAGAGTACGATGAGAGGCACTCTGCTAGGAGGGGTGCTATCGCCGCTCCTATGGATACTCGTACTGAACAATCTACTACCATCGCTCGAATCGTCCGGAATACGTGCGGTAGCCTATGCAGACGATGTTGTGATACTCGTATCAGGCAAGCACCCGAACACACTGTCAGAACTTACAACTATGGCCCTCAGTAAGATACTAAGGTGGACGGATAGAAGAGGTCTAAGTGTAAATCCTCGGAAAACTGAACTAGTCCTCTTCACAAGGAGAACCAGAATTCAGGAATTTATCCTGCCAAAGATGGGTGACACCGAGTTAACTTTGTCAACCCATGCAAAGTACTTAGGGATGATCCTGGATAGTAGACTTAACTGGGGTCGTAACGTCGAGGAACGAAACAGGAAGGCCAGCATCGCCTTTTACACCTGCAAAAGCATGCTTGGCAAAAAGTGGGGTCTCAAACCAAGAATAACTCACTGGATATATACGGCTGTTGAAACTAACGTAAGGAGCTGTGGTCTAGTGGACAGCACTCAACACGAAAAGGATCTTACAGAAAATGGAGAGGGTACAGAGACTATGTTGCTTAGGGATCACTGGTGCCTTAAAAACAGTATCTTCGCTCTCTCTGAACACCCTTCTAAACCTGCCTCCGATCGGCCTATATCTGAAGAATGAGGCAGCTAAATGTGGCCTAAGGCTTAGAGAGGCAGGGCACTTCAAAGAGAGGGCATATGGCCACCACAGTATTAGGCTGCCATCTATTAATACTGACTATATGAAACCACAAGTAGGTTTCAACACAAACTTCGTGGTCAATAGGTATACCCGATAGGGAGCAGATCCCGGTAGTTGATCACGGATGCAGGAAGGCGCTGAACTTCTACACGGATGGCTCCAAAATGGAAGCCGGAGTTGGAGCAGCAGTCTACTCGTCGGAAATTCCATGCAACCTTTCCTACAGATTGCCGAATGACTGCAGCATTTTCCAGGCGGAGGTGCTTGCGATCCAAAAGGCAGCTGAGGTGATGATATCATCCCGGAAAAAGGGTGGAATCGTCATACACACGGACAGTCAAGCAGCACTAAAGGCGCTACAGTCCGTCACAATCAAGTCGAAGACAGTGCATAACTGCCTAATAGCTCTACAAGCTCTGGGATCAGCTAGCACCCTGGAACTCTGGTGGGTTCCGGGCCATAGCGGGGTTCTAGGTAACGAAGTAGCGGATGGACTAGCTAAACAGGGGGCTATCCTCGAACGAGGGACAGCCCTAGAGCTGCCGACGCCAATACAAACATGCAAGAAAATAATGCGTCAAAGGGCCATATCTAACCGGCTCAACACAAACGACTCCAGAGTAACGAAAATATTCTGGAATTCTTATGACAAAAAGAAAACTGAAATCCTCTTGGGACTGCCCAGAAGTCAGTGTGCACTATTAGTGGGCATACTAACGGGCAACTGCCTGATAGGGGAATATGCACACTGACTAAAGCTAATAACCAGCGATGGCTACAGGAATTGCCAAATACCAAACACCAAAGAAACTCTAAAGCACCTCCTATGCGATTGTCCTGCACTCGCTAGAAGGAGATTAAAGTGCCTAGGAGCTCACTTCTTCAACGATCTTGAAGGAGTCGCAGGACAGGAGAAGCCTCTTGAGCTTAGCCAACGAGTCAGGTTCCTTCAAGCTCAACGACGATCTTCTGGTAGGGGCCAGCAACGACACGGGATGAGTACCTGTTATATGTGGTATCGCTATGGACCTCAGCGGTCTATGCGACGTCGTCTAGGCTGCCACCCTACCTAACCTAACCTTTATGAGGCCTTTTAAGCTAGGATGTGGGTGCCGAGATTCTAAGCGAGACACGTGCTTATTCAAAATGAGATCAATGTGCCGTTTAATTTACAGTTGGCAATTTGAATTGAATTAATTTTTATCGTGCCGCCGCGCGCTTTGATTTATTTGGTTTTTTTCATAGTATCATCAGTATAATTTTTTTTTTGTTATCAGTTTTCAATTATTAATTTTGTTGTTTCGCTTACTATAATTATTTTTTTTCTCATATAACTCAGTTTTCCACTCGGTGGCTTTCGGTTGTGCATTAATTAACTTCTTCACATGGCCATTTCGAATTCGGGGTAAGTTTTGTTTGGTTTTTCTATATTGTTTTTTTGTATGGCATTCCCACTGGCTCACCGATTTGAATCCTAATCCGTTGTGTACTTTCCTTTTTTGTTAATTGCTTTCGACCTTTTTACTGAGCAGAAACCGAAATAAAAAATTTATTACTAATTTCTAATTTATAACTCTTTTCGGCCATGGGGGCCTCACGGTCGTGAAATTTTCTCTTTTTTCAGCGGGTAAAGAAGGCCGAGGTCCCCCGCCATCTGGACTTCGGAGCACCAAAGGATGGCATCTGAGCAGGCTGGCTCCACACTTCCCCTCCTTTGGCCCAATTTCACCCCCCTCGTTTGTGTTGTCTATCCCAAGCCAGTGAATCCCTTTTTAATTTGATTGGACAGGGGCAACGAGCGGCGAAAACTCCGCCCACACCTCCCGCACTGAGCTGCAGCAAGCACAGGCCGCCGCTTAGCTCGTTAAGGAGCCAACTTTGACAGCTGCCAATTTGGACAGATGTTACTTCGAGACCTCAACGGTAAAAAAATGGCTCCGTCCCCATTGACACCTTCGGGTGTCTCCATCGTCCTTTACAACTACTTGCTCTGTGTGGGTCTAGGGTATATACACTTCGGAATCGGGACATTCCTCCTTTGGCAGACAAGTGTGTCTACGTTTCATTCTGGAATAAGTTATCGAGCGAAAGTCTCAGTGGACACACAAAAGGCCACCTTTTGAAGAAAGGCTCCTAGTAATAAAGAATATTAACGTCGAAGCGGATAATTATGATTTTATTCGATACTTACCATTTTTACCCAATAAATTATTTTGGTAGAAGGCAGTACTTGTCTCCGAAAACTAGAAAAAAAAGATAAAAATCAGTGTTGTCGTTTTTCAATTTCAGAGGGTAAAATTTTTTGTATGAAGAATAAGAATTCGCATAATGTATAATTTTTAAATATAATCTTATTGTATTGTATTATTTTAGATGTAAGATGCATGAAAATGCTACAATAACGAAATAGCGAAACGTCGTAACGAATATCAAAATAAAGAATATTTAACTATACTCAATTGCCCTGTGGGGCAGCGCGTCAACTGTTCTACGTGACCCAGTTGACGTTTCGTTGGCATAAACTGGTTTCGGAGGATGCAGTTGCCAGCATGCACCTCCTGCACATCCATGGTCACGAACTTCGTCGTGAACGGAACCAATAACTATAATAAGAAGTAAATCTTTTAATATTAAAAATATTATATTTTAAAAAAACAAGCTAGCCTTCGGCTAACTTGCCGAAGGCTAGCTTGTTAGGGTTTTGTATAAAAACAAAACCCTTATGAAATCGGTCATGCGTCCGTCTGTCCGTCTGTCCGTCTGTCCGTCTGTCCGTCTGTCCGTCTGTCCGTCTGTCCGTCTGTCCGTCTGTCCGTCTGTCTGTCTGTCTGTCTGTCTGTCTGTCCATGAAATATCTCACAAACCGCTGAAGCTACATGCATAAAATTTGGTTAAAATATGTAGAAATACTATAATTCTCTGGAGAAAGCGATGCGTCGTAATAGGTCAACTTTAAGGGGGGGTCCCCATAGAGGGGAAGTGAAGGTCGAAATTTTTTTTTCGTTTGGTATAGGCAAGTGGGGTATCGTAAGAAAGGTACCGTCGAGTACATTCCATTTTTGGACTTTTTTTCAAATTTGAAGAAAGGAGAAAAGAGGGAGAGGGGAAAATATGTGGTCCGAGTTTGTCCCCCCCCCCCTTGCATTTCGAGACCGTTATAGCTAGACATATGAAAATATACAGAAAAGCGGCATTTCACTAGCATAGAAAACCGAAAATAAGAAAATTTTTAAATCTCATCCAAAAAGGTTAATAATAGTACATTTCTATAGTTGCAGTTAGCACACCCCTGCACCCCTCAAGCACACCTGAGGTCAAAAATATTGATGGCTAATGATAACCAACATCATAGGCAATAATATCTCTAAGTTTCATTACAATGACATGATATTTAATAACAGTACATTGACTTAAAGTTATGCATTTTGACACTATCCATTCAAAAAATACACCTACCGGCCTCACGCATATGTAGATATGCGTGTACTACAATGCTTGCATGTTGTTTTTCGTAGTGCGAATTGCAGTTATTTAATGAACCAACTTTGGAAGGGTGAAGATTGGTGATTGGTGATCCTAACAATAACTATTCACACAATTAGGTCCACATAGAGGCGAAATTAAGGTAAATTTTTTTTTATCCACTGGTATAGCCAAGTGGGGTGTCGTGAGAAAGGTAATGTTGAGTACATTCCATTTTTGGCATTTCTTGAGATTTGTAGAAAGGGGAACAGTGGAGGAGGAAAAAATATTAGAGCGTAATTTGTCCCAGCCGCCCTGAATTTCGAAGCCGTTACACAAGTTTGCAATTTTCAATGTCGTCTTAACATGAATGGTTAAGCATCTCGAAGAGTAGGACAGTTTATCTCGTATGCACACATATCTATCTACAGCTTCTCGTATTAAAACTATTACTTTGAGAGGTGACAGATGCAGTCTTTTTGTGAATTGGCATGTAAGATAGTATATCATGGGTAAGACATTTAATTATGGTGTTTTTATTCAGCTGAGTGGTACCAAGAAGAGCAGAGAGTCAATATTTAGATACCAAAATAAGCGCGTACTACAAAACCCTCGAATTGCGGGCGTAGCCCTCTATATTCCGGTTTCATTTTTACTTTACTTTACTTAAATAAAAATAAAGTTGTTGACAAAATTTGGACCCAGTAGGTGGCGCTGGAGTCGAGATATTCATGAAAATGTGTATTTTAGGTCTTATTTCGTTCAGTGTATACAGATTTGACATTTCAGTATTCATTATTTCTATTTAGCAAATAAAAAAAAATTTTGCGCATACATTTAACCACTTTGTAAATTCAATCGTGTTTAATTTGTTGTGTGCCACTTTTAAAATTCAATTTTGTTAATTTTTAGGGTTTTGTAGTAAAACAAAACCCTTATGAAATCGGTCATGCGTCCGTCTGTCTGTCTGTCTGTCTGTCTGTCTGTCTGTCTGTCTGTCTGTCTGTCTGTCTGTCTGTCTGTCCATGAAATATCTCACGAACCGCTGAAGCTACACGCATGAAATTTAGTGAAAATATGTAGAAGTATTATAATTCTGCGGAGAAAGTGATACGTCGTAATAGGTCAACTTTAAGGGGGGGTCCCCATAGAGGGGAAATGAAGGTCGAAATTTTTTTTTCGTCTGGTATAGGCAAGTGGGGTATCGTAAGAAAGGTACCGTCGAGTACATTTCATTTCTGGAATTTTTTTCAAATTTGAAGAAACGGGAAAAGAGGGAGAGGGGAAAATATGTCATCCGAGTTTGTCCCCCCCATTGCATTTCGAAACCGTTACACTTAGAAATATGAAAATTTACAGAAAAGCGGCATTTCACTAACATAGAAAACTAAAAATATTAGAATTTTGAAATCTCATCAAAAAAGGTTAATAATAGTACATTTCTATTGTTTCAGTTAGCACACCCCTGCACCCCTTAGACACACGCGGGGTCAAAAATATTGATGGCCTATGATAACCAACACCATAGGCAATAATGTCTCTAAGTTTCATTACAATCATGTTATATTTAATAATAGTACATTCACTTAAAGTTATGCATTTTTACACTATTCATACAAAAAATACACCTACCGGCTTCGAAGGTGCGAGTACTACTTGCAAGTTGTTTTTCGTAGTGCGGACTGCAGTTATTGTTACATATTAGGGTTAATTACATTCATGAAAGGGTAAAGATTGGTAGGGGGCGATGTGTTGTAGTTGGCCAACTATAACGGGCAGGGGAGGGGGTGGGGCGAAATTAAGGTCAAATTTTGTTCATCGACTGGTATAGGCAAGTCGGGTGTTGTGAGAGAGGTAATGTTGAGTACATTTTATTTTTGGCATTTACTTTAAATTTGAAGAAAGCGGAAAAAATGAGGGAGGAGAAAATATTAGATCGTAATTTGTCCCCCCTTGCATTTCGAGACCGTTACACTTTGAAAAATGAAAACTTTCAGGAAGTTGGGTTCTGAATAGCATATAAAACGGGAAATAATGGAATTTGTATATCTCCTGAAAATAGGTTAATAATAGCTTATTTCCATAGTTACAGTTAGCGCACCCCTGCATCTCTTAAACACGACCGATATCAAAAGTACTGATGTCCAAGGATAACCAACACCATAGACAATAATATGTTCTAAGTTTCATTACAATCACGTAATATGAATGGGCATTTAAGATACTACAGGATGGGTCAGACATTTTTATTATCATTTTTTTTATCCATTTAAGTGGTACCAAGAAGAGCAAGGAACCGATACTTACATACCAAAATAAGTGCTTGCTACAAAACCCTCGGATTGCGGGCGTAGCCCTCTATATTCCGGTTTCATTTACATACTTGACATTTGGCAATTTATTCATTCGGCTTTTAAAGTGTTGTGAATTTAATGTTTAAACTTTTCTGTTGAGTTTATTTTATTATACAATGGGGTAGCTTTCCAACGGCATATAAACTTCAGGGACATACAGTTTATAATTTTCGAATACTACTTATGAAACCAAGGAACAAAAATTTGGTTATGAAATAAAAACAACGAATTAAACATTGTGAATCTAATTGCTTTATAGGTGCGTTTTTTTTAAACAGCCATGCAGAGTCGAGCAGGTTCAGACTCAGACCACACAATTATACTAACAATTGGATCTGAGCTACTCTGGATGAAAGCTTATTGCAAGAATGCTGCTCCACTAGCACTGAAATGCAAGCGATGCAGGTGTCGAATTTTCCGTTCAGTTTCCAGTTTGGTAAGCACATAAAATTCATCTCCTGCCAGTAAAATGTTCGTTTGGTGTAATTATATGCAATAGTAAGCATAAAAAATGATTCTGCTGCCTAAAGGAAATTTGTCCGATTGTACTAAGGATTTAAGATTCATCTTGACATTTGAGTTGACGTTTCAATGCTAACTAAACCAAAACACACTCCCAGCAAAGACATGCCCGGTTTTCGTGTTCGCTACTCTAATCTGCTCCCGATCGTTTTTTTTGCCGCTTATTCTACTCTACTCTGCTCTGTGGAAAAAAAATGTGTGCGGTAACAACAGAGGCTGATCGGGTTCGATATTTTTTGTGCTAACAGAATGTCTCTTTCGTTTGAAAGTTCTGACGAATCGGAAGAAAATAGTGGTGCACTCAATACAATTCCTTTAGTCTTAATAAGTTAAAAACAGCTTTTGTATATTCTACTCGGTTTGACTATGCTGATTTCGCCGCCCTAGCTGGTATAGTCGAAATTTGCAAAAATTGTGATGCTCTCAAATGGAGAACGAACCTAATGGAACCTGAAGCTTCTACTTCTTTTGAATGGTGAACATACTACTTTGCCTTAACCCCTAGCGGGGCATAGTGCGTCAACTACTCCTGCGCGCCATCGAACTCTGTTCTGGGCAATGGGAAACAACTCCCCAAAAGACTCACCGAGTGCCTGACACTCCTTTGCCACAGATCGACGCCATGTGATTCGAGTACCCCCTCTTGGTCGGCCTTGGTTGGAAATGGGGTTCCACTTCATGGCATGCAAAGCAATGCAGTTATCACTCTTCCGCAATGTGTGACCTATCCACTGCCATTTTCGCCTGCGTATCAATTCGTCGATTGGCACCCGCACGCCGACTTAGCCCTTCATTTGATATTGTTTCGGGCCAGAAAATTCTTAAAATTCGACGAAGACATGAGTTGACGAAAACTTGCAGTTTTCTGGTAACTCCTACGGAAACTTTCCATGTACTGCTCCCATATAAAAGCACTGATAGTACCAGGGAGAGAAACAGGCCCAGCTTGGTCTTGATGCTGAGATAACTGCTCTGCCAGATTTTGGACAGCATGCCGTATGCGCGTTTAGCCTGGTTGATACGACGAGCGATGTCCTGCTCCGTACCACCATTTTCGGCAACAATGCTACCCAGGTAGACGAAGTTGTCCACCTTCTCCACAGGCTGCCCATTAATATTGATGGCAATAGGTGTCGGATTTCTTTTTCGCAACGGCGGGCTAACAACCTTGGTCTTGTTGGTATTAATCTTTAGCCCAACCTTGCTTGCCTGCCTCTCGAGATCTAACGCTATTGCGGACAGATCCATGATTTTGTGGGAGAGTAGGCATATGTCGTCAGCGTAGTCAAGATGTTGTAGATAAGATGTCAAAGTCCATTGAATTCCTCTGTCGAGTCCGTATAGGGCTGCATGCAACTCGTCGCCGATCACAATGAGGAATAGGATCGGTGAGAGGATGCACCCCTGCCGAAATCCACTGCGAATCTCAAAGTCCTCCGACACCTTACCTTTATGCAGAACGCGACATTTCGCGACGTCATAGGTTGCCTTAATAATAGCCACAAGCTTCTCAGGGATGCCTCTCCTGCGCAAGGCCGCCCATATAGAATCCCGGTTCACACTATCGAAAGCCTTTTCGAAATCGATGAAAAGCAAGTGAAGCGGAGAATCGTATTCAGCGCATTGCTCGATGATGATTCGCAAGGTGTTAATGTGATCGACACAGGAGAATCCGGATCGAAAGCCAGCCTGCTCTTCATCAATTGTGCTTTCTAAGTGGGCGTTTAGTCTTTCCAGGACGATTTTAGCTATTATCTTGGCAACGGCAGGAAGCACACAAATGCCTCTCCAATTATTACAGTCTGTGAGGCTACCCTTCTTTGGAAGTTTGATGATCAAACCTTCCTTCCACTCAGTGGGAAAGGTCTCTGTATTCCACGCTTTTTCAACAAGTGGGTGCAGCAAATCGGCAGTTACGCTTGGCGCTGCTTGATAAAGTTCGGCAGGGATACCGTCAAGTCCGGCGGCCTTTCCTCGTTTTAGTGCAATAATTGCAGTGACTATTTCCTCTTTAGTCGGGGCAGTGGACCGTATACGCACATTTTGATGGTTAGCTAAATTATCTATATGAGGGGGAACTTCACCAGAGGTTACACGGTTCAAGACCGCGGCGAAGTGTTCTTTCCACCGCCTCATTTGATCTTCTTCCAAGTAGTAGCTTTCCATCACTATCTTTCACAGGATGTTGGCAGGAGTTACGACCACCTGTAAACTCCTTGATGACACCGTATACGGCGTTTAAGTTGTTACGTCTAGCGGCTTCTTCTGCTGACGCTAAAAGAGAATTGGCATAAACTCTATTATCGCGTCGCACACTACGCTGAACTTCTCGAGCTTTCTGACGGTAAAGGAGTTCGATGCTGCTTCGATTGTCATCTGATGCTGCAGCCAAACGAACTTTCAGCCCCTTTCTTTCAACAATCCGCTGCCATGAAGCGGCGGACAGCCAGGGCTTATTCCGGCAATCCGGGTTTGGGCCAAGGATGGTACAATATTTGCGCTATCAATGTACGCATTTTTTATGGCATCCCAGTTTTCGTTTATGTCACTATCTGGGTGACTAGTTATCTCAGCTGCTTTTTGCGCAAGATGGTCATTATATTGTTGTAAGACAGCTGGATTTTTTAATCGAGCGGTGTTGAATTTGCGGCGCCTGGATCTTTCGTCGCTGGGGCGGCGCACGGCTGCAATACGCAATCGAACATTAGCGATCATAAGATAATGGTCATCCCAATATCGGCACCCTTCTTGTTTCGCACGTCCAGGAGGCAACTCTTGAATCTTTTACTAATGGCAAAATGGTCGATCTGTAGTCCGGATGGCACAATGGTTAGCACGTTCGCCTTCTACGCACTGGGCCCCGGTTCGATTCCTACTGAATGCGGTAGTTTTCGATAAAAAAAAGGGGGATTTACGTGTCGGACTATGAGCTCACTCAGCTGTTAAATGAGTACCCATTTATGGGGTAAATAACTCGGTTGAGAGTGTTGCTGATCACACACCTCTGTACAAGACCGTCACGATCTAGAAAATGAGATGATGCTAACTCATCTCGAGGCCATGGTTCAAATAGGACTGTTGCGCCAGTTATTTATTTATTTATTTAAAATGGTCGATCTGATTTTGTGTTCTGCGCCGATCAACAGAGGACCAACTGATTTTGTGGTGGTCCTTTTGCACAAACATAGTACCCCCGAAGAAGAGACTGTGAAAGTTGCAGAACTCCACAAATCTTTCACCGTTGTCATTACGATCACCAAGACCGTGTCTCCCCATCACATGTCTGAGCCCATAGTTATCAGCGCCAACTTTCGCATTCAAATCACCCATAACCATTATAATGTCACCTTTAGGTGTTCTGCTCTGAACGGCGTTTAGTTCTTCGTAGAAGGAGTCTTTTTCCAAGACATTGTCGGGTTCAGTAGGGGCATAACATTGTATTATTGAGATGTTCCTCATTTTGGTCCGGAACCTGGCGGTCAAGACTCTGTCAGAGACCGGCTCCCAGAATAAGAGACAGTTTCGTGGGGCTCTGGTTAAAAGGAGCCCCACACCTGACTCACGACGACTACCGGTAGCTTTACCGGAGTACAACATTACAGTGCTGCCCGTTGGAGAGATGAATTCTCCGCTGTTCCACCATCTTATCTCACTAACTCCTAAGATATTTAATTTGTACCTCAGAAATTCACTCTCTAATTGAAGAAATCGTGCGTTCTGGGGACCTTCTGATCCATTGTCCAGGAGAGTACGCACATTCCAGAATCCAATCTTTGTCATTGTACGATAGCCAAAAGTCGTAACCGTTGAGTCAGTCCTTATCCGAGGCATAGTTGACGTTTCGTTAGCATATAAAGATTTCGGATAGTGCAAGTTGCTGGCATACACATCCTGTCCTTTGATTGTCGGTTTTAACGACAGGCCCTCAAAGGGAAAGGCCGTGGTATTTTTTTACACCCCACACCACAGGAGTACCTCAACCAAATCATCGCACCGCAAACACTGGCGGCTTGACGTTGGTTGGCAATGGTCAGTGACCACTGCCGTTCCAGGGGGCGCCCACGCGGAGGACTATGGAAGAGGAGTTTTTGCCCCCACAACAGAGAGGTAACATCGTTTATAAAGAAGCTTTGTTGCAGTTAACCATGCATCGTCACACAGTGGGAGTGGATCGATGTCATGGACGAGTCCGGATGTGGCAATAATTCGAAAAGTCTGGACCGATTTTGATGAAATTTTGTGAATAGTTTAGATTAATGGTCTAGTACAAGCATATGAAATCAAGAAATTCGGAGAGCAGCAAACAGAGAAAATAATTTATAAACATTAAAAATTTCACCATCCTTTTTATACCCTAACCTTTCAAAGTATAGAATGAATGAAGTGTATCACTACCAACTCAATACAACAAGATTAAGTTGGCAATTCACTCCACCAAAAATACTGGCGGACGAAGCCAGTCGGCAAGTGCGATTAGCTTTTATGCTGACTATTTTTGGTGGGGTGCATTGCCAACATTGAGTTTGTTGGTTGGTTCTTAACAACTTATAAAATAAATAAAATTAGTCCGAGGCGTATATACCCTAGACTTGTACAGACCTAGTGGTGATACCAAAAGTACCAATTGGCAACGACCATATGCATTAAAAGTGAGTTTCCTATATGGCCACTTTATAGGGGTGGTTGGCGCTATTTCAAAAGAATCTTGACCATTCTCAAAATCAACTAATTAACCCACACTGCAAATATTTGTCGAGTTTTTCAAGTCGCTAGGAAAGTTATCGCTTATTTGAAGTTTCACATGTAGGAGAGGTAGAGGTTCCCTTTGTCGGATCTTGTGCACAGCAACCAACTAGATCCTAGTATAATCATTTGACCAAAATTCACTAGCTTCATTTTGTCGAAAGTTATCGCTTACTTAAAGTTTCATTTGTAGGGGTGGTAGGGGTTTCGTTGGTCGAATTTTACGTATTTTCACTTTTAGCCAACTGGATTCTACTTCAAATATTTGACCAAAATTCCAAGTCACTAGCTTCATTTTGCCGAAAGTTATCTCTCATTTTAAGTTTCATTTCTAGAAGAGGTAGGGGTTCCTTGGGTCAGATCAAGATCACATTTAGTACACACTAACTAAATCTCACTTGAAACATTTGACAAAAATTTCAAGTTGTTAGACTCATTCTATCAAAAGTTATCGCTTTTTTGAATTTCCGTTTGTAGGGGATGTAGGGGTTCCTCAGGTTGGATCTTGCACATTTTCAATACCGAATAACTATATCTTACTACCAACATTTCGTCATATTTTTAACTCGCTAGTGCCATTCTATCAAAAGTTATCGTAATTAAAGTAATATTTATTTTTTTGAATTTGTAGAGGAGGTAGGCGTTCCCTTGATCTGATTATGCTCAACTTACTAAAACTTAAGCAGCTTCTCACCTCATGGTTACATGCCAAAAATCAGATCTCTTCGTCAATTGGTTCAAGAGTTATAGACAAATGACGTGAAAAGTAGGGTAGTACGGGGCTCTTTGTAAAAAAATACCGTTAGTTTTCAACTTATCGATTTTATTTTTCCAGGAAAGTATAAGATTATCCTCGCGAGCAATCTACCAAAGCTAGAGCTTTTCATGTTTGTTTAATCGGGAGTTATAAATACATTAATTATTTTACATATGTAGAGGAGGTAGGCGTTCTCTTGGCCTGATCACGCCCATTTTCAATACCAACTAACTAGATCATACTTTCATACTTCAGGGTGGTGTTTCTGCTCGTTCCGACTACCTGTAAATTAAAATGCTTTAATATCGATCGAGCAGAAACACCACCCTGAGGAATATACTAGGCAGCCTGAAGGACCCACTAAAACTCGAGGAGAAAAGCGGCATATATCGGATAACGTGTAGCGATTGCGACAAAGTTTATATAGGACAGACGAAGCGGTTAGTAACGACGCGATTCAACGAACACATAAGAGAAGCCGTTAATAGCATCCGGAAAGCGAATTCATCAGTACGATCATCAGTAGCGGCTCATATCATCGAGGAAGGACACACTGTTCAGCGCGAGAATCTAGAACTATTGCGATATACGAACCGGACGAATACATTAGATCCCTGGGAGAGCTTGGAAATCATTCGAGAAGACACGACGCAAATATTGAATACGGATCAAGGAAACTGCCCTTCAAAATTAGTTAGATTAGTTGCGAAGAATTGTAAAAGAGCAGGTAGAGAAGGTCCATAAACCGATAGGTGATGCAATAAAATGAGTTTCTGGTCTGATCTACCTGCCCTTAAAAGTAAAGTAATTTGTAACGTATATTATGACCTGTATCTTGCCATTATATTTAGTAGCTTTTGTACTGAAGAAGGGGGTAAGTCGCTCCCGAAATATATATACAATATAAATAAAATTTGTAGTTTGGGAAAGCTGCGTCTTCTTTGATTTAGTTGACAACTACAAACGTCGGACGACACCTAACATATTTATTTTCCTTATTTGTGTGGATTTTGTATCTTAGTCGGATTAGCCGTTTTGTGAGGATACTAACATCTTCCCTCCCCTTAAGATGTTGGTCAGATTGTATTATACACCGAGGTACCTAAATGATATTACCTTTTTTATTACGTTAACGCATTGACATCCAATAGTATAGTACTATATAACAAACTAAATCATGCATCTTATTGTGTAAATATAAGATGTTTGCCCGTTTTCATAGACTGAATACGATATAAATTTCATGATCATCATCGTGGCGCGACAGCCCGACGTCGGGCCTTGGCCGCCTGGATCATTGTCCTCCAATTATCTCGGTCACGTGACCGCGTCCTCCAATTTTGGGAGCCCAGCAGCTGCGCGGCGTCCACACCTACTGAGCTCTCCCAACGAGATCTCGGTCGTCCTCGCAGTCTCGCTCCGTCAACTCGTTCTGCATTCATTACTCTCTTATGCTGTGTTTTGCTAGAGAGCGGCTGGGCGATTTGCGTCTGCGGCTGGAGAGCAATTGATTCATCATTCAATGTCGGGGTTTTGTATGAAAATAGTACTAGTATGTTGGGCAGGTTGTCTATGCAATCAAGGATTTTTATATGTACGTGAGGAGAATGGATGGAAAGAGACGAATGTACTGTAGATGTAGAGTCCTTCGGTGGCAGCAAGGACATTCGAGAAAGGATATTTTTGGCAGTGAAGCGATATATGGGGAATATGGGTGTCATATGAACCGGGATGAAGAGGCGAGTGTCCAGGAGTAGTGTAGATGGAATTCCGGATCCTTCGGTGGCGACAAAGATATTCGAAAAAGGATACTTTTGGCAGTGAAGCGAAATACGGTCAATATGGGTGTCGTATGAATCGGGGTGGACACCCGAATATCCAGGAGTAGTGCGGATGGAATTTCGAGTCCTTCGGTGGCGAAAAGGACATTCACGAAAGTCGAATGAAAAATGGGCAATATGGGTGTCATATGAACCGGGGTGAAAAGGTGAATGTCCGGGAACACTATAAATGGCACTTAGAGTCCTTCGGTGGCGACAAGGACATTCGAAAAAGGATATTTTTGCTGGTAAGGCGAAATATGGGCAATGTGGGTGTCGTATGAATCGGGGTGAAAAGACGAATGTCCAGGAGTAGTGTAGATGGCATTTCAACTCTTTCGGTGGCAAAAAGGATATTCACGAAAGTCGAATTAAAAATGGGCAATATCGGTGTCATATGAACCGGGGTGAAGAGGCGTAGATGTAGATAGCATTTCGAGTCCTTCGTCTACTTGCGCAGCATTTACTCGAAAATGGTGGTGCGGACCAGAACAACGCTCGTTCTATCAACCAGGCTAAATGCGCATACGGCATGCTGTCGAAAATCTGGCAGAGTAGTTGTATCAGCATCAACATCAAGCTGATATTTTTTCGCTCTCGGGTACTGTCTGTAGTTTTGTTTGGGTGCAGTACATGGAAAATTTCCGTAGGAGTTACCAGAAAGCTGCACTCCTGCGCGCCATCGTACTCTGTTCTGGGGAATAGGATGAAGCTTACAACAGACTTACCCAGCGCGGTACACTCCTTTGCCACAGATCGTCGCCATGTGATTCTAGGACCCCCTCTTGGTCGGCCTTGGCTGGAAACGGGGTTCTATTTCATGACATGCAAAGCAGTGCATTTATCACTCTTCCGCAATGTGTGACCTACCCACTGCTATTTTCGCCTGCATATCAATTCGTCAATTGGCATCTGCCCCGTACGCCAACTTAGCTCTTCATTTGATATTGTTTCAGGCCAGAAAATTCTTATAATTCGACGAAGACATGAGTTGACGAATACTTGCAGCTTTCTGGTAACTCATACTGGAACTTTCCATGTACCGCTACCATACACAAGCGCAGAAATTACCAGGGAGCGAAACAGGCCCAGCTTGGTCTTGGTGCTGAGATAACTCCTATGCTAAATTTTGGAGAGCATGCCGTATGCGCATTTAGCCTGGTTGATAGAACGAGCGTTGTTCTGGTCCGCACCACCATTTTCGAGTATATGCTGCGCAAGTACAATAGACGAAGGACTCGAAATGCTATCTACATCTACGCCTCTTCACCCCGGTTCATATGACACCCATATTGCCCATTTTTCATTCGACTTTCGTGAATGTCCTTTTCGCCACCGAAAGAGTTGAAATGCCATTTACACTACTCCTGGACATTCGTCTCCTCACCCCGGTTCATATGACACCCATATTGCCCATTTTTCATTCGACTTTCGTGAATGTCCTTTTCGCCACCGAAGGACTCGAAATGCCATCCGCACTACTCTTGGATATTCGGGTGTCCACCCCGATTCATATGACACCCATATTGACCGTATTTCGCTTCACTGCCAAAAGTATCCTTTTTCGAATGTCCTTGACAACACCGAAGGATCCGGAATGCCATCCATAGTACTCCTAGGAATTCGCCTCTTCACCCCGGTTCATATGACACCCATATTGCCCATATTTCAATTGACTTTCTTGAATGTCCTTTTCGCCACCGAAGGACTCGAAATGCCATCCGCACTACTCCTGGATATTCGGGTGTCCACCCCGATTCATATGACACCCATATTGACTGTATTTCGCTTCACTGCCAAAAATATCCTTTTTCGAGTGTCCTTGTCGCCACCGAAGGATCCGGAATGCCATCCATAGTACTCCTAGGCATTCGCCTCTTCACCCCGGTTCATATGACACCCATATTCCCCATATATCGCTTCACTGCCAAAAATATCCTTTCTCGAATGTCCTTGCTGCCACCGAAGGACTCTACATCTACAGTACATTCGTCTCTTTCCCTCCATTCTCCTCACGTACATATAAAAATCCTTGATTGCATAGACAACCTGCCCAACATACTAGTACTATTTTCATACAAAACCCCGACATTGAATGATGAATCAATTGCTCTCCAGCCGCAGACGCAAATCGCCCAGCCGCTCTCTAGCAAAACACAGCATTAGGCATGCGATCATCGTCCATTCTTTGTACTTGCCCTGCCCATTGAAGTCGTTGTAGTTTGACGATTTTCGAGACTTGCAACTCATCGTACATTTCATACAACTCATGGTTGTACCGGATGCGCCATCCATCTCGATCGCAAACAGCCCCGAAAATTCGCCGTAGAACCTTACGTTCAAAAGTGTCTAGCATGTTTTCGGAGGCTTGAGTTAGGGGCCATGCTTCGCAGCCATAGCATAGCACTGGTCGTATAATGGTTTTGTACACGCGGAGCTTCGTGTTTCTGTGCACATGCTTCGATTTCATTATGGGGTGAACCGAGAAAAAAGTCTTATTAGCTAACTGTATCCGTCGCTTGATTTCGTCAGTTTCGTTGGCGTCCCTTGACAAGCTGCAACCCAGGTAAATGAAGTTGTTCACGAACTCGATGTTGAGGTCCCCCACATTGATGCTCGGTTGTGCAGGTGTCCTTGTCACCGATTGCATCATTATTTTAGTGTAGAGTATTCACAATTATAGAATTAACTAGTTACCAACTTCACTCCCATATAATGTAAGGTTATGTATAAATGAAGATGACAAATAAACTTTCTATTGTAATTCTGACTCCAAGCAGTATACATCACATTGGCGACGAGGAGAAAAAAAAACGGTGACAAGGAAAGACAGTTATCAAATTTCGAGTATCTTGTGATCAAGTCAGCGTAATTTTGAATTCAATAGCGACAGTACCGAAATTTTCGGATTAAAACTATTTTTATTTTGAAATCGGAAACAAAGAAGTGAACTTTTCACGCGTTGTAGATGACGGAGAACAAAGCATCAAATTCCGTGATTTGCAGTGATTCGGAGATGAACAAGATAACGTATCTACAGCAATCAATCATCCCGGAATTTTTACCCGATCATCATGCATGGAGCGAATGGAAGGAGCGCCTAGAAATTCATTTTGCCGATCTAAACATTACGGATGAAAAAGGAAAGAAATCAACATTATTAAAATCGGTGGGTACAGATGCATATTCATTGTTGAAAGCTCTTTGCGATCCGAAATTGCCGAACTCCATGGAATACGGACAATTATGCGACATTTTAGAGCAGCACTATATGCCACCGGTGATCATTTTTCAAGAGCGTTTGAATTTTTACACGGCTACAAAAAGAATCGATGAATCAGTGTCCGTTTGGTTCGCCCGGGTGAAGTCGCTAGCTTTAAAGTGCAGGTTTGTGAATCTTGATGAAGCAGTTCGCGATAAATTCATCATTGGAATGGTAAATGATGGAAAAATTTTCGAAAAATTGTGCGAAGAGGATGAAAAGTTGAAGCCTCTCGACGCATTGAGAAAAGCTATGGTCCATGAGATCAAAGTTAAGAGTGCTGGAGTAAATTTCATCAGAAACGACAAAGGCAACCATCAATCGACTAGTAACAATTATAACCAGAAAGACCGTGAGGATAGCAATCATTCGAAGCGACAAGCCTGCAGCCATTGTGGCTGCAAAAACCATAAATCCAACCAATGCAAATTCAAGGACGCAGTTTCCCGGACTTGTAACAAGAAGGGACATTTATCCCCGATTTGCAGATCAAAAGAAAAGAAAAGTGGTTTAGTTAATTCTATTAATCCTGTTAGTGGTATAATTGGCGATGATTTTTCTAATGCGAACAATTCAACTTTCATTAACACAGGTGCGAACAGTTCTCAGAGGCGGATGTCTTCAGCAGACGACGAACATTTTTCAGTTTTCGATATTGAAGAAGCAGGCGCTGGAGCACGAAACCGTACATTTTCCGTTAGTGCGAACATTAACGGAATTCAATTCAATGTGAAGTGCGATACCGGTTCACCGCGTTCTATAATGACTCGAAAGACATTTAATCAGTTTTTCAGCGGCGAAACTTTGAGAAAAGGATTTGAAGGATATTCGGACTATGGTGGACATCCATTGAAAATAGTTGGTGAGTTTTTACCGAACATAACTTACAACGGCCAAACGCATAAAATACCGATAATAGTCACATGTATAGACCGAGATCAAATTTTATTAGGTGAAGATTTTTTGAATAAGTTTAATTTCAAATTAGTGCAAGTTAACTCGATTTCAGTTTAAATTGGAATTGTTTGTGACACTTGGTTTCATTCTGCACACCAACTTAGTATGCGTTTGTAGCTTAGCTCGGTAACGCACCGGGCATTTTTTGCTACTCGAAACACGGTCTCTGCGGTTCGCGCCCCGCAACGGGACCAACTATTTTTTATTCTCAAATTCCCTCTGAATTAATTTCTCCGAGCTTAGTGGTTTCGTATGGATAGTAGCACTCATCAGGTCTTGCATCTTTGCAGCTATCCATGTGCAAGACGACCACGAAAGTGTGAGAATTCTGTTTGTATAAGCCGTGAAGGCGTGATTTTACTTGAAAACTCGACCGTGGAGGTCTAGATGGTGTGAAGCACTTATATTAACTCACTAGAGGGGTGGAGAGAGGGTGAGAAGTGGAGATATTTGTTCCCTGGCAATTTTACTTTATGTATTAATGTTCTTGCAAATGTACAAGTGCGAATCATTTTCAATTTAAATTGGAATTGTTTGTGACACACTTCTCACCCTCTCTCCACCCCTCTAGTGAGTTAATATAAGTGCTTCACACCATCTAGACCTCCACGGTCGAGTTTTCAAGTAAAATCACGCCTTCACGGCTTATACAAACAGAATTCTCACACTTTCGTGGTCGTCTTGCACATGGATAGCTGCAAAGATGCAAGACCTGATGAGTGCTACTATCCATACGAAACCACTAAGCTCGGAGAAATTAATTCAGAGGGAATTTGAGAATAAACCAGATATCGCCAGTTTATAGGGGAGGTTGGCAATCATTCAGGAGGATCTTGACCATTATCAAAATCAATGAACTAACCCATTCTACGAGTATTTGTCGAATTTTTGAAGTCGCTAGCTTCATTCTATCGAAAATTATTGCTTATTCAAAGTTTCACTTGTAGGGGAGGGGGGGGGGGGTTCCTTGAGTCGGATCTTGCTCATTACTGCCACCAACAAATAAGATCATGCTACAAACATTTAAACAAAATTTCAAGTCTCCAGCTTCACTCTATCGAAAGTTATCGCTTCTTTGAAGTTTCACTTGTAGGGGAGGTAGGGGTTTCTTGGATCGGATCTTGCTCATTACTGCCACCAACAAATAAGATCATGCTACAAACATTTAAAAAAAATTTCAAGTCTCTAGCTTCACTTTGTCGAAAGTTATCGCTTATTTGAAGTTTCATTTGTAGGGGAAGTAGGGGTTTCGCAGGTCGGATTTTACATATTTTCAATATTAGCCAACTGGATTCTATTACAAACATTTGACCAAAATGTTAAGCCGATAGCATTATTTTGTCATAAGTTATCGCTTATTATAAGTTTCATTTCTAGGGGAGGCAGGGGTTCCTTAGGTCGGATCTAACCCATCTTCAATACCAACTAACTTAATCTCACTTTAAACATTTGACCAAAACTTCAAGTCGCTGGCTTGATTCTGTCAAAAGTTATCGCTTATTTGAAGTTGCATTTGTAGGGGAGGTAGAGGTTGCTTTGGTCAGATCTTGCCCATTTTCAATACCGACCAAGTAGATTTTACTAACAACATTCTACCAAATTTTCAATTTGCTAGTGTCATTCTATCGAAAGTTATCGTAATTAAATGAATATTTAATTTTTTGAAATTTTGTAGGGGAGGTAGGCGTTCCTTTGATCTGATTACTCCCAACTTACTAGAACTCAAGCAACTTCCCACCCCAGGGTTACATGCCAAAAATCAGGTGTCTACGTCAATTGGTTCAAGAGTTATAGACAAAAAACCCGAAAAGTAGGGTAGTACGGGGCTCTTTGTAAGAAAATGACCGTTAGTTTTCAACTGATCGATTTTATTTTTTCAGGAGAGTAAAAGATTATCCTCACGAGCAATCTGCCAAATCTAGAGCTTTTCATGTTTATTTAATCGGGAGTTATAAATACATTTTACTATTGTACATATGTAGGGGAGGTAGGCGTTCTCTTGGCCTGATCATGCCCATTTTCAATACCAACCAACTAGATCATACTTCCAACATCTTACCAAAATTTCAAGGCTCTAGCTTCATTCTATCGAAAGTTATCGTGCGAACGGACAGACAGACGGACAGACGGACAGACGGACAGACGGACATTCCTAGGATCGTCTACATTCGGTGCCTTAAGGAGTACCTAAGCTCGAAGCTCTTACCTCCCCCCCTTGCGGGAATGGCGTTTTCTCTGACCGAAGTCAGAAGGATGACTACTTTGGAACATGCACTTTCCTCAGAACCTTACCATTATAGGCTGCGACCTAGCTTAGCCGACTTAACAATAACTCACAGCCACCACGAGTCCAACACCTTGATGGGCCAGTACCTTGGTACTGTGGGCACACCCATCCCCGTGGTTCATTATTTGCTACTGACTTCTCAAAAGCCGGAATGATCTCACCGTTCGATATCCTTACGGAAAATCTTACTGATTAAGTTGTGCATCACGGGCTCAGTTAAACCCACTATCCCCAAGAGAGTTGAATGTGCTTCCGTTCCTCACGTACTAGTAAGCATTCCCCTCAGTCGGGGATAGTGCTTCCTTTCGCATCACAGGTCGGCACCATGTTCAGGTACTAGGAAGCCAATTGACTAGGTACGTGGGATTGTCAAGCCCCAAAGCAGTATAGGAATCAGTATCTCTACTTTCCACCAATCCACACCTATGTTAGAATCAGAGCTTGGGAAAACCCCAAGCCGTGTCGTCATCAAGTCTAGGAATCGGAATACTGGGAGGACCCCAGCAACCTTTCCGCTTCATGGCACCTATAGGATTGCTCCAATAGGAATCATAAAAGATACTTTTCAGCCTATATAGCCCCTTTTCGTAGTTCGTTATGCGGGGGCACCACTCCCCAGGTGTCGTATAACGACGGACTCAAAAGACCATCACACAACACCGGTGGCATCATAACGACGGACACCACTAGCGAGACCGTCAATCAGCCACCTTAACTTCATAACTAAGGTACATGGGGTCGTCAGTCCCCAAAGGCATGCATAGGGATCAGCGCCAAGGCCCCTTTACCCTATACACCACCTCCTTGCGTAGCTCAGGTCCGTGGGTTCGCTAAACCCAAAACACCATAAGTCTTTCGACCCAGTGGGTGTCCCCTGCGGGGGGACAGACGGACAGACAGACAGACAGACAGACAGACAGACAGACAGACAGACAGACAGACATGGCTAAATCGAATCAGGAGGTGACGCTGATCATTTATATATTTACATTGCTATACCTCCGGAGCCTCCTTTAAGGTGTTACATATTTCCGTCGTGACAAAAACAATATACCCTATACTAAAAGTCTAGGGTATAAAAATAGTTGGTCCCGTTGCGGGGCGCGAACCGCAGAGACCGTGTTTCGAGTAGCAAAAAATGCCCGGTGCGTTACCGAGCTAAGCTACAGACGCATACTAAGTTGGTGTGCAGAATGAAACCAAGTGTCACAAACAATTCCAATTTAAATTGAAAATGATTCGCACTTGTACATTTGCAAGAACATTAATACATAAAGTAAAATTGCCAGGGAACAAATATCTCCACTTCTCACCCTCTCTCCACCCCTCTAGTGAGTTAATATAAGTGTTTCACACAATCTAGACCTCCACGGTCGAGTTTTCAAGTAAAATCACGCCTTCACGGCTTATACAAACAGAATTCTCACACTTTCGTGGTCGTCTTGCACATGCATAGCTGCAAAGATGCAAGACCTGATGAGTGCTACTATCCAAACGAAACCACTAAGCTCGGAGAACTTAATTCAGAGGGAATTTGAGAATAAAAAATAGTTGGTCCCGTTGCGGGGCGCGAACCGCAGAGACCGTGTTTCGAGTAGCAAAAAATGCCCGGTGCGTTACCGAGCTAAGCTACAGACGCATACTAAGTTGGTGTGCAGAATGAAACCAAGTGTCACAAACAATTCCAATTTAAATTGAAAATGATTCGCACTTGTACATTTGCAAGAACATTAATACATAAAGTAAAATTGCCAGGGAACAAATATCTCCACTTCTCACCCTCTCTCCACCCCTCTAGTGAGTTAATATAAGTGCTTCACACCATCTAGACCTCCACGGTCGAGTTTTCAAGTAAAATCACGCCTTCACGGCTTATACAAACAGAATTCTCACACTTTCGTGGTCGTCTTGCACATGGATAGCTGCAAAGATGCAAGACCTGATGAGTGCTACTATCCATACGAAACCACTAAGCTCGGAGAAATTAATTCAGAGGGAATTTGGGAATAAAAAATAGTTGGTCCCGTTGCGGGGCGCGAACCGCAGAGACCGTGTTTCGAGTAGCAAAAAATTCCCGGTGCGTTACCGAGCTAAGCTACAGACGCATACTAAGTTGGTGTGCAGAATGAAACCAAGTGTCACAAACAATTCCAATTTAAATTGAAAATGATTCGCACTTGTACATTTGCAAGAACATTAATACATAAAGTAAAATTGCCAGCGAACAAATATCTCCACTTCTCACCCTCTCTCCACCCCTCTAGTGAGTTAATATAAGTGTTTCACACCATCTAGACCTCCACGGTCGAGTTTTCAAGTAAAATCACGCCTTCACGGCTTATACAAACAGAATTCTCACACTTTCGTGGTCGTCTTGCACATGGATAGCTGCAAAGATGCAAGACCTGATGAGTGCTACTATCCAAACGAAACCACTAAGCTCGGAGAACTTAATTCAGAGGGAATTTGAGAATAAAAAATAGTTGGTCCCGTTGCGGGGCGCGAACCGCAGAGACCGTGTTTCGAGTAGCAAAAAATGCCCGGTGCGTTACCGAGCTAAGCTACAGACGCATACTAAGTTGGTGTGCAGAATGAAACCAAGTGTCACAAACAATTCCAATTTAAATTGAAAATGATTCGCACTTGTACATTTGCAAGAACATTAATACATAAAGTAAAATTGCCAGGGAACAAATATCTCCACTTCTCACCCTCTCTCCACCCCTCTAGTGAGTTAATATAAGTGCTTCACACCATCTAGACCTCCACGGTCGAGTTTTCAAGTAAAATCACGCCTTCACGGCTTATACAAACAGAATTCTCACACTTTCGTGGTCGTCTTGCACATGGATAGCTGCAAAGATGCAAGACCTGATGAGTGCTACTATCCATACGAAACCACTAAGCTCGGAGAAATTAATTCAGAGGGAATTTGAGAATAAAAAATAGTTGGTCCCGTTGCGGGGCGCGAACCGCAGAGACCGTGTTTCGAGTAGCAAAAAATGCCCGGTGCGTTACCGAGCTAAGCTACAGACGCATACTAAGTTGGTGTGCAGAATGAAACCAAGTGTCACAAACAATTCCAATTTAAATTGAAAATGATTCGCACTTGTACATTTGCAAGAACATTAATACATAAAGTAAAATTGCCAGGGAACAAATATCTCCACTTCTCACCCTCTCTCCACCCCTCTAGTGAGTTAATATAAGTGTTTCACACCATCTAGACCTCCACGGTCGAGTTTTCAAGTAAAATCACGCCTTCACGGCTTATACAAACAGAATTCTCACACTTTCGTGGTCGTCTTGCACATGGATAGCTGCAAAGATGCAAGACCTGATGAGTGCTACTATCCATACGAAACCACTAAGCTCGGAGAAATTAATTCAGAGGGAATTTGAGAATAAAAAATAGTTGGTCCCGTTGCGGGGCGCGAACCGCAGAGACCGTGTTTCGAGTAGCAAAAAATGCCCGGTGCGTTAGCGAGCTAAGCTACAGACGCATACTAAGTTGGTATGCAGAATGAAACCAAGTGTCACAAACAATTCCAATTTAAATTGAAAATGATTCGCACTTGTACATTTGCAAGAACATTAATACATAAAGTAAAATTGCCAGGGAACAAATATCTCCACTTCTCACCCTCTCTCCACCCCTCTAGTGAGTTAATATAAGTGCTTCACACCATCTAGACCTCCACGGTCGAGTTTTCAAGTAAAATCACGCCTTCACGGCTTATACAAACAGAATTCTCACACTTTCGTGGTCGTCTTGCACATGGATAGCTGCAAAGATGCAAGACCTGATGAGTGCTACTATCCATACGAAACCACTAAGCTCGGAAAAATTAATTCAGAGGGAATTTGAGAATAAAAAATAGTTGGTCCCGTTGCGGGGCGCGAACCGCAGAGACCGTGTTTCGAGTAGCAAAAAATGCCCGGTGCGTTACCGAGCTAACGATAAGCTACAGACGCTTACTAAGTTGGTGTGCAGAATGAAACCAAGTGTCACAAACAATTCCAATTTAAATTGAAAATGATTCGCACTTGTACATTTGCAAGAACATTAATATATAAAGTCGATTTCAGTATTCGAAAAAAATACCATCATCAACGAATTGAAAATACAATTTTCGGAAGTTTTCCAGAAAGGGTTAGGTAAATTCACCGTAAAAAAGGTGCATTTGGAAGTCATACCGGGTACTAGACCAGTATTTTACAAGCCTCGCCCTGTTCCTTTAGCATGGAAGGCGAAAATAGAAGAAAAGTATCGAGAATTAGTAGCTAGTGGAATGCTGGAACCGGTTGGTAATTCAGATTGGGGAACACCAATCGTCCCAATTATTAAACCCACCCAAGACTTAAGAATTTGTGGGGATTTTAGTGTAACAGTCAAAAATTTTTTAGTAGATTTGAAGTACCCGATGCCACGTATAGAAGAGATTTTTGCTTCGCTACAAGGTGGTCAACTTTTTTCCAAATTAGATTTGTCGAATGCGTACAACCAATTGGAACTCGATTATGAATCTCAAAATTTATGCACACTTAGTACGCACATTGGTTTATTTAAAGTCAAGCGTTTACCCTTTGGTGTCAAAGTTGCAGGAGCTATTTTTCAGAAAACAATCGAAGAATTATTGCTGGGAATTCGCAATTGCACGAATTTCATGGATGATATTGTTATCACAGGCATCGATTTCCAGAGCCACATCATGACACTGAAAGCGGTTTTGACAAAACTACAAGCCGTTGGGTTACGACTAAACCTTGAGAAATGTGAGTTTTTCCAAGACAGAATTTCATATTTAGCATAAAGATGGTCTTAGCAAAAGCATTAGCAATATGGAAAGCGTGCGGAATGCACCAATTCCGGAGAATTTGTCTGAAGTCCGTGCATTCATAGGAATGGTAAACCATTATTCTAAGTTTATTCCAAAATTTGCGCAGAAAATGGAACCATTATATAATTTACTTCGAAAGGGTATGCAATTTAATTGGAATAAAGAGGCAAACGAAGCTTTCGAGTTATTAAAAAAGAGATAACTTCCGATCAGGTTTTAGTTCACTTTGATCCTAACAAGCCTATAGTTCTAACAACAGATGCTTGTGATACAGCGGTCGCAGGAATTCTTTCTCACAGATTTCCAAACGGCTCGCTGCGAAATATTGCATTCGTGTCTCGTTCACTAACTTCAGCTGAGAGGAAGTACAGTACCATCCAAAAAGAAGCATTAGCTATCGTTTTCAGTGTAACTAAGTTATATCAATTTTTAATTGGTATCAAGTTCGAATTACAAACAGATCACAAACCGTTGATCGCGATTTTTGGCGAAAATAAAGGCATTCCTTTAATGGCCGCAGCACGTATGCAACGTTGGGCATTTTTGTTATCTGCATACAATTTCACAATTAGTTATATAAAAGGTTCATTGAACCACGCCGACGCATTATCGCGTATACCACAACTTAAATCGCAAATATCTAAAAATAACGACACGACGTACGTTAACCTAATTGAGTCAAACAATGCCTTGCAATTAAATTTTCAGGATATTGAAAAAGAAACCCGGCGAGATAAAATTTTATCTAAATTGGTTGACGCAGTTCAAAAAGGCATCGTACATGAATTGAAAGATCCCGATTTTAGTGCCTTTCAAAACAAGCGAGACGAAATATCTGTGGAATCTGGTTGCTTGTTATGGGGATACCGTACCATTGTTCCGACAAAACTTCGCAAACAAATTTTAATTGATTTGCATAAATCACATTTGGGCATTGTCAAGACAAAGGCATTGGCCAGATCATATGTTTGGTGGCCAAAAATTGACGATGACATTGAAAACCTGATTAAAAGCTGTCACCCCTGTCAATTGACACAACCAAATCCTAGATCTAGTGCCCTCATTCCATGGCAACCGACCGATCATGCATGGTCTCGTATCCACATCGACTACGCTGGTCCCATCAAAGGATTCTATTTGTTAGTGATCGTCGATTCGTTTTCGAAGTGGATCGAGGTTTTTAAAACAAGAACAATCACGTCTCAATTTACTATTAGGAAACTGAGAGAAACCTTCAGCAGATATGGATTAGTCGATACTATAGTCAGCGATAATGGTACTCAGTTTACTTCGAGTGAATTTTCATTTTTCTTAAAATTGAATCATATTAAACACATACTGACAGCACCGGGACACCCAGCAACCAATGGTCAAGCTGAAAATTTTGTAAAAACCATAAAAAAATCCATCTTCGCAAATTTAAGCGACCCACTTAATGAATGTATTGATGTAGTATTAGCGAGATTTTTAATCGATTATCGAAATACGAAACATATGTCGACTTTCAGTTCGCCGGCAGAGATTATGTTCGGCAAGCAACTGAAAACTATTTTACAATAGATTTAGTCTTTTAAAACCACCTCTAGTAAAACATAAAATAATTAGAAGGCAGGAACAGAATATTAAAAACGATTTAGGACGTAGAGATACAGAATTTGAAATAGGCAGTGAGGTTTATATACGTGACTATACCGATTCCAATAAGCCGAGCTGGACACCGGCAAAAATTAAAACCAAATTTGGCCCGCGTAATTATGGTTGTGTAATTTCTCATAACGGAAGGTATATTAAAAGACATCTAGATCAAATTCGTACAGCAAATTACAATCCGAACGACCAACAAATAGAGTCAAAATCAATGGAAGCTGACAATGTAGCCGAATATGCTTCAAGTTTAAAATCGGTTCATCATTCTGATCACTTAAATACATTTTCTCTACGGAGGGATGAAAGCGTTACACAAAAGACCTCGATGGAAAAACAACAGGAGTCAACACCTGATGAAGATATTCGCCCATCACGAGAATGTGCGCGTCATGCGTCAGAGAAAATATCGTCTCAGTACAAGCAAAACTTAGTCTGAAATAGAAATGTATGACTTTTGAATTTAATTTTGAACATCATAAGACATTATTGTACTTTAAATATCAAACCTAAAAGGGGAGTTGTAGAGTATTCACAATTATAGAATTAATTAGTTACCAACTTCACTCCCATATAATGTAAGGTTATGTATAAATGAAGATGACAAATAAACTTTCTATTGTAATTCAGACTCCAAGCAGTATACATCACATTTAGTTTTACCCTCGTTAATACGTAATCCAACTTCCTTTGCAGCGGTATCGAGCTCTTCTTCTGCGTCAGCCAATCTTCGGGACATGATGTTGATGTCATCGGCGTACGGTGCTAATTGTGTCGACTTGATGAGTAGCGTCTTGCTGTTGTCCATATTCATGGCCCGAATAACGTATTCCAGTGCTAGGTTGAAGAGCGACGGTGCCAGTCCATCGCCCTGTTTCAAACCAGTGCGTGTTTCAAATAGATCAGTAAGTCTATTATGTATCCTGACATGTGAGACGGAGTTGGTCATCGTCACCTTAGTCAGTCGCACTAATTTGGCCGGTATACCAAATTACAGCATGATGTTGTACAGTACTCCACGATCGATACTGTCGTATGCCTGCTTGAAGTCGACAAAGATATGGTATACGTTTACGTTGTATTCCCAGCACCTCTGCTGTATCAGTTTGACTGAGAAGAGCTGATCGGTTGTGGAGCGACCAGGTCTGAAACCGCTTTGATATTCGCCAATGACTCGTTCTGCGTACAGTTTTATTCTATTTTCCAGAATTTTCGTCAAAATTTTATATGACATACAAACTAGTGAAATGCCCCTGTAATTCTCACACCGCAGTTTATCTCCGTTTTTATGAATTGGACAGATGATGCTTCTGCGCCAATCGTCTGGGATCTCCTCGTCCTCCCATACTCGCAGGAGTAATTGATGTATGGCATCAACTAGACTCGTTTCACCGAATTTTAGCAGTTCAGCTGGAATCTCATCAGCGCCCGGCGGTTTATTTCGTTTTAGTGACCGCAACGCGAGATCAACTTCTTCTACTGTCAGGGGTTGAATGGGTGGGCCTAGATCAACAATATCGTCGAGAGCTTCGTGTGTGGGGAAGTTACATGGTCGGTTTAGAAGCTCTTGAAAATAAGAGGCCCATCGTTTGTTAATGCCATCGGTGTCGCTGATGATGTTTCCATCCTTGTCCTTACAAAGGCTAGTCCTGGATTGGTAGCCATTCTTAATTGTATTTACTAGTTTGTACGCTTGTCTGGTGTTCCTATTAGCTAAGTTTTCGTTTATGTTCAGCGACTGCTCGTCAAAGTATTTACGTTTCTTACGTCTAATTATTCTATTCGATATTCGCCGTAGCTCGTCATATTTTTCTCTTCTGGCTCTGGTTCCTCGTTGAATCCATTGTCTGAAGGCCTCGTTTTTCGCGTCAAGTGAATTTCTTCATTCTTCGTCGAACCAGTCATTTCGCGCTCGCCGGGCTTTATATCCCACGACTTTCTCTGCGACATCCTTGATGGTACCCTTGAGTTTTTCCCAGAACTCATGGACGCCTGTATTGCTGATGTTGTGTAGCATAGGCTTTCCTCAAGGGCGGTGGTATACGCCACCGCTGTAGCATCACACAGAAGATTATCAACCGCAAAGATTTTGGGAGGGCTGATTCTCAATTGGTGCACTGAGGAAATTCTACATCTGTAGGACGTCTTCACCAAGTGATGATCTGAGTAGCAATTTGCTCCTCGATAGGAGCGGACATCTTTCACACTAGACGCCCATCTCCTGCAAATGAGGACGTAGTCAATTTGGTTAACGGTATGTGCGTCTGGAGACTTCCAGGTCTGCTTGTGAATGCGACGATGCGGGAAACACGTAGAGCTTACGACTAGATTCCTGCTGCAGGCGAAGTCGATAAGTCGCTGGCCGTTGTCGTTACATTTTTCATGGAGACTGTGGCCTCCAGTGGTACCCCGGTGCCAACTTTCATTTCCGACTTTCGCGTTAAAGTCTCCCAGCAGCAATTTGACGTCGTTTGTTGGAAGTGAGTCGAACAGAGGCGGGCGTAGAACTCGTCTTTAACTGCGTCTTCTTTAACTTCACTGGGGGCGTGCACATTGATGACCCAGAGATTGAAGAATCGAGTTTTGATGCGAATCGCACACAGCCATTCATTTATGGGTTTGAAGTCAGTAATATGCGGTTTGAGGTGATTGTTCACTGTAAATGCTACTCCAAACTCCTTGCGGCCCGATGGTTTGCCACTTGTAAAAATTGTGTGCGATTTCTTGTCATTAATCTCGCTGCCAAGCCAATTTGTTTCCTGGAGAGCAGTAATGCTCAGTTTGTACTTTTCGACCTGTTGAAGGAGGGCGTTCTCGGCCCCCGGTTTGTTCAGGCAGCGTACATTCCAGGATCCGAAAGAATAATCCTTTAGTCGTTTGCGTGGTCGTCGTTGTTGATCCATCCAATCCGAGGCTTTTGTTCCAGGTTTCTTGACATGGAGTGGTTTTTGCAAGGACGAGTTTCAGCACGTCGCTTAACCCCATTCAGGGGATGGCCTCGGAGATAGCTGCTTCAGATGGTTTAATAAACGTGCTGGAGTTCACACAACTATGTTGCAGGTCCAACTACGCAAGTCATTCCATCCTACTAAACCTGAGACGCTTAGGTGTTCGTCAGCCATTCAGGCTACAGCTATCTGCCTTTTCCAAACTGTCTTATCGCTAAGACATTGGCCGTCAGCGATTTGATACGCTGCCGTTACCAGGGGACGCCCACCCGGAGGACTATGGAAAATGTCTTTGTCCCCTACGATATAAATTTAGTTTTCTCTATATTCATGGACAGCTTATTTTTATACCCTAGACTTTTAGTATAGGGTTTATTGTTTTTGTCACGACGGAAATATGTAACACCTTAAAGGAGGCTCCGGAGGTATAGCAATGTATATATATAAATGATCAGGGTCACCTCCTGATTCGATTTAGCCATGTCTGTCTGTCTGTCCGTCTGTCTGTCTGCCGTTCGCACGATAACTTTCGATACAATGAAGCTAGAGCCTTGAAATTTTGGTCAGATGTTGGAAGTATGATCTAGTTGGTTGGTATTGAAAATAGGCATGATCAGGCCAAGAGAACGCATACCTCCCCTACATATGTAAAATAATTCAATGTATTTATAACTCCCGGTTAAATAAACATGAAAAGCTCTAGCTTTGGTAGATTGCTCGTGGGGGTAATTTTATACTCCCCTGGAAAAATAAAATCGATCAGTTGAAAACTAACGGTAATTTTCTTACAAAGAACCCCGTACTACCCTACTTTTCAGGTGTTTTGTCCATAACTCTTGAACAAATTGACGTAGACATCTGATTTTTGGCATGTGACCCTGAAGTGAGAAGCTGCTTGGGTTTTAGTAAGTTGGACATAATCAGATCAAAGGAACGCCTACCTCCCCTACAAAATTTAAAACATTAAATATTAATTTAATTACGATAACTTTCGATAGAATAGCACTAGCGAGTTGAAAATTTGGCAAAACGTTAGTAGTAACATGTTGTTAGTTGGCATTGAAAATGGGCAGGGTCCGACCTAAGGAACTCCTACCTCCCCTACAAATGAAGCTTCAAATAAGCGATAACTTTTGATAGAATGAAGCCAGCAACTTGAAATTTTGGTCGAATGATTGAAGTGAGATTGATTTAGCTGGTATTAAAGATAGGTTAGATCAGACCTAAGGAACCCCTACCTCCCCTAGAAATGAAATATTAAATAAGCGATATTTTACGACAAAATAAAGCTAGCGACTTGAAATTTTGTTCAAATATTTGTAGTAGGATCCAGTTGGCTAACACTGAAAATACGTAAAATCCACCCAATGAAACCCCTGCTTCCCCTTCAAATGAAACTTCAAATAAGCGATAACTTTCGATAGAGTGAAGCTAGACAACTGACATCTTTTTTTAATGTTTGTATTGTGATCTAATTGGTTGGTGGCTATGATGGGCAAGATCCGATCCAAGGAACTTCTACCTCCCCTACAAGTGAGACTTCAAATAAGCAATAACTTTCGATAGAATGAAGCTAGCAACTTGAAAAATTCGACAAATATTTGAAGAATTGGTTAGTTAATTGATTTTTAGAATGGCCAAGATCCTCATGAATGTGTGCCAACCTCCCCTATAAACTGGCCATATAGGAAACTCACTTTTAATGCATATGGTCGTTGCCAATTGGTACTTTTGGTATCACCACTAGGTCTGTACAAGTCTAGGGTATATACGCTTCGGACTCCGGCCTGGTTATTAATCCATTGTTTAACTATGGCTAGACCACGTTCGGATTTTTCGTAGCATTCTGGCCAGGTGGGAGCTGAAAAAAACAGAACAACATCATCTGCGAATAAGTAAGATTTACCGTATATAATCCCCTCAAGAGAGGGTAAATCATTAATACTATAAACAAAAGAAATAGAATCGGCCCCAGCACAGTTCCTTGTATGATAACATATTCTGTACATACAAGGACTTAAGTAGTTATCAAGTCTTACTTGTTCTTTCCTTTTGTAAAGATAGCTTATGAAGCAGTCCCGAACGACACCCTTTATGCCTATAATCTCTAATTTTCTTATTAGTAATAGGTGTGATACAGAATCAATTGCTTTTGCCAAGTCTAAGAATATAGTTATGGGTTTTAAGCCCTTGTCAAGAGAGTCATAAATCTCTGAGGCGACAGCGTCAACAGCATCATGTGTACCTACCTATACCGGCCTGGAAACCGTATTGCCGTATGGTTATGATATTGTAGCTCTCAAGGAAGGAATTTATTTGTTTTGTTACAACCTTTTCTAATATCTTTGATATACATATTTGGTATGAGTGATATTGGACGATAATTCTCGGGTAGTGTTTTGTCGTGATTTTTATATTTTAAATAGGGGTTATTTCAGAGGTCTTAAAGCATTCTGGAAAATTTCCTGTTTTAAGACTCGGGTTAATTATATGGGTCAAAGGAGTCAGTATGTAGTGTTTAATTTGATTGATGTGCTTTACGGTTATACCATCACAACCTGGACTAGAATTTTTGCGCGAATTTCCTATCACCTCAAGGATATCTGCCTCATACATAGTCTGAAACTAAAATATTGAGGTCCCCCCTGGATCATGAATCAGCCGAAACTCTCCTCTAACATTCGTAATTTGGTCGGCCATTCTTATACCCGTTGTACAAAAGTGATGATTAAGTGCCCCGGCACATTTGGCTGGATTTTCACTTATATACATACATGTACATGTACAATACATCGCATTTATATTATTTTGTTTCTTTTTCTTAGTATTTAATACAGACGATATTGTTTCCACATTTTCTATAACGTAAGCTATTTCATTTTTATAATAGTCATCTTTAGCCTTCCTTACTATTATATATTTCTAAACATATTTTTATACCGAATGAAGTATTGTCTAAGTGTTTGATTGTGCGAATTTCTGCTCACCAGTTTATATAATTTGTCTTTTTTTTTCTAAGAGAATTCATCAATCCTTTGATAATCCATGGTTTTATATTCTTCAATTTATGTGCTACTTTAAAGTTTATCCCAACAGTGGCCTTCTTCATTTTTATACCCTAGACTTATAGTATAGAGTGTATTGTTTTTGTCACGACGAAAATATGTAACACCTTAAAGGAGGCTCCGGAGGTATAGCAATGTATATACAGTAATTTCCACAAGACCGTATACCTCACAAAATAAAAACAAAATGTTACAAGTAAAGAGCTCTTTACACTTCACCGTGAACGTGAACATGAAAATAAAAATTTTCCACGATCAAAAGCTCCGTGAAAAGATTTGACAGTTATCGCATGGTGAGAATTATTTTTCCTGTTCACAATCGTATTTACAGTTCACTGGGAAATTTATTTGAAATATGCAAAACGTCGTTTATTTAAGAAGAAAATAAAAATGTCGGTTGTAGAAAGTAATTAATGAAAGATATTGGTTAGAGTTTAGAAGCTGCGGGAGCACTCGCGGTTTAAAATTTGCATTGAATTGAAATGGAACAAATCGCCCACACAGTGATTATTGATTCACAACCCTTAGTATCGCACAAAGTGTGCATGGACAATTTCGGTTTGGAACGAGCTGCGCTAGCTCCACCCCCAGGAAATTGCGACGCTCGGTATATAGCCCTAGGCCGCTCGTTTCACTCCTTCTATATGCAGCAGCATCCATTTCGTCCTAGCATATCTGCATCAAATATTTTTTTTGTCTATGTACATTTTCGGTCTCAAATTGAAATAAGGTATGCAAAGCAAAGCGAAAATAACTATGTACTTACTCACTTTCGTTTTTAAACGAAAGTGAACATTGAATGCGAATCGAAAGTGGGCATACATGGCCACTTTCTGACTTAGCCGAAATTGTCCATTAATGGCTATTTTCATGGTGCCTTTCGGTACCCCGACGTGAGCATGAGCAGACTGATAGCTCATGGTCGGACTCATGGCGGCCAGATATCACGAAAATCGTAATTTGGCCACTCACAACGATCTTAAGTTCATCGTAGGATCAGGTTGTTGATGTGTGGTCAATTGAGATTTACAAACGTGACTATATCTTGATATAACCACACAAGTGATTCCATCCTACTTTCTTAAATCGGAAGTTACAACGACTCCTTTTTGTCCCTTAATTGTTTTTCTTGACCTCATAACTCTTTTCCGTGTTCGATTATAGTACGGATACCATTACGTTGTATACGTGCAGTAAATGAGCGTGTTTTTATAAGTAGTACCATTCAACATGTTTAATAGCAGTCTTCTGATTTTCACTCCTCCTCCTTCGTGTAAATATCAACTTCCAGTCTCCTTTTCATTCTTTCAGTTCAAATGTCCCTTTAAAGCGATACTCCCACCCCGTCAAACTTTAGGATTTATAATACATATATTTTTATTGTATAATCAAAACACAATCATATTCGTATCAAATGATTCATTCGATTATATTATTTCATAGATAAACAAAAAAATAGTTTTTTTTTTCACGATAAACAACTTTTCAGAATGCAAATGCAATTCGAACGTGAACAGCATCGTGGAAAAATATCGTGGTGAATTTCACGTCTCGGTCGTTCACTTTCACGTTCGCACGTCTACACTTCTCTGTGAAACGTGGTGAAATTGATTCCACGATGAATTTTTCTGTTCACGATGAAATATATGGGGAATTTAAAAAAAAGTGTATGAAATATCAATATTAAATTGTTCAAATATATTCAAAATGTAGTTTATGGAATCCTCCATTTATTTCAATATAATCCCCGGACGTAAAATGTCATTTTAATAGATATTTTTCAAGAAAACATTTTTCCATTTTCACGTTCACGGTGAAGTGTACAACGCCCTTAAGAAATTTTATTTTTTATTGAAAGTAAATACAAAATGCATTTTCGCAATTATATTTAATACATGGTCCAATCGCCGTCACTATTGATTATTGACTGGCATCTTCGGTGACAACTTTTGGCCAATTTTTCCGCGTAGTCTGTCGATAAGTTCTTCCAAATTTTTTGTAGCGTTCACCTTAAATGTGCTGCTCCTTTTATTTGCTTTCCTTGAAGCTTCTGCTTCATTAATCCCCATTAATCCCATTCTTCTTTCCAGCGTGTACACAACCGGCTTCTATGTTTCGGATCGTTATCTTCTTGTAGAAACCAATCGGTGTTGTCGTTGCCATATGGCATCCTAGCAGACTTCAATAATCCTTTCTTGTACAAAATGATCATCCTTTCAGCAGTAAGAATTCCGGTAAACGTTATTAATTTTCCGAAACCGCGTGCAGAAAAGCATCCATAAACATGGACCTTCACAGGGTGTTTAACGGTTCGGTTCACGACAGCTTCTCCTTTTTGTGCCCACACTCGTCTCATGAACGTATTTACAGCAAAACTTGATTCATCCGTAAAGATCACGTTGTCCCAATCACGATCGATGTTTTCCTTAGCCCACTCTACACGTCTTCGCTTCTGGTTTTCGGTAAGTAATGGTTTCATCAAGGCATACCTGGTTTTGATGTTTTCCTCTTGTAATCTTCGCCGAATCGTATTCAAGGACACGTAAATATTCTTCTTCGATAACATTTCCTTTGCTTGCACTAAGGTAGTAACGGACGGATTTTTCTTAAAAATATCAATGATGGCCTTATCCTGGGCTTTTGAAGTGCTTCGGGTTTTACCCCTACCAGGTAGATCGTCTACATTTCCAGTATCGTTAAAACGCTTTATCCACTTATTCACAAACTGTGTCGAAACTTTCAGGTACTTTCCGGCCGATGCAGGTGTCATTTTTGGTCCTTTCGGATGACTTACTAAAAACACAGCTTCGAATCGTTTTTTGTAAATCGCACTCATTTCACTTGACGTCTTATCACTCTCCTACTTGAACTTAGAATGACCAAATTTATACAATGCGAAAAAGAGGAAAAATGCAGGTAACTAAAAGTCCCCCACCACTCTTTGAGAAATGGTGCATTAAAAAGTTACAAAGTATACGCTCTTGTGGAAATGACTGTATATAAATGATCAGGGTCACCTCCTGATTCGATTTAGCCATGTTTGTCTGTCCGTCCGTCTGCTTGTCTGTCTGTCTGTCCATCTGTCTGTCTGTCTGTCCGTTCGCACGATAACTTTCGATAGAATGAAGCTAGAGCCTTGAAATTTTGGTCAAATGTTGGTAGTATGATCTAGTTGGATGGTATTGAAATTGGGCATGATCAGGCCAAGAGAACGCCTACCTCCCCTACATATGTAAAATAATTAAATGTATCTATAACTCCCGATTACAAAATCATGAAAAGCTCTAGCTTTAGTATATTACTACTACTTTGCCTTAACCCCTAGCGGGGCATAGCGCGTCAACTACTCCTGCGCGCCATCGTACTCTGTTCTGGGCAATGGGGCGCAACTCCCCAAAAGACTTACCCAGTGCCTGACACTCCTTTGCCACAGATCGACGCCATGTGATTCGAGGACCCCCTCTTGGTCGGCCTTGGTTGGAAATGGGGTTCCATTTCATGGCATGCATAGCAATGCAGTTATCACTCTTCCGCAATGTGTGACCTATCCACTGCCATTTTCGCCTGCGTATCAATTCGTCGATTGGCATCTGACCCGTACGCCGACTTAGCTCTTCATTTGATATTGTTTCGGGCCAGAAAATTCTTAAAATTCGACGAAGACATGAGTTGACGAAAACTTGCAGCTTTCTGGTAACTCCTACGGAAACTTTCCATGTACTGCTCCCACACAAAAGCACTGATAGTACCAGGGAGCGAAACAGGCCCAGCTTGGTCTTAATGCTGAGATAACTGCCCTGCCAGATTTTGGACAGCATGCCGTATGCGCGTTTAGCCTGGTTGATACGACGAGCGATGTCCTGCTCCGTACCACCATTTTCGGCAACAATGCTACCCAGGTAGACGAAGTTGTCCACCTTCTCCACAGGCTGCCCATTAATATTGATGGCAATAGGTGTCGGATTTCTTTTTCGCAACGGCGGGCTAAGAACCTTGGTCTTGTTGGTATTAATCTTTAGCCCAACCTTGCTTGCCTCCCTCTCGAGATCTAACGCCATTGCGGACAGATCCATGATTTTGTGGGAGAGTAGGCATATATCGTCAGCGTAGTCAAGATGTTGTAGATAAGATGTCAAAGTCCATTGAATTCCTCTGTCGAGTCCGGATAGGGCTGCATGCAACACATCGCCGATCACAATGAGGAATAGGATCGGTGAGAGGATGCACCCCTGCCGAACTCCACGGCGAATCTCAAAGTCCCCCGACACCTTACCTTTATGCAGAACGCGACATTTCGCGCCGTCATAGGTTGCCTTAATAATAGCCACAAGCTTCTCAGGGATGCCTCTCCTGCGCAAGGCCGCCCATATAGAATCCCGGTTCACACTATCGAAAGCCTTTTCGAAATCGATGAAAAGCAAGTGAAGCGGAGAATCGTATTCAGCGCATTGCTCGATGATGATTCGCAAGGTGTTAATGTGATCGACACAGGAGAATCCGGATCGAAAGCCAGCCTGCTCTTCATCAATTGTGCTTTCTAAGTGGGCGTTTAGTCTTTCCAGGACGATTTTAGCTATTATCTTGGCAACGGCAGGAAGCACACATATGCCTCTCCAATTATTACAGTCTGTGAGGCTACCCTTCTTTGGAAGTTTGATGATCAAACCTTCCTTCCACTCAGTGGGAAAGGTCTCTGTATTCCACGCTTTATCAACAAGTGGGTGCAGCAAATCGGCAGTTACGCTTGGCGCTGCTTGATAAAGTTCGGCAGGGATGCCGTCAAGTCCGGCGGCCTTTCCTCGTTTTAGTGCAATAATTGCAGTGACTATTTCCTCTTTAGTCGGGGCAGTGGACCGTATACGCACATTTTTCTGATCCATTGTCCAGGAGAGTACGCACATTCCAGAATCCAATCTTTGTCATTGTACGATAGCCAAAAGTCGTAACCGTTGAGTCAGTCCTTATCCGAGGCATAGTTGACGTTTCTTTAGCATATAAAGATTTCGGATAGTGCAAGTTGCTGGCATACACATCCTGTCCTTTGATTGTCGGTTTTAACGACAGGCCCTCAAAGGGAAAGGCCGTGGTATTTTTTCCACACCCCACACCACAGGGGTACCTCAACCAAATCATCGCACCGCCATCACTGGCGGCTTGACGTTGGTTGGCAATGGTCTGTGACCACCGCCGTTCCAGGGGGCGCCCACGCGGAGGACTATGGAAGAGGAGTTTTTGCCCCTCTCCTGGAAAAAGAAAATCGATCAGTTGAAAACTAACGGTAATTTTCTTACAAAGAGCCCCGTACTACCCTACTTTCCAGGTTTTTTGTCTATAACTCTTGAACCAATTGACGTAGACACTTGGTTTTTGGCATGTAACCCTGAGGGAAGAAGCTTCTTAAGGTTCCATAAGTTGGGCATAACCAGATCAAAGGAACACCTACCTCCCCTACAAATTTCAAAAAATTAAAGATTCCTTTAATTACGATAACTTTCGATAGAATGATACTACCGAGTTAAAAATTTGATGGAATGTTGCTAGTAAGACCTACTTAGTTGGTATTGACTATGAGCAAGATCCGACCCAAGGAACCCCCACCTCCCCTACAAATGAAACCTCATAGAAGCGATAACTTTTGATAGAATGAAGCCAGTGACTTGAAATTTTGGTCAACTGTTTGAAGTGAGATTGAGTTAGTTGGCATTAAAGATGGGTAACATCCGACCTAAGGAACCCCTACCTCCCCTAGAAATGAAACTTAAAATAACCGATAACATACGACAAAATAAAGCTAGCGACTTGAAATTTTCGTCAAATATTTGTAGTAAGATCCAGTTGGCTAATATTGAAAATACGTAAAATCCGACTAACGAAACCCCTACTTCCCCTACAAATGAAACTTCAAATAAGCGATAACTTTCGATAGAGTGAAGCTAGAGACTTGAAATTTTGTTTAAATGTTTGTAGGGTGATCTAACTAGTTGGTGGCGATGATGGGCAAGATCTGACCCAAGGAACCCCTACCTCCGCTACAAGTGAAACTTCGAATAAGCAATAACTTTCGATAGAATGAAGCTAGCGACTTGAAAAATTCGAAAAATATTTGTAGAATGGGTTAGTTAGTTAATTGTTGATTTTGAGAATGGTCAAAATCCTACTGAATGAGTGCCAACCTCCCCTATGAACTGGCCACATAGGAGACCCATTCTTAATGCATGTGGTCGTTGCCAATTGGTACTTTTGGTATCACCACTAGGTCTGTAAAAGTCTAGGGTATATACGCTTCGGGGTTTTTTTTTATGTTTATATCAAAGCTTAGGGGGTAACCCTTTGATGCGAGAGCACAGCGTTGGCGGTAAGGGATTAAGGTAGTGGGGAGGTGGGTTGAGTTTGAATAAGGTAACGGTGTACATTCCGTTTAAATTTTTGTAGGTCGTAGTTGCGGGGGAAAACAAGATGGTAGATCGTTCCACATTCGTGATGTCCTAGATACAAACGAGTCATGAAATTTGGCGGTGCGACTATTGCTAAGTTCTAGAAGATGAGGATGGGTACGACTGGTTAGTCGGGTGTTACGTAAAGGAAAAGTACGCTCAGGAATGAGATTGGCTATTTCATCAAAGCAACGGCGGTTTTAACTTAGAGATAAATTGATCGCCATCAATATTTACTTCTGTACAAGAATTTATGTCTGTCCAATCTTCATTTTGTACCAGTTCTCTAAATTTCTCAAAATTAATTCTGTTTAAAATTCGAAAGTTAGTGGTTGTATTTTTATCTGATGCATTTGAATTACTCGAGAAAAAAGTTATTGCCCGATGATCCGTAATATGAGTGTCTAAAACAATAGACCTTATTGAGATTACACCGCCAGAAAGGTCGAAGTACGAACACCACAGGCAGAGCAACGCGAAGCCACAGAGTGGTATGAAAGGGCAAGGAAGAAGAAGAAAACAATAGTCCTTAACTATTCTTGATTAGGAATATTCGAGAACACATGATCTATACATGAAGCTATGTGATTTGTTCCAATACTGTTCAATAAAGTGTCTACTCTAGTAGGTATGTTGATTCTAGATAAAAAGCCTTGGTTTCCCATTAGTCCCAAGTATCCGTCTCCCGACTCTTTTGACATGTCTTATAACTGGGAGTCATCATAAAAATCCGTCCGTAACACGAAATGTCTGCTGTGCTACTCGGGGGTCAGAAGAGGAAACAAGCCCACTGAATTTTGACTTTACGCTCTCAGTCAACGCGACGCACAGTGTCGCGAAATGTATGAAAAGATGGACAAAAATCAATATCTCCTGAGCTGGTGGACCGATTTGAATGAAATTTTGTACACATATCAAGTCGCTGCTTATCTTATTTATGTGTATATTTCAGGTTGATTGGATGACGCATTTGAAAGATATAGTGAATAATGTGCGAATTTAGAAGGAAGAGTGGATTTAATTTAATATCTTCAGACCGGGTGAACCGATTTGGATGAAATTTGGTACATATATTAAGCAGTTAATTGTCTTAGTCATATATAAATTTTAAATCGTTTCAAACGTGTATTTCAAATATATAGTAAATTGTGTGCCGAATTTTAGAATAAAGAATGTATTTAATTTAATATCTTATCAGCGGGTGAACCGATTTTAATGAAACTTGGTATACACAATAAACATTAATTTGTTTGTGCTGTGGGTAAATTTCAACTTGATCAAATAATGCGAATAGGAGATACAGTCAATAGTTTATCAAATATTTGCAGGAAATGGGCCCAATCAAATACCTTTGGAGCGGAAATGATTTAAAGTATTTAAGGCAAATACATACTATTTTTCAGGCAAAAGGTCGCATTTATTGAATAAAAAGAATAACATGAAAAACAAATTTAAACAAAAATACATAACAATAAAAATAAAAACAATTAGAAAGATTCATCGTCATCGCTGTTTCCCAAATCTAAAAAATTTAAATCCAAACCCGAAACTGAGATTGTGGTCGGCTCTTCGGTATTTTTGAAATAATACCGAACATGTTCATCAATGGCTACATTTTTATTTGAAAAAACTCTCCTTTCTGATGGTAAAAAGGGATCAGAAGATAGGAGAAGTATTTTCATCAAGTCCCTGTTACATCCGATTCTCGAAGATTTACGGGTGTGAGATAACCGATCCTTCCTTATTTATTTATGGGTTGCTTCCAGTGCTTCCTCAGAAAGGACTCCTATCGGCAAAGAGAAGGAATCGATTATGTCGCACCCGTGTAACAGCACTTTATGAACAGTATTTGGCATGTAATACCAAGGATACAATTCCAAATACAGTGTCCTTGTATCTTCCAGTAGTGTTCTGAATTTCGCAGCTTCGATATTCCTTCCACTTGCGAGGACTCGTAATATAACAGAAAACTTGATGATCAGCTCCTTGCTTACTCCTGTAATTCTTGAGCTGACTTCTGAATGGGAAAAAAAGCGCCTCGCCGTATTACCATCATTTGTAGAACCAAAACCGGGCTTTGGCTTATCGACCAAAATTCCCATTTCCGCTCGAAATTCGTCTTGAATGCGTTTCTTGTTGTCCTTCACCAAGGCCTTATTAACCTCACCTCGAACCCGCCACGTCTTTATTGGAAGTCGGTATGCAATGTGTAGAATGCATTCGAAGAGGCGGATCCAGCAGTGCAGCGTCGACAGTCCGAATCGATAGTGCTCCGTTATAGATTGTCTACTAGCTATATCCTGGGAATGCATTTGTGTTGGTGTTGCTCCACAAATGATGCAATTAGATGATGCGTTTGTATCAGAAAGAATGTTAGCGACACTGCCGTCGATCATAGTAAAAAGCATTTCTGCTTTAACGGAAAATCGTTGTTGGTCACTGGACGTTACATCAAATGATTCGAGTTGGCTTATTTTATCCTTCATGTTATTCTCTTCGGTTCGAATAAGATTGGCATTCTCTTTTTCATATGAAAATTTGATGGGACGGCAATAAAGAGTGGACCCTGGTCGCGGATTCGTCCAAATAACTGCTTCTGTTTTGATGTCCATCAATTTCAAGGGAACCAGAGCTGTCACAAACATATATTCATCAGTTTTGGAAGTATCTAAGAATGTTTGATTGTATTGGCTATGACCGCCACTGCCGTCGAAGCCCCATTTGCACGTAAGTTGGAGCTGACTTTCTTCTTGCAGGTTGATCATTTTCAAAATGCTTCAGGTCGTGACTTGCAGGAGCTCCAGGATGTCCACCTCTGCCGGAAATTCAGAAGCACTTATTCGGAGATTTAATAGTTTGTTTTTCGCTATGTTGACAGCGTATTCGGTGGGAAAAAAGTCCTTGTGAACGGCATTCACAACAGAATGCATCACTCTGTACTTTCTCACTGATAGATCTAAGTCGAGCCATAGAGCTATAGTCTTATCGGCGCTAAGTGACTGTTGTGAAACTATTTGCGCCGCGAGCTGCAGTTCATCCATAGTCCTCGTTTCACAGAGCTCGTATACTCGTCGCTTTTTCGTTTTCGGAGAAGCTTCTTCATACGATACTCTCGGTCGGCCTCGTCCTCTAGCGGTTCTTTGGTTACGTGACTGGTCGAGTCGTTTGTAAAAGTGAAATTCTGATCTAGCCAAACTGCATTTCGGATCAGGAAAAGACGGCGATAGCGCTTGACAATATGCCATTTCTTCTCAAAAGTGAGACAAAAGCTCCTACTTAGCGCCATAATGTGTGCTCTGTTTTTAGATTTGGAAACGTTAACTTTCCACATTTCGCAAGTTTTTTCAAAAACTGCATTTTTTCGATCACGTTTGTTCTTGCTTATACATAGCATTGCAAGGTCCCGATTTGTAATTGTTGCTAAAAAAAAACAAATTAGTCACTGACAAAATATACGTAATTCCAAAATGAAAAGTTCCTTACCTTGATTTATAAAATCCATGTTTTTGCACTAAAAAAAGTATTCTTCAAACGTTTACACAGTTGTAAAACAATCCAAGTGAATGAATGAATGGAAGGTACGAATAATTGCTATTTAAATGCTTAGAATTTACCTTTAAGCAACTTTTAACTAATAGTGATATCATAAAATCACCATTCACAAGTTTAGTCATTTAAAGGATAACGAAAATAAAATGTGCAATATACCTTTCACATACGTAATTGCATCATTAGGATAACGAAAATACAATGAAATGGTTTTTTTTTTTAATGCAAGCAGGTTTGCACATTTATGGATGTAATTAAGGAAAATTCGAAATAATCATAAAAAAAATTTCGCCCTGAACTGTTAGAACAGGTAGATATTCTTAGATTATATTAGATAAGTATCTAAGGTAAGGTCAATTGCCTGTAACGTTTTAGCATTATTTTTATGATAACTTCAATTGCACATTACAATTAATCCACTTTTGTTTTAATTAATTCAATTGATTTTATTATTTACTTTTTTTTTATCTGCAACTGTAAGTATGGCAACCATGCTATCAAAAAAATATTAAATAGGCCGTAAGTTTGCTGCAATTATAAATTTATGCATGTCTGCAAATATATTTGAATATCGCGATATTAAAGTTGATTAAACAAAAAAAAAAGACCAATTACGTCTAAATCACCAGGTAAAAGCTATTAGATAGTATTTAAAATAAATGTATATATGTTTAGCTAAAAAGTACTGCTGATCTTATAAAACATTTTTCTTTCCGTTTCCTTCTGTCCCTCTTCAGAAATCCTTTGGAATTATTTTAGTTTTTGGAGTTTATTAATATACTTTACTTTTTATTTATTTTTTTTTTCACCTTAATGTAAGCCTGCAACTTAGTCTTTAAAAATATTATCCTATTTAGTATAATTTGGCTATAATTATTACTTTTATGATGTCTGGAAATAAAATAATTGTTTTTTTAAATGTGACTTTATCGACAAAAATGCTAATTACGCCCAAGTTGGCACCTAAAGGCAAACTAACCCTATTTGAAATGAAAGTATACATATGTACCTTATCGAAACCGTGAACCACCCAAAACGTTTTAGGACGTTTTTTTTAATCCTTACTCAAAGTTAATTTTTCGAATTAATTTCATTTTGTTATTTATTTAATACTTTTAATTTTTTTTTTACTTTTTTTTGCCTTAAGCTGAAGGCTTAATATCCAGTCTACCCGAAAAATATAACTTCGGGTAACCAGACCTTGCATTAAGACTAACAGGCAAATCGCAACACATACGTTGCTTTTCGAATGTTACCAATTTGTCAATTTTGGGCAGTAATATTATTAACAAAAACCAAAAATCGTCACCTAAAAATATATTTTTTGGAAGCTCCAATATGTCCTTAAAAGGATGCAATACATTAAAACTAGAGTAAAAATAAAAAATTTAAATATTTGTTTTTTATTTTTGTCCATTTCGCGACACTGTGCGACGACGCGACGCCATAATCAATACTCCTGCATACATACCATAAAGTATGTAATGTATAAAGTAGGTAAAGCTACCGGTAGTCGTCGTGAGTCTGGTGTGGGGCTCCTTTTAACCAGGCCGCGCGAAACTGTCTCTTATCCTGGGAGCCGGTCTCTGACAGAATCTTGACCGCCAGGTTCCGGACCAAAATGAGGAACATCTCAATTATACAATGCTATGCCCCTACTGAACCCGACAATGTCTTGGCAAAAGACTCCTTCTACGAAGAACTAAACGCCGTTTAGAGCAGAACACCTAAAGGTGACATTATAATGGTTATGGGTGATTTGAATGCGAAAGTTGGCGCTGATATGGGCTCAGACATGTGATGGGGAGACACGGTCTTGGTGATCGTAATGACAACGGTGAAAGATTAGTAGAGTTCTGCAACTTTCACAGTCTCTTCATCGGGGGTACTATTTTATGTTTGAGCAAAAGGACCACCACAAAATCAGTTGGTCGTTGATCGGCGCAGAATACAAAATCAGATCGACCATTTTGATATTTGCCCTGTGGGCGCGGAAGTTCTTTTAAGAAAAGACGCGTTTAGCGGTTTCTAATGATTTATTTAAAAAAGACAAAATAAATTAACAATTCGGCGACTATCGCGAGATAGATACTGCTAGCTACTCCTGAAAGATACGACTTGTATCTTTTTATATGCGCATATTCTGCTGACTCGACGGCGTGAGCACAGTGGCTATGTTGTACGATGATCCAGGCCTGCAGACATCGTACGTGTGCATCGTCAGCAGAATAATATGGTGCATGCTTTTCGTACTTTTCCTTCCGGTTCAATACCGGGTACGGACCGTCGTAAGGTGGTGAGAGCGGTGACCTGACTTTATCGTTGCGGACGAACACATGTGTGCAGGTCGCAAGATCCTTGCTGATGAAGACACTGCTAGAGTCGTGATGTGCTGTATCCCTAGGGCGGATTGCATGCATGCGCTGTCGCAAATCACGAAGAAAATCGGTCTCGTTGACTGATGGTTGTGACTCCGAGAAGAATTCTCCTGGAAGTCGTAGTGTCGTTCCATATACCATTTCTGCTGCGGTTGCTGATAGGTCTTCCTTCAAAGATGATCGCAAGCCTAGCAGGACCAATGGTAGGGCTTTTACCCATTCGCTGGTGGTGTGGCAACGGATCGCGGTTTTAACCGTTCGGTGCCACCGTTCGATGATACCATTCGCTGCCGGATGATATGGAGTTGTCCGCAGGTGAGTCGTGCCGAGAAATTTGTTGAGTTCCGCAAAGAGTTGACTTTCGAACTGGCGTCCCAGATCGGTAGTAATCTTGGCGGGTACTCCGAATCGGCTGATCCAGACGTCTATCAGTGCTTCGGCTACCGCGGATGCGGTGATGGTTTGAAGCGGGATGGCTTCGGGCCAGCGGGTAAAACGGTCGATAATGGTCAGGCAGTAGCGGAACCCATTGTTCAATGGAAGAGGTCCCACAAGGTCGATGTTGATGTGTGAAAATCGCTCACTGGTTTGATCGTATCTATGCACCGGTGATTTGGTGTGACGTGCGACTTTGTTGCGTTGACAGTCGAGGCAGTCACGGACGAATGCATTGATGTCATTGTTCATCTTGGGCCAAAAGTAGCGGTCGGTAATCAGCTTCCGAGTGGCGCGTATACCAGGGTGCGCAAGTCCATGAAGTATGCGCATTATTGGTGTTCGGAACTGGCTCGGGACGATGCTCGGTGACGATGCACATCAGTGGGTCAGATGTACCGGGAACGTGTTGCTTCCTCCACTCAAGCGGGTTGTCGTGGTCCAGAAGCAGGGTTTGTAGTTCCTTATCGTCTTGCTGAGCTGAAGCGAGAGCGGAAAAATTAAGACTGTCTATACTACTTACGCGTGACAGGTAGTCTGCTATACAGTTGTCTTTGCCAGGGATATGGCGTATGTCCACACTGAATTGCGAGATGTAGTCCAGTTGGCGTTGTTGCCGTGGATTAGCTTTCTCAGGACGTTGTCGGAATGCAAACTGAAGTGGCTTGTGATCCGAAAAGATTGCGAAGACTCTTCCTTCTAGCATGTGACGAAAGTGTTTTATGGCCTCGTAGATTGCGAGTAGTTCTCTGTCGTACGTGCTGTATTTCTGCTGGGCCGCGGAAAGTTTTCGTGAGAAAAATCCGAGCGGAACGGTTGAGTCTCCACTGGTTTGCTGCAGTACCGCACCAAGTCCATAGTCGGATGCGTCTACGCTCAGGGACCAAGTTGCAGAAGCGTCTGGGTGAGCCAAGGATGATGCGTTCGCCAGATCCGCCTTGCATCTCTCGAACGCGGTGATGGCTTCTGGTGTCCAAATGAGTTTGGTTTTGTCTCGTCTCTTGTTGCCAGGGATTAATGACTGGAGCATGCGTTGGTTCTGTGCGGCATGTGGTAGGAAACGTCTGTAGAAGTTAACCATTCCTAAGAACGATTTCAGCTGGTGGACGGTTTTGGGTTGTGGTGTCGCAGATATGCCTTCGGCCTTCTCTGGTAAGGGTTTCAATCCGCTGGATGACACTAGATGTCCGAGGAAACGAACTTCTGACTGACCCAGTTGACATTTGGTGATGTTCACGGTGAGTCCATGCTCTTTGGGTCGGGCAAAGACTTCGGACAGATGTTTCTGATGTGTTTCGTTATCCGGTGAGAAGATCAGGATGTCATCAATGTAGACGAATACGAAATCCAACCCTCGCAAAACTTCGTGCATGAAGCGTTGGAAGGTTTGTCCAACGTTACACAGACCAAAAGTCATGTAGACGAATTCGAATAAACCGAAGGGTGTGATGATGGCCGTTTTTAGGATGTCATCTGGCTCGACTGGAACATGATGAAAAGCCTTATGCAGATCCAGCACGGAAAAAACTTGCATTCCATGCAGTGAGGATGTGCAGTCTTGCAGGAAACCGATAGGGTACCGGTCTGGGAGCGTGCAAGCGTTGAGCGCGCGGTAGTCACCACACGGTCGCCAATCACCATTTGCCTTGCGGACCATGTGAAGTGGGCTGCTCCATGCACTTTTCGATGGGCGGCAAATTCCTTGTTCCATTAGGTATTCGAATTCGGATTTAGCGGCGGCAAGCTTGTCGGGTAGAAGCCTGCGTACCTTGGCACGGATGGGTGGACCCTTCGTCACGATGTGATGAGTGGTTGTGCAATTTACATTGCGGCGCGGATGAGGGATGGTTATTTCGCGATACTTCTGGAGTAACGAACTGTAGGCACTACTTCGATCAAAGGTGTGAAACGAAAGCGTTGGTGGTTTATTCGTTGCCCGAATTTGCGCCACTGTTGATAAGCTTGTTTCTCGATCGATAAGTTTTCGGCCACGTATGTCAACCAGGAGTCCATAGAAATCCAAAAGATCCGCTCCAATGATCAGAGAGCTCACATCGGCAATGATGAATGTCCAGACGAAATTACGGCGAAGTCCAAGGTCTAATTTGAGACGTCTTTCTCCAAATGTGCGTATTTCAGTACCGTTTGCGGCAAACAGTCGTGTCGCCCTATCGGGGTTGATTCGGTCACGTCTCGTGGGTGGGATGACCGAGACGTCGGCTCCTGTGTCGATTAGAAACACTTCAGAAGTAGTGTGATCACGAAACTTTAAGGCGAAATAGGACGGGTGCGCTAGACGCGTCGTCTAGCGTTGCGGCTGCTAGTTTTTTTGGTTACGACAGGGTGGTCTGCACTTTTTGGCAGCATCTCCGAACCGATCATGATACCAACATAGATTGTTTTTAGCCTCCTTCTTCGGTTTGGAGGAGGATTCCGAATTTTGGCGCGAACGGGACTGGGAACGACTTTTCGTATTAGATGTTACGCGATCGAACCGGGTACCGAACTTATCAAATCTTTTAGCTAATGCGGCCATTTGATTGCTGAGTTCCTGAATTTTCCCGAATTCGGAGGAACTCCCTGCGACAGAAGCAACGGAAAACGACCGGGTGAAGTGGTTTACTTCGTGAACGCGGTCGGCAATTACGGCAAGATCAGAGAGCGCGACGTCGTTGGCTGAAAGGATCGTGCGGATGTTGGTATCTAATCTCGTCAACCAGATCTGTTTCAGCATCACGTCAGGCACTGTTTTGTCCGCGAGAGAACGCATGCGATTAAGAAGTTGCGATGGCTTCTGATCGCCTAGCTCTACTTCCGAAAGTAGTTTGTGGATGCGCTGCTGCGAGGATTCACTAAAGGCACTGACTATAGCGTTCTTGAGAGCACCGTATTTATCGTCAGCGGGCGGGTTTACCACCACGTCACGCACTTGTTGCATTACGCGCGGTTCTAGTCCACTCACGAGGTAGGTGTACTTGCTCGCTTCACTAGTAATCCGGCTGTTCGAAAAGTGAGCCTCCACCTGCGAGAACCACAGCTCGACATCCTCACCCCAAAACGGAGGGATTCGGACCGAGACTCTCTCGATTGCACCATCGTTAGACGCGTCACTGGGCACTGTGTTCGGCACTTCGTTTTGCACATCATTGTCTTGCACGGATGTTTTCGCTTCCGTTGTTGTCGACATTTTGGATCGCGACCGATGTCGGTGAAAAATTGTCTGTAGTTTAGTCACTTTGCACTTTAATTGTTCGTTGCACTAAGCCGTGTTGTTCACATGAACGCGCCGTTTCACTCCTCGTAAGTGGTCGCGGTAAAGCTGGTACGCGAATGAGGTAACGTGCACGACTAGCACTATTAGAAGAAGCGCTTCTAATTTTTCACTCTCGATCGCGATTGATGAGTTCACGACCATCGTGTTCGTGACATCACCAACTACCGGTTTTGATGGGGTATGTCCCATCGTGAACGCGCGAAACAGGCAGGATCGCCAATTTGGCCTGTGGGCGCGGAAGTTCTTTTAAGAAAAGACGCGTTTAGCGGTTTCGGTACATTCCTAGTTTACCCAGCCAGCAATCACGTCATGTATCGTCAGGCGTAAGACATAGTAATGTATTATAAATGCATTACAAACCAATGCGTCGTAATCTTATAGCCTACATTCAGTAAACATGGAAACAAGTTGATTCTTTTGAAGGTTTTTTGCATTACAAACACATGATGGTCTGCTGACGGCGAAGACATAACGCACTTTTGGATATGGAGTGCATTTATGGGTGCTGTTTTAGAGCATTTTCTCCTGTTGTGTTTACAGCTACAATAATCTTTTCAAGGTTCTTACGACCACTTGATTTTCTGATGACGGCGAAGAAAAAACGTGCTTTTGAGTGTTTTTTATTGGAGCATTTTCTTTCTTGAAGTGTTTATAGCATTAGAATTTATTTGATTTGTATACAAAAGCATGAGGACTAGATGACGGCACGTTAATTTTTTTTGTTTTCATGTAGTGTTTGCTAGTGTTCAGTGCCGTTCATTTGATTTAGTGAAAATATTAGTTTTTGTGCGGTGAATTTTGTAAATATTGAAGGTAAGTGTTTGATATTAATTATCTACCAGTATAATCCCACCAGTAATAATAAGAGGTTCTACTGGGGAGATGGGGAGCCCCCATATACGATGCAATCCGTCGTCAGATCCATCTGACGATATTTTGATCGTATGTGACTATCGTTGACGATTTCACTGATCTGACGATCAAATTTTATCTGCCGATTTTTGGTGCAATTTTACGGATTGCAGTGTATGGCGGGTCTTAGAAGGTCTTTTTCATTCGACAAATATGAGTAGTTTAGGAGGTGTGATTTCATTTCCAAAAAGGAGTAAGGGTGGAATTTCAAATGTATGATTGCTGGTAAAACGTTATTACAATATTAATTTTTGGGCAGGCAATAAGTGCGCTCTGCAGCCGTGAGATTTCGCGCGACTGCATTTCTACAAATCAAAGGGTCGTGGTTTGAATCCCCCGTTGCGGTAAAAAAAAATAAGTTTTTAAGTTTAAGTTCCTATAAGCTTATGATCGATAAGCTTATCCTAAAGTTCAACTGGGATGGCGAAAAAGGACAAAAACCGTTAAAGTCTTACAAACGTGTTTTTGCATCAGTTTTCAGTAAGTATATGAATAAAAAATTCTCTATTTCAATATTTCTAAACAATATATAATTACTTTGATTGTTTTTGTTATAATTTGCAGATTCATGTAAGCATCCTGACTGTGGAATGCCAGAATACGAAGCATAAATGAAGAAAATTATCAAACTGTCTCATGCCATAGTCCATTCTTCGAATAACCGGCAGCGAGAAAAAACAACCAATTAAAATCGAAAATAAATATATTATTATTATTATTATTATTTTAAGTTTCTGCCATATAGTTTTTAATATTTAAGTTTTTATTAGTATTTTTATTATATTCTACTAACCACTATACCCATAGGATACCTAACTATTTTTATTATACATATTTAACTACTAAGAAATAAAAAACCTCAAACTAAGCGAAAAATACCATGAAACCTTTTTATTTCTAAAATTTTGTCATGTGTGAATCCTTAATTTTTAGCCGATCCGGCAGAACTTTTAAGAGGGATATTAAAAAGGCCCTGGATAGTCGTGCACACAAATTTAAGTTGTCCATTCACACCCAATTGGGAGTAAAGTCGCTAGCTACTTTCTGTCGAGAGTTATCCTGTTAACGGACAGACACATCGCTTATTCAACTCCCTGCCCATTTCCATACATACTTTGCTATACCTACGGAGTGTCCTTTAGGTGTTGCATTTTTCGCAGTGACAAACACAATAGGCGTATTCGTTTCACCCCGGTCTTTGACCGGTCTGCCATTTTGTATGAAGGTCCATGAGATCCGGGCGAATCGAATAGGCCGAATATGCCCAAATACCATTTTTTGTCATTTTATACCTTATGCCAAAAAACGTAGTAAAAACGGGAAAATTTCGCACTCTACATATTTGAATCATTTTCTATATGCTATGCATCATACCTTATGTTAGTCTGATGAATAATGCTTTTTATATACATCATGTCTCACATATTACTGTTTAATGATCAGCGATATATTCAAAATATATGAAGCGTAATGTTTAAAAAAGGTATAACGCATCATATATTAATTATCATGATGCATAATGCTTTAAAATTGCATTATCCATCATTCATTTATTGTCTTTATATAAAAGACATTTCTTATTCATCACGAGTGATACATTATAAATATATTTTGCGTAATAAGGGCGAAAGGCATATATAGGGGGACAATGTCTGATATAGGGGGACATCGTCAGACATAGTTTGTTCAAAAACGTGATGTATCACTCAGGCATATATATCTTACGAGTCAGACATTATTTATCAATCACTCATGCATTTTATGTTGGCTGGGTAGATTTCGGTTTGTGTCTAAATAGATACTGGGTTGGTGCCAAGGGTTTGACAACCACATATTCACCACATATTAACTGAACTCGAGGGGCACCGAAATAAGCCATAGCGAAATAAGGCATACGAAATAATCCATATGGATACTTTCGTTTGGAACCGAAAGTATTTATCGGAAAATTAACGAAATATCCCGGCATGGATAATTTCGATTTCAAATCGAAGTAAAGTATGCGAACGAAAGCGAGAATAGCCATATACTTACTTTCGTTTCTAAACGAAATTAGGCATTGAGTGTGGAACCGAAAGAATCCATGCATAGACATTTTCTGTTTCAAGCCGAAACAAAATATGCGGCAGAAAGTGAAATAATATATGCATCTTTCACATAAGTAGGGACGGCGCGATTGCAATTTTTTTTATGGGATCGTTGTGATAAGGATAGTTGTGGAGCATAATGGCTTGCTGTTGCTGTTGATCAATGAATTATCATGAAAAGGACATTCTTTGCAGTGAACTGGGATATAGGCGATATGGGTGTCATATGAATCGGGGTGATGAGGCAGATGCTATGGAGTACTAATGAGGGCGTCTCGAGTCCTCTGGTCAGGAGAAAAGGACATTATTCGCGATGAACTGGGATATAGGCGATATGGGTGTCATATGAATCGGGGTGATGAGGCGGATGCTATGGAGTACTAATGAGGGCGTTTCGAGTCCTTCGGTCAGCAGAAAAGGACATTCTTTCTTTACAGGCGATATGGGTGTCATTTGAATCTGGGTGATGAGGGGGATGCTATGGAGTACTAATGAGGGCGTCTCGAGTCCTCTGGTCAGGAGAAAAGGACATTATTCGCGATGAACTGGGATATAGGCGATATGGGTGTCATATGAATCGGGGTGATGAGGCGGATGCTATGGAGTACTAATGAGGACATCTCGAGTCCTCTGGTCAGGGGAAAAGGACATTATTCGCGATGAACTGGGATCTAGGCGATATGTGTGTCATATGAATCGGGGTGATGAGGCGGATGCTATGGAGTACTAATGAGGGCGTTTCGAGTCCTTCGGTCAGCAGAAAAGGACATTCTTTCTTTACAGGCGATATGGGTGTCATATGAATCTGGGTGATGAGGGGGATGGGAATTTGACATCCCATGTGCTTCTATATGGACCGGGCGGGTGTTCCGCGGCGGAGAGACAAAATGGAATGTTATTGCTCACAAAGGAGAAGTATGGGAGGGGTTGACATCTCATGTGCTTCCTGTGCTTCTATATGGACTGCGCGGGTGTTACGCAGTGGAGGGCTTGTGTCTTTCTCTTTACTTTTTACTAGTTCGTATGTGGTGGAATTACGTCCAGAATTTTGTGTGCAGTAAATGGTGGATTCATCTCCTATATATCTCTGTGCTACCAGTGCAAGTTGTTGTTTTGAGTTGTGTGAAAATAGCAAAAAGATAGGGCGCTCTTCTTCACCGCCTTTTCATGCTGGTATCTGGTATGCCGATAACTGTGCCGGCTGCAAAGGGCGGCTGTTCGACAAAATTTTTGAATACATTTTCAGTGTTCACATACTATGAAAGGCCACGTTTATCCGTGGAACTAAACGGCGATTTAACTAAATCGTTTTAGTGTTAGTACTTGTTGGTGGAGTGTTTATACCGACCATACGGAGAGGTATTTCTTCTTCTTCTTTCTCCGTTGACAGCACAGATAAATTTGACAGATATAAATGTTACGACTGAAAAAGACTTTTTCTTGCCCGTGATCACGCACTGCTTCCCTGAAATTGCAAACAAAACAAGCGCCGGACAAAAAAAAAACGACAACAGAGGAAACGTCAACCACCGCGTCAACATTAGCGATGACAGAAACATAGTCCCAATTTTTTTTAGTCCAGTTCCGCATCGCAAGTGGAGATAAGCCAAAATCAAAACTAACTAAACCGATACGTTTATATCGTCGAGAGCTAGATCGATTTAGTCAGATCTCGAAGATAGTCCCGCGATATAAACGTAGTGAAAGATGCTACCGCCGCCATCTTTACTGACAGGCCGTAGTGTCAAAGCAATGACGTCATGACAAGCAGTGAACCATATATGTAAACAAAGTGAAGAACGCGTGTGGTCACTGCCATCTTTACTCTCAGGCCGGAGTGTCAGCTGATTGTCAAAGCACTAACGACATGACAAGCAGTCAACCAAGTGTGAACTCGCGCGGTCGCCCGGTAAAATTTCGCGATATTTGTGCGTAAAAGTGAGTTTAGTGTCGGGGTTTTACGTGAAAATAAAAGAAGTGGCTATCAGTGCCGTGTGAAAGTGCAAAAAAACGTAAAGTGCCGGGAAATATCGAGTAAAATGAACTGCTCCAAAGTGCGCGAGACATGAGTGTGATTATGAAAGTGCGAAACGGAAAATTTCGCACTTTTCGTTAATTTTCCGGCAATTTGGCTGGTGTGAATGGTACAGCACTACCATGGGACGAATCCTTGGGCCGGTGAGTTCAGCGGAAACTCCCGGAAGTGCTCCAAAAAGTGAATTCAAAATGGTTGTCAAATGACAACATTACAGGTGATTTCCGGCCTTTTCATCGGAATTCATAGGGTAAGTATACGTTTTTTGTTGTGCTAAAATTTTAGTGGATTGATGCGCCCCAAAATACGGGTCTTGCACGCGTTGTTGACGAGCTAGACGAAAGTTTCCCTGCAGCTGACAGGACTAGATGCCTGGCGGTGAAACTTTCGTCCGGTTCGTCAACATCGTCGTCAAAATCCGCATTTTGGGGCGCTTCAATCCACTAAAATTTTAGCACAACAAAAAACGTATACTTACCCTATGAATTCCGATGAAAAGGCCGGAAATCACCTGTAATGTTGTCATTTGACAACCATTTTGAATTCACTTTTTGGAGCACTTCCGGGAGTTTCCGCTGAACTCACCGGCCCAAGGATTCGTCCCATGGTAGTGCTGTACCATTTACACCAGCCAAATTGCCGGAAAATTAACGAAAAGTGCGAAATTTTCCGTGTCGCACTTTCATAATCACACTCATGTCTCGCGCACTTTCGAGCAGTTCATTTTACTCGATATTTCCCGGCACTTTACGTTTTTTTGCACTTTCACACGGCACTGATAGCCACTTCTTTTATTTTCACTTAAAACCCCGACACTAAACTCACTTTTACGCACAAATATCGCGAAATTTTACCGGGCGACCGCGCGAGTTCACACTTGGTTGACTGCTTGTCATGTCGTTAAAGCTTTGACAATCAGCCGACACTCCGGCCTGAGAGTAAAGATGGCAGTGACCACACGCGTTCTTCACTTTGTTTACATATATGGTTCACTGCTTGTCATGACGTCATTGCTTTGACACTACGGCCTGTCAGTAAAGATGGCGGCGGTAGCATCTTTCACTACGTTTATATCGCGGGACTATCTTCGAGATCTGACTAAATCGATCTAGCTCTCGACGATATAAACGTATCGGTTTAGTTAGTTTTGATTTTGGCTTATCTCCACTTGCGATGCGGAACTGGACTAAAAAAAATTGGGACTATGTTTCTGTCATCGCTAATGTTGACGCGGTGGTTGACGTTTCCTCTGTTGTCGTTTTTTTTTTGTCCGGCGCTTGTTTTGTTTGCAATTTCAGGGAAGCAGTGCGTGATCACGGGCAAGAAAAAGTCTTTTTCAGTCGTAACATTTATATCTGTCAAATTTATCTGTGCTGTCAACGGAGAAAGAAGAAGAAGAAATACCTCTCCGTATGGTCGGTATAAACACTCCACCAACAAGTACTAACACTAAAACGATTTAGTTAAATCGCCGTTTAGTTCCACGGATAAACGTGGCCTTTCATAGTATGTGAACACTGAAAATGTATTCAAAAATTTTGTCGAACAGCCGCCCTTTGCAGCCGGCACAGTTATCGGCATACCAGATACCAGCATGAAAAGGCGGTGAAGAAGAGCGCCCTATCTTTTTGCTATTTTCACACAACTCAAAACAACAACTTGCACTGGTAGCACAGAGATATATAGGAGATAAATCCACCATTTACTGCACACAAAATTCTGGACGTAATTCCACCACATACGAACTAGTAAAAAGTAAAGAGAAAGACACAAGCCCTCCACTGCGTAACACCCGCGCAGTCCATATAGAAGCACAGGAAGCACATGAGATGTCAACCCCTCCCATACTTCTCCTTTGTGAGCAATAACATTCCATTTTGTCTCTCCGCCGCGGAACACCCGCCCGGTCCATATAGAAGCACATGGGATGTCAAATTCCCATCCCCCTCATCACCCAGATTCATATGACACCCATATCGCCTGTAAAGAAAGAATGTCCTTTTCTGCTGACCGAAGGACTCGAAACGCCCTCATTAGTACTCCATAGCATCCGCCTCATCACCCCGATTCATATGACACACATATCGCCTAGATCCCAGTTCATCGCGAATAATGTCCTTTTCCCCTGACCAGAGGACTCGAGATGTCCTCATTAGTACTCCATAGCATCCGCCTCATCACCCCGATTCATATGACACCCATATCGCCTATATCCCAGTTCATCGCGAATAATGTCCTTTTCTCCTGACCAGAGGACTCGAGACGCCCTCATTAGTACTCCATAGCATCCCCCTCATCACCCAGATTCAAATGACACCCATATCGCCTGTAAAGAAAGAATGTCCTTTTCTGCTGACCGAAGGACTCGAAACGCCCTCATTAGTACTCCATAGCATCCGCCTCATCACCCCGATTCATATGACACCCATATCGCCTATATCCCAGTTCGTCGCGAATAATGTCCTTTTCTCCTGACCAGAGGACTCGAGACGCCCTCATTAGTACTCCATAGCATCTGCCTCATCACCCCGATTCATATGACACCCATATCGCCTATATCCCAGTTCACTGCAAAGAATGTCCTTTTCATGATAATTCATTGATCAACAGCAACAGCAAGCCATTATGCTCCACAACCATCCTTATCACAACGATCCCATAAAAAAAATTGCAATCGCGCCGTCCCTACTTATGTGAAAGATGCATATATTATTTCACTTTCTGCCGCATATTTTGTTTCGGCTTGAAACAGAAAATGTCTATGCATGGATTCTTTCGGTTCCACACTCAATGCCTAATTTCGTTTAGAAACGAAAGTAAGTATATGGCTATTCTCGCTTTCGTTCGCATACTTTACTTCGATTTGAAATCGAAATTATCCATGCCGGGATATTTCGTTAATTTTCCGATAAATACTTTCGGTTCCAAACGAAAGTATCCATATGGATTATTTCGTATGCCTTATTTCGCTATGGCTTATTTCGGTGCCCCTCGAGTTCAGTTAATATGTGGTGAATATGTGGTTGTCAAACCCTTGGCACCAACCCAGTATCTATTTAGACACAAACCGAAATCTAAACTAGGAATGTACCGCGGTTTCTAATGATTTATTTAAAAAAGACAAAATAAATTAACAATTCGGCGACTATCGCGAGATAGATACTGCTAGCTACTCCTGAAAGATACGACTTGTATCTTTTTATATGCGCATATTCTGCTGACTCGACGGCGTGAGCACAGTGGCTATGTCGTACGATGATCCAGGCCTGCAGACATCGTACGTGTGCATCGTCAGCAGAATAATATGGTGCATGCTATCGGATGACATGCAGACGCGATGGTCAGCACATAGTGTGAGAATATGTGCGGGACAACAATCGAGTGAATGGAATGTTTTCCATTGTAACCCGAGATTGTTTGTCCGCCACAAGTAAAAGCTTCAAGAGTTGCCTCCTGGACGTGCGAAATAAGAAGGGTGCCGATATTGGGATGCGAAGAGACCATTATTATCGCTAATGTTCGATTGCGTATTGCAGCCGTGCGCCGCCCCAGCGACGAATGATTCAGGAGCCGCAAATTCAACACCGCTCGATTAAAAAATCTAGCTGTATTACAACAATATAATGACCATCTTGCGCAAAAAGCAGCTGAGATAACTAGTCACCCAGATAGTGACATAAACGAAAACTGGGATGCCATAAAAAATGCGTATATTGATGGCACTAACCCAGATTGCCGGAAAAAGCCCTGCATTGTTGAAAGAAAGGAGCTGTTCGTTTGGCTGCATCAACAGGCGACAACCGAAGCAGCATCGAACTCCTTTACCGTCAGAAAGCTCGAGAAGTTCAGCGCAGTGTGCGACGCGATAAAAGAGTTTATGCGAATTCTCTTTTAGCCTCAGCAAAAGAAGCCGCAAGAAGTAACAACTTAAACGCCGTATACGGTGTCATCAAGGAGTTTACAGGTGGTCGTAACCCCTGCCAACATCCGGTGAAAGATAGTGATGGAAAGCTACTTATCTTGGAAGAAGATCAAATGAGGTGGTGGAAAGAAAAGTTCACCGCGGTCTTGAACCGTGTAACCTCTGGTGAAGTTCCCCCTCATATAGATAATTTAGCTAACCATCAAAATGTGCGTATACGGTCCACTGCCCCGACTAAAGAGGAATTAGTCACTGCAATTATTGCACTAAAACGAGGAAAGGCCGCCGGACTCGACGGTGTCCCTGCCGAACTTTATCAAGCAGCGCCAAGCGTAACTGCCGATTTGCTGCACCCACTTGATAAAGCGTGACATACAGAGACCTTTCCCACTGAGTGGAAGGAAGGTTTGATCATCAAACTTCCAAAGAAGGGTAGCCTCACAGACTGTAATAATTGGAGAGGCATGTGTGTGCTTCCTGCCGTTGCCGAGATAATAGCTAAAATCTTCCTGGAAAGACTGAAGGCCCACTTAGAAAGCACAATTGATGAAGAGCAGGCTGGTTTTCGATCCGGATTCTCCTGTGTCGATCACATTAACACCTTGCGAATCATCATCGAGCAATGCGCTGAATACGATTCTCCGCTTCACTTGCTTTTCATCGATTTCGAAAAGGCTTTCGATAGTGTGAACCGGGATTCTATATGGGCGGCCTTGCGCAGGAGAGGCATCCCTGAGAAGCTTGTGGCTATTATTAAGGCAACCTATGACGTCGCGAAATGTCGCGTTCTGCATAAAGGTAAGGTGTCGGGCGACTTTGAGATTCGCAGTGGAGTTCGGCAGGGGTGCATCCTCTCACCGATCCTATTCCTCATTGTGATCGGCGATGTGTTACATGCAGCCCTATCCGGACTCGACAGACCCATTCTTAATGCATGTGGTCGTTGCCAATTGGTACTTTTGGTATCACCACTAGGTCTGTACAAGTCTAAGGTATATACGCTTCGGGTTTTTTTTTATGTTTATATCAAAGCTTAGGGGGTTGACATAGTGTCTTTAGTAATTTAAATACAACGCTTTAAGGAAGGCACTAGTGTTGTGCGGGATGGAATTACGTCACGGAATTTAGGTACAGCATACGCTAGTGTCATCTCCTTCTATCTTTATGTATTGGTTGTTGCACTTTCAACGTAGTTCTCGTAAACGTAGGACTACGATATGAAATTAAAGCAACAAATTAATAAATATGCTATGGGGAATATTTTAATTAGACAACTTCCTTTTATTACTTTTTTTTTGAAACATTCACAACAGAAGAAAATAGTTAGTTCAATCAGATTGAGGGGAATAATTTGATTAAATACGTATAATTGAAAGATTATTTATCGTCAATACAGGCACGCATATGGATTGAGTGATACACTCGTATACGCAGAAAGTGGACTTTCTAGTGTTATATAACATTGAAATTTGCATGCCTGTCCCATTTGGCAAACCTGTAAGAAATATCAATCTACTCTGTAAGATTTTTTTTTATAATTCGGCAGTTCTTCTTAGATCTAACCTTTTTATGGCAAGTGGAAATAACGCACAACCTAAGTAGCCGTGGTCGATTGAGGTATTTAGACCCAATTGGCAAAATATTGTTGAAGGTTCACGTGGCTGTATGAATCTTTGTGAATTGAAAAAAGTTGTTAGTGTTAACATTTACCTTTTTCATCTATATGAACCCCCTGAAGTTTGTTTTTGGTTCATATTACTAAATAAGATGGAAATGAGCAGCTAAAGGATCTCATTCCTCTCTCCTCTCCCTCTCGCGCTTGATTTAAAAATTGATTGGGGGTTTCGAATTTAAATGGCGCCCGAAACCCACGGTAGGGAGGGTATTGACGCGCCGGGCCCGTACCATCATGGTGCCCACATTAAGAGCCGAACACCACCGTAGGCTCGTGCAGCTTGAAGGGGAAAAGGATCTGTCCTGATTGGACGGTTTCCCTCCGTAAATATATGTATGTTTGTTGGCCTTGGTGCCCTATTTTGTAGATTGGCTGATGCAGCCCCTTGTCTCTGCACGGGACTTTGTTGTTTTTTGAGTTTCAGGGAGTTTATTATTATTAGCTTTTGTTGGTGTTGCTTGGTAGTTTATCGCGGGTTTTAGTTTATGAGTCGACGTGTCTTTTTGTAAGACTTTGTTTTTTTTTTGGTAAATCCTCTAGATTTTTCAACAGGTTATGGGCCCAGGTCCTGCCTACGGAAACTGAAATAGTTTGGAATTTGCTGTTTTTATTATCGATTTCCTTGATGGATTCAAGAGAGGAGGACCGGATTCAGAAGCTGATGGGAGCGTCGAATTATTCAACGTGGTGCCGAGAAATCAAAGTTCAGTTAGAATGGTACGATCTGGATAGAGCAATTCAAAATCCCGTTCTAATTACCGATGCGTTGAAGCTGAAGAAGGCCCGTGCAAAAATTATGATTAGCATCGACCGTTCATCGTATGATGAAATTGGAGATATGGCCACGGCGAAAGAGGTTTGGGACAAATGCAAATAAATGTACAACGACAAGAGCTGGATTAGATTGGCTCGTACAATTGGAGATCTAGTGACATCGCGATTGGAGTCATCATCGTCGTTGGAAGAATATCTGGGAAAGATCACAACGGCAGCAAGAGTTTTGGGCGAATTGGGCCTAACAATGCAGGATGAGGTGATCTGTGGAATAATTCTGTTCGGTCTCACCCCCCAATATGAGTCATTTGTCACCGGCCTGGATGGTGGCATGATGAGCAGCGACAAAAAAACCATTTTATCTATAACTTCAACGGTTCTGAAGCGCCGATTGATTGACACCGAAAGAGCAAAGATGGCAATAGGCGAGGTTTGTGCGACTGGTAGTGTATTTAAAGCATCGACGACGACGAGCAGCAAAAGTGCGAAGCCGGGATGTTCTTCAGGAAAAAGTGAGCTGAAAAACGGTGGATTTAAATACAAGTGTTTCGAGTGCCATAAGACCGGACACATACGTCGCGATTGTCCAAACCGAAAGAAAAGTGCTGATGCGAAATGCAGCGAATCAAATGAAATGGAAAAAGCGTTTTTTACAGTGGCATTGGATCGTCAAAAGAACAAGAACACGGAGTGCAATAATTCGAGTTTGATGGCATCTGACGCGATGGCGGCCGCTGACGTAGACAATTCGGATAGCGTGTGGTACGTGGACACCGGTGCGAGCCAGCATATGACCGGCAACCGAAAACTTTTCAAAGATTTCAGTGGGAACTCATCGTATGCGGACATTTCGACAGCCGACAATACGCATCTAAAGGTTCTCGGAAGCGGTTCAGTTGATTTGTGCGTAGACGAACAAAAAATCAATGTGAAGGACGTTTTGCATGTGTCGGGCTTGACAACAAATTTACTATCAGTCTCCCGAATGGTGAAATCTGGCAATCGAGTGGAATTTGACGACAACGGCTGTATCGTGCGCGACAAGCGGGACGGCAAAGTGGTTGTTTGTGTGCAGCCAACCAACGGTACATATAAGTTAAACACAGACAATATTGCGCTAAAAGCAACCGTACGCAGCGGAGTCGATTTAATGACATGGCATCGCCGACTCGGACATTTAGCATACGGTGACTTAATCAAACTCAAGAAAATTGTGAACGGAATCAACGTTGCTGGTGATCGAGGTGAATTGTCGAATTGTGTATCGTGTTTAAAGGGAAAACACAGCCGTGAACCATTTCATCGAACCGATGCGGTGATAAAGTCGAAGCGTGTGCTAGAGCTTGTACACACGGACGTCTGCGGCCCCATGGAGAACGCCTCAATTGGTGGTGCATCATACTTCGTCAATTTTGAAGATGATTTTTCGCGGAAAGTTTTTGTTTATTTTGCGAAGAAGAAAAGGGACATCGTTAGACGCGTCACTGGGCACTGTGTTCGGCACTTCGTTTTGCACATCATTGTCTTGCACGGATGTTTTCGCTTCCGTTGTTGTCGACATTTTGGATCGCGACCGATGTCGGTGAAAAATTGTCTGTAGTTTAGTCACTTTGCACTTTAATTGTTCGTTGCACTAAGCCGTGTTGTTCACATGAGCGCGCCGTTTCACTCCTCGTAAGTGGTCGCGGTAAAGCTGGTACGCGAATGAGGTAACGTGCACGACTAGCACTATTAGAAGAAGCGCTTCTAATTTTTCACTCTCGATCGCGATTGATGAGTTCACGACCATCGTGTTCGTGACATCACCAACTACCGGTTTTGATGGGGTATGTCCCATCGTGAACGCGCGAAACAGGCAGGATCGCCAATTTGGCCTGTGGGCGCGGAAGTTCTTTTAAGAAAAGACGCGTTTAGCGGTTTCTAATGATTTATTTAAAAAAGACAAAATAAATTAACAATTCGGCGACTATCGCGAGATAGATACTGCTAGCTACTCCTGAAAGATACGACTTGTATCTTTTTATATGCGCATATTCTGCTGACTCGACGGCGTGAGCACAGTGGCTATGTCGTACGATGATCCAGGCCTGCAGACATCGTACGTGTGCATCGTCAGCAGAATAATATGGTGCATGCTATCGGATGACATGCAGACGCGATGGTCAGCACATAGTGTGAGAATATGTGCGGGACAACAATCGAGTGAATGGAATGTTTTCCATTGTAACCCGAGATTGTTTGTCCGCCACAAGTAAAAGCTTCAAGAGTTGCCTCCTGGACGTGCGAAATAAGAAGGGTGCCGATATTGGGATGCGAAGAGACCATTATTATCGCTAATGTTCGATTGCGTATTGCAGCCGTGCGCCGCCCCAGCGACGAATGATTCAGGAGCCGCAAATTCAACACCGCTCGATTAAAAAATCTAGCTGTATTACAACAATATAATGACCATCTTGCGCAAAAAGCAGCTGAGATAACTAGTCACCCAGATAGTGACATAAACGAAAACTGGGATGCCATAAAAAATGCGTATATTGATGGCACTAACCCAGATTGCCGGAAAAAGCCCTGCATTGTTGAAAGAAAGGAGCTGTTCGTTTGGCTGCATCAACAGGCGACAACCGAAGCAGCATCGAACTCCTTTACCGTCAGAAAGCTCGAGAAGTTCAGCGCAGTGTGCGACGCGATAAAAGAGTTTATGCGAATTCTCTTTTAGCCTCAGCAAAAGAAGCCGCAAGAAGTAACAACTTAAACGCCGTATACGGTGTCATCAAGGAGTTTACAGGTGGTCGTAACCCCTGCCAACATCCGGTGAAAGATAGTGATGGAAAGCTACTTATCTTGGAAGAAGATCAAATGAGGTGGTGGAAAGAAAAGTTCACCGCGGTCTTGAACCGTGTAACCTCTGGTGAAGTTCCCCCTCATATAGATAATTTAGCTAACCATCAAAATGTGCGTATACGGTCCACTGCCCCGACTAAAGAGGAATTAGTCACTGCAATTATTGCACTAAAACGAGGAAAGGCCGCCGGACTCGACGGTGTCCCTGCCGAACTTTATCAAGCAGCGCCAAGCGTAACTGCCGATTTGCTGCACCCACTTGATAAAGCGTGACATACAGAGACCTTTCCCACTGAGTGGAAGGAAGGTTTGATCATCAAACTTCCAAAGAAGGGTAGCCTCACAGACTGTAATAATTGGAGAGGCATGTGTGTGCTTCCTGCCGTTGCCGAGATAATAGCTAAAATCTTCCTGGAAAGACTGAAGGCCCACTTAGAAAGCACAATTGATGAAGAGCAGGCTGGTTTTCGATCCGGATTCTCCTGTGTCGATCACATTAACACCTTGCGAATCATCATCGAGCAATGCGCTGAATACGATTCTCCGCTTCACTTGCTTTTCATCGATTTCGAAAAGGCTTTCGATAGTGTGAACCGGGATTCTATATGGGCGGCCTTGCGCAGGAGAGGCATCCCTGAGAAGCTTGTGGCTATTATTAAGGCAACCTATGACGTCGCGAAATGTCGCGTTCTGCATAAAGGTAAGGTGTCGGGCGACTTTGAGATTCGCAGTGGAGTTCGGCAGGGGTGCATCCTCTCACCGATCCTATTCCTCATTGTGATCGGCGATGTGTTACATGCAGCCCTATCCGGACTCGACAGACCCATTCTTAATGCATGTGGTCGTTGCCAATTGGTACTTTTGGTATCACCACTAGGTCTGTACAAGTCTAAGGTATATACGCTTCGGGTTTTTTTTTATGTTTATATCAAAGCTTAGGGGGTTGACATAGTGTCTTTAGTAATTTAAATACAACGCTTTAAGGAAGGCACTAGTGTTGTGCGGGATGGAATTACGTCACGGAATTTAGGTACAGCATACGCTAGTGTCATCTCCTTCTATCTTTATGTATTGGTTGTTGCACTTTCAACGTAGTTCTCGTAAACGTAGGACTACGATATGAAATTAAAGCAACAAATTAATAAATATGCTATGGGGAATATTTTAATTAGACAACTTCCTTTTATTACTTTTTTTTTTTTGAAACATTCACAACAGAAGAAAATAAAATAGTTAGTTCAATCAGATTGAGGGGAATAATTTGATTAAATACGTATAATTGAAAGATTATTTATCGTCAATACAGGCACGCATATGGATTGAGTGATACACTCGTATACGCAGAAAGTGGACTTTCTAGTGTTATATAACATTGAAATTTGCATGCCTGTCCCATTTGGCAAACCTGTAAGAAATATCAATCTACCCTGTAAGATTTTTTTTTATAATTCGGCAGTTCTTCTTAGATCTAACCTTTTTATGGCAAGTGGAAATAACGCACAACCTAAGTAGCCGTGGTCGATTGAGGTATTTAGACCCAATTGGCAAAATATTGTTGAAGGTTCACGTGGCTGTATGAATCTTTGTGAATTGAAAAAAGTTGTTAGTGTTAACATTTACCTTTTTCATCTATATGAACCCCCTGAAGTTTGTTTTTGGTTCATATTACTAAATAAGATGGAAATGAGCAGCTAAAGGATCTCATTCCTCTCTCCTCTCCCTCTCGCGCTTGATTTAAAAATTGATTGGGGGTTTCGAATTTAAATGGCGCCCGAAACCCACGGTAGGGAGGGTATTGACGCGCCGGGCCCGTACCATCATGGTGCCCACATTAAGAGCCGAACACCACCGTAGGCTCGTGCAGCTTGAAGGGGAAAAGGATCTGTCCTGATTGGACGGTTTCCCTCCGTAAATATATGTATGTTTGTTGGCCTTGGTGCCCTATTTTGTAGATTGGCTGATGCAGCCCCTTGTCTCTGCACGGGACTTTGTTGTTTTTTGAGTTTCAGGGAGTTTATTATTATTAGCTTTTGTTGGTGTTGCTTGGTAGTTTATCGCGGGTTTTAGTTTATGAGTCGACGTGTCTTTTTGTAAGACTTTGTTTTTTTTTTTTTTGGTAAATCCTCTAGATTTTTCAACAGGTTATGGGCCCAGGTCCTGCCTACGGAAACTGAAATAGTTTGGAATTTGCTGTTTTTATTATCGATTTCCTTGATGGATTCAAGAGAGGAGGACCGGATTCAGAAGCTGATGGGAGCGTCGAATTATTCAACGTAGTGCCGAGAAATCAAAGTTCAGTTAGAATGGTACGATCTGGATAGAGCAATTCAAAATCCCGTTCTAATTACCGATGCGTTGAAGCTGAAGAAGGCCCGTGCAAAAATTATGATTAGCATCGACCGTTCATTGTATGATGAAATTGGAGATATGGCCACGGCGAAAGAGGTTTGGGACAAATGCAAATAAATGTACAACGACAAGAGCTGGATTAGATTGGCTCGTACAATTGGAGATCTAGTGACATCGCGATTGGAGTCATCATCGTCGTTGGAAGAATATCTGGGAAAGATCACAACGGCAGCAAGAGTTTTGGGCGAATTGGGCCTAACAATGCAGGATGAGGTGATCTGTGGAATAATTCTGTTCGGTCTCACCCCCCAATATGAGTCATTTGTCACCGGCCTGGATGGTGGCATGATGAGCAGCGACAAAAAAACCATTTTATCTATAACTTCAACGGTTCTGAAGCGCCGATTGATTGACACCGAAAGAGCAAAGATGGCAATAGGCGAGGTTTGTGCGACTGGTAGTGTATTTAAAGCATCGACGACGACGAGCAGCAAAAGTGCGAAGCCGGGATGTTCTTCAGGAAAAAGTGAGCTGAAAAACGGTGGATTTAAATACAAGTGTTTCGAGTGCCATAAGACCGGACACATACGTCGCGATTGTCCAAACCGAAAGAAAAGTGCTGATGCGAAATGCAGCGAATCAAATGAAATGGAAAAAGCGTTTTTTACAGTGGCATTGGATCGTCAAAAGAACAAGAACACGGAGTGCAATAATTCGAGTTTGATGGCATCTGACGCGATGGCGGCCGCTGACGTAGACAATTCGGATAGCGTGTGGTACGTGGACACCGGTGCGAGCCAGCATATGACCGGCAACCGAAAACTTTTCAAAGATTTCAGTGGGAACTCATCGTATGCGGACATTTCGACAGCCGACAATACGCATCTAAAGGTTCTCGGAAGCGGTTCAGTTGATTTGTGCGTAGACGAACAAAAAATCAATGTGAAGGACGTTTTGCATGTGTCGGGCTTGACAACAAATTTACTATCAGTCTCCCGAATGGTGAAATCTGGCAATCGAGTGGAATTTGACGACAACGGCTGTATCGTGCGCGACAAGCGGGACGGCAAAGTGGTTGTTTGTGTGCAGCCAACCAACGGTACATATAAGTTAAACACAGACAATATTGCGCTAAAAGCAACCGTACGCAGCGGAGTCGATTTAATGACATGGCATCGCCGACTCGGACATTTAGCATACGGTGACTTAATCAAACTCAAGAAAATTGTGAACGGAATCAACGTTGCTGGTGATCGAGGTGAATTGTCGAATTGTGTATCGTGTTTAAAGGGAAAACACAGCCGTGAACCATTTCATCGAACCGATGCGGTGATAAAGTCGAAGCGTGTGCTAGAGCTTGTACACACGGACGTCTGCGGCCCCATGGAGAACGCCTCAATTGGTGGTGCATCATACTTCGTCAATTTTGAAGATGATTTTTCGCGGAAAGTTTTTGTTTATTTTGCGAAGAAGAAAAGGGACATCGTTAGACGCGTCACTGGGCACTGTGTTCGGCACTTCGTTTTGCACATCATTGTCTTGCACGGATGTTTTCGCTTCCGTTGTTGTCGACATTTTGGATCGCGACCGATGTCGGTGAAAAATTGTCTGTAGTTTAGTCACTTTGCACTTTAATTGTTCGTTGCACTAAGCCGTGTTGTTCACATGAGCGCGCCGTTTCACTCCTCGTAAGTGGTCGCGGTAAAGCTGGTACGCGAATGAGGTAACGTGCACGACTAGCACTATTAGAAGAAGCGCTTCTAATTTTTCACTCTCGATCGCGATTGATGAGTTCACGACCATCGTGTTCGTGACATCACCAACTACCGGTTTTGATGGGGTATGTCCCATCGTGAACGCGCGAAACAGGCAGGATCGCCAATTTGGCCTGTGGGCGCGGAAGTTCTTTTAAGAAAAGACGCGTTTAGCGGTTTCTAATGATTTATTTAAAAAAGACAAAATAAATTAACAATTCGGCGACTATCGCGAGATAGATACTGCTAGCTACTCCTGAAAGATACGACTTGTATCTTTTTATATGCGCATATTCTGCTGACTCGACGGCGTGAGCACAGTGGCTATGTCGTACGATGATCCAGGCCTGCAGACATCGTACGTGTGCATCGTCAGCAGAATAATATGGTGCATGCTATCGGATGACATGCAGACGCGATGGTCAGCACATAGTGTGAGAATATGTGCGGGACAACAATCGAGTGAATGGAATGTTTTCCATTGTAACCCGAGATTGTTTGTCCGCCACAAGTAAAAGCTTCAAGAGTTGCCTCCTGGACGTGCGAAATAAGAAGGGTGCCGATATTGGGATGCGAAGAGACCATTATTATCGCTAATGTTCGATTGCGTATTGCAGCCGTGCGCCGCCCCAGCGACGAATGATTCAGGAGCCGCAAATTCAACACCGCTCGATTAAAAAATCTAGCTGTATTACAACAATATAATGACCATCTTGCGCAAAAAGCAGCTGAGATAACTAGTCACCCAGATAGTGACATAAACGAAAACTGGGATGCCATAAAAAATGCGTATATTGATGGCACTAACCCAGATTGCCGGAAAAAGCCCTGCATTGTTGAAAGAAAGGAGCTGTTCGTTTGGCTGCATCAACAGGCGACAACCGAAGCAGCATCGAACTCCTTTACCGTCAGAAAGCTCGAGAAGTTCAGCGCAGTGTGCGACGCGATAAAAGAGTTTATGCGAATTCTCTTTTAGCCTCAGCAAAAGAAGCCGCAAGAAGTAACAACTTAAACGCCGTATACGGTGTCATCAAGGAGTTTACAGGTGGTCGTAACCCCTGCCAACATCCGGTGAAAGATAGTGATGGAAAGCTACTTATCTTGGAAGAAGATCAAATGAGGTGGTGGAAAGAAAAGTTCACCGCGGTCTTGAACCGTGTAACCTCTGGTGAAGTTCCCCCTCATATAGATAATTTAGCTAACCATCAAAATGTGCGTATACGGTCCACTGCCCCGACTAAAGAGGAATTAGTCACTGCAATTATTGCACTAAAACGAGGAAAGGCCGCCGGACTCGACGGTGTCCCTGCCGAACTTTATCAAGCAGCGCCAAGCGTAACTGCCGATTTGCTGCACCCACTTGATAAAGCGTGACATACAGAGACCTTTCCCACTGAGTGGAAGGAAGGTTTGATCATCAAACTTCCAAAGAAGGGTAGCCTCACAGACTGTAATAATTGGAGAGGCATGTGTGTGCTTCCTGCCGTTGCCGAGATAATAGCTAAAATCTTCCTGGAAAGACTGAAGGCCCACTTAGAAAGCACAATTGATGAAGAGCAGGCTGGTTTTCGATCCGGATTCTCCTGTGTCGATCACATTAACACCTTGCGAATCATCATCGAGCAATGCGCTGAATACGATTCTCCGCTTCACTTGCTTTTCATCGATTTCGAAAAGGCTTTCGATAGTGTGAACCGGGATTCTATATGGGCGGCCTTGCGCAGGAGAGGCATCCCTGAGAAGCTTGTGGCTATTATTAAGGCAACCTATGACGTCGCGAAATGTCGCGTTCTGCATAAAGGTAAGGTGTCGGGGGACTTTGAGATTCGCAGTGGAGTTCGGCAGGGGTGCATCCTCTCACCGATCCTATTCCTCATTGTGATCGGCGATGTGTTACATGCAGCCCTATCCGGACTCGACAGACCCATTCTTAATGCATGTGGTCGTTGCCAATTGGTACTTTTGGTATCACCACTAGGTCTGTACAAGTCTAAGGTATATACGCTTCGGGTTTTTTTTTATGTTTATATCAAAGCTTAGGGGGTTGACATAGTGTCTTTAGTAATTTAAATACAACGCTTTAAGGAAGGCACTAGTGTTGTGCGGGATGGAATTACGTCACGGAATTTAGGTACAGCATACGCTAGTGTCATCTCCTTCTATCTTTATGTATTGGTTGTTGCACTTTCAACGTAGTTCTCGTAAACGTAGGACTACGATATGAAATTAAAGCAACAAATTAATAAATATGCTATGGGGAATATTTTAATTAGACAACTTCCTTTTATTACTTTTTTTTTGAAACATTCACAACAGAAGAAAATAGTTAGTTCAATCAGATTGAGGGGAATAATTTGATTAAATACGTATAATTGAAAGATTATTTATCGTCAATACAGGCACGCATATGGATTGAGTGATACACTCGTATACGCAGAAAGTGGACTTTCTAGTGTTATATAACATTGAAATTTGCATGCCTGTCCCATTTGGCAAACCTGTAAGAAATATCAATCTACCCTGTAAGATTTTTTTTTCTAATTCGGCAGTTCTTCTTAGATCTAACCTTTTTATGGCAAGTGGAAATAACGCACAACCTAAGTAGCCGTGGTCGATTGAGGTATTTAGACCCAATTGGCAAAATATTGTTGAAGGTTCACGTGGCTGTATGAATCTTTGTGAATTGAAAAAAGTTGTTAGTGTTAACATTTACCTTTTTCATCTATATGAACCCCCTGAAGTTTGTTTTTGGTTCATATTACTAAATAAGATGGAAATGAGCAGCTAAAGGATCTCATTCCTCTCTCCTCTCCCTCTCGCGCTTGATTTAAAAATTGATTGGGGGTTTCGAATTTAAATGGCGCCCGAAACCCACGGTAGGGAGGGTATTGACGCGCCGGGCCCGTACCATCATGGTGCCCACATTAAGAGCCGAACACCACCGTAGGCTCGTGCAGCTTGAAGGGGAAAAGGATCTGTCCTGATTGGACGGTTTCCCTCCGTAAATATATGTATGTTTGTTGGCCTTGGTGCCCTATTTTGTAGATTGGCTGATGCAGCCCCTTGTCTCTGCACGGGACTTTGTTGTTTTTAGGGTTTTGTAGTAAAACAAAACCCTTATGAAATCGGTCAAATGTCTGTCTGTCCGTCTGTCCGTCTGTCCGTCTGTCCGTCTGTCCGTCTGTCCATGGAATATCTCAGGAACGGCTGAAGCTACATACATGAAATTTTGTAGGAATGTGTAGAATTACTATAATTCGCCGGAGAAATCGAATCGTCGTAATAGGTCAACTTTAAGGGGAGGTCCCCATAGAGGGGAAATGAAGGTCGAAATTTTTTTTTCGTTTGGTACAGGCAAGTGGGGTATCATAAGAAAGGTACCGTCGAGTACATTCCATTTTTGAAATTTTTTTCAAATTTGAAGAAACGGGAAAAGAGGGAGAGGGGAAAATATGTCATCCGAGTTTGTCCCCCCCCCCTTGCATTTCGAGACCGTTATACTTAGAAATATGAAAATTTACAGAAAAGCGCCATTTTACTAGTGTAGAAAACCTAGATTTCTAGAATTTTGAAATTTCATCAGAAAAGGTTAATAATAGTACATTTCTATAGTTTCAGTTAGCACAACCCTGCACCCCTTACGCGTAACCGAGGTCAAAAATATTGATGGCCAATGATAGCCAACATCATAGGCAATAATATTTCTAAGTTTCATTATAATCACATAATATTTAATAATAGTACATTCATTTAAAGTTCGGCATTTTGACACTATCCACACAAAAAATACACCAACCGGCCTGGCCTCATAGGTGTGAGTACTATTTTCATGTTGTTTTTCGTAGTGCGAATTGCAGTTATTTAATTAATCATTTTTTAAAGGGTAAAGATTGGTTGGGGGCGCTGTGTCTTAATTGGCCAACTTTACCGGGTAGAAGGAAGGGGGGAGGGGGGGTCCACATAGAGGCGAAATTAAGGTCAAATTTTTTTATCGACTGATATAAGCAAATGAGGTGTCGTGAGAAAGGTAATGATGAGTATATTCCATTTTTTTGCATTTTCTCGAAATTTACAGAAAGGGGAACAGTTGGGGAGGAGAAAATATTAGTTCGTAATTTGACCCCCCCTTGCCTGCATTTTGAGACCGTTATACTTAGAATTATGAAAACTTACAGGAAGTGGGTTTCGAAAAACATATAAAATGGAAAATAGTGGAATTTGTATATCTTCTCAGAATAGGTCAATAATAGTTTATTTGTATAGTTACAGATAGCACACCCTTGCACGCCTTAAACACGTTCGAGGTCAAAAGTACTGATGGCCAACGATAACCAACACCTTAAGCAATAATATGTTCTAAGTTTCGTTACAATCACGTTATATGAATTAGCATGTAAAATGTAAGTGGGTAAGACATTTTAATTACGTTTTTTCTATCCATCTGAGTGATATCAAGAAGAGCAAGGAGCCGATATTTATATACCAAAATAAGCGCTTGCTACAAAACCCTCGGATTGCGGGCGTAGCCCTCTATATTCCGGTTTCATTTGAGTTTCAGGGAGTTTATTATTATTAGCTTTTGTTGGTGTTGCTTGGTAGTTTATCGCGGGTTTTAGTTTATGAGTCGACGTGTCTTTTTGTAAGACTTTGTTTTTTTTTTGGTAAATCCTCTAGATTTTTCAACAGGTTATGGGCCCAGGTCCTGCCTACGGAAACTGAAATAGTTTGGAATTTGCTGTTTTTATTATCGATTTCCTTGATGGATTCAAGAGAGGAGGACCGGATTCAGAAGCTGATGGGAGCGTCGAATTATTCAACGTGGTGCCGAGAAATCAAAGTTCAGTTAGAATGGTACGATCTGGATAGAGCAATTCAAAATCCCGTTCTAATTACCGATGCGTTGAAGCTGAAGAAGGCCCGTGCAAAAATTATGATTAGCATCGACCGTTCATTGTATGATGAAATTGGAGATATGGCCACGGCGAAAGAGGTTTGGGACAAATGCAAATAAATGTACAACGACAAGAGCTGGATTAGATTGGCTCGTACAATTGGAGATCTAGTGACATCGCGATTGGAGTCATCATCGTCGTTGGAAGAATATCTGGGAAAGATCACAACGGCAGCAAGAGTTTTGGGCGAATTGGGCCTAACAATGCAGGATGAGGTGATCTGTGGAATAATTCTGTTCGGTCTCACCCCCCAATATGAGTCATTTGTCACCGGCCTGGATGGTGGCATGATGAGCAGCGACAAAAAAACCATTTTATCTATAACTTCAACGGTTCTGAAGCGCCGATTGATTGACACCGAAAGAGCAAAGATGGCAATAGGCGAGGTTTGTGCGACTGGTAGTGTATTTAAAGCATCGACGACGACGAGCAGCAAAAGTGCGAAGCCGGGATGTTCTTCAGGAAAAAGTGAGCTGAAAAACGGTGGATTTAAATACAAGTGTTTCGAGTGCCATAAGACCGGACACATACGTCGCGATTGTCCAAACCGAAAGAAAAGTACTGATGCGAAATGCAGCGAATCAAATGAAATGGAAAAAGCGTTTTTACAGTGGCATTGGATCGTCAAAAGAACAAGAACACGGAGTGCAATAATTCGAGTTTGATGGCATCTGACGCGATGGCGGCCGCTGACGTAGACAATTCGGATAGCGTGTGGTACGTGGACACCGGTGCGAGCCAGCATATGACCGGCAACCGAAAACTTTTCAAAGATTTCAGTGGGAACTCATCGTATGCGGACATTTCGACAGCCGACAATACGCATCTAAAGGTTCTCGGAAGCGGTTCAGTTGATTTGTGCGTAGACGAACAAAAAATCAATGTGAAGGACGTTTTGCATGTGTCGGGCTTGACAACAAATTTACTATCAGTCTCCCGAATGGTGAAATCTGGCAATCGAGTGGAATTTGACGACAACGGCTGTATTGTGCGCGACAAGCGGGACGGCAAAGTGGTTGTTTGTGTGCAGCCAACCAACGGTACATATAAGTTAAACACAGACAATATTGCGCTAAAAGCAACCGTACGCAGCGGAGTCGATTTAATGACATGGCATCGCCGACTCGGACATTTAGCATACGGTGACTTAATCAAACTCAAGAAAATTGTGAACGGAATCAACGTTGCTGGTGATCGAGGTGAATTGTCGAATTGTGTATCGTGTTTAAAGGGAAAACACAGCCGTGAACCATTTCATCGAACCGATGCGGTGATAAAGTCGAAGCGTGCACTAGAGCTTGTACACACGGACGTCTGCGGCCCCATGGAGAACGCCTCAATTGGTGGTGCATCATACTTCGTCACTCTTGTTGATGATTTTTCGCGGAAAGTTTTTGTTTATTTTGCGAAGAAGAAAAGGGATATTCAGCAGCTGTTTGCGGACTGGAAGAAAATGGTCGAGACACAAACCGAGGCAAAATTGAAAGTCATTCGTTCCGACAATGGCAATGAATACTTCGGACAATTTGATCGTATTTGTCGTGATAGTGGCGTCATTCATCAAACCAGCTGCTCGTATACGCCGCCGCAAAATGGTGTCGGCGAGCGAATTAACCGCACGTTAGTTGAACGGGCTAAATGCATGCTATTTGATGCTAATTTGGGAAAACCAATGTGGGCTGAAGCGATCAACTATGCCGCGTACGTGACAAATCGTACAATCAACAGAACATTGGGCGCTCGAGTGCCTGAGGAAGTCTGGTCTGGAAAAAAAGTGGACATTTCGGATCTCCGCATCTTCGGCACCAATGTGATGGTGCATGTTCCGAAGGAGAAACGCCGCAAATGGGACGCAAAATCTCAGTCGATGTTGTTTGTTGGTATCGCAGCAAATCAAAAGGGCTGGCGATGTTTCAACACGGAAACAATATCAAATTCCTGGATCCACCCGGAGCAAAGGTAAATCATTCTGTAACTTTATCTAATGCTTGGGATGACATCGTTTTAGTGGAAGAAGTTAAGCTCAATTCCTCCGCCAACGAGGATGAGGAATCAACGCTCGTTCAAGAGGTCGACGATTTGGCGAATTCGATTGAGTTGGGGCCACTACTCGGATGATTCAAATATTTCCGCGGCTTCGAGAGTTTCCGACAGCTACGAATATAGGGACATGACCATTATCGACAATCCAGATGATGAAGATTATGTTCCGACTCAGCGAGTAGTCGCATCAAATGGCACACCCAGGAAATCAGAGCGAATCGCCAAGAAGACTGGTGGATCGTTAATGACATACATCGCAGAAGCGGCTGAACCCGAAACCGTGAGCGAGGCATTGGAATCAGGCGATAAACACCACTGGATTGCTGCTATGAACGAGAAAATGCAAGCGCATGGTCGAATTGCCGCCTGGTCGCAAAACCATCAAGACCAAGTGGATATTCAAGGCCAAAGTCGGAGCTGATGGACAAATTGCTCGCTACAAGGCCAGACTAGTGGCGAAAGGATGCTCCCAGAAGTATGGGATAGATTATGTGGAGACTTTTTCACCCGTTGTGCGGTATCAGTCAATTCGTTTTTTGATTGCGTACGCCGCCAGACACCGAATGAGAATCCACCAAATGGATGCCGTGACCGTCTTTTTACAAGGCGACTTGGATGAAGACATTTACATCGAGCAACCGGAGCAGTACGACGAAGGGTCTGGGCTTGTTTGCAAACTGAAACAAGCCATGTATGGCCTGAAGCAGGCCGGACGACAATGGAATCGAAAGTTGGATCAGGCGTTAATCGGATTTGGGTTGACGAAATCAAAACTCGACCCATGCATTTACGTTTCGTCCAAGGATAAGGTAATTGTCGCTATTTATGTTGATAACGTTCTTATTTTTTGGAGAGATCATCACACGCTGGAGAAGATAAAGCCGCAGCTTCGCGCTACGTTTAAGATGAAGGATCTTGGTCGAGCTGAACAATGTGTGGAATTGCAGATCAATTACGATGCTGGCGGTGTAGCTATTCATCAAACGAGCTATATCGAGGAAGTTCTTGAGCGATTCGGGATGTCGAATTGCAAGATCGCACCAACGCCGAGTGACCCGAATCAGAAGCTGTCGTTTGCGATGGTAAAGCCGAACGAGCAAGTGTCCAACATCCCGTACCAGGAAACCGTGGGGAGTCTGCTTTATCTTGTTCAGGGAACGAGACCGGATATTGCGTTTGCCGTGAGCGATGTGAGTCGATTTAATATGAAATTTGGCGAAACACATTGGACTGCTGTTAAGCGGATCATGCGGTACCTTCGCGGAACAACCACTTATCGCATTGTGTATCGCTATGGTGATAGTGAACTTCATGGCTACTCGGATTCGGATTGGGCGTCGGACATCGCCCAACGACGCTCGTGTACCGGCTACGCGTTTACTCTTAGTGATGGCGCTGTGTCATGGAACAGTTCACGACAGCATACCGTCGCACTTTCATCCACTGAAGCCGAGTATATGGCGCTCTCCGAAGCCACTAAGGAGGCGATTTGGTTGCGCCAGTTTGCTGCGTCGCTCAATAATATTAGCGGACCGCTGATTATCGAATGCGATAACCAAAGTGCGATTTCATTGGCTAACAAAGATCAGTTCAAGAAGAGGTCGAAGCACATCGATGTTCGCCACCACCACTTGCGCGATAAAATCAACGACGGGACGATTGAACTGAAATTTGTTGCATCCACGGAGAACGCAGCGGATGCACTAACGAAGAGCGTGTCCCGTATTACAATCCAAACTGGGCTACGTGAGATGGGCATTGGTCTAAATTGATTATCATTTCATTTTTATCGGAAAGGAAGTTTAGGTAGAGTAGAGTAAAATTTATTTCTTCTAATTAATTGAATTTGAATTGTTTCTTTAGAATGAGAATCTTTGTCCAATGAGTTGGGGTGTTGTAGTGTAACCGCCTCACTAAGCCAATCAGGCAACACTTTTGTAAATTTGTGACGTTTACAAAATATTTGAATAAAAGGGCCTCTTTTGGTTATTGACCGTCGTGGAGAGTCGACGTGTCTTTTTGTAAGACTTTGATTTTTTTTGCTTAATCCTCTAGATTTTTCAACATAATCACAGCTTGTACTCGATTTTTAATTGAAATTATTAATTTTTTAATGGTATCTTGAGGAATTTCACTCCATTCATCTGTTAAGGCCTCCTTCAATTCGTCGATAGTCGAAGGCGCGGGATCTCTGTGTCGGACTCTTCTTTTGAGCTCGTCCCACAAGTGCTCAATGGGATTTAAGTCTGGACTGCGTGCAGGCCAGTAAATTGTCGCAATATTAGCTTCGTTCAGGAACTGCTGTTCTTGACGCGATGTGTAACATCGTGCATTAAAGTAAAGTTGTCGCCAATAGACGCTGCCACGGCCACGACGAATACCGGTAATATACCGTTCGGCTGTTAGTCCGCTTCCTCGGCCTCCAGAGGGCACGAATACAAAATCCGTTTGTGAATCCATAGAGATACCAGCCCACACCATACACGAACCGCCCCCGTATGCTACCGTTTCTGTGATACAGCATTGCGCAAATCACTCACCTGGACGCCTGTATACCCGACCTCTTCTGTCACTGTCACATGTAGACACACTCTGGTCCCGTCGGTGAACAATACGAACCGCCATTGCTCGAGGGTCCAATTTAAGTGATTCTTGACAAAAATGAGTCGCGCTTGTCGGTGATGTGTGGTCAATTTTGGGCCTGTGGCGGGCCGTCTTGGAGTCAAATTCGCTTCCTTTAGTCGTCTCCTCACTGTCCACTCGCTTACAGCAACTCCGCGAACGTCCCTCAGATTCTGCTGCACGTCAACTCCCGTGAGGTGCCGATTTCGTAGCATACTTGTCACAATAAAACGATCGTCTCTATCGTTCTCTGATTGTTACTAACTTTCCCACCGAAACACTCTTGACATAGTAGACTGACTCATTCCTAGCTGACGAGCGACTGTTCTCTGAGTAAGCCCTTCCGAAAATAGGGCGACAACTTGAGCCGCCTGCTGAGGCGTGGTACTCATGAATGGCAAAATTGTGACTTTTATTTCTTTAAACTTATTCAATCGAACTTCCAGATTCAACTGACCACTGAAAACCCTTTGCGGATGCATTTATAGGGTTAGTTTGCCTTGTAATAACCCATTCATAAATGTTCAATTTCCCGACTTTTTAGCTCCAGGTAGCGTTCATTCATAAAATACTCATTAAATGGTGATAAAAAAGGTATCATTGTAAAGCTAAAATCTCAAACTTTCAAATGACATACGATTTGTAGGGATACACAACGTACTTTTAAAAATATATGTACATACAAATACACCGCCAAGGCCCGACGTCGCCTCGGGCTGTCGCGCCACGATGATGATGATACAAATACACGTGCTTTCGGTTTGATTCAGTATTTTTGCTCTCGAGTGTATATTCTTGGTCAGTATCATGAGACGAGTCGATTAAGCTTTGTTGTTGTTGGAAAGAGCACATAGCGACACTCACTCAAAGGCCCCATTTATACCGTGGAACTAAAAGGCGATTTAACTAAATCGTTTTAGTGCTAGCACTTGTTCGTGGTGTGTTTATACCGACCATTTGAAGAGGTGCTAAACATAAAAGATGTCAGCTGTTGGTTAGTGACTTCGGTGACATTGGTTAAGAAAATGTCAAGAGGCAGTAGCCTCCTAATAAAGACGCATTTCTACCGCTACAATCAAAGGATAAAACGAATGCAGAGTTTCAGGAAACGATGAAGTATTTACCTAACAATTCAAATATAATTTTCAACAACAACATTATTAGCGAAGACAGCAACACCACCTAGTCCCAATTTTTCAGTCCAGTTCTGCATCGCAAGTGGAGCTAAAATTCGTACCAAAACTAGCTAGTGCGACATGTTTATGTCGTCGTGAGTTAGTTCAAATTAGTTAATCCTCGAAGATAGTTCCGCGGCATAAACAAGGCCAAAGAATAAACCAACTATCTTACATATTTTACAGACCACGTAACGTCCTAAATAGAGTAACGATTAAGATCATATATTGTATTACGCATTAGCTCAGACAATATTAACTTATGGAATCTTGGGATGGGGAGGAGCCTACCCAACGGCACTACGATCCTTAGAGGTGGCACAAAATAATATACTCAGAACGATTTTATCACGTGCTAGGTGTGATTCAGCACCAAGAAAATATACAACGCAAGGTATGGCTGCGCGAGATATATAAAAACTATTCCCAAGAACGTTGTAAATAAGACGAACACAATTTCACTTCGACAAAAGAACACTTTTATTGCAAACAACCAACTTGACAAGTACAACAATTAAAGAAGAAAAAACCAGAGTACTGTTGTCGACATGTCTTAATATATTGTTAATTAATGTAGGTCATAAAACATATCAGCTGCATAATCAATAATTGAAATTATGTGCAAAGTAACTTGCAAATTGCGAATAAAGCAATTCTATTTGCAAGTAGATGTGTAGACAATTTAATTATTATGAAGTATGCCGTGAATATGTGCTCTATATAAATTATTGCTTATTGCTTGCGTTGGGATTGAGGTGGATGATGACGTTGGCACACGTTCACGTGTCGCGTTCACTTGTTTCATGTCAAACGGTTTGAGTCGGTTTGCGCGCAGCCTATGAGGCACTGGTCATATTTATGGTATAACGAACTGCGTAGTGATTTATGGGCTGACAACCGCCGTTTCAATACCCGGATCATAGAATATATTTAACAAAGCACATACATATACATACATACTAATAACCCGAAATATCTTCAAAATAAATTTCACATAAAATAAATTTAAATAAATTTTATATAAATTTATATGAATACTTCCGTTCAAATTATATAATTTCTTACTTTTATAAAAAATGAAAATCATAATAAGCATTTTCTTTCTGGCCTCTTGCTGAATACGTGCTTAATACAATACAATAACATAAAATTGTGTACCTTCTTCTTACTTCTAAATGCCCCTACATTTTCAAAATGTTTAAAATTGAATTACTTATTAAATCTTTTCATCTTTTTCTAATTTTTTCTTAGTATTTTTTTTATGTTTTGTTTAATTTTATTTCTTTCTTTTCCTTCCACGCCCTAACTATGCCATTGTGGTAAGGTATATCCTTGAATTGAATTTTGAATACTGAAAAAAAAGAATCGATGTATATGAAAATAAATAAATAAAAAAATTTCACACTAGTCAATAATATGTTTAGTCAAATCATATTCCCGAATTCGGTTGAAATTGAACTACTCTACCGTATAGCTGTCATAGGAACGATCGTTCCAAAAGCAAGTTTTTGTTAGAAAAACTTTTTTATTTCTGGAGATATCTTTACGAAATTTCATATTATTCAATCACATTGACTGCCAAACCACGTTCCTAAATTTGGTTGAATACGGCCTATTATCTAGGGACGCGGAAGCGTCCCGCCCCGCCAAGGAAAAACAAAAAAATCGAAAAAAAAAAATGGAAAAGCGACCAAGGCTATGTTTACGCGACACAACAACGTACGGGTTTTCGGACCTCTGTAGCTCCGGCCCCGGATGCTTGTTCGAGCTCAAATTTGGTATGGTCATTGTCCCTGGTCATATGATATATATGTATATGAGATATGATAATTTGAAAATGGCTATTTTTCAAATTTTTCTTGTTCTCGTTGTTCTTTGACCGGTCTACAGCCTCGTAGGGAGCGTATCGAGGTCTGCTTTCTTTTCTCACGAATTGACTGTGTCCCAAGGGTGTGCATAGGCTATCATTTGCTCTGATCCGTGCAGTAGATCAAAAGATATATCCAAAAATGTGAAATTTTATAGTAGAGTTTCTCGCTTAAGTCTTTTTGATAATTTGAATGTGACACAGCAAATCACTCGCAGAGATCGCATGCCGACGTGGAGAGACGCAAACACTTCATTATGTGAGTACGTGACGACGACGGATGCAAAAGTCCGTGCGCTCGTCGGGTGAGGAGAACCATACGAGTTCATGGTTGCGGGCGTGGTTTGTGGCAAGTGCATGAATGAAAACTGTGTCATGAAAAAATTGAAACTGAATGTTTATGGATGCATCTTAAGCTGTGTTTTGCTAGACAGCGGCTTGAATGGGCAATTTGCGACTCCGACTCGAGAGCAATTCATTCATTATTCAATGTCGGGGTTTTGTATGAAAATAGTACTAGTATGTTGGGCAGGTTGTCTATGCAATCAAGGATTTTTATATGTACGTGAGGAGAATGGATGGAAAGAAACGAATGTACTGTAGATGTAGAGTCCTTCGGTGGCAGCAAGGACATTCGAAAAAGGATATTTTTAGCAGTGAAGCGAAATGTGGGGGTCTCATATGAACCGGGATGAAGAGGCGAGTGTCCAGGAGTAGTATAGATGTCATTTCGAGTCATTCGGTGGTGAAAAGGACATTCACGAAAGTCAAGTGGGCAATATGGGTGTCATGCGAACCGGGGTAAAGAGGCGAATGTCCAGGACTACTGTAGATGGCATTCCGGATCCTTCGGTGGCGACAAGGATATTCGAAAAAGGATACTTTTGGCAGTGAAGTGAAATACGGTCAGTATGGATGTCATATGAATCGGGGTGGACACCCGAATATCCCGGAGTAGTGCGGATGGCATTTCGAGTCCTTTGGTGGCGAAAAGAACATTCATGAAAGTCAAGTGAAATATGGGCAATATGGGTGTCATGCGAACCGGGGTGAAGAGGCGAATGTCCAGGAGTACTGTAGATGGCATTCCGGATCCTTCGGTGGCGACAAGGATATTCGAAAAGGATACTTTTGGCAGTGAAGCGAAATACGGTCAATCTGGGTGTCATATGAATCGGGGTGGATACCCGAATATCCAGGAGTAGTGCAGATGGCATTTCGAGTCCTTCGGAGCGAAAAGGACATTTTCGGAAGTCAAGTGAAAAATGGGCAATATGGGTGTCATGAATTGTGGTGAAGAGGCGAATGCCTAGGAGTACTATGGATGGCATTTCGAGTTTTTCGGTGGCAACAAAGACATTCGAAAAAGGATATTTTTGGCAGTGAAGCGAAATACGGTCAATATGGGTATCATATGAATCGGGGTGGACACCCCAATATCCAGGAGTAGTGCGGATGGCATTTCGAGTCCTTCGGAGCGAAAAGGACATTCTTGGAAGTCAAGTGAAAAATGGGCAATATGGGTGTCATATGAATTGTGGTGAAGAGGCGAATGCCTAGGAGTACTATGGATGGCATTTCGAGTTTTTCGGTGGCAACAAGGACATTCGAAAAAGGATATTTTTGGCAGTGAAGCGAAATACGGTCAATATGGGTGTCATATAAATCGGGGTAGATACCCGAATATCCAGGAGTAGTGCAGATGGCATTTCGAGTCCTTCGGAGCGAAAAGGACATTCTTGGAAGTCAAGTGAAAAATGGGCAAAATGGGTGTCATATGAATTGTGGTGAAGAGGCGAATGCCTAGGAGTACTATGGTTGGCATTTCGAGTTTTTCGGTGGCAACAAGGACATTCGAAAAAGGATATTTTTGGCAGTGAAGCGAAATACGGTCAATATGGGTGTCATATGAATTGGGGTGGACACCCCAATATCCAGGAGTAGTGCGGATGGCATTTTGAGTCCTTTGGTGGCGAAAAGGACATTCATGAAAGTCAATTGAAATATAGGCAATATGGGTGTCAAGCGAATCGGGGTGAAGAGGCGAATGTCCAGGAGTACTGTAGATGGCATTCCGGATCCTTCGGTGGCGACAAGGATATTCGAAAAGGATACTTTTGGCAGTGAAGCGAAATACGGTCAATATGGGTGTCATATGAATCGGGGTGGACACCCGAATATCCAGGAGTAGTGCAGATGGCATTTTGAGTCCTTCGGAGCGAAAAGGACATTCTTGGAAGTCAATTGAAAAATGGGCAATATGGGTGTCATATGAATTGTGGTGAAGAGGCGAATGCCTAGAAGTTTTATGGATGGCATTTCAAGTTTTTCGGTGGCAACAAGGATATTCGAAAAAGGATATTTTTGGCAGTGAAACGAAATACGGTCAATATGGGTGTCATATGAATCGGGGTGGATACCCGAATATCCAGGAATAGTGCAGATGGAATTTCGACTCCTTCGGAGCGAAAAGGACATTCTTGGAAGTCAAGTGAAAAATGGGCAAAATGGGTGTCATATGAATTGTGGTGAAGAGGCGAATGCCTAGGAGTACTATGGATGGCATTTCGAGTCCTTCGGTGCCGATAAGGATATTCGAAAAAATAATACTTTTGGCAGTGAAGCGATATGAATTATGATGTAAGATGATTTTTTCCAATGTGTGGAAGATGGGAAGCGATGTCTAGGCAAGATGGGTATCACATGACTGGAGGTGATGAGGCGAATGCAGTAGACTGTTTAAGGTATTTTGAGCCCTTTGGGCAGGAAAAAATATGTTCTTGGCAAGGAAGCGATATCTAGGCAAGATGAGTATTATATTATCGGGGGTGATGAGGCGAATGCAGTAAACTACTGTTAAAGGCACTTTGAGTCCTTTGAACTAGAAAAATGATATTCTTGGCAAAAAAACTATTTACCCCAAATGGGTAACCTGAGTGGACTCATAGTCCGGCACGTAAATCCCCCTTTTTATCGAAGACTACCGCATTCAGTAGGAATCAAACCGGAGCCCAATGTATAGAAGGCGAACGTGTTTACCGTTGCGCCATCTGTATTACCACTACTACTTTGCAAAAAGATGTGATATCTCACAAAAACAACTCTGTTGTAAAAAAAATCCCCGCCAAGAAAAACTCCTCAGCCGTAAAAAGGATTGATATGAACACAATACCGCCAAAGTACTCGTAGCTTCGCGCCTCGCTCTAGGGTATGCATATTGAACGCTGATTGCATTAGTTAATTTCTTTCAACGCGGTTTGGCGGGGAGCTTCCATTAAACAAAATAAGTTTAACAATCTGAATAAGAACGCAGTAGAAAATAGTCTATTACTCACTTCTGGCCTGAAGTGCATTTTTAGTCTTTTGTAAGGCGGGGGCTTTATAACGAGATCCGGGCGAGAAGCCAATAATACTTGGCATAAGAGCTTACAGCATGATCCGCACGCAACTACTTATTCAAAATTTTGTCAGAGCGACATCGTTGCCATTATCACTGTCATTTTATCAATAAATCCGTTCGGCAGTGAGTCTTTAGGCTACGAAGCTCCCCGCCAATCAGCTTTGAAAGAAATTAACTAATGCAATCAGCGTTCAATATGCATACCCTAGAGCGAGGCGCGAAGCTACGAGTACTTTGGCTGTATTGTGTTCATATCAATCCTTTTATCGGCTGAGGAGTTTTTCTTGGCGGGGATTTTTTTACAACAGAGTTGTTTTTGTGAGATTTCATATACCTACCTCTCATAGGAACAATAAAATCGGAACAAGTTTTATTACTAATTTCAAAGTCGCAAATGCATTATTAGTCACAACGAAGGTATGGAGGGCATCATACTTTCGGCAAGATTTTTTATTGGTTTAGGTCAGTTTTTAATGAGGCATTTTCTTGTTTTAACTGCTTTAGTTCTATTAACACCGGCTCGAATTTTTTATTATTATCATCAAACTGATCGGACATAAATTTCATTGAAGTTAATACTTCGTTAATGTTCAATTCGGTTTTCAGTTTTTCGCAAATTCGGTTCACTGGGTTGGGTATTCATCGCGACCATAAGTAGATTCACGGCATGTTTCGCACTTCCAATGTTTGCGTCTGCCACCAAGCTTCCGAAGGTTTTCGACAGTTTTGATGCTGGTGCAAGCAGGGGCACCGAAATAAGCCATAGCGAAATAAGGCATACGAAGTAATCCATATGGATACTTCCGTTTGGAACCGAAAGTATTCATCGGAAAATTAACGAAATAATCCCTGCATGGATAATTTCCATTTCAAATCGAAGTAAAGTATGCGAACGAAAGCGAAAATAGCCATATACTCACCTTCGTTTTTACACGAAATTAAGCATTGAGTGTCGAACCGAAAGAATCCATGCATAGACATTTTCGGTTTCAAGCCGAAACAAAATATACGGCAAAAACCGAAATAATATGTGCATCTTTTACATAAGTAGGGACAGCGTGACGCGACGGTGCGAAAGCATTTTTTTTTATGGTGGTGATCACTGTGATAAGGATGGTTGGGGAGCATAATAGCTTGCTGTTGCTGTTGATCAATAAATCATGAAATGGACATTCTTCGCAGTGATCTGGGATATAGGCAATATGGGTGTCATTTATATGAATCGGGCTAATAAGGCGAATGCTCTGGAGCACTAATGAGGGCGTTTCGATTCCTTCGGTCAGGAGAAAAGGACATTCTTCCCGATGAACTGGGATATAAGCGATATAACTGTCTTATGAATCGGAGTGATGAGGCGAATGCTGCGGAGCACTAATGAGGGCGTTTCGAGTCCATTGGTCAGCAGAAAAGGACATTCTTCCCGATGAACTGGGATACAGGCGATATGGGTGTCATATGAATCGGAGTGATGAGGCGGATGCTATGGAGTACTTTTGAGGGCGTGTCGAGTCCTTTGGTCAGCAGCAAAGGACATTGTTCCCGATGAACTGGGATATGGGCGATATAGGTGTCGTATAAATCGGAGTGATGAGGCGAATGCTATGGAGTACTTTACAGGGCGTTTCGAGTCCTTTAGTCACTAAGAAGGGACAGTCTTCGCAATGAACTGGGAAATAGGCGATATGGGTGTCAGATGAATCGGGGTGATGAGGCGAATACTCCGGAACACTAATGAGAGCGTTTCGAGTTCTCTGTTTAGGAGAAAAAGACATTCTTCTAAATGAACGATGGCAATAGGGTGCAGAGAATGGAAATAATAATTTTTCAACTAAATAATAAATATTTATTACGAAAATTTCAGTAAATATTTATAATTATTAGCGTGGCGGTCAGGTCTGTGGGGTAACTCACGGGCAAGTCTACATAGCACCTCCGCGTGGTGGTCGCTGGTAACTTCGCGAATAGCGAAGGCTGAGCTATGGGGCCGGTTGCGTGTACTGTCGCATTACGCGAGTACCGCCGTTTTGCGATATGTAAGCAATCGACACACTCCCTACCTGGCCAACTCTTGTGTTCTATAGTTTTGGCGAAGATAGCCCATACGGAGTGTCAGATGTCCTAAATCCTAAATAACCAGTTGTATGGGTAGTGTAAACTGTCTTTCCCGACCGTACGTTGGCAGAGGGGCGCCTATGAAACTCTCTGCATAGGTGACACGGCGATCAGGTGTGAGGCTGGAGCTGGTGACTGAGGTGAAAGTTCACCTGCGGGATTCTGGATCCAACACTTCACTTTGCTCCTTTCTTGCACCTGGTGAACCGTGGTCTACAGAGTAGCGATCTGTTAGACTAGGAGAGAAACCTTGATTTGCTTGAAGGGTAGCAGGTGCAGAGTGGCATGAACGCCTACGGAACTTTCGGGAGGTTGCGAGGGAGTCTGCTTCGCGGCACAAAGAGAGGAAAGGACGGCCGGATCGTCATAATGTTCCTATAGGGGCGGGGAGTAGCGGGAAGCAATATGCTGGCAGTTGCCTCGGCTGTGGTCCGAGAACGGGAAACCCAAACCTGAATTAATAAAAACAAGAATATGGAATTAGACAAAGACATTCTTGGAGGAAGTGGCTGGAGGTATTCCAAAGAGATGGACAGCGACGACTCGCAAGGGTTGAAGAGGTTAATCTCTGAAGAAGACGCTCCAGGGGAGAAGGGAGGCGTTGTTGGAACGGACAATGACGCGCCAGAAGGCGCGGAGAGGTTAGCTCAGACAACGCGCACTCTGGTTAACGATCGATCTGCCGACTCCGAACCAATGCGGATCACAAAAAGTGAGAAACAGAGGATGAAGAGGAGGCGTCGAAGGGAAAGGCAGGCTATCGGGAAGATATCGAATCAACTCGATGAGTTAGGGCATGAGGAGTCGACTCCGGAAGTGGAAAGACCGGTGAAGAGATTCAAGGGCGGAAACCCTGGAAACTCAAAACCGGACCAACCACGAGGGGAGAAGAGTCCTCGTGGAAAGACTGTCCCACTTGGTGGACCACCCGCAAGGGAGTTTAAACAAGGTGAAACAGTAGAGCGTGTGAGCCAGCGACCAGGCAGTAGTGGAAACAGTACTAAGAGGCCGAAGGCAAGCAAAAAAGGGAAACCTAGCCAGGGAAAGCAATCTTTTGCACAAGTGGCAGGAAGAGACCTTACCCTGGGTATCACCAACTTGTCGCGGGAGGGGACTCTAGGGACGACACACCTGAACGCTTTCAAAGCGTCTCTCTTGTCTGCTCTGGATAACCTCAGTGAAGGTGTTGGTGATATAGGTTTTGTTGGCAATGCCAAGCTGGTCGACGGATTCATTACCATCACGTGTAAAAATCAGGCGACCAAAAGCTGGCTTATCAACACTCAGCAAACCCTGACCAATTTATGGGAAGTTGCCAGCCTGAGGGTGGATACCTTGCATGTGTTGCGTGACGAGGTAAGGATGATCATCCTTGCTCATGGTTGTACCGACAGCAAGGATATCATTCTGAAGAGGCTGCAAAGGCAAAATGAATGCGTGAAAGACACTTCCAAGTGGAGGGTTACTCACGAGGGAAAATTTGGCAATGCAGAGAAGGGGGGCAAGATGCTCACGGTATGGTGTCCAAAGGAGGACGCGAAGGCTATTGAGAACGCAGGGGAGAGACTCAACTGCGAGTCTATCAGGGATGGTGGCGGGCCCGCACAAAGAAACATTAACTGTGTGCCAGCTGAATATTCATCACAGCAAAGCGGCATCAGCGATGATGACGAGATGCTTTGATGAAGAGAAACTGGACATAGCTTTGATACAGGAACCCTGGATTTTACAAAACAAAATTAGGGGTTTGTCACAACAAACCGCAAATCTGTACCATGCACAGGTGGACGGTAAAATAAGGACATGCAACCTGGTGCGTCATGGAATACGTGCAATACAAATGATGCATCTCTGCTCGCCTGATCTTACGGTAGTAATGATCGGCAGTGGTGCAGGATCATTCCTAATTGCATCAGCATATCTCCCTTATGATGCACCAGAACCATCTCCATCAGAGGAAGTAGAAAATCTGGTAAGATATTGTAAAGAAAGAGATATGGCCCTGATCATAGGCTGTAATGTCAATGCGCACAGCACTGTGTGCGGCAGCACAGATGACAATCCCAGAGGACAGCAGCTGCTAGAATTTGTGGAAAGGTACAATCTGCTGGTAGCAAACAAGGGGGTCACTCCCACCTTCGTGGATGCACGAAGGGCTGAGGTGATCGACATTACCCTAGGCTCTGTTAATATGCTTGACAGAGTTCAGAATTGGAGTGTGGTGGACAACCATGTCTGATCACAGGGCTCTCCAGTTTGAAATTCTGTATAGCAGAAAACGGAGTAGCGAACGCAAACGTATAAGAGTGCCAAAAAATACTGATCGTATTAAGTACGAGACATATTTATTGGAACAAGTCGAGGATATTCAAGACGGAATACCTCGGAATACGGTCGAGATAGAGCGAACAGTGAAACAACTGAACTCCGCTATTAATCGCGCTTTCCAACACGCTTGTCCCTCCACAGTAGTGGACGAAAAGGACCCAAAACCATGGTGGAGTAGGGAACTGGTCTATGAAAAAAGAGACAGGGAAAGCCTTTAACCGTTACATGAGGGAGAGAGACTCTCACTCTTGAGAACTATACAAGGATAAAAAGAGGGAGCTGAAAAGAACCTTAAGTCTTCGGAAACGAAACACGTGGAGGGAATTCTGCTCTAGCATGAAGGATACGTCGGAAGTATACAGATTACAGAAGATGATATCGAAAGACACTGCTTCGAAAATGGGGCTGATACGCAAAGTTGATGGTTCCATGAAAGACAGGGGAAGAAACGTTGCAGGTGCAGATGGAGGTATTTGGTCTACAACTTAATAATGAGACTTTTTTTAGAGATGGCAACACCGATAAACCAATGGTAGTCCATCTTTGACATACATACCATTTGAAGTTTGTATTCATAAGCTGTCAATGTCAGTATAAACATTTCGTGTTGATTGTTGACAACGTATTTTACCGGACCATGGAAAGTTTCGAAAATTCACGAAAAAAACAACATTTGCGGGAAGTTTTACTTGGACATTATTTTGCTAAGAAGACTGCAGCTCAGAGTCATAAATTGCTCGTGGAAGTTTACGGTGACGATGCTTTTTCGCGTGCACAGTGTTTTCGGTGGTTTCATCGGTTCAAAAATGATAATTTCGACATTACCGACGAAGAGCGACCTGGCCAGCCAAAAAAGTTTGAAGACGAAGAATTGACGAAATTACTCGAAGAAGATTCGTGCCAAACTCAAAAAGAGTTGGCAATTTCGTTGGAAGTGACTCAGCAAGCCATATCGAAGCGGTTAAAATCACTGGGAATGATCCAAAAGCAAGGCCACTGGGTTCCGTACGAGTTGAAGCCAAGAGATGTTGAGAGGCGCTTTTGCATGTGCGAACAACTGCTTCAAAGGCAAAGACGGAAGGGTTTTTTGCATCGTATTGTGACCGGCGATGAAAAGTGGATTCATTATGATAACCCAAAGCGAAAGAAATCATGGGGACCGCCCGGGCACCAATCAACATCGACCGCGAAGCCAAATATTCATGGTTCCAAGCTTATGCTCTGCATTTGGTGGGACCAGATCGGTGTTCTTTATTATGAGCTGCTAAAACCGAATGAAACCATTGACGGGCAGCGCTATCGACTGCAATTGATGCGTTTGAGTCGAGCATTGCGTGAAAAACGGCAACAATTTGCTGAAAGGCACGACAAAATAATTCTTCAGCATGACAATGCTCGCCCTCATGTTGCGCAAGTCGTGAAAACGTACCTGGAAACAACCAAATGGGAAGTGCTACCCCACCCGCCGTATAGCCCTGACATTGCTCCATCCGATTACTATTTGTTCGCTTCGATGACTCATGCGTTGGCTGATCAGCACTTCACTTCATATGAGGATACTAAGAACTGGCTCGATTCATGGATAGCCTCGAAACCCCAAGATTTTTTTCGCGACGGAATTCGTAGACTTCCCGAAAGATGGGAGAAAGTTATCGCTGCTGATGGCCAATATTTTGAATAATTTAGTTATATGAATAAATCTATGAATAAATGCCCAAAATTCCAAAAAAAGTCTCATTATTAAGTTGTAGACCAAATACATTTTCCTGGAAGTTTCAAGTCAAACCAACCAAGGGCCCAAACTAACAAGGGAGCTGGTGGGGGAAGTCAACAAGAAGCTGAGAGGATAATAACTCCAAATGGAGGCAAAAGTGCTATAAACTCTTTTGCACCATTTAAAACGGCTGGAATGGACGGAATATTCCCGGCACTACGTATTACAGTGGGGCATGAGCGCTCTACTAAAAAGGATCCGGAATATATTCGTCGCCTGTCTTTCAGCAGGCTATATCCCGAAGGCATGGAAGCAGGCTAAGGTGGTCTTCCTGCCTAAACCGGGAAAGAAAGGTTATACAGAGGCAAAGTCCTTCAGGCCGGTTAGCCTTACATCATTCCTGTTGAAAACAATGGAAAAAGTGTTGGTGGACTACCTGGAGAACACCACGCTAATGTATAGTCCTCTGAGTAGGTGCCAACATGCTTATAGAGCAGACTGATCTACGGAAACCGCTCTACACGAACTTGTTAGAGTTGCAGAGAGAGAGATTAACAATGGCGGGATCGCTATGTCTACTTTTATGGATATAGAGGGTGCTTTTGATAAAATCTCCTTTACCAAACTAAGGAACGCCCTGATTGAGCGGGGGGTTGATTACATTATAATTAAGTGGATCGACTCTATGCTTAAGCAGAGGGCGGTAAATCTTAGCAGTGGATGTGACAGAATACGGGGTAAGGTAGTCCGAGGATGCCCACAAGGAGGTGTTCTTTCGCCTCTACTGTGGAACATTACCGTGGACAGTCTTCTCTGGAAGCTGGACTCGATGGGCGTACACACTGTAGGATACGCCGATGACTTGGCACTCACGGTCAGTGGAAAGTTCATGGACACAATTCTAGGTTGCATGGGACAAGCTCTCAAAGTAACCGAAGAATGGTGTAATGAGCAAGAGCTAACCATAAACGCTAGTAAATCAAACACTATGATTTTTACTCGTAAGAGGAAAGACATAGAGATAACTCCCTTACGGCTTTTTGGTTCGGAAATTAAGGTGCCCAAGGAAGTGAAGCATCTAGGAGTTACCTTAGATGCGAAACTAACTTGGAATGTTCACGTTGATGAAAAGATCCAAAAAGCGAAAAGGATTTTGCATCAATGTAAGAGAGTGTGTGCTCGTAGGTGGGGAATTTCACCTAAAGCGACAAACTGGATTTACACAATGATGGTAAGACCTATTCTAGCCTACGCATCAGTGGTATGGTGGCCAAAAGCCGTGCAGAATACCACAAAGCAGAAGCTAGATGGGGTACAAAGGATAGCTTGCGTAAGCATATGTGGTGCAATGCGCACCACACCAGCGCGAGCAATGGAGGCATTGCTGGGACTGCCGCCATTGGACTTATTTATAAAGAAAACGGCGGCGCTTTCGGCAATACGCATGGAAAGGGATGCCATGTGGCATCGCTTTGGAACTAGCAGCGGTCATAAGAGCATCCTAGACATTATTCATGATGAGGTCAGGGAGACTCTAATGCCGGTAGAAGGCATGAGTAGGGTACTTGAAAGACTACACAAGACTCACATTGCAGATGGAAACATACATAATGAGTGTATGTACAATGACATCAGCATTTTTACTGATGGCTCTTTAATGGACGGTAACGCGGGGGCGGGGGTTTACTCTGAAGAGCTAAACCTAGCATGTGCGCTTAGTCTAGGAGAGTATGTGACCGTATACCAGGCAGAGATGCTTGGCTTGTTGCATGCGTTGGACCACCTGCTTGAAGGTCAGGTGCGGGGGAAGAAAATCCTTATTGCACTGGACAACCAATCGGTGATCAGACACATGCAGCAGACAAACATAAACTCTAAACTGGTACTAGAGTGTGTCCGGAAGCTCAACACGTGTGCCTCAGAAAATGAGGTTACGCTGATGTGGGTAAAAGGACACATACATAGGTACAACAGGAAATGAGGCGGCGGATGCCCTAGCAAAACAGGGATCTGCGGCAACTTTCATTGGCCCAGAACCCAGAGTTGCTCTGGGGAACGGCATGATTGGAGCGAAGGTTGGGAAGTGGATGGACTCCATGCATCAACAAAGATGGCAGGAGCTAGTCACTTGCAAACAAGCTCGGAATGCAATGACCAGCCCTTTAGGCAGGGAAGCGAGAAAGGTACTTAGTTATAAACGGAGTACCCTAAGCTGGATAATTGCCTTGGTCACAGGGCATGGTAATTTTAAGGCTCATCTGGCCAAGATGAAAATCGGGGAAGATGACGTTTGCAGGCTATGCCTGGAGGAGACCGAGACGGCAGCATACATTGTGTGCGAATGTCCAGCACTGGCTAGCACGAGGTTGAGGATCACAGGCAGGCACACGATAAGTGTAGAAGCCATGAGTGAACTCAGCTTCAAACAAACGCTAGCAATAACACGGGACTCAGTGATGAAGAAAGAGGTCGACAATTATCAGTCGACATCTGGAAGCCACTGATGACCGGGAGGGGGCGAAAAGGGACCCAAAACGTTAGTGGTCTGCTTCGGCTATCCCCCAGAATATATAATAATAATATAATTATTATCATCGCATCATCTCATGCTGAATATAAACGAAAACTTAGCTAATAGGAACACCAGACAAGCGTACAGACCAGTAAATACAATTAAGAACGGCTACCAAGGACTAGCTTTTGTAAGGACAAGGATGGAAACATCATCAGCGACACCGATGGCATTAACAAACGATGGGCCCCTTATTTTGAAGAACTTCTGAACCTACCATCTAACACCCCACACAAGAAGCTCTCGACGGTATTGTTGACCCGGGACTACCCATACAACCCCCGACAGTAGAGGAAGTTGATCTCGCGTTGCGGTCACTAAAACGAAATAAAGCGCAGGGCGCTGACGAGATTTCAGCTGAACTGCTAAAATTCGGTGGAACGGGTCTAGTTGATGCCATACATCAATTACTCTTGCGAGTGTGGGAGGACGGGATGATCCCAGACGATTAGCGCAGGAGCATCATCTGTCCAATTCACAAAAACGGAGATAAGTTCCGGTGTGAGAATTACAGGAGTATATCACTAGTCTGTTCATCCTATAAAGTATTGACGAAAATTCTGGAAAATATAGGTAGAATAAAACTGTACGCAAAACAAATCATTGGCGAATGCCAAGGTGGTTTCAGACCTAGTCGCTCCACAACCGATCAGCTCTTTTCGGTCAGACGTCAGACTGATACTCCAGAAGTGATGGGAATACAACTTAGACGTATACCAAATCTTTGTCGACTTAAAGCAGGCATACGACAGTGTCGATCGTGGTGTACTGTACAACATCATGTTGCAATTTGGTATACCGGCAAAATTAGTGCGACTGACAAAGATGACGATGACCAACTCCGTCTCCCAGGTCAGGATCTAAATTCGAATTACTGATCTATGTATTTGAAACACGCACTGGTTTGAAACAAGGCGATGGACTGACACCGACGCTCTTCGGGCTATGAATAAGGACAACAGCAAAATTCTACTCATCAAGTCGGCACAATTAGTAGCGTACGCCGACGACATAAACATCATGTCCCGAAGATTGGCCGACGCACACTCGATACCGCTGCAAAAAAAGGTGGACTACGTATCAACGAGGGTAAAACCTAAATAATGATTCATTTGAAGACAAGGACGCCTACACAATCGAGCAATGATCAAGGTTCGTTTCATGTCAAATATATGCTTTGCCCTGTTTGGGTCAGATACATGGTTTTGGTTTTGTACAAAAGCTCGGGGTAACTAGCTTTGACCTGGATAGCTGCAAAATACCTTCGACCTGGATAGCTGCAAAAGAACGCGCCTTTTAATTTTGAAAATGAAAATACATTGTATACATTATATATATAAAACTTACTCTTGTACTTATGAAGGGAGCAAGTTACTTATTTATTATGTTTTATAATTTATATTAAACTTACTCTGTTTCCAATGCTCCTTGGTTTAAATAACGGTGTAGTTCCTTGGCCATTTTGTTGAGATACAGTAAACGGCACCAGCGTTAACATTACCAAACACAGCCACATTTGGAAAGTATGGACAGTTTGCTTTGTCAAGTGATAAAAACTATTCGAATACATAAGGAGAAACTGAATAACCGTCCTTATGATAATATGTACCAAGTAATTCAATTTTTTTTTTTATCTGAAAACAATTAATTAACAGAAAATTAAAAATACAACAAAATTTGAAAGATTATTTAATAGTGATGAAATTGTAAATAAAAGCGAATGTACGCACACAACATTTTCAAAAAGTATACTACCTCATTGTTCAGCTGCTTGTACCAAAAAATTATTCACAATGAGAACCATGTGTTACAATACATCCCAAAGCATGTCAGTTATTTTGACGGCAATTTCTATACAGGATGACCGGAAATCGGCGCATAAACAAACTATTTCTTTGATTTTTATATGATAAATCTAAAAAATAAGAGTAAAGTATAGATTGAAATTAAATGTTTACTTGAAAGATCAAGCTTGTGCAGTTCATATTTCCGTCCGCCTGGACAAAGAATATCTCAAAAACTGCTGAAGCTGCTTGCATGAAATGTGGTAGGAACATGAAGGATTACTATAGTTTTTGGTTCAAGGCTTTTATTTATTGGTCAAATTCATGGAAGTGGCCATAGAGGGGGAAGGGTGAGGGATGGTCTACATAGAAATGCAGTTATTATACGGATGTGATAGGGTATATTAACTTTGTCATGAAGTTTGCAACGCAGAGAAGGAAGCATCTGCGACCATATAAACTATATATATTCTTGGTCGGTATGATAAGACGAATCGATTAAGCTTTGTCCGTCTGTCTGTCCGTCTGTCCGGTTCTATGCAAACTAGTCCCTCAGTTTTAAAGCTATCGAGCTGAAATTTTGTGAAAAGCCTTCTTTCTATTGCACGCTAGAAATATGTCGGAACCAACGGAATCGGACCACTACGTCATATGGCTGCCATAGGAACCTCCGGTCCAAAAATTTGTTTTTGTGAGAAAAACTTTTTTATTTCTAAAGATATCTTTTTCAAATTCCACATTAATCAATAGTATCTTTAGCCAAGTCATATTCCCTAATTTGGTTGAGATTGGATCACTTTATCATATAGCTGTCATAGGAACGACCGTTCCAAAAGCAAGTTTTTGTTAGAAAAACTTTTTTTATTTCTAAAGATTTCTTTACCAAATTTCATATTATTTAATCATATTGACTACCAAACCACGTTCCTAAATTTGGTTAAAATCGGCCCACTATTTCATATACCTCTCATAGGAACAGTGAAATCGGAACAAGTTTGACAACTACTATAATTTCAAAGTTGCAAATGCACTATAAGTTACAAAGAAGGTATGAAGGGTATCATACCTTCGGCAAGCTAGCCGGAGGTTAGCTTGTTTTATTTAAATTTTAAAGAATCTGGAAAAAATGGGAATATTTTCTGAACGTATGGAATTGCAGTTGGTTTTATTCAATTCAGAATGACTAAATACATTAGGAATCAATCTAAAACTGTCATGAAACTTTCTTTATTTTGAACATATTTAACAAAATAGCTTCTTTAATTATTAAAAAGAAATCGGGAAAAATCTGAATATTATTTGAACTAATGGTCGTATGAAATTTCCATTGATTTCAGTTGATTTGAAATTACTAAATACCTTAGGAATCTAGCCTTCGACTAGCTTGCCGAAGGTATGATGCCTCTCACGCTTCACGTAAAGGGTATCATACGTTCGTTGTTACTTATGGTGCATTTGCCACTTAGAAACTAGTAGTAAAACATGTTCCAATTTCACTGTTCCTATGAGAGGTATATGAAATAGTGAGCCAATTACAACGAAATTTCGGAACGTTTGGCAGTTAATATGATTGAATAATATGGAATTTGGTAAAGATATCTTCAGAAATAAAAATGTTTCCTAACTTGCTTTTGGAACGGTCGTTCCTATGACAGCTATATGATAGAATTGTGCAATTTCAACCAAATTCGGAAATGTGATTTGACGAATGATTCTACTGATTAGCGTCAAATTTGAAAAAGATACCTTTGGAAATAAAACAGTTTTTCTCACAAAGACGAATTTTTGAACCGGTCGATCGTATGACAGCTATATTACGTAATGGTCCGATTCCGTTGGTTCCGATATATATACAGCGTGTAATAAAAAGAAAGCTTTGTACAAAACTTCAACTCGATAGCTTTAAAACTGAGGGACTAGTTTGCATAGAACCAGACAGACAGCTTAATCGACTCGTCTCATCAGTGTAAACAGGTATACATATTTCAGCTCGATAGCTTTAAAAAAGAGGGACTAGTTTACATAGAACCAGACAGACAAAGCTTAATCGACTCATCTCAGCATACTGACCAAGAATATATCGATGGTGAAGGTAGCCAACCTCCTATGTCAAAAATGGCATTTTTGCAGTCAGTTTACAATAAGAGGTTATAAAAGTTACAAAACACAACATTAACATAGATGGTTGTGAGTTTTCTATATGACCAGTTTATACGGATATGGGAGGTTGGCACTCATTCAGGAGGATGTTGACCATTCTCAAAATCAATTATCTAACCCATTCTACAAATATTTGTCGAATTTTTCAAGTCGCTAGCTTCATTCTATCTAAAGTTATTGCTTATTTGAAGTCTCACTTGTAGGGGAGGTAGAAGTTTCTTTTGTCGAATCTTGCGCATTTTTAATAATAACCAACTACATCCCAGTACAAACACTTGACCAAAATTTCAAGTCATTAGCTTAATTTTATCGAAATTTATCGCTTATTTGAAGTTTCATTTGTACGGGAGGTAGGGGTTCCTTGGGTCAGATCTTGCCCATCATTGCCACCAACGAATAAAATCATGCTACAAACAAGTAAGTAAAGGTTGGGTTGGTCGGATTTTACGTATTTATAGGTACAATATCAGTCAGCTAAGTCCTAGTACAAACATGTAACCAAAATTTTAAATCGCTACCCAAGTTAAGTTAAGTTTTAAGTAGCAAATACCAATGCTTTCGATTTTGCCACTTTATAACGTTGCGGCTACGTATCCGGTACCAAAACTGTAACTTTATCGTAAGAAATCTTCCAACGTGGTGGAATTGTTTTGGGGTATTTATTTTGGTTCCAAAGTAGTAATTTTCCATAACCTGGAACTAGAAAATGTTGCCACTATAAGCTCTATGAAGTTGGCACCGTCAAACTCGATTTTTCAAATTTAAATTGTGCAGTTCGTTTGCCCATCGTAGGCCCACGTTTGAACAGGAAAAATTTTCGTTTGCCCACTAATACAAAAAAAAAGTTATTAACAAAATACTCTTTTTCAAAAAGCAAAAACCCACGAAATTTTATTTTCCAAAATTGGGAATTATTTTCGCTATTTCGTTTGCAAAACGTTAGCCCAGGATTGCCCACCCAAAATTTTCATTTGTCCACCCCTCAAATTTTTTTTATTCAAAAAATAAAATTTTTGTCCCACATTGGGCGCCACATTATACACCCAAAAACGATAATATTTAATTTAAATTGCCCACCCCATTAGCCCATTATAAGCCCTCGTTTGCCCAGTAAAAATTTTCGGATGTCCTGCTAGGATGGACATCCGAAAATTTAAAAAAAAAAAGTTATAAGAAAATTAAATTTTTTTGGGTTGCGAATACTTATATCCTTAATTTAGCTCCCAAAAAGGATAATTTTTTAGTGTAAACTCATCAGATCGATTGCCCATCGTGCACTATCGTTTGCCCAGGAAAAAGTTTCGTTTGCCCATCCCTCCAACTCTTTTTATAAAAAAGTAAGTATTTTGATCCCACTTGGGCGCCACTTTCGACACTTTGGCTCCTTAAAGGACAATTTGAGGTCGAAAGCTGGGCAGTCCTTTCGCCCATGGTGGAACATGGTTTGCCCAGGAAAAAGTTTCGTTTGCCCACCCTTGCAAAAAAAAGTTAAAAGCAGACAATTTTTTTTAGATTGGTTATACTTATACTGTTATTTTGGCTCCTTAAAGGATCATTTTGAAGTGCAAGCTGGGCAGTTCGTTTGCCCATCGCGGATTATCGTTTGCCCAGGAAAAAGTTTCGTTTGCCCACACTTGCAAGGAAAGTTTTTAGGGTTGCGAATACTTATATCCTTAATTTGGCTCCTTAAAGCATAATTTTGTGGTTCGAACTCAACAGTTCGATTGCCCATCGCGCATTACTGTTTTCCCAGGAAAAAGTTTCGTTTGCCCAGGAAAAGGTTTCGTTTGCCCACCTTTGCAAAAAAGTTATAAGCAAACAATTTTTTTTAAGTTGGTTATCTTATACTGTTATTTTGGCTCCTTAAAGGATCATTTTGTAGTGCAAGCTATGCAGTTCGTTTGGCCATCGTGGATTATCGTTTGCCCAGGAAAAAGTTTCGTTTGCCCACCCTTGCAAGAAAAGTTATTAGAGAATTAAATTTTTTGGGTTGCGAATACTTATATCCTTAATTTGGCTCCTTAAAGGATAATTCTGTGGTTCGAACTCATCAGTTCGATTGCCCATCGTGCGCTATCGTTTGCCCAGGAAACAGTTTCATTTGCCCATCCCTCCAACTCTTTTTATAAAAAAGTAAGTATTTTAATCCCACTTGGGCGCCACTTTCCACAGTTTGGCTCCTCAAAGGACATTCTGAGGTCATAAGCTATGCAGTTCGTTTGGCCATCGTGGATTATTGTTTGCCCAGGAAAAAGTTTCGTTTGCCCACCCTTGCAAGAAAAGTTATTAGAGAATTAAATTTTTGGGGTTGCGAATACTTATATCCTTAATTTGGCTCCTTAAAGGATCATCTTGTGGTTCGAATCCATCAGTTCGATTGCCCATCGTGCATTACTGTTTTCCCAGGAAAAAGTTTCGTTTGCCCAGGAAAAGGTTTCGTTTGCCCACCCTTGCAAAAAGTTATAAGCAGACAATTTTTTTTAAGTTGGTTATACTTATACTTTTATTTTGGCTCCTTAACAGATAATTTTGTAGTGCAAGCTATGCAGTTCGTTTGGCCATCGTGGATTATCGTTTGCCCAGGAAAAAGTTTCGTTTGCCCACCCTTGCAAGAAAAGTTATTAGAGAATAAAATTTTTGGGGTTGCGAATACTTATGTCCTTAATTTGGCTCCTTAAAGGATAATTTTGTGGTTCAAACTCATCAGTTCGATTGCCCATCGTGCATTGTCGTTTGCAAAGGAAAAAGTTTCGTTTGCGCAGGAAAAAGTTTCGTTTGCCCACCTTTACAAAAAAAGTTATAAGCAGACAATTTTTTTTATGTTGGTTATACTTATGTTGGTTATACTTATACAAGGAGGTGCATGCTTGCAACTGCATTCTCCGAAACCAGTTTATGCCATGAAACGTCAACTGGGCCACATGGAACAGTTGACGCGCTATGCCCCACAAGGGGTTAGGGCAATTGAGAGAGAGAGATACTTATACTGTTATTTTTGCTCCTTAAAGGATCATTTTGTAGTGCAAGCTGGGCAGTTCGTTTGCCCATCGCGGATTATCGTTTGCCCAGGAAAAAGTTTCGTTTGCCCACCCTTGCAAGAAAAGTTATTAGAGAATTAAATTTTTGGGGTTGCGAATACTTATATCCTTAATTTGGCTCCCTAAAGCATAATTTTGTGGTTCGAACTCATCAGTTCGATTGCCCATCGTGCATTACTGTTTTCCCAAGAAAAAGTTTCGTTTGCCCAGGAAAAGGTTTCGTTTGCCCACCTTTGCAAAAAAAAAGTTATAAGCAGACAATTTTTTTTTAAGCTGGTTATACTTATACTGTTATTTTGGCTCCTTAAAGGATCATTTTGAAGTGCAAGCTATGCAGTTCGTTTGGCCATCGTGGATTATCGTTTGCCCAGGAAAAAGTTTCGTTTGCCCATCCTCGCAAGAAAAGTTATTAGAGAATTAAATTTTTGGGGTTGCGAATACTTATATCCTTAATTTGGCTCCTTAAAGGATAATTTTGTGGTTCAAACTCATCAGTTCGATTGCCCATCGTACATTACTGTTTTCCCAAGAAAAAGTTTCGTTTTCCCAGGAAAAGGTTTCGTTTGCACACCTTTGCAAGAAAAGTTATAAGCAGACAATCTTTTTTTAAGTTGGTTATACTTATACTGTTATTTTGGCTCCTTAAAGGATCATTTTGTAGTGCAAGCTATGCAGTTCGTTTGGCCATCGTGGATTATCGTTGCCCAGGAAAAAGTTTCGTTTGCCCATCCTCGCAAGGAAAGTTATTAGAGAATTAAATTTTTGGGGTTGCGAATACTTATATCCTTAATTTGGCTCCATAAAGGATAATTTTGTGGTTCAAACTCATCAGTTCGATTGCCCATCGTACATTACTGTTTTCCCAAGAAAAAGTTTCGTTTTCCCAGGAAAAGGATTCGTTTGCACACCTTTGCAAGAAAAGCTAAAAACAGACAATCTTTTTTTAAGTTGGTTATACTTATACTGTTATTTTGGCTCCTTAAAGGATCATTTTGTAGTGCAAGCTAGGCAGTTCGTTTGCCCATCGCGGATTATCGTTTACACAGGAAAAAGTTTCGTTTGCCCACCCTTGGAAGAAAAGTTATTAGGGAATTAAATTTTTGGGGTTGCGAATACTTATATCCTTAATTTGGCTCCCTACAGGATAATTTTGTGGTTCAAACTCATCGGTTCGATTGCCCATCGTGCACTATCGTTTGTCCAGGGAAAAGTTTCGTTTGCCCATCCCTCCAACTCTTTTTATAAATAAGTAAGTATTTTGATCCCACTTGGGCGCCACTTTCGACACTTTGGCTCCTTAAAGGACAATTTGAGATCGTAAGCTGGGCAGTTCTTTCGCCCATGGTGGAACATGGTTTGCCCAGGAAAAAGTTTCGTTTGCCCACCTTTGCAAAAAAAAGTTATAAGCTGACAATTTTTTTAGATTGGTTATACTTATACTGTTATTTTGGCTCCTTAAAGGATCATTTTGTAGTGCAAGCTGGGCAGTTCGTTTGCCCATCGCGGATTATCGTTTTCCCAGGAAAAAGTTTCGTTTGCCCACCCTTGCAAAAAATTTATTAAAGAATTGAATTTTTTGGGTTGCGAATACTTATATCCTTAATTTGGCTCCTTAAAGGATAATTTTGTGGTTTAAACTCATCAGTTCGATTGCCCATCGTGCGTTGTCGTTTTCCCAGGAAAAAGTTTCGTTTGCCCAGGAAAAGGTTTCGTTCGCCCACCCTTGAAAATAAAAGTTATTAACAGACAATTTTTTTTAAGTTGGTTATACTTATACTGTTATTTTGGCTCCTTAAAGGTGTTACAGGCGAAACCGATTAGAGGTCAGCGGCTGGTGCCGGCTTACTGCGGAGTAAGGCCGTGGGGCGCCACGCTTTTGAATTTAACCAGCCGCGTGGTGACCAAGAGACTCTAGACAAGTGCGAAACGCTAGAGTTGCGGTTTCACCCTCCAAATCCACCTATCACCGCAAAGCACAATTCACAAATGCAATGAATACGCGTTTCTTTTCACTTACGTTATAAAGCTTATATTGAGCAAATTAAAAAAAAACTAAAACTATGTGTCGGCCGTACACTACACTATTATGAACTTAAATTTACACTTAACTCACTACCTTAATATTTAACTAACCTTTTGGGCGGCAACCTCGCTTACAAAAAAAATCCCTATTTGAATTTCAAATCTTGCTCCCGCTTCCGAAATTCCTCCTGGCGACTGCTCCGTCTACTCGCCGTTGTCGCTTCGATGTCGCCACACTAATTAGGATGATGATCGCTTTTCTTGAAGATACCGGTTTCTGTCTTGGCTGTTGAAGCTTCGTCTGCTGCGGTTACTGCTGCTGCTCACGTCGATTTGCTGTTTCGGTCGATTCGCAAACCAGAAGAGAGATGTACGGGGAAATTGAAAATTATTCTGAGGAATATTGAATTCGTACGGAATATTCACCTGTTTCGGTCGATTCGCAAACCAGAAGAGAATATTCCGTACGATTTTCCGGCCTTTTATCAATTCCCCGCGTACGGTAACTTGAGTTCAATAACTCGATCGAAGCCACGCGCGAGCTTTTCCACCCGGCATCCGAACCTGAAGTTTCTTACAGAATTGTACTAAGAAACTTTTGGTGTGCAAGTTTTCTTGCAGTGTTCTGACAATTCAACGATCAGCTGAGTTTGTTTATTCTTAGTCGGTTGTGCGTGCGGTTGGTCCGGCCGGTGTCTGTGATAATTTTTACGAGGATTATTTTCTTGCGTCCGTGTTCCGGTAGCAAAAGGAGCTCTTCTTTTACTATTTGCTAAAATTGTCGCTTGCCTTTCAAAATGCGGATTCCATCAAACAGGCGTTGCTCGAAGAACTGCAGAGCATTCTCAGTTCGGACACATCAATCCGCACGGCAGCCGAGTTCACGTACGAGGGAAAACAAATGAAAGACATTCGTCCCATTATCCTGTCCGAGGTCTGTCGAATCTTCGAAACGGAGCAAACTTACAGCATCAAGACACGAACGTGTGCAATAAAGATCCTCAAGCCGCTATCCTCGTCCATCATTTACAGCATCAGCAACAAGGAATAGCAGAACGCCATTGTGGATTCGGTGCTGCCGAAATTCATGGAGAAGTTGATTTACAATTTGTCCGTGAGTCCGATCTCGAATTTGCTCTGAAGACTGAAATTGTAAAAGTCCTCACATTTCTCGTGACCGAGATGCGCAAGTACATTCAGCCGCACATGAACCAGATACTCACGCCCATTCGGCAGCTGCTAACGCAAATGGCCGACGTTTATGTGAAAGTCATTGCGAACAATTCCGAACCGAAACTTGCCGTGCTACGTCGAGATATCAAGCGAGGAAGCCCCATTAGATAAGTGCATTGTTGTTTTTGATAGAAGTGACACTTTGAGTGCCTTATTTTTCTCTTTTTTTTTCTCCCAGGATTTCGTCGGGTTGCCCTGGATTTATCGCCATCCTCAGTATCGAGTTGAGCAATCGCCGGCGAAGAAGCCTATCACTATCTAGGTAAGTACCCTGCCTGTGCCGCATCAACCTATGCCGCCCAATTGCACAAAAAATATCCTATACTAACAAACTCTTCTCTTGCAGGTTCGCTCCGGGTTGCGGTACGCCACATTACCGTAACAAAGGATCATTTTGTAGTGCAAGCTAGGCAGTTCGTTTGCCCATCGCGGATTATCGTTTGCCCAGGAAAAAGTTTCGTTTGCCCACCCTTGCAAGAAAAGTTATTAGAGAATTAAATTTTGGGGTTGCGAATACTTATATCCTTAATTTGGCTCCCTAAAGGATAATTTTGTGGTTCGAACTCATCAGTTAGATTGCCCATCGTGCATTACTGTTTTCCCAGGAAAAAGTTTCGTTTGCCCAGGAAAAGGTTTCATTTGCCCACCTTTGCAAAAAAAAGTTATAAGCAGACAAATTTTTTTTAAGTTGGTTATACTTATGGGAGGCAAAAACTCCTCTTCCATATTCCTCCGCGTGGGCGCCCCCTGGAACGGCAGTGGTCACTGACCATTGCCAACCAACGTCAAGCCGCCAGTGATGGCAGTGCGATGATTTGGTTGAGGTACTCCTGTGGTGTGGGGTGTAAAGAAAAATACCACGGCCTTTCCCTTTGAGGGCCTGTCGTTAAAACCGATAATCAAAGGACAGGATGTGTATGCCAGCAACTTGCACTATCCGAAATCTTTATATGCTAACGAAACGTCAACTATGCCTCGGATAAGGACTGACTCAACGGTTACGACTTTTGGCTATCGTACAATGACAAAGTTTGGATTCTGGAATGTGCGTACTCTCCTGGACAATGGATCAAAAGGTCCCCAGAACGCACGATTTCTTCAATTAGAGAGTGAATTTCTGAGGTACAAATTAAATATCTTAGGAGTTAGTGAGATAAGATGGTGGCACAGCGGAGAATTTATCTCTCCAACGGGCAGCACTGTAATGTTGTACTCCGGTAAACCTACCGGTAGTCGTCGTGAGTCAGGTGTGGGGCTCCTTTTAACCAGAGCCGCGCGAAACTGTCTCTTATCCTGGGAGCCGGTCTCTGACAGAATCTTGACCGCCAGGTTCCGGACAAAAATGAGGAACATCTCAATAGTACAATGTTATGCCCCTACTAAACCCGACAATGTCTTGGAAAAAGACTCCTACGAAGAACTAAACGCCGTTCAGAGCAGAACACCTAAAGGTGACATTATAATGGTTATGGGTGATTTGAATGCGAAAGTTGGCGCTGATAACTATGGGCTCAGACATGTGATGGGGAGACACGGTCTTGGTGATCGAAATGACAACGGTGAAAGATTTGTAGAGTTAAGCAACTTTCACAGTCTCTTCATCGGTAGTACTATATTTGAGCATAAGGACCACCACAAAATCAGCTGCTCCTCTGTTGATCGGCGCAGAACACAAAATCAGATCGACCATTTTGCCAGTAGTAAAAGATTCAAGAGTTGCCTCCTGGACGTGCGAAACAAGAAGGGTGCCGATATTGGGATGGGAAGAGACCATTATCTTATGATCGCTAACGTTCGATTGCGTAATGCAACCGTGCGCCGTCCCAGCGACGAAAGATCCAGGCGCCGCAAATTCAACACCGCTCGATTAAAAAATCCAGCTGTCTTACAACAATATAATGACCATCTTGCGCAAAAAGCAGCTGAGATAACTAGTCACCCAGATAGTGACATAAATGAAAACTGGGATGCCATAAAAAATGCATACATTGATAGCGCTGATACCATCCTTGGCACAAACCCGGATTGCCGGAATAAGCCCTGGATGTCCGACGCTTCATGGCAGCGGATTGTTGAAAGAAAGGAGCTGAAAGTTCGTTTGGCTGCAGCATCAGACGACAATCGAAGCAGCATCGAACTTCTTTACCGTCAGAAAGCTCGAGAAGTTCAGCGTAGTGTGAGACGCGATAAAAGAGTTTATGCGAATTCTCTTTTAGCCTCAGCAGAAGAAGCCGCAAGAAGTAACAACTTAAACGCCGTATACGGTGTCATCAAGGAGTTTACAGGTGGTCGTAACTCCTGCCAACATCTGGTGAAGGATAGTGATGGAAAGCTACTTATCTTGGAAGAAGATCAAATGAGGCGGTGAAAAGAACACTTCGCCGCGGTCTTGAACCGTGTAACCTCTGGTGAAGTTCCCCCTCATATAGATAATTTAGCTAACCATCAAAATGTGCGTATACGGTCCACTGCCCCGACTAAAGAGGAAATAAATAAAAAAAATAAATAACTGGCGCAACAGTCCAATTTGAACCACGGCCTCGAGATGAGTTAGCATCATCTCATTTTCTAGATCGTGACGGTTTTTGTGCAGAGGTATGTGATCAGCAACACGCTCAACCGAGTTATTTACCCCATAATGGGTACTCATTTAACAGCTGAGTGGGCTCATAGTCCGACACGTAAATCCCCGGAATCGAACCGGGGCCCAGTGCGTTGAAGGCGAACGTGCTAACCGTTGCGCCATCCGGACTTTCCTAAAGAGGAAATAGTCACTGCAATTATTGCACCAAAACGAGGAAAGGCCGCCGGACTCGACGGTATCCCTACCGAACTTTATCAAGCAGCGCCAAGCATAACTGCCGATTTGCTGCACCCACTTGTTGATAAAGCGTGGAATAGAGAGACCTTTCCCACTAAGTGGAAGGAAGGTTTGATCATCAAACTTCCAAAAAAGGGTAGCCTCACAGATTGTAATAATTGGAGAGGCATTTGTGTGCTTCCTGCCGTTGCCAAGATAATAGCTAAAATCTTCCTGGAAAGACTAAACGCCCACTTAGAAAGCACAATTAATGAAGAGCAGGCTGGTTTTCGATCTGGATTCTCCTGTGTCGATCATATTAACACCTTGCGAATCATCATCGAGCCATGCGCTGAATACGATTCTCCGCTTCACTTGCTTTTCATCGATTTCGAAAAGGCTTTCGATAGTGTGAACCGGGATTCTATATGGGCGGCCTTGCGCAGGAGAGGCATCCCTGAGAAGCTTGTGGCTATTATTAAGGCAACCTATGACGTCGCGAAATGTCGCGTTCTGCATAAAAGTAAGGTGTCGGGGGACTTTGAGATTCGCAGTGGAGTTCGGCAGGGGTGCATCCTCTCACCGATCCTATTCCTCATTGTGATCGGCGATGTGTTGCATGCAGCTCTATCCGGACTCGACAGAGGAATTCAATGAACTTTGACATCTTATCTACAACATCTTGACTACGCTGACGACATATGCCTACTCTCCCACAAAATCATGGATCTGTCCGCAATGGCGTTAGATCTCGAGAGGGAGGCAAGCAAGGTTGGGCTAAAGATTAATACCAACAAGACCAAGGTGCTTAGCCCGCCGTTGCGAAAAAGAAATCGGACACCTATTGCCATCAATATTAATGGGCAGCCTGTGGAGAAGGTGGACAACTTCGTCTACCTGGGTAGCATTGTTGCCGAAAATGGTGGTAAGGAGCAGGACATCGCTCGTCGTATCATCCGGGCTAAACGCGCATACGGCATGCTGTCCAAAATCTGGCAGAGCAGTTATCTCAGCATCAAGACCAAGCTGGGCCTGTTTCGCTCCCTGGTACTGTCAGTGCTTTTGTATGGGAGCAGTACATGGAAAGTTTCCGTAGGAGTTACCAGAAAGCTGCAAGTTTTCGTCAATTCATGTCTTCGTCGAATTTTAAGAATTTTCTGGCCCGAAACAATATCAAATGAAGAACTAAGTCGGCGTACGGGTCAGATGCCAATCGACGAATTGATACGCAGGCGAAAATGGCAGTGGATAGGTCACACATTGCGGAAGAGTGATAACTGCATTGCTTTGCATGTAATGAAATGGAACCCCATTTCCAACTAAGGCCGACCAAGAGGGGGTCCTCGAATCACATGGCGTCGATCTGTGGCAAAGGAGTGTCAGGTACTGGGTAAGTCTTTTGGGGAGTTGCGCCCTATTGCCGAGAACAGAGTACGATGGTGCGCAGGGGTAGTTGACGCGCTATGCCCCACTAGGGGTTAAGGCAAAATAGTATACTTATACTGTTATTTCGGCTCCTTAAAGGATCATTTTGTAGTGCAAGCTATGCAGTTCATTTGGCCATCGTGGATTATCGTTTGCCCAGGAAAAAGTTTCGTTTGCCCACCCTTGCAAGAAAGGTTATTAGAGAATTAAATTTTTGGGGTTGCGAATACTTATATCCTTAATTTGGCTCCTTAAAGGTTAATTTTGTGATTCAAACTCATCAGTTCGATTGCCCATCGTGCATTGTCGTTTGCCCAGGAAAAAGTTTCGTTTGCCCACACTTGCATAAAAGTTATAAGCAAACAATTTTTTTTATGTTGGTTATACTTATACTGTTATTTTGGCTCCTTTAAGGATCATTTTGTAGTGCAAGCTAGGCAGTTCGTTTGGCCATCATGGATTATCGTTTGCCCAGGAAAAAGTTTCGTTTGCCCACCCTTGCAAGAAAAGTTATTAGAGAATTACATTTTTGGGGTTGCGAATACTTATATCCTTAATTTGGCTCCTTAAAGCATAATTTTGTGGTTCGAACTCATCAGTTCGATTGCCCATCGTGCATTACTGTTTTCCCAAGAAAAAGTTTCGTTTGCCCAGGAAAAGGTTTCGTTTGCCCACCTTTGCAAAAAAAAGTTATAAGCAGACAATTTTTTTTAAGTTGGTGATACTTATACTGTTATTTTGGCTCCTTTAAGGATCATTTTGTAGTGCAAGCTATGCAGTTCGTTTGGCCATCGTGGATTATCGTTTGCCCAGGAAAAAGTTTCGTTTGCCCACCCTTGCAAGAAAGGTTATTAGAGAATTAAATTTTTGGGGTTGCGAATACTTATATCCTTAATTTGGCTCCTTAAAGGTTAATTTTGTGATTCAAACTCATCAGTTCGATTGCCCATCGTGCATTGTCGTTTGCCCAGGAAAAAGTTTCGTTTGCCCACACTTGCATAAAAGTTATAAGCAAACAATTTTTTTTATGTTGGTTATACTTATACTGTTATTTTGGCTCCTTTAAGGATCATTTTGTAGTGCAAGCTATGCAGTTCGTTTGGCCATCGTGGATTATCGTTTGCCCAGGAAAAAGTTTCGTTTGCCCACCCTTGCAAGAAAAGTTATTAGAGAATTAAATTTTTTTGGTTGCGAATACTTATATTCTTAATTTGGCTCCTTACAGGATAATTTTGTGGTTCAAACTCATAGGTTCGATTGCCCATCGTGCATTACTGTTTTCCCAAGAAAAAATTTCGTTTGCCCAGGAAAAGGTTTTGTTTGCCCACCTTCGCAAAAAAAGTTATAAGCAGACAATTTTTTTGTAGGTTGGTTATACTTATACTGTTATTTTGGTTCCTTAAAGCATCATTTTGTAGTGCCAGCTAGGCAGTTCGTTTGCCCATCGCGGATTATCGTTTGCCCAGGAAAAAGTTTCGTTTGCCCACCCTTGCAAAAGAAGTTATTAACAAAACAGTTTTTTACAATGGGAATTCTTAATTTAGCTCTTTAAAGGACAATTTTTATGCAAACTGGGTTTTTCGTTTGATCATCGTAGGCCGTCGTTTGCACAGAAAAAAGTTTGGTTAGCCCACCTGCAAAATAATTATTCGCTAAATAAGTTTTTTAGACTGGGAATCATATTGGATCAATTTACATTGCCGCATGAACCGAATGAGTAGCATGAGCTAACCACTTTGACGACCAACTCAAAAGTAGATGGTTGTGATGCGGGAAAATTTGGTTCAAGCGGCAATGTAAACTGAGCTTGAGTTTGTGGAAATAGATTATCTTGCATATTCAGGGGCGGATCTAGCCAAGACCTAAGGGGGGGGGGCAATATTGCGAGTTGCCTACACGAACATTTCAGCTTAAAACCAGTCCGAAGCGTATATACCCTAGACTTGTACAGACCTAGTGGTGATACCAAAAGTACCAGTTGGCAACGACCATATGCATTAAAAGTGAGTTTCCTATATGGCCAGTTTACAGGGGAGGTTGGCACTCATTCATGAGGATCTTGGCCATTCTTAAAATCAATTGACTAACCCATTCTGCAAATATTTGTCGAATTTTTCAAGTCGCTAGCTTCATTCTATGCTTGTTTGAAGTCTCACTTGTAGGGGAGGTAGAGGCTCCTTGGACTGGATCTTGCCCATCATTGCCACCAACCAATTAGTTCACCCTACAAACATTTAAAAAAAATTTCAGGTCTCTAGCTTCACTCTATCGAAAGTTATCGCTTATCTGAAGTTTCATTGATAGGGGAAGTAGGGGTTTCGTTGGTCGGATTTTACGTATTTTCAATATTAGCCAACTGGATCATACTTCAAACATTTGACCAAAATTTCAAGTCGCTACCTTTATTTTGTCGTAAATTATTGCTTATTTTAAATTTCATTTCTAGGGGAGGTAGGGGTTCCTTAGGTTGGATGTAACCCATCTTTAATACCAACTAACTCAATCTCACTTTAAACATTTGGCCAAAATTCCAAGTCGCTGGCTTCATTCTATCAAAAGTTATCTCTTATTTGAAGTTTCATTTGTAGGGGAGGTAGGGGTTCCTTGGGTCCGATCTTGCCCATTTTCAATGCCAAATAACAAGATTTTACTACCAACGATCTGCCAATTTTTTAACTCGCTAGTGTTGTTCTATCGAAAGCTATCGTAATTAAAGTAATATTTATAATTACATTTAATTTTTTCAATTTTGTAGGGGAGGTAGGCGTTCCTTTGATCTGATTATGCCCAACTTACCAAAAGCCAAGCAACTTCTTACTTCAGGGTTACATGCCAAAAATCAGATGTCTACGTCAATTGGTTCAAGAGTTATAGACAAAAAACCTGAAAAGTAGGGTAGTACGGGGTTCATTGTGAGAAAATTACCGTTAGTTTTCACCTAATCGATTTTATTTTGTCAGGGAAGTGTAAGATTACCCCCACAAGCAATCTACCAAAGCTAGAGTTTTTCATATTTATTTAATCGGAAGTTATAAATACATTAACTATTTTACATATGTAGGGGAGGTAGGCGTTCTCTTGGCCCAATCATGCCCATTTTCAATACCAACCAACTAGATCATACTTCCAACATCTGACCAAAATTTCAAGACTTTAGCTTCATTCTACCGAAAGTTATCGTGGGAACGGACAGACAGACAGACAGACATGGCGTGTCAAAAACAATATACCCTATACTAAAAGTCTAGGGTATAAAAATGAACGTTCTGCAAACGCATAACTGACCGTAACGCCGTCGTTGATAGCAATTGCTTTTTGGGCAACACATACGGGCGGCTTCACATAGTGTCTAACTCGCCGACACGTTGTGCACTCCCTAGCACCGTGCGTCTCTCCCGTCCAGCGATTCCTCGGGTGAACAAAATGCTCCAGGAGTGCTTGCTCGGTATTCGTCGCATTGGATGAAATTCGTTCACTCGCAGGTGCAGGTGCTTGGATGCCGACAAAGTGTTATCCATTTGGCTCGTTCGTGACTCGGTAACAGCCATAATGTGGTGCCGCCATTTGTCACAAACTTCCTAGAAAGAAGAAAGAAAGAAGTTTTCTTTTTATACCTCTCACGGAGTGAGGGTAAATTAACTTTGTCATGATGTTTATAACTCATAGAAAGAAGCACCTCCGAGCTCCGACCGAATAAACTATATATATCCTTTACCAGCATAATGAGACGAGTCGATTAACTCTTCGCCCGTCGCGCCATTTTTGTAACGCTGATCGTCGCGCGGGGTCATCAGAGACCCCAAAAATAAAACAGCATCCAATTAGTGTTGTAACCTACATTTTATGTATTATTTTAACGGATTATATTTAGGTGATAAGGTCGCATTGAAATAAGAAGAGATAATTCAAAGTTAGTTATTTAATTATACTATATAAACTTAACGAAAAAAAGCAACAATTTTCTCTATCTTTGGAAAATGTAAATTTTAATAAAATATTAACTTTTTTCTTATAAAAACAAAACATTTGCTTTCAATCTTACAACTATTTAAAATCAACACATTTCAAATAGTTGTAAGAATGAAAGCAAATGTTTCGTTTTTACAAAAGAAAGTTAATATTGAAATTAACAATTTTCAAAGATAGAGAAAATTGTTGCTTTTTTTCGTTAAGTTTATATAGTATAAATAAATAATTAATTTTGAATTACCTCTTCTTATTTCAATGCGACCTTATCACCTAAATATAAAATAATCCGTTAAAATAATACATAAAATTTCTATGGGCATTTTTTTAACCGAATGTGTGCAGATGCTGGAATGGAATGAAAGGTTTCCTCGCGAAACAGTTACGCGAGGAAACTCGATAAATCTAAGCACACTCTACTACTCGGAATGTCCTATCCCATCAATGTATCATACATGAGTGTTGAATTGGTTCCCTATAAAAATATATCAATGTTAAAACCTGACGATCAGTTGAAAACCTTAATTTTCCCATTTTTTTTCTCGTCCTTTTCCTTCTCCTTTTATACCCTAGACTTTTAGTATAGGGTATATTGTTTTTGTCACAACGGAAATATGTAACACCTTAAAGAAGGCTCCGGAGGTATAGTAATGTATATATATATAAATGATCAGGGTCACCTCCTGATTCGATTTAGCCATGTCTGTCTGTCTGTCTGTCTGTCGGTCTGTCTGTCCGTTCGCACGATAACTTTCGATAGGATGAAGCTAGAGCCTTGAAATTTTGGTCAGATGTTGAAATATAATCTAGTTGGTTGGTATTGAAAATGGGTATGATCAGGCCAAGAGAACGCCTACCTCCCCTACATATGTAAAATAATTAATGTATTTATAACTCCTGATTAAATAAACATGAAAAGCTCTAGCTCTGACAGATTGCTCGTGAGGGTAATCTTATACTCCCCTGGAAAAATAAAATCGATCAGTTGAAAACTAACGGTAAATTTCTTACAAAGAACCCCGTACTACCATACTTTTCAGGTTTTTTGTCCATAACTCATGAGCCAATTGACGTAGACATCCGAATTTTGGCATGTAACCCTGAAGTGAGAAGCTGCTTGGGTTTTAGTAAGTTGGGCATAATCAGATCAAAGGAACGCCTACCTCCCCTGCAAAATTAAAAAAATTAAATATTACTTTAATTGCGATAACTTTCGATAGAATAACACTAGCGAGTTGAAAGCTTAGCAGAACATTGGTAGTAAAACCTAGTTATTTGGCATTGAAAATGGGCAAAATCCGACCCAAAGAACCCCTACCTCCCCTACAAATGAAACTTCAAATAAGCGATAACTTTTGATAGAATGAAGCCAGCGACTTAAAATTTTGGTCAAATGTTTCAAGTGAGATTGAGTTAGTTGGCATTAAAGATGGGTAAGATCCGACCTAAGGAACCCCTACCTCCACTAGAAATAAAATTTTAAATAAGCGATAACTTACGACAAATAAAGCTAGCGACATGAAATTTTGTTCAAATGTTAGTAGTAGTATCCAGTTGGCTAATGCTTAAAATACGTTAAATCCGACCAATGAACCCCTGCTTCCCCTACAAATGAAATTTCAAATAAGCAATATCTTTCGATAGAATGAAGCTAGCGAAAAATTTGAAAAATATTTGTAGAATGGGTTAGTTAATTGATTTTGAGAATGGCCAACCTCCCGTATAAACTGGCCATATAGGAAACTCACTTTTAATGCATATGGTCGTTGCCAATTGGTACTCGTACTTTCGGTATCACCACTAGGTCTGTACAAGTCTTCTCTTATTTTTGCCCGAGGGGGGGGGGGGCAACGGTAGTGTTAAAGCCTGAAGATCAGTTGAAAACCTTAATTTTCTAATTTTTTTCCTTTTTTTCCTTTTTCTTCTTTCTTTTTCTTCTATTTTTTTTCTTCTATTTTTTTCTTCTATTTTTTTTCTTCTCTTTTTTTTTTGCCCAAGGGGGGGGGGGGGGGCAATGTCCCCGTTGCCCCCCCTCCTAAATCCGCGCCTGTGCATATTGGATCCGAAGTAAAAAATTGGCTGTTGGTCTAGGGGTTTGATTGCGGCTTTGTTCTATTGGAGTTTCGGGTTCGACTCGCGTCGTGGGGTATCTTTAACCTTTTGTTCTCATGAAACACTTTTTTTTTGTGAAAAACGTTTGTTTTTTAAGAAAAAAAAGGAAAGAAATTTTTGAAAAGTTTAAGAGAATAACGAGAACTTTGTTAACTTAAATTGCAGTGTAAACATGTAAAGTGTAAAGAAATAGCATGGATGGTCAAAAATTTCACGGAATGGAGAGGATACGGGGGCCTACTTTTACTTTTTTTTTAATAACTGGTTAGGCATTTATATTAAATTCTAATCTGTTCTGTTTCTATTACGAATATGACACAAAACTACTAGAGCTTTTAGGAGATGATGCCCGGGGGAAACGACGATGAAAACCAAAGGCTTGCCGCTTTTCTCGGAGTCGTCCACAAAGCGCGCGTTGTGACGATTGCTATACAAAAAGTCTAAATTAAAACCCCTCAAAATATAAAAATTTTAATTTTACTTATATATACATTCTGGCAAAAAAGTATCCGGAATAAAGTTTTTAAAAAGCCTGCCCGACAAGATTGTCAATATTCTTTTTGTCGCTAAGTTGGCACAACTGCCCTCTATACTGTCACGGAGTTTGACAGTTGTCTGTCATTTAGTTTGTTTACAGTACTCGATATTGTGAGTTCATCTCAAGTGTGTTTTGCGATTTTTGCAATGGATGACATTATCGAACAAAAAATTTGTCTTAAATTTTGCGTTACAATTCCGACCTCACATTCATAAAACGCATTGTCGCTGGTGATAAGACATGTGTTTACGAGTTTGACATGCAAACCAAACGGAATGGCGCCGGCCAACTGAGCCGAAATCGAAAAAAACACGACAAAGTCGATCAAAGTCTAATGTTGATAGTTTTTGCATCAAGACAACGCACCCTCACATAAGGCTATCATTGTGAAGGAATTTCTGACCAAAAACTCAACAAATACCATTGAACAACCACCATATTCACCTGACATGGCTCCGTCCGACTTTTTTCTCTTCCCGAAACTGAAATTGCAACTTCGAGGCACCCGCTTTCAGTCGATAGAAAGCATAAAACAGAATTCGCAGAACACACTTGAGATGAACTGACAATATCGAGTACTGTAAACAAACTATATGACAGATGACTGTCAAACTCCGTGACAATATAGAGGACATTTGTGCCAACTTAGCGACAAAAAGAATATTGACAATCCTGTCGGGCAGGCTTTTTTAAAAATTTATTCCGGATACTTTTTTGCCAGAAGGTACATAAACATTTCATACTTACAATTAACATTTATTGATTTTTAAAGAAAAAAAAAATAGAAAAAAGAACCCCACACTCGGGAACTTGAACCCACAACCCCAAGCTCGACGGTCCGGCGCACTCACAACTACCTTAACGAGACGCTCTAAAGTGGCTTAGCACGGCTTTCAACTTTAACCGCACAAGCTAAACTACCGGCTAGGTTATGAAGGTGAATACCTTGTTGGAGTTTCCATGCAGCTAATGAAATCGCTGGTTTGCCAGTCAACTCGCTCAATTGACGCTATACAGGAAATTTAACCTAAACCCAAGAGTTCGAGACTCATCCTAGATAAGAACAAATTCTTTATGTTTAGTCGCTTTTGTGTAAATTCCTGGTTTACAATATAGGTAGTTGAATTTTTGTCGTCAGTCCAGATGAAATTTGTTCTGTTTGTCACTGTAATGCGTGCGATTGTTGTTCTGAACTAGATCTGAACTGCCGAAAAAAACGCAGCTAATATGAATATTTTTTTTTTTACTGAAAGCACAGAATTTACAAAATAGTCTTTCATTTTCATTTACTAAGAAAGAAAACGTTCGGTATAATTGGGATTGATTTCGGGTGCATTAAGCACTGCGCTGAGATACTCTAAGAAAGATAAAAAGATAAAACATCCGTGTTAAGAAAATGTATTTTGTACTTTGGTCATTTTTATTCAGTTTTGGGTCATTATACATAATATTTCAACTCTGAACACTTTATTTTTATACTCTAGATGAAATCTGAGAGTATTATAAGTTTGCCACAAAGTTTGTAACGCTAAGAAATAAGGCTCGCAGAAAAAAATGAATGATACAGAAGTTCATATTATCACTCGAATATCTCAAAACCGGATGTCCGTCTGTCCGTCTGTCCGTCTGTCCGTCCGTCCGTCCGTGACCTCTCTAGCTCGAGAACGCGTTGAGCTATGAAGTTCAAATTTTGCACACGTTATTTTTGACAAAAAATGAAGGCTAAGTTCGTGAACGGGCTAAATCGCTTCACCCCTTCTACCCCCTCCCATACAAAATGACACATTTTTGAAAATTTACAATAATCAGATTTTCTCAGAAACTATAAAACATATTGCTTTGAAATTTTTAATATATCACTTTTATGATAATTGTAACCTACATTATAAAACTTATTGTAATCCTCACCCTCCTTCTACCCCCTCCCATACAAACTGCACTATTTCATGAAATACGTTAAGCCAATTTACTCAGTACGTATACAATTTATCGGGCTGAAATTTTGAACTTAACACTTAATTAACAATATCAGTTAGATTCAAAAAAATTAATCGATTACCCTTACTCCGTCTACCCCCTCCCATACAAAATGACACATTTTTGATAATTTACAATAATCAGATTTTCTCAGAAACTATAAAACATCTTGCTTTGAAATTTTGAATATATCACTTTTATGATAATTGTAACCTACATTATAAAATTTATTGTAATCCTCACCCTCCTTCTACCCCCTCCCATACAAACTGCACTATTTCATGAAATACGTTAAGCCTATTTACTCAGTACGTATACGATGCATCCGAGATTGCAACCAAAATTATTTATTGGTTTTAACCAGGTTCAAATTCATCTAGAGTATTGCATGATTGGGGTTTACCCCAATCGTAGTTCTTTTATGTTTGAATTTTGTTTTGTGCAGACGCTCCTAATCGTGAAATTTTGGTTTGTTACTCACCATTTAATTTATCTATATCTACAATAGATTGATGCGGACATTTAAAAAAATATATTTCTACTACTACTACTATATATATGTTTATATATACATAATATAATAATATACTCGTATATAAGACTTTAGAAATATCTGCCTCAATTCACACGAACCGCTGGTGCGCAAAGAGCCGATTGTGGTTGTTGATGGGTACGACCAAAGACTCAACTTTGGGGTGTATTAGAAGAATTTTATTTAAGAGTTTCTAAGTGGAGAGGAAAAAAATTTTAAACAGAGTTTGGGCCCGAAAACGATAACAATACGAGAAGGTCCGTATCTTTTTATCGATACGCAAATTTTTCTCTCGGTGAACCATACATTCAACACCGTCTTCCATTGGAGGATATCCCGGACAAAATTAGGCCGGGAGGTACTGTTTACCTATTAGGACGGATTATTTACCATCAACCAGGGCATTATACGGCTTACAGTAGGAGCGTAACTGGCGTGTGGGTTGAAAAAGACGATTTTCAAAGGATACCAAAGCCCATTCGAGGTGCAAGGCTCCCAGTAGTTAACGACGAAATATTATTTTATACAAGAAGTGAATAGGCACAGTGACTAAAAGAGCTTACAAAGCATACTTTTTAAAATCGTCAGAATTTCCCTTTAAGTTTAGTCCATAAATTTGCTATTTGTTATAATTCTTAATTAAAGATCCCAAGCTCTTTAGTGATCCTAACACATTACTTATCGTTTGGATTGATTTTCAGTTTTCTAAATTGCCATATTTTCTTTTCAGCGTTTCTGAATTAAAAACTTTTTACGGTGCAGTGTGAGATTTACGTAAAATACTTTTCTTCTTTATTTTCCACAGCGTCATGATTTAACCCAGACCAGTTTTCCTGTGTTTGCTAAGAAGCAAAAATCATGATTTTTGTCCCATATTATTCTTTCCTTTTTGAGAATATTTATACATGTTGCAGAGATATAGGGCATTACGTCGCTTTATGAAGTTCCCCAGCAAACATGAGTAAAATTGAATTTCACTTTTCTCCGCATTGTTTTATCTTTTTATCTTTCTTAGAGTATCTCAGCGCAGTGCTTAATGCACCCGAAATCAATCCCAATGATACCGAACGTTTTCTTTCTTAGTAAATGAAAATGTAGACTATTTTGTAAATTCTGTGCTTTCAGTAAAAAAGAAATCTAGTGCAGAACAACAATCGCACGCATTACAGTGACAAACAGAACAAATTTCATCTGGACTGACGACAAAAATTCAACTACCTATATTGTAAACCAGGAATTTACACAAAAGCGACTAAACATAAAGAATTTGTTCTTATCTAGGATGAGTCTCGAACTCTTGGGTTTAGGTCATTGGCGGATCCACGGGGGGGGGGGGGGTATCTAGTACTGAACGAAAATTTCAAACACACCACACATACAGGACCAGAAATTATCCCTAATGACTAAGCCACAGCCGAAGAGGAGTTGGTGTGTTACGCAATTGTTCTCTTATGAAGAGTTCGTCTAAAGGAAAAGATAGTCTCTGATTGTTCTATGGAAAAGAAATGGCAATGCAAACACAGGACACAGAGCTCGCATAGCATTACTGTTGTAACAAGTGTGTGTCAAAATCACATTTTACAACAACAATGTCATGTGCGCACTAAGCGGGCTGCCCTACCTACGACACAATGTGCGGCCGGCTATCTGAACCTGAACAACATGTGCGATCGATTATTATGACCGAAATAGATTGAACGCAGAATGCAGCATCAGCGTTCTCTTATCTATCAACTAGATGAGCTAATTTTGTTCAATCGTCGTTCAAGATTTAGATAAAGTGCAAGTGACTATTCTCGTGGTAATAAAAAGTGGAAAAAGTGGTGTTTAGTGCAATAAAGTTACTTGTGGCATATAATTTGAAGACTGGTAAGTAATTCGATGATGTTTACATAGTGATTGATTTATTTAATTGATAAAAGTAAACTACTGGTTATTTGTTAATCCTTCTGTGTTGGTTTTCTGGTTTTCTATATGATGTCCTTTGTTGTTCCTCTTTCAGTTGTTTATAAAATGAAGCGAACGTTACATTCATATTTTCAAACTAAACAAAAAAGTAAACGATTCTCGGTGAGTCTAATGATATGTCCCCATATGAAATCAAATTAAGATAACTTGGGAAATCAATCATCAGTATATTGCAAATCGATGCGACAACTGCCACTCTGTAGGTTTACCAACAAAAATTCGCCTGAAAAATTAAGATATTGGCCAAAATAACGCCTTTTTTTATTTACTAAATTTAGCTCTGTACGTCCACAACTTTCCAAGGTGCAGCTCTTCAAAATTTGTAAAAACCAAAAATGTTCATTACGTTGATACATCTTTCTAAATATCGTGAAAACGACTCATTCTACGAAGAAACTTGTTAAAAATAAATTTGTAGATAATTCGATTATCTTTAATTTGAACCACTTCTGCACAACAAATAGTATCTTAGGAGTTACTTGGTAAACATTTTTCTTGGTAAACTTCAGAATTGTCTTAACCAACCAAAATACCAATGGAATAAAACAAAAATAAAATTTTTACGAAACAGTAAAATTATTTATATTAAAATAACCGCATAAACCTTAGTCAAAAAACGTTATTTTGGCCAATAAAAAAAATTTCCCAGCCAAATTTTTGTTGGTGTTTTTGTGTTCAGCACCCCGAAAAACATAAAGTTACACAAAAATCAAAGAGTTCGCAACACTTTCCATCTCGGCCGTTTATATGTACCAGCAATCTTAGGCTATTGGGCTTCCTCAGCTTTGTGGCCGTAGAAGACGTAAGTGGCAAAGGATTAGCCGATACGTTGAAACAATATTTGAGTGGAGTCGGCCTGGATTGCTCCTACATGTACGGACAAGGATACGACGGAGCCCCGGCGATGAGTGGAGAATTTAATGGGGCACAAGCTCACGTCCGAAGAACATATCCTCTGGCTCTGTACGTGCACTGCGCAGCCCATAGCTTCAATCTGGCTGTAAACGCTGCATGTGAGGTGTCAGAAATAAAAAAACGTGCTAGGGGTAATCTCATCTGTACAAAATTTTTTCCATTATCCAAAGAGATTGAATACACTGAAAGCTGAAATTTCGAAAATGGGGAATGAAACGAAAAAACAAAGGCTTCAGTCAGTATGTCCGACTAGGTGGGCAGAGCGACATGAAGCTGTATCTACATTTATTCAACTTCAACCAGCTGTCATTGATGCTCTTGAAGAGTTGAAGAATTCGCGTGATCAGAACTCAGCCGTAACCGCTATGCAAATTCTGTCTGCGATTTCGAATGCCGAATTTCAAATTTCATGCGAAATTATGAAATCTGTGCATTCTATTGTGTTACCTCTCAGTAGGCAGTTACAAAAAGAAAACTTGGATTTAGGGGAAGCGATGAAACTTGCCGACAATGCTTTACACGAATTTGAGGATATGCGTCGTAATGCAACACAAAATTTCAACAAAATTTTCCAGCATTCAAAGCAAGTATGTGACCTGCATGGAATTGATCTGAAAACTCCTCGAGTTTGCAAACGTCAAACAACTCGATGCAACGTTGACACTGCAAACGTTGAGGATTATTATCGGATAGCATACTACATTCCTTTCTTGGACACGTATATATGCCACATAAGGGAACGTTTTTCAAACCATCGCAATACGTTCGAAAATTTCGGAGTACTCTTCACAAGCCGTAACTTCGATGAAGAAAGTTGCAATAAACTTTATGAGTTTTATGAAGCAGTACTAAAAGGCACCATGGAAGAATTTTCTACTGAGGTGAAAATGTGGAGGCGGAGAATTGATGGATTGGCAATTAATAATGCACTTGAGGCTTTAAAGGTATTTATCAGTTCGTTTGTATATTATATTACGTTTACACTATCCGCAGATTACTTCATCTGCGCCGGCTGATTTAATCTGCAACTGTCAAATACATACAATTTTAAACTCACCACACCCAGATTAAGCCGCAGATGAAGTAATCTGGGGATAGTGTAAACGTAATATAACTACTCGTGTAAACTGTTTTACATAGCTTACAAATTTTGAATAATTAACAAAGCGTGTGTTATATAATTTATATAAAAACTTTTGTTTCAATTTTTAATATTTTTACAGGTAGTCAACCAAGATGCATTTGAAAATGTATTCACGGTTCTAAAAACTTTGGCTGTATTGCCCGTCTCAACATCAACACCAGAGCGATCGTTTTCGAGTTTAAAAAGACTGAAAACATTTTTAAGAAATACGATGGGGCAAAGTAGGCTGAATGGACTCGCTTCATTATATATACATGGCGACGTTGCAGTAAATGAGGATGAAGTCTTGGAAGAGTTTTTTAAAAAAAAAACAGGAAAATTTAATTTAATAAAATGTGTTCATATTTTTATAGTGGCTTAATATTATGTATTTATAATTAGAATTATTGATTAAAGTAAGTTTATTTTGCTATGTTTCCGTGTTCATTTTCATATGTAATTTAATATTATTCAACTTGAACCAACTATTTACTAAAATATATTTCAAATTAATAAATCATTATTCTTTATTCCAATATAATGCTTTTCATTTTTTTTTTTTTTTGTATTTATCCTATAATAGAAAAAGCGATAGATTAGTAGGTTACCTATCTCCCCTCCGAAATACTTGATACACCATTGACCATTTTAAATCCGAACCCCCCCCCCCCCCTTATCGAAATCCTGGATCCGCCACTGGTTTAGGTTAAATTTCCTGTATAGCGTCAATTGAGCGAGTTGACTGGCAAACCAGCGATTTCATTACTTGCATGGAAACTCCAACAAGGTATTCACCTTCATAACCTAGCCGGTAGTTTAGCTTGTGCGGTTAAAGTTGAAAGCCGTGCTAAGCCACCTTCAAGCGTCTCGTTAAGGTAGTTGTGAGTGCGCCGGACCGTCGAGCTTGGGGTTGTGGGTTCAAGTTCCCGAGTGTGGGTTCTTTTCTCTATTTTTTTTTTCTTTAAAAATCAATAAATGTTAATTGAAAGTATGAAATGTTTATGTACCTTCTGGCAAAAAAGTATCCGGAATAAATTTTTAAAAAAGCCTGCCCGACAGGATTGTCAATATTCTTTTTGTCGCTAAGTTGGCACAAATGTCCTCTATACTGTCACGGAGTTTGACAGTCATCTGTCATATAGTTTGTTTACAGTACTCGATATTGTCAGTTCATCTCAAGTGTGTTCTGCGAATTCTGTTTTATGCTTTCTATCGACTGAAAGCGGGTGCCTCGAAGTTGCAATTTCAGTTTCGGGAAGAGAAAAAAGTCGGACGGAGCCATGTCAGGTGAATATGGTGGTTGTTCAATGGTATTTGTTGAGTTTTTGGTCAGAAATTCCTTCACAATGATAGCCTATAGCTAATTATGTTTTACACATTTTAGCTATTTCTTTTAAAATAATTCAAATAATATTTTATATTTTTATTTAATTTACACTATATTTTACACATATTTATTTATAATATATTAAATTAATTATTAAAAAGTATACATTTAATAGACGAAAAGATTGACAACTATATAAAATATATTTTTAATTTTTTTGCAAATCACAGCCAACTACATATTTGATGGAAAAACGGCTGCTAGATTTATTTTTAATTAATTAGACAGTGCCGCTACAATACTCCCTCCCTAGTGGGAACGCACGATAAAATAGAATGGCGGATGAGTGGCACTGATGTGATAAAGATAAGACACGTAGTATGAGGCAGATCCAATTGAGGCGTATCGAAGCGTCCAGTGACGATGAGGTTCACTTGAATTGTGACGTCGCAATAATGCACACTGCGTTCTACCATAGGCCATACCGGAATTCGTGCTGTGGATATGTTCAAACTGCGCGTTGATTGAAGAATGCTGGAACTGGGAGTAACCGTGGACTATGCCAAAACCAATTGCTATAAAGAGATGCTAGGCTTATATGTCCTCATGAGGAAAGCTGACGCCTTATGTCTTCGATTGCGATTGCAATACAATACATGACATTGCTGGGATAGTTGACCTCGGGGCTACAATGCGGAAATGGTGCAGCAGACAAACTGCATGGGTCACAGTGATACTGCACACACTGACAGAGCACGGGCCGAATCCACTGTGGCGTAGCGATGAAATTTCACGTGATACTCGTTATATGTAGTTCTCAGCTAAGGCCGGTTGTCGCGACGACGACGTTGTTCAAAATTTGAGTTTGTTCGAACGTCGGGTTTCTTACATCGGCTTTTCACGCAACATTGATTCAGATCACGTCGGGGTCACCAAATATAGCTAATTATGTTTTACACATTTTAGCTATTTCTTTTAATTCAAATAATATATTATATTTTTATTTAATTTACACTATATTTTACACATATTTATTTATAATATATTAAATTAATTATTAAAAAGTATACATTTAATAGACGAAAAGATTGACAACTATATAAAATATATTTTTAATTTTTTAATTGCAAATCACAGCCAACTACATATTTGATGGAAAAACGGCTGCTAGATTTATTTTTAATTAATTAGACAGTGCCGCTACAAGCCTTATGTGAGGGTGCGTTGTCTTGGTGCAAAAACTGTCAACATTAGACTTTGATCGACTTTGACGTGTTTTTTTCGATTTCGGCTCAGTTGGCCGGCGCCATTCCGTTTGGTTTGCATGTCAAACTCGTAAACACATGTCTTATCACCAGCGACAATGCGTTTTATGAATGTGAGGTCGGAATTGTAACTCAAAATTTAAGACAAATTTTTTGTTCGATAATGTCATCCATTGCAAAAATCGCAAAACACACTTGAGATGAACTCACAATATCGAGTACTGTAAACAAACTAAATGACAGACAACTGTCAAACTCCGTGACAGTATAGAGGGCAGTTGTGCCAACTTAGCGACAAAAAGAATATTGACAATCTTGTCGGGCAGGCTTTTTAAAAACTTTATTCCGGATACTTTTTTGCCAGAATGTATATATAAGTAAAATTAAAATTTTTATATTTTGAGGGGTTTTAATTTAGACTTTTTGTATAGCAACCGTCACAACGCGCGCTTTGTGGACGACTCCGAGAAAAGCGGCAAGCCTTTGCTTTTCATCGTCGTTTCCCCCGGGCATCATCTCCTAAAAGCTCTAGTAGTTTTGTGTTATATTCGTAATAGAAACAGAGCAGATTAGAATTTAATATAAATGCCTAACCAGTTATTAAAAAAAAGTGAAATTTTTGACCATCCATGCTATTTCTTTAACCATGTTTACACTGCAATTTAAAATAAGTTAACAAAGTTCTCGTTATTCTCTTAAACTTTTCAAAAATTTCTTTCCTTTTTTTTCTTAAAAAAAAACGTTTTTCACAAAAAAAAGTGTTTCATGAAAACAAAAGGTTAAAGATACCCCACGACGCGAGTCGAACCCCAAACTCCAATAGAACAAAGCCGCAATCAAACCCCTAGACCAACAGCCAATTTTTTACTTCGGATCCAATATGCAAGATAATCTATTTCCACAAACTCAAGTTCAGTTTACATTGCCACATGAACCAAATGTTCCCGCATCAAAACCATCTACAATATTTTTGAGTTGGTCGTCAAAGTGGTTAGCTCATGCCACCATTCGGTTCATCCGGTTCATGCGGCAATGTAAATTGATCCAATATGATTCCCAGTCTAAAAAACTTATTTAGCGAATAATTTTTTTGCAGGTGGGCTAACCAAACTTTTTTCTGTGCAAACGACGGCCTACGATGATCGAACGAAAAAACCAGTTTGCATAAAAATTGTCCTTTAAAGAGCTAAATTAAGAATTCCCATTGTAAAAAAACCTTTTTTGTTAATAACTTCTTTTGCAAGGGTGGGCAAACGATAATCCGCGATGGGCAAACGAACTGCCTAGCTTGCACTACAAAATGATCCTTTAACACTCGCATACATATTTGATTACCCGGGTACTCATGAGCTATAAAAAGCTTGTTTTTTCACTTATTGTAATTTTTATTGTCCCCATCTTCCAAATGAGCTATCGCTATTATGTTCTACCTGTAAAAACATATCCACAAGCAATTTTGCATTTTAGTTTATACATTTTTTTTTTTCACTTTTTGTTGATTACCCCTCGGATACATTTATGAGTACCCGGGTACTCACCTTCATATTCTATGGGATTTTACCCAGAAAAATTATTCGTTGATAAATTTGGTAGTTGCAATAAAAAAGTGAATACTTCAAACGATAGGTTTATGACACTAAGTGTCACCATACACTGTCGAACTCGAACCTGGTACAAATGTCCACACACACACACACACGCACACTTCACATAGATGTGGAGAAAACCGGTCCACTTGTACTAGGTTCGTGTTCGAGTTCGACAGTGTATGGTGACACTTACGTATCCTGTGTCAGGATTAGGTAGAATCCCGTCGCATAAATTTCTTGAATTCGAGGGTTTCCATTCAATTTCGACTTGAACATTGAGAGTGTAAGACTGTAAAGAATTGGAAATGGATAATATTAGCCATGTTCGTGGCAACGTATGACGGACGAAGAACGCCACGAATACATAAGAAGTCTTGTCGATTCCGACGATTCTGGCGACTTCCTCAGTAGTTCAGACGAGGAATTGATTCCCGAAAACCGCCTGGTTCTATGCAAACTAGTCTCTCAGTTTTAAAGCTATCGAGCTGAAATTTTGCAAGAAGTACAAATATAAGCACGAGTTATGGCAACACCAGCCTCACCAATAGTTACGGCAACACCATCACCATATATATCAACATTAAATCATAGTCTAAGTAATTTCGCTAACCCAAACAATTTCTCATTTTCCAAATTATAACAAAACGTGCACATGCCGCACCATCATCATTTTCTGAAACAAACAAATCAAATTTCAATTGTACTCACATATCATACGAGGTATGATAATTTTCATAAGAATATAAGTCTATTTGGTAACGTCCGACAAATAAAATCATTATAACGACTTTATAAATTGTTTTTATTTTGAAGAGATACAGCGAGTATCCATAACTGGCGCAGTCAAGAAATTTTCCGTCGCGAACAAAATTCGAGTATCGTGCGAAACAATTGGGTGACGCAGCTCCGAAAGTACATCGAAGTGAAGTGATACCGAAGCGGCTTGGAAAAGGACCTACATTCGACCACTTTAGACCACGAAATTTGCCGAAAATCTCAAGGAATATGAGATTCATCGTTATACATATTTTATGTAAATACCTATCTTGGTAAGTTGGATATCGAATCCTTTATATCCTTCCTCTTTAATCCTTTCATATAAGTGTGTACGTTCCGAAAATTGAAAAAGTGATAAGTGCTAAGAGTTTATATAGAAATTAAAAAGTGTTAATGCCAATAAGAAAATATCGGGGTGCTCCGTATACGAAACTTGTTAGAAAATTTCTACAGCCAATCAGGGAAGCCGATTTTGAGTGTGAGGAAACGGCTAACTCTGATAGCGAAAGTTGTCCAGAAGTGTTTAAATTGAATAGTTCAAACGAATCTTTTGGTCATTTACTCAATATGACTACTGATAGTTCACAAGTCGGTACGGCTTCAACCGTTAATGATCTTTTTAATTCGCTCCGCGTTCCAGACGCAATTAAGGATTTGCCAAAGTACGATGGAAATCCCAGACTACTTTTTGAGTTTATAAATAATGTGGAAGAAATTCTTACAATTATTTCCTGTACCCAAGGAACCTCCTATGGCAACATCCTCCTCTGTGCCATCCGTAATAAAATTGAGGGCCCAGCAAATGAGGTACTGAACATGTACGGAACTCAATTGGATTGGCAACAAATCAAACAAAATTTAATTCTTCATTATGCAGATAAGCGTAATGAAACATCCTTAATTAGAGACCTACACGGTATGAGAAAAAACGGCAAACCTGTAGAACGGTTCTATAGCGAAATAATAGAAACTTTGGCTACAATGACGAATCAGTTACAGATACATGAGACTGACGTGAATGTTATCGACGCGAAACGTAAACTTTATACGAAAATGTGCTTGAATACATTTTTGTCAGGGCTTAAGGAACCACTAGGTTCAACAGTGAGAGCCATGAAACCTAATAGCCTCGCAGTTGCTTTTTCGTGTTGTATCCATCTATACATCTTACTCGAGATATAATAATAACACGGACAAAAAAGTGCAAGAACCTAAAGTGGCTAACTTCTACGGATTAGCTCCCTCGCAATCAAATTCAAGATATTTTAATCCTCAAACCCCGTTCATTAGCAAACCGAAAGAATTTCAGTTCCCTAATAACTTTCAAAATTATAGCCGACGCATTACCTCGCGCACCCCAGTACAACACCGTTACAAAACCCCGCACCTATAAGTGACTCTAGCAGTATTTTCCCTAATCAAATGTCACAACAAAAGCATAATTTACCCCCTTTAGGATTTAATAACAGAAATTCATCCAAGCCCGAACCAATGGATTTAGGGACAGCAATCTCACGCCAAACACGACAAAACGTCCCAAATAATGGTGAATACAAACAAAACTAAACACTAACTCCTAGCGGACTGTCATCTAGTAGGCAAACTCGGCCGCAAAATAACCAACCCAATTCGATCCCACAATACAACCAATTCCGACCCACATCTAACCCGAAATATACCGCTAAAGAACTATTTAATGTCTCCAGCAACCAAGATGTTAATACAGTTGAAAATTACCAACAGCTAGATGAATATTATGAAAACGAAGTTGAAAACCTTGAAATGTCCAACGTCAATTACACGGACAGTAATTTTGATTCAGTCGAACAAAATGGAAATTTTGAAATCGATGACCAAAATTTTCCCCAAATAGCCTCACAGAACCCGTGGGTTACATAGATATTAATAAACACGGCTCTGTACTGCCGTACGTTAGCATCTCTTCCCCTTTCGGCCGTTCATTGAAATTCCTCATCGATACTGGTGCCTCAGCATCTTTTATTGATCCCCAATTTATTCACCCGGATGACGTTAGAGACATTAAACCAGTAATTATCAGCACTGTACTAAATCAACATACATTAACCAAGAAAGTTACACTTCCTTATTTTGTGGAATTTAATACACCAGGTGACATGACATTTCTACCTTTCAAATTTCATGGGTATTTCGACGGGCTGCTAGGACTTGACATTCTGTCAGCATTAGGGGCTACAGTCGATCTCGCCAACAAAATGTTGAAGACAAAAAATACCTCAATACAACTTCAATTTAAACCAAATTACATGTCAAAGAAGTTTACAGTTCCTGGAAACTGTAAGATCATTGCAAAAGTGCCAGTCGATGTTGAGACCGGCGATATCTATATTAAAACAACCTTAATTAAACCAGATGTCTACATCCCTGAGGGCGTTTACCACTGTAAAAACTGGTATAGTCTTGTAGAAGTAATAAATTCATCTCTATCGGACCATGATCTACTTCTGGAGCAACCACTGAAAGTTGAGTTGTTCATCCCTAAGTTTCACGAACTTAATAATTTTCAGATAAATACCTTAACTTGTAACAACACTCAAGAGAATATCACTAAACTACTCCGGGTTGACCATCTGAACACGGAAGAGAAAAACCTCTTGTTCAATATTGCCCAAGAATACGATGACCTATTTTTTCGTGAAGGACAAAAATTAACCTTTACTAACAATATTAAGCATCGGATTCGTACGACAAACGAAATACCGATTCATGCAAAGTCCTACAGATACCCTTTCGTCCATAAGGACGAAGTAAGGAAACAAATAAGTAACATGCTGGAACAGGGCATCATTCGGCCAAGTTACTCCCCATGGAGTGCCCCGATTTGGATCGTCCCAAAAAAAAACGGACGCAAGCGGGAAGCAGAAATGGCGACTGGTGACCGACTATCGTAAACTGAACGAAATTACAATCAGTGATCGATACCCCCTTCCGAACATCGCTGAAATTCTTGATAAATTTGGTAAAAGCATGTACTTCTCAACATTAGATCTCGCAAATGGTTTCCATCAGATAGAAATGGATCCCCGGGACATGAAGAAAACGGCCTTCACAGTGGAAGGAGGTCATTATGAGTATGTAAGAATGCCTTTTGGGCTGAAAAACGCCCCGTCCACCTTTCAGAGGGTAATGGACAATATTCTACAAAAACTACAAGGCAAAATATGTCTAGTTTACCTAGACGATATAATCATTTTCTCAACCTCGCTGCAAGAGCACGGTGAGAACCTAAAGAAAGTGTTTCAAAAACTTCGGGCAGCAAATTTCAAAATTCAACTAGATAAGAGCGAATTTTTGAGGAAAGAAGTCGCGTCCGACCAAATCCCGACAAAGTTAAGGCTATAAAACAATTTCCTGTCCCAAAAACCCCCAAGGAAATAAAGATGTTTCTTGGTCTACTAGGCTATTACCGCAAATTCATTAAGGATTTTGCGAAATTAGCTAAACCATTGACAGAATGTCTAAAAAAAGGCCGAAAAATTGATCTAAATGATCGATACCTAAAAGCATTCGACGAGTGTAAAAACATTCTCATAAATGATCCTTTACTACAATACCCAGATTTCGAGAAGCCATTTAATCTGACTACCGACACTAGCAACTACGCTATAGGGGCCGTCCTATCCCAAGGCCCAATCGGCAGTGACCGCCCAATATGTTATGCAAGTCGAACATTGTCAGACTCAGAGACCAACTATTCTACAGTCGAGAAGGAACTGTTGGTGATCGTCTGGGCGACCAAATATTTTAGGCCCTATTTGTTTGGCCGAAAATTTTCCATAATTACAGATCACAAGCCGCTAACATACTTAATGAACTTAAAAGACCCTAATTCTAAGTTGATTTGGTGGCGACTGAAATTAGAAGAGTTCGACTACCAAATCGTATATAAAAAAGGAAAACAAAACGCGAATGCTGATGCACTGAGTAGAATTAGACTATCCAATCAAAGTCAAATTAACGTAGAACTCAACACCGTAGATTTCCAAAACGATAAACTAACTACTATACACTCAGCAAGTGAAAACTTGAATGATGGTATTCCGATTTCAGAAAGTCAAATAAACGAGTTTAATTCCCAAATTATATTGCTAACAACCAACGAAAAGCCTACAACATCGACGGAAATACTGTTCAGAACCAAACAACGAAGAACATTTCGACATCCAAACTTTACAGAACAAATTATAACAGACATATTCAAAGACTATTTGACCCCCAAGAAGATAACTGCTGTTCTTGCAGACGATGCAACATTTAGACTAGTTCAATCGGGTTATTCAAAATATTTCTCAAACTCGAAAACATTTAAACTCATACGTTGTACTAAATTGGTCAAGGATGTCACCACAGAAGATGCACAAGACAAAATCATTCAAGAATACCACAAAAAAAGCAACCACCGTGGAATTAACGAGACAGTATTGCATCTTAAACGAACCTATTACTTCCCCATTCTGAAAACAAAGACTACAAAAATAATAAACAATTGCGAAAGCTGTCAAACCTTAAAATATGACAGAAATCCACCAAGACTGATTTTTCAACAAGCAGAAAGCCCACTTAAGCCGTTAGACTCCATTTATATTGACATCTATACAATCAAATCAAACCCTGTCCTAACCATTCTCGACCGTTTCTCGAAATTTGCCTCAGCATATACACTCCAAACCAAAAACAGTTTGAACATTATTAAATCTTTACGACACTTTTTCACCTTACATGGTGTACCCAAGCAAGTAACAGCCGATCAAGGCACAGAAATGACTGCTTTAATTTTCAAAGAATTCTGTGAACAGTATAACATAGAACTTCATATAACATCTTTCCAACAATCAAGCAGCAATTCGTATGTCGAAAGATTCCACTCGACCCTTACTGAAGCTTACCGACTTATACTAGAGGAGTGAAAAAAACGCAACTTCGAAATCGACCACCACGACGTCCTAAACGAAGCACTTATCAGTTATAACAATGCCATTCATTCCACTACCAAACTCACTCCCTACGAGCTATTTACCGGCAAGACCCACGAATTCGACAAAACCATAAAGTTTAATACCGAACATGAATATCTTAGAAAATTGAATGAATTTAGATCCGAAATATATGCCCAGGTTAAAACTAAAGTAGACGCTATTGTTAATAAAAATCTACAAAAACTAAACGAAACCCGCGAAACACCACCAACTCTAAATGATAATGAAACTGTTTTTAGGAAGGAATGTAGAAGGAATAAAATAACGCCCAGATTTAAAAAGCACAAAGTTAAAACCAATAATCATGTAACTATTATAACTGACAAAAACCAAAAATTACATAAAACCAAATTAAAACGAAAACGCAAATTTCAGGGTCACGACAGCAGATGGACAGAAGATGGAGATTCATGACTTACAAAACAACCCAGGACTACTACCACTAAAATTGGGAACAGCTAGGATAATAGAGGGACACAAAAACTTGTTACACATCGTACAACTAGGTAAATACGCCCAAACATTGGACCAAATACAACATTCTCTCGAAAATCTTCACCACGTTGAGGAATTGAACAATACATTGGCTACAACTTACATAAAATTCAAAGAACTGAAAACCAAATTTAATACTATCCTACCACGGAGAAGAGTCAAAAGAGGATTGATTAATGGGCTAGCGACCATCGTAAAATGTATTACAGAAAACATGGACGCAAACGACGCAATACGCATAAACGAAGAAATAGACAGAATTACTTCTAATCAAGCCGAATTAAAAAACAGAATAAGCCAGCAGTTTCTCATTAATAGTAAAATGACCAAATGATTCGAAAATATCACAACCCACATAAACTCCCAACAAAAAGTAATAACAAATCACTTAATAGAAAACCGGCAACTTATAGCTAATCAGATTAGGAGGGATCACAATCTCATTGAAATGATACAAATTCTTAGCCAAATAAATTACAATATTGACATATTACATAATCACTTTACTAATATAGGAGAAGCGATTACTCTTGCAAAGTTAAATATAATTTCGAAACAGATACTAAGCCCTGATGAACTTTCAGAGATCTCCAAAATTTTAAAGGCAGAAACAATAGAAATGGTCTCTGACGAGAATATTTATGAACTCTTGGGATTACAAGCGTATTTGAATGCAACTAATATAATTTTCAATATTCAGATCCCCATTGTTCGGAACAGCACTTACTCGTTTTTCCATGTAATTCCTATTCCCACACCGCAATTCACAAAAACCCTCTCCAAACCCTTTGTAGCCCTTAACCCTACAGATATCCAACAATTTGACCAAAGATGCCCAAAAATCGAGAAAACCTTCTTTTGCAAGAAGAACCAGCAAATATATGAGGAAAACTCAGACTGCATCGCGAATCTAATTAGGAATATTCAATCGGATTGCAAATACATTCAAACAGACAAGACGCAAGAAATTTACCAGCCAGAACCCAACTTCATTCTTTTTATCAACGCACCTCAGACGACTATCGAAACCAGTTGCCCATTTGGCCCCAAAACAGTGACAGGCAACGCCCTACTCCACTTTCAAAACTGTAGCGTTCGAGTAAACGAAATCCTTTACGAAGACCAACCTCAATCATTTTGGGACGACATTACCATTCACCCAATAGCAATCGATAACACGAACATTACCACCAACGGCTTCAACATCTCCTTGAAAACACTGGATAGCTACGATTTTCAGAACACCCAAGTCATGGAGTCGTCGCGAACGGACAAAAAGGACATACTTACATTTACAATTATCTCATTTGAAGGTATCCTGATACTCAGCATCATTTGGGTTTTGCGCTATAGCCTTAGGAAATCCACCATGGATAGCGTTCCCGCAGCTCCAAAAACCACGACGCAGTTCTTGATCCCAGCGATCCCGTCTCAGAGGGGAGGAGTTATGGCAACACCAGCCTCACCAATAGTTACGGCAACACCATCACCATATATATCAAAATTAAATCATAGTCTAAGTAATTTCGCTAACCCAAACAATTTCTCATTTTCCAAATTATAACAAAACGTGCACATGCCGCATCATCATCATTTTCTGAAACAAACAAATCAAATTTCAATTGTACTCACATCATACGAGGTATGATAATTTTCATAAGAAGATGTAACAGTCAGTCTATTTGGTAACGTCCGACAAATAAAATCATTATAACGACTTTATAAATTGTTTTTAATTTGAAGAGATACTGCGAGTATCCATAACTCACGCGATATCGAATCGTTCAGCACAACCGAAATTCATCCGCTCTTTCCCAACTGAATTTGTGCAACGATCGCTAGAAAACAACGGCACCGCGGTGGACTCTAGAAATCACTCCCGAAATAAACGACAACCCGAAATCAGCGCAAATTATCGAAACCAACTTTTTCCACGGACGGATAGCGAACGAACGACCCAAGCAAACCGTTCGCTTCAAGCCCTAACTCGAACTCGCCGAACAACTTTCCGTTCGGTCACTCCGGTACTTTGCTCTGCCTTGACGATAGATCAACGACACTCATTGGCTGGGTCCGGCACCTCATCCGATTGTTCCGTTATTTGGAAACATCGCACAATACTTGCATCGGGTTTGAGATGCCGTGTGTGTATCTAGTTGAGACACACACCCCCAGCGAGTGTTTATGGTCTGATTACACTGCCGGCAGAAGTAGTGGCAGCGATATTTTGTCGCAAGACAACAGATTGACCGCGACTGCTTCTGACGGCAACGTCTTCAGCCCATTACAAACATTTGACCAAAATTTCAAGTCGCGGGCTTCATTCTATCAAAAGTTATCGCTTATTTGAAGTAACATTTGTAGGGGAGGTAGGGGTTCCTTGGGTCGGATCTTACTCATTTTCAATGCCAATCAACTAGATCTTACTATTTTACAAACATTTGACCAAAATTTCAAGTCTCTAGCTTCATTCTATCGAAAGTTGTCGTGCTAACGGACGGACGGACAGACAGACAGACATGGCTAAATCGAATCAGGAGGTGACCCTGATCATTTATATATTTGGTCTACAACTTAATAATGAGACTTTTTTTGGAATTTTGGGCATTTATTCATAGATTTATTCATATAACTAAATTATTCAACTCTTTTGAGTTTGGCACGAATCTTCTTCGAGTAATTTCGTCAATTCTTCGTCTTCAAACTTTTTTGGCTGGCCAGGTCGCTCTTCGTCGGTAATGTCGAAATTATCATTTTTGAACCGATGAAACCACCGAAAACACTGTGCACGCGAAAAAGCATCGTCACCGTAGCAATTTATGACTCTGAGCTGCAGTCTTCTTAGCAAAATAATGTCCAAGTAAAACTTCCCGCAAATGTTGTTTTTTTCGTGAATTTTCGAAAATTTCCATGGTCCGGTAAAATACGTTGTCAACAATCAACACGAAATGTTTATACTGACATTGACAGCTTATGAATACAAACTTCAAATGGTATGTATGTCAAAGATGGACTACCATTGGTTTATCGGTGTTGCCATCTCTAAAAAAAGTATTAAGTTGTAGACCAAATATATATACATTGCTATACCTCTGGAGCCTCCTTTAAGGTGTTACATATTTTCGTCGTAACAAAAACAACATAGCTACCCTATACTATAAGTCTAGGGTATAAACATTGCCAAATCTAAAGGGTACAAGTATAGTATGTATGGATGAGGGACGGGAGTATATTTTTGAGAAAAGAAGATACTTCTAGATCAATCAAAATTAAAAACGAGGAAATATTAAACTCACTAAATTTAGTAGGTTTATGTAATAATTTTGAATAATTTAGTTTAATTAAAAAATTATTTTTTTATAAATATGGATATTTTCAACCAAATAGATAACTTTGAATATCCATGCGAATATACAGCAGACTTTAATAATTTAAATGGTTTATCTAATACAGATTTGTCTTGCATTTTGTAGTAATGGAGACTGGAGGACGAGGGTTGCTATGGCCGTGAAGGCCTGGAACACCAAATGTCGAAGAACCACTTTCCGATGACCACCGGTGACGTGCGCTGGCAGACCAGCTCAGCTGTCGGGAGTAGCGGGGTGGGCTATACACTTAAAAAAAATTGTCTGCTTTTAACTTTCTTTGCAAAGGTGGGCAAACGAAACCTCTTCCTGGGCAAACGAAACTTTTTCTTGGGAAAACAGTAATGCACGATGGGCAATCGAACTGATGAGTTCGAACCACAAAATTATGCTTTAAGGAGCCAAATTAAGGATATAAGTTTTCGCAACCCCAAAAACTTAATTCTCTAATAACTTTTCTTGCAAGGGTGGGCAAACGAAACTTTTTCCTGGGCAAACGATAATCCACGATGGGCAAACGAACTGCCCAGCTTGCACTACAAAATGATCCTTTAAGGAGCCAAAATAAGAGTATAAGTATAACCAACATACAAAAATTGTCTGCTTATAACTTTTTTTGCAAGGGTGGGCAAACGAAACTTTTTCCTGGGCAAACGACAATGCACGATGGGCAATCGAACTGATGAGTTTAAATCACAAAATTATCCTTTAAGGAGCCAAATTAAGGATATAAGTATTCGCAACCCCAAAAATGTAATTCTCTAATAACTTTTCTTGCAAAGGTGGGCAAACGAAACTTTTTCCTGGGCAAACGATAATCCGCGATGGGCAAACGAACTGCTCAGCTTGCACTACAAAATGATGCTTTAAGGAGCCAAAATAACAGTATAAGTATAACCAACCTACAAAAAAATTGTCTGCTTTAACTTTTTTTTCAAGGGTGGGCAAACGAAACTTTTTCCTGGGCAGACGAAACTTTTTCCTGGGCAAACGACAATGCACGATGGGCAATCGAACTGATGAGTTTGAATCACAAAATTATCCTTTAAGGAGCCAAATTAAGGATATAAGTATTCGCAACCCCAAAAATTTAATTCTCTAATAACTTTTCTTGCAAGGGTGGGCAAACGAAACTTTTTCCTGGGCAAACGATAATCCGCGATGGGCAAACGAACTGCCTAGCTTGCACTACAAAATGATCCTTTAACACTCGCAGACATATTTGATTACCCGGGTACTCATGAGCTATAAAAAGCTTGTTTTTTCACTTATTGTAATTTTTATTGTCCCCATCTTCCAAATGAGCTATCGCTATTATGTTTTACCTGTAAAAACATATCCACAAGCAATTTTGCATTTTAGTTTATACATTTTTTTTCACTTTTTGTTGATTACCCCTCGGATACATTTATGAGTACCCGGGTACTCACCTTCATATTCTATGGGATTTTACCCAGAAAAATTATTCATTGATAAATTTGGCAGTTGCAATAAAAAAGTGAATACTTCAAACGATAGGTTTATGACACTAAGTGTCACCATACACTGTCGAACTCGAACACGAACCTGGTACAAATGTCCTCTGACACACACGCACACTTCACATAGATGTGGAGAAAACCGGTCCACTTGTACTAGGTTCGTGTTCGAGTTCGACAGTGTATGATGACACTTACGTATCCTGTGTCAGGATTAGGTAAAATCCCGTCGCATAAATTTCTTGAATTCGAGGGTTTCCATTCAATTTCGACTTGAACATTGAGAGTGTAAGACTGTAAAGAATTGGAAATGGATAATATTAGCCATGTTCGTGGCAACGTATGACGGACGAAGAACGCCACGAATACATAAGAAGTCTTGTCGATTCCGACGATTCTGGCGACTTCCTCGGTAGTTCAGACGAGGAATTGATTCCCGAAAACCGCCTGGTTCTATGCAAACTAGTCTCTCAGCTATCGAGGTGAAATTTTGCAAGAAGTATAAATATAAGCACGCAGTATATATATATGTCGGAACCAACGGAATCGGATCACTACGTCATATAGCTGCCATAGTGTCACCATACACTGTCGAACTCGAACTCGAGCACGAACCTATTTTAGTACAAGTGGACCGGTTTTCTTCACACCTATGTGAAGTGTATGTGTGTGTCAGAGGCAATTTGTACCAGGTTCGTGCTCGAGTTCGAGTTCGACAGTGTATGGTGACACATAGGAACGACCGGTCAAAAAGTCAGTCTTTGTTAGAAAAAAATGTTATATTTGTAAAGCTGCCATTTTGAAATTTCATATTATTCAATAAATTTTCCGCTAAATCACATCCTCGAACTTTGTTGAAATTGGATTACTCTATCGTATAACTTAGCTGCCATAGGAGCGACCGTTCCAAAAACAAGTTTTTGTCAGAAAAACTTTTTTTCTTTCTAAACATATATTTACCAAATTTCATATCATTCAATTATATTTACCGCCAAACCACATTCTAAAATTTGGTTGAAATCGGCCCACTAGTTCATATGCCTCTCATAGGAACAGCGAAATTCGAACAAATTTTACTACTAATTTCAAAGTGGCAAATGCACCGTAAATCAAAATGAAGGTATGATAACAGGTAACTCGCGAAGCGTGAATGGTTTCATACCCGTTTTTATTCCAAATCCGCTTGATTTGCCCCTTGTCAACACCAAATTCTACGAAATTTCCATATAAAGTCTATCTGAGTACCCGGGTACTCATATACATATGTAACGACGTGGTATTGACATGGGATGTATGCGAGTGTTAAGGAGCCAAAATAACTTTGCAAAGGTGGGCAAACGAAACTTTTTCCTGGGCAAACCATGTTCCACCATGGGCGAAAGAACTGCCCAGCCTACGACCTCAAATTGTCCTTTAAGGAGCCAAAGTGTCGAAAGTGGCGCCCATATGGGATCAAAATACTTACATTTTTATAAAAAGAGTTGGAGGGATGGGCAAACGAAACTTTTTCCTGGGCAAACGATAGTGCACGATGGGCAATTGATCTGATGAGTTTACACTACAAAATTATCCTTTAAGGAGCTAAATTAAGAATATAAGAATTCGCAACCCAAAAAATTTAATTCTCTTATAACTTTTTCTGCAAGGATGGACATCCGAAAATTTTTACTGGGCAAACGAGGGCTTATAATGGGCTAATGGGGTGGGCAATTTAAATTAAATATTATTGTTTTGAGGGTATATAATGTGATAATGTGATAATTATTGAAGGGGCGACCGGTAGCGCAGTGTGTTGAGGCATCAGTCTCATGTTTGACTACCGGCGTTTCGGGTTCGAATCCCGTCCACGACGACGTTCGTGGCCATGGATGTGCAGGAGGTGCATGCTGGCAACTGCATTCTCTGAAACTAGTTTATGCCATCGAAACGTCAACTGGGTCACATGGAACAGTTGACGCGCTATGCCCCACAAGGGGTTAGGGCAATTGAGTAATGTGGAACAAAAATTTTATTTTCTGAATAAAAAAAAATTGAGGGGTGGGCAAACGAAAATTTTGGGTGGGCAATCCTGGGCTAACGTTGACTTTTATCTTGCAGTTTCACAAGAAGATTATCCTGTCATATGTTTAACCGAGACATGGCTTCATGCTGATATTTCAAATGAGGAGCTTTTTATAAGGAACTATCATGTTTATCGTCGCGATCGTTATGAAAATTCAACTAGAAGAGGGGGTGGGGTTTTGATTGCTGTCAAGACAGTATTCCCATCTCACAAAGTTGAGCTTTTCCATAAGGACGTGGAACAGATATGTGTGACTATAAATATTTCTCGTAGTGAAACAGTTCATATTTTTAATAGCTATTTACCACCCCTTAGTCCGATTAACGTTTTTGAAAAACATGTAGAAAATATCTCTAAAATTTTCGCATCTTTTAAAGAAAATGACAAATTGGTCATTGTTGAGGATTTCAATCTTGGTAATATAAGTTGGTATTGGAATGATGAAGAAAAGAAGTTGTTGCCGCGCGATCTACATCTCGAGTGTGAATCTTTTCTAACAGATTGTTTCTCTGCAATGGATTTAATGCAGGTTAATTTTGTCAAAAACTCTATTGGAAGAATTTTAGATCTAATTTTTGTCAGTTCTAGCTTGAATGCTTCAGTAAAACGAACTCTATACACCACAATGCTCTTCTTCTCGAGTTTTTATTTTATGATTACATTCAAGAGGAGTTGGTTGTCACTCCTAGTAAAATTTTTCAAAAAGCCGGATATGCTGATTTGAATGCATACTTTTCTAATATTGAATGGAGTTCTATTTTATCAAATGGAGGTCTTTTTGAATGCTATGGTATTTTTAAATCAGTATTATCTGAGGCAATTCAAAAATATGTTCATCTGAAACATTGTAAAATGAAACAAAGAAATCCTTGGGTTACCAAGGAACTAAACAAACTTAAAAGAGCAAAAAATAAAGCACATAAATTATTCAAGAATTCACCCTCTCTTGCCAACAAAACTAACTTTTTTAGATTGAGGAAAGAGTATGAATTGTTGAATAAATATCTTTACAAACAATATATTGCTCGAGCAGAACATAACATTAAAACTGACAGCAAAGCTTTTTGGAATTTTCTAAACAGCAAACGTAAGAATATAGGCATTTCGAAAAATTTACAATTTAATAACAATTATTATAGTGATGTTCAATCGGTATGTGATGGTTTTGCAAGTTTTTTCAATTTCGTTTATAATATGCCAGGCTCGGCTTCGCCGGAATTGAATATTGATATTGATGAGAGACCTCCAGTTGCTCAAATATCTCATGAGCACCTTAGTAGTGATCTTCAGATCTCTGAAGATGACCTGTTAGGTGCTATGGCTGAGCTTGATATTAGTATTCAAGCCGGACCTGATTGCATTCCTAGTATTTTTCTAAAGAATTGCTTGCAGTCCTTATGTCGTCCGCTAACGAAAATTTTTAATATGTCTTTGTCTACAGGTGTTTTTCTCGATGAATGGAAGGTCTCGTTTATTACTCCTGTACATAAGAAGGGTCCAAAACAACATATAGACAATTATCGGCCTATAGCACAATTATCGGCTATTGTAATAATGAAGATCGGAGGACGAGGGTTGGTATGGCCGTGAAGGCCTATAGGACACCAAGTGTCAACGAACCACTCTCCGGAGGACTACCTGTGACGTGCGCTGGCAGACCAGCTCAGCTGTCGGGAGTAGTGGGGTGGGATATGCACGGCAGTCACCGGCCTCCTCCATCATTAACAAAAAAAAAGGAATCGCACGTCTGCCCGTTACTCACAAAAGAAAACGCAAAATAAACTACCAAGATCGAAAAAAATGTACAAAAAAAAGAGAAAACCTTATAGCGACGACGAACGTCAAACTCCCAAAAAAAAAATAAAGAAACAAAAGACGCAAAGTCCCGTGCAGGGACACAGGGCTGCAACAGCCAACTACACACAGGCACAAGGCCGAAAATACAATAAAGATGGGAATACCGTCCTATCAGGACAGATTCTTCACTTCTACAGGCCCATTGAGCCTTATGGTGTTAATCGGCTCTATATGAGCCCCTGATGTTGTGGGCTCCGGCGCGTCCTTGCCCTCCCAGCCATGGGTTTCGGGCGCCTAAAAAGTTAGAAACCCCCTAAAACAGCAAAAATCTCGAGCGCCGAACGATGGCGACAACGACCTCCTTCTTCTTCGACAGATCCAGCACGACTCCCTGGCCGGTTCCGTTGTTCCGCTCTTGTGCCTGACTTTGTTGTCCGCCTGACAAATGGCCGCTTTTCATTGGCCAGACCGACGACATCATCCGATAATTCCGTTATTCGAAATTATCGGATGACGTCTTCGTTCAAGTCGAAAATGGCGCTCATTTGCTTAGCGTGGACAACCACCAAGTGAGCCCATTATGGACCAATTACATTGCCGGCAGAAGCAGTCGCAGCCGTTTTTGTGCAAATGTGCCTAAGAACCGCGAGTGCTTCCGTCGGCAATATCATCAGCCCATTTCAACACAGGTGATTCATCGATACCACATTGGTAGCGAGGAATAAGCTGCCTGTTTTGATGTTCCAGGAAATGTAGGTTGCTCATGTTAGGATCGCAGGTCCTTGGCATGAAACACTCCTAGGTGCTTCCCCGACATGTCGGTCAATTTGTAGCATGAGGCGCCTAGCGCCTCTTTCACCAGGCACTTTACGAATTTCGGCCCCAACTTGGCGTTATAGTGGGCGACGGCACTACTGGGCGTGAAGTTCCTGCAGTACACAGTTTCCCCGACTTTAAATTTGACAGGCCTAGCCCGCAGGTTATAAGTACGGGCGTTAGTTTCAGCGGCTGCCTGTAGATTCGTTTGAACCTGTTGCCGAATCAGGTCTAGTTTTGGGTCGGGCGACACCCCAGCAGTCGGATCTTCCAATTGGTTAGCTCTTCGAAGGACATCGTATGAGCTACCGTGAAGGAGCATGGTCTGGCCGAACAAGGTAAAATATGGCGAGAAGCCGATGGAACTATGGTAGGCGGAACGAAGAGCACTAGTAATTTTAGAGATGTTGCCATCCCAGTCGGACTGATCTGGTTTGACGTAAGCGCGTATGGCGGCGATCAACGAACGATTCACTCGTTCGGACGCGTTTGCTTGTGGTGAATAAAGCGCGGTGTAATAATGCTTTACCCCGTAGCGTTCAAGCAGATTATTGAATGTCAACGACTTGAATTGGGTGCCGTTGTCCGATACCACAACTTCAGGTACCCCAAAGGTATGAAACACCCTCTGCTCCAGGAATTCTACGATAACGTGTGAGGTGAACTTTTTTATCGGCTCGACAAAAGGGAATTTTGATAGGCTGTCCAGAACAACAATGGCACCAATGTTGCCAGCCTTTGACCGCGGGTAAGGTCCTATCAAATCTATGTATAGGCGCTGGAACACGCGCTCGGGAACAGGAGGTGAACTCATCGGTGGACGAAGCGGTTGATTTGGGGCCTTAGCTGCCTTGCAAACTGCACAAGCTGACACGTAATCCTTTACTTGGCGACTCATTTTAGGCCAATAAAATAGAGTCCTTAGCCTATAGAGGGTCTTCCCATAACCGCCATGAGAGCATAAAGGAGCATCGTGTGCTTTACGAATCAGCTCGTGAGTTAACTCGCTAGGCACCCACAATTTCCAGGATGATTCTTCCTGAATTTTGTCCCCGCTCGCGTATTCCGTCCGCCCATACACAAATTGGTCAATGACCTTCAGGTCTGGAAGAAGGTGTTGTTCATTCGAAATTTTCTTTATCAGAGCCGTGTACTCTACAGATTTAAAATGAGGAGAGTCAAGGTCTACGTCAACTGAAATGTCCTGCAAGGCTTGCAGTTCTGATATTTCACCTTCGTGCACCCTGGACAGAGCGTCAGGAACAACGTTGAGACTACCTTTACGATGGTGCATCGCAAAACGAAATCCTTGCAAATTTAGGGCCCAACGGGCCAACCGATCGTGCAGGTCTCTCAAGCTCATGAGCCATTTTAAGGAGGCGTGGTCGGTCACAACTTCAAACTCCTGACCTTCCACATAGGGTCGGAATTTCTTGATCGCTGTGACAGCTGCCAGGCATTCCTGCTCCGTTACGGTGTAGTTACGCTGCGCGGTTGTCAGTTTTTGTGACATAAAGGCGATAGGTACTTCCTCGCCAGCGTCTGTCACCTGTACCAACACTGCACCGATACCTTCCAGGCTCGCATCGCAATGGATGGAAAAGGGGCGCGAGAAATCGGGGCTGTGTAGGACAGGAGCGGATGAAAGGCTTGACTTTAGGGCTTCGAAAGCACCTAGCGCCTCAGTAGTCCACAAAAACTTGCAACCTTTGCGCAGCATATTTGTGAGCGGAGCAGTCACGGCTGAGAAATTCGGCACAAATCGGCGGTACCACCCGCAGACTCCCAGAAAGCGGCGTAGCTGTCGTACCGTCTTGGGTAGTGGAAAATTCGAAATAGCTTCCACTTTGTCCGTGTCCGTTCGGATAGTTCCGTCACCGATCACATGCCCGAGATACTTGACTTCCTTTACCAGGAAGTGACTTTTTTCCACATTCAGCGTTAAACCTGCGTCACGCATGCATTCAGCCACTCTGCGCAGGAGTGTACAATGCTCCTCAAACGTTGCAGAAACTATAAGAAGATCGTCATTCGATGGCGAATATCAGCCGGGATGACCTTATCCATTAATCTTTGCATCGTTTGGGGAGCATTGTACAACCCAAACGGCATAGTGACGAACTGGTATAAGGGTCTTCCTGGCACAGTGAAGGCGGTTTTATCCCTCGACTCCTCATCGAGCGGAATCTGCCAAAAGGCGTCCTTTAAGTCAAGGCTGCTGATATACTAAGCCTTGGGCAGCCGACTTAATATTCCGTCGATGAGGGGTAGCGGATAAGCGTCGGTGATGGTGGCGCTATTCACCTTTCGTGCATCTAGGCACAAACGAATTTTACCTGGTTTTACAACCACGGTCACTGGGGATGCCCAACTGCTTTGGGACTCCTCGATAACTCCCATCTCCAGCATCCGATCCAATTCGGCAAACATGAGCTTTTCTACCGCTGGTGACACAGCAAAGTGGCGTTGCTTGATCGGCTTATTTTCGCCAACGTCGATCATATGTTTAATGAGGGTAGTACGGCCCAGTCCTTGCTGGGCGTAGGATGGGAAGCTGGAGATGATAGTATCGAGGGTTGCCTTCTGTTCCGGCGATAACGGATGTCGGTTGTCAGTGGCAGAAAGTTCACTTACTTCAGGTGTTGAGGACGAATCATTGAAAGCAAAAATGTCCCGCGCAAGATCAAAGGTACGAACAAAGTCAGCTCCAAGGTATAACTCCTGGCTCAAAGTAGGTATTATTAGGAACGTCATGGTTTTAGTTGTTCCTCGAAAGGTAACTGCACCAGTCGTTCGTCCCAGCGTTGTATGGGGTGTGGCATCGGCAGTCGTGAGGGTTAAGCGGTACGGCTTCCAAGGGTGTAGATTGTCTGCAACAAATCTTTTGGCAAAGTTTGCCGATATGCAGGACACGGAGGCGCCTGTATCCACTAAACCCACGATCTCCTCACCGAACATGGACACCTTGAGATAGGGACGGATGTCTCCGGCAGGCTGATCGACCAGCACCGCTGAACAATGGTGACACCGGGATTGTTTGACGTTTCGCCAGAACTCGCGTAGCCGCAGGGTGGAGCTTTTGGGCTTTGGCTTGGGAGTTTCGTCGCCTTCGAAAATCCGTTGACGTGCGAGTTGGTATTCGGCCAGCCGAACATGATAGGGTCTGGTTGGTCCTAATGGTGCTGACTTGGGCCTTGGAGCATGTTCTCGTTCATCATTCGGGTCGCCAGTCTGAGTGCCATGCGACACCATCAGTCGTATAGACGGAGTATCAGAGGCAGATGGTGGTAATACTGAGAGACTGAGTGTAGAACCTAGAGCAGACGTGTTCGGAGGGATATCCGTATCGAGATGATTGGCTGATGACAGAGGAGTGGCAGAATTTATGTCAGAGGCAGATGGTATAGCTGGTTGTACAGGTATTGAAGAAGCGGCAGGTACAAGTGAAGTTGCTGTGAGCGAGGGTGCGACGTCTGGTAGAGCAGCTGCGTCATCTAGTCGCATTGCGTGCCCCGCGAAGATTTCTGGATGGAACGCATCTTCGCTTGCAAGTTTTTTGGCCCGCTACATTTATGGCATTGAGGCTTAATCATGTTGGCTGCTCCGCAACCATAGCAAAAAATCTGACGGTCTGCCCCGCAAGTGTCATACCGATGTCCCTTCTGTCGGCAGTTCCAGCACATCAAGGATGTTGCCAGTTCTGCTACGTCCGGGCCAGGACGGTGTTCCAAACGCTGTTCATCCGACTCTTCTTCTGCAGTAAAATCCGAACGGTGGTGTTGTATCTCGGATACATAGGGGCGCGAAAATTGTCGAGGTGGACGGCTGTGGTGGAGTTCGGCATCGAAGTTCTCCATTCGCAGCACATAAGTACGAAGCTCACGAATGGATCGAATGTCCTCATGCAATATTTCACGTCGGTAATCCGGTCGTAAATTTCCTCTTAGCACTTCCAATAAATCTGCCTCGTACATCGCATGATTTAAACGGTCTGTCAGCTTCAACACACTGTCATAGAAGACGTCAAACGATTCGTTGAGGCATTGCGTTCTGTTGCGGATCAATTTCAGGATGTCGAGATCGGTTAACCGAAGCGTATATACCCTAGACTTGTACAGACCTAGTGGTGATACCAAAAGTCCCAATTGGCAACGACCATATGCATTAAAAGTGGGTCTCCTATATGGCCAGTGCATAGGGGAGGTTGGCACTCATTCAGTGGGATCTTGACCATTCTCAAAATCAATTAATTAACCCATTCTACAAATATTTGTCGAATTTTTCACGTCGCTAGCTTCATTCTATCGAAAGTAAACGCTTATTTGAAGTTTCACTTGTAGGGGAGATAGGGGTTCCTTGGGTCGGATCTTGCCCACCATTGCCACCAACCAATAAGATCCCCCTACAAACATTTAAACAAAATTTCAAGTCTCTAGCTTCACTCTATCGAAAGTTATCGCTTATTGGAAGTTTCATTTGTAGGGGAAGTAGGGGTTTCGTTAGTCGGATTTTGCATATTTTCAATATTAGCCAACTGGATCATACTACAAATATTTGACCAAAATTTGAAGTCACTAGCTTTACTTTGTCGTAAGTTATCGCTTATTTTAAGTTTCATTTCTAGGGGAAGTAGGGGTTCCTTAGGTCGCACCTTACCCATCTTTGACGCCAACTAACTCAATCTCACTTCAAACATTTGACCAGAATTCAAGTCGCTGCCTTCATTCTATCAAAAGTTATCGCTTATTTGAAGTTTCATTTGTAGGGGAGGTGGGGGTTCCTTAAGTCGGATCTTGCCCATTTTCAATACCGACAAAGAAGGTGTTACTAGTAACATTCTATCAAATTTTCAACTTGCTAGTATCATTTTTTCGAAAGTTATCGTAATTAAGGGAATATTTAATTTTTTGAAATTTGTAGGGGAGGTAGGCGTTCCTTTGATCTGATTATGCCCAACTTACAAAACCTTAAGCAGCTTCTCACTTCAAGGTCACATGCCAAAAATCAGGTGTCTACGTCAATTGGTTCAGGAGTTATAGATAAAAAACGTTAAAAGTAGGGTAGTCCGGGGTTCTTTGTGAGAAAATTACCGTTAGATTTCAACTGATCAATTTCATTTTCCCAGGAGAGTATAAGATTACCCTCATGAGTAATCTACTAAAGCTAGAGGTTTTCAGACAGACATGGCTAAATCGAATCAGGAGGTGACCCTGATCATTTATATATATACATTGCTATACCTCCGGAGCCTCCTTTAAGGTGTTACATATTTTCGTCGTGACAAAAACAATATACCCTATACTATAAATCTAGGGTATAAAAAAGAATTAGCCGAATCGCTTCCCTCACCCAACTTTTTCCTACCGACAGCAGGAAACCCGTCGTGTAGCTGGCACCATTGCCTACTCACGCAATTCGGAATTTCAATTTGCCGGACTTCGAAGTTGGATGAGTTGACGACTCGGGCTAGGAAATACAGGAAATTATTTCTTTTTAAGGACCACTGATCTGTCACACATAGGTGAGGAAATGTCCTCCTGACTTCACGGTCAAAATATCGAAAAAAATCAACATCAACATTCCGCGATTCTCGTGAAGTAAGGAGAGCATCCTTCACAGAGTACATTATGTACCCTACACACGACACAAGACAGATCAGGGCCTGTCTAGGGAGGGGAAATACTACTTTAAAAGGATGTGGAGGGGAAAGGAACACCAGTCCTAGGGTCTGCCTGGGCAAAGATCAGCGTGAAGCCGTAATCACGAGGATTGGGGGTGCCAAAGCACTCCGAAACTTTAAGGACCGGTGAAGTGGGACATATAAACTGTGAGGACCCGAGATGGAGCTGGGTCCTCTTCGTCCAAGGACGAAAACTACATGATTTTGGGCCCCACGTTGGGCGCCATTTGTAATAACGGAGATCGAAGGACGAGGGATGGTATGGCCGTGAAGGTCTATAGGACACCAAGTGTCAACGAACCACTCTCCGGAGGACTACCTGTGACGTGCGCTGGCAGACCAGCTCAGCTGTCGGGAGTAGTGGGGTGGGATATGCACGGCAGTCACCGGCCTCCTCCATCATTAACAAAAAAAAAGGAATCGCACGTCTGCCCGTTACTCACAAAAGAAAACGCAAAATAAACTACCAAGATCGAAAAAAAATGTACAAAAAAAAGAGAAAACCTAATAGCGACGACGAACGTCAAACTCCCAAAAAAAAAATAAAGAAACAAAAGACGCAAAGTCCCGTGCAGGGACACAGGGCTGCAACAGCCAACTACACACAGGCACAAGGCCGAAAATACAATAAAGATGGGAATACCGTCCTATCAGGACAGATTCTTCACTTCTACAGGCCCATTGAGCCTTATGGTGTTAATCGGCTCTATATGAGCCCCTGATGTTGTGGGCTCCGGCGCGTCCTTGCCCTCCCAGCCATGGGTTTCGGGCGCCTAAAAAGTTAGAAACCCCCTAAAAGAGCAAAAATCTCGAGCGCCGAACGATGGCGACGACGACCTCCTTCTTCTTCGACAGATCCAGCACGACTCCCTGGTCGGTTCCGTTGTTCCGCTCTTGTGCCTGACTTTGTTGTCCGCCTGACAAATGGCCGCTTTTCATTGGCCAGACCGACGACATCATCCGATAATTCCGTTATTCGAAATTATCGGATGACGTCTTCGTTCAAGTCGAAAATGGCGCTCATTTGCTTAGCGTGGACAACCACCAAGTGAGCCCATTATGGACCAATTACATTGCCGGCAGAAGCAGTCGCACCACCACAAAATCAGTTGGTCCTCTGTTGATCGGCGCAGAACACAAAATCAGATCGACCATTTTGTCATTAGTAAAAGATTCAAGAGTTGCCTCCTGGACGTGCGAAACAAGAAGGGTGCCGATATTGGGATGGGAAGAGACCATTATCTTATGATCGCTAATGTTCGATTGCGTATTGCAGCCGTGCGCCGCCCCAGCGACGAAAGATCCAGGCCCGGCAAATTCAACACCGCTCGATTGAAAAAGCCAGCTGTCTTACAACAATATAATGACCATCTTGCACAAAAAGCGGCTGAGATAACTAGTCACCCAGATAGTGACATAAACGAAAACTGGGATGCCATAAGAAATGCGTACATTGATAGCGCAAATACCATCCTTGGCCCAAACCCGGATTGCCGGAATAAGCGCTGGATGTCCGACGCTTCATGGCAGCGGATTGTTGAAAGAAAGGAGCTGAAAGTTCGTTTGGCGGCAGCATCAGACGACAATCGAAGCAGCATCGAACTCCTTTACCGTCAGAAAGCTCGAGAAGTTCAGCGTAGTGTGCGACGCGATAAAAGAGTTTATGCCAATTCTCTTTTAGCGTCAGCAGAAGAAGCCGCTAGAAGTAAAATAACAACTTAAACGCCGTATACGGTGTCATCAAGGAGTTTACAGGTGGTCGTAACTCCTGCCAACATCCGGTGAAAGATAGTGATGGAAAGCTACTTATCTTGGAAGAAGATCAAATGAGGCGGTGGAAAGAACACTTCGCCGCGGTCTTGAACCGTGTAACCTCTGGTGAAGTTCCCCCTCATATAGATAATTTAGTTCTGCATAAAGGTAAGGTGTCGGGGGACTTTGAGATTCGCAGTGGAGTTCGGCAGGGGTGCATCCTCTCACCGATCCTATTCCTCATTGTGATCGGCGATGTGTTGCATGCAGCCCTATCCGGACTTGACAGAGGAATTCAATGGACTTTGACATCTTATCTACAACATCTTGACTACGCTGACGACATATGCCTACTCTCCCACAAAATCATGGATCTGTCCGCAATGGCGTTAGATCTCGAGAGGGAGGCAAGCAAGGTTGGGCTAAAGATTAATACCAACAAGACCAAGGTTCTTAGCCCGCCGTTGCGAAAAAGAAATCCGACACCTATTGCCATCAATATTAATGGGCAGCCTGTGGAGAAGGTGGACAACTTCGTCTACTTGGGTAGCATTGTTGCCGAAAATGGTGGTACGGAGCAGGACATCGCTCGTCGTATCAACCAGGCTAAACGCGCATACGGCATGCTGTCCAAAATCTGGCAGAGCAGTTATCTCAGCATCAAGACCAAGCTGGGCCTGTTTCGCTCCCTGGTACTATCAGTGCTTTTGTATGGGAGCAGTACATGGAAAGTTTCCGTAAGAGTTACCAGAAAGCTGCAAGTTTTCGTCAACTCATGTCTTCGTCGAATTTTAAGAATTTTCTGGCCCGAAACAATATCAAATGAAGAGCTAAGTCGGCGTACGGGTCAGATGCCAATCGACGAATTGATACGCAGGCGAAAATGGCAGTGGATAGGTCACACATTGCGGAAGAGTGATAACTGCATTGCTATGCATGCCATGAAATGGAACCCCATTTCCAACCAAGGCCGACCAAGAGGGGGTCCTCGAATCACATGGCGTCGATCTGTGGCAAAGGAGTGTCAGGTACTGGGTAAGTCTTTTGGGGAGTTGCGCCCCATTGCCCAGAACAGAGTACGATGGCGCGCAGGAGTAGTTGACGCGCTATGCCCCGCTAGGGGTTAAGGCAAAGTAGTAGAAGCAGTCGCAGCCGTTTTTGTGCAAATGTGCCTAAGGACCGCGAGTGCTTCCGTCGGCAATATCATCAGCCCATTTCACTATCCCGAAGCTTTTTGAGATGGTTGTTAAAAATAAAATATATGCTTTGGTCAGCCGGTTGATATCGCCATGTCAGCATGGCTTCCGTGAAGGTAGATCAACTACAACAAATTTAGTTTCTTTTACTAAATTTGTTGCTGATTCTATTGAACAAGGAATGCAGGTTGATGTGGTATACAGTCGACTTTTTTAAGCTGGGTGAGATCCTACTCAACTGATAGGACTCAGTTGGTGAAGGTAAATGGTTGTACATCGCGCTGTCTGATAAGATGTACATCGGGAGTACCGCAAGGAAGTCATTTAGGACCACTATTCTTTTTAGTTTTTGTAAATGATATCATCCAAAATTTCCAATACATGCGAGTATGGCAGTACGCAGATGATATGAAAGTTGCTATGAAAATTGGCGACATAAGCGACTGCCAAAAATTGCAATGCGATTTAGAAAAATTGCAAAATTGGTGCCGCGACAATAATTTAAATTTAAATGTAAGTAAATGTAAAGTTTTGAGCGCGTATAGATTAAAAACTCCTCTCTTTTTTGAGTACTCCATAGCAGGCAGTGTTCTTGAAAGAGTATCTGAGATATCAGATCTTGGTGTAATTTTTGATCAAAAGCTTTCATTTCGACCACATATTGACTATGTTTTATCAAAAGCGAATAGTATGTTAGGATTTGTTAAACGGAACGCGCGCGAATTTAATGACCCTTATACTTTAAAAATTTTGTATTCAGCTTTTGTTCGTTCGCGTCTTGAGCAGGGCCGTCGAGAGGGGGGGGGGGGGCGGAAGGGGCCAAACGCCCCGGGCCTGCGTTTTTCTCGGGGGCCCGAAAATTTGAAAAATTGACAAAACAATGTATCTACGAACTGGCCTTTTTTTTTGCTCCTTGCCCTTTCATACCACACGTGGGCCGTGGGTCGTATTGGAACCACAAAGCACCGCAACCTTGAGGTCTATTGTGCTATATATACTAATTTTTAAAAGAGAATATTTTAATAAATTTCCTTATTAATTAACTAATTTTAACAATCTGCTAGAGTTCACACTCGATGGATTGATTAGTCACTTACGTCGTAGTAAGTAAAGTGATGCAGAGAGGCCCAGTCCCGGGATGAAAGCTTCTGTGATGCACAAACAACATACAAACGAAATAGCGAAAAAAATTCCCAATTTTGGAAAAAAAAAATCGTGGGTTTTTGCATTTTGAAAAAAAGTATTTTGTTAATAACTTTTTTTGTAAGGGTGGCCAAACGAAAAATTTTCCTGGGCATACGATGGGCAAACGAACTGCACAATTTAAATTTGAACCAGGCCGAAGCGAAGCGAAGTCCGAAGCGTATATACCCTAGACTTGTACAAACCTAGTGGTGATACCAAAAGTACCAATTGGTAACGACCATATGCATGAAAAGTGAGTTTCCTATATGACCAGTTTATAGAGGAGGTTGACACTCATTCAGGAGGATCTTGACCATTATCAAAATCAATGAACTAACCCATTCTACAAATATTTGTCGAATTTTTCAAGTCGCTAGCTTCATTCTATCGAAAGTTATTGCTTATTTGAAGTTTCACTTGTAGGGGAGGTAGGGGTTCCTTGGGTCGGATCTTACTAATTATTGCCACCAACAAATAAGATCATGCTACAAACAATTAAGCAAATTTCAAGTCTCTAGCTTCACTCTATCGAAAGTTATCGCTTATTGGAAGTTTCATTTGTAGGGGAAGTAGGGGTTCCTTAGGTCGGATCTAACCCATCTGGAATACCAACTAACCCAATCTCACTTCAAACATTTGACCAAAACTTCAAGTCGCTGGCTTGATTCTGTCAAAAGTTATCGCTTATTTGAAGTTGCATTTGTAGGAGAGGTAAGGGTTGGTTGAGTCCGATCTTGCCTATTTTCAATCCAAACCTAGTAGATCTTACTAGCAACATTCTAACAAATTTTCAACTCGCTAGTGTCATTCTATCGAAAGTTATCGTAATTAAATGAATATTTAATTTTTTTAAATTTGTAGGGGAGGTAGGCGTTCCTTTGATCTGATTATGCCCAACTTACTCGAACTCAAGCAGCTTCTCCCCACAGGGTTGCATGCCAAAAATCAAGTGGCTACAACAATTGGTTCAAGAGTTATAGACAGAAAACCCGAAAAGTAGGGTAGTACGAGGCTCTTTGTAAGAAAATTGCCGTTAGTTTTCAATTGATCGATTCTATTTTTCCAGGAGAGTAGAAGATCATCCTCATGAGCAATCTACCAAAGCTAGAGCTTTTCATGTTTATTTAATCGGGAGTTATATATACATTTAATTATTTTACATATGTAGGGGAGATAGGCGTTCTCTTTGACTGATCACGCCCATTTTCAATACTAACCAACTAGATCATACTTCCAATATTTGACCAAAATTTCAAAGCTCTAGCTTCCTTGTATCGGAAGTTATCGTGCGAACGGACAGACAGACGGACAGACGGACAGACGGACAGACAGACAGACAGACAGACAGACAGACAGACAGACAGACAGACAGACAGACAGACAGACAGACAGACAGACAGACAGACAGACAGACAGACAGACAGACAGACAGACAGACAGACAGACAGACAGACAGACAGACAGACAGACAGACAGACAGACAGACAGACAGACAGACAGACAGACAGACAGACAGACAGACAGACAGACAGACAGACAGACAGACAGACAGACAGACAGACAGACAGACAGACAGACAGACAGACAGACAGACAGACAGACAGACAGACAGACAGACAGACAGACAGACAGACAGACAGACAGACAGACAGACAGACAGACAGACAGACAGACAGACAGACAGACAGACAGACAGACAGACAGACAGACAGACAGACAGACAGACAGACAGACAGACAGACAGACAGACAGACAGACAGACAGACAGACAGACAGACAGACAGACAGACAGACAGACAGACAGACAGACAGACAGACAGACAGACAGACAGACAGACAGACAGACAGACAGACAGACAGACAGACAGACAGACAGACAGACAGACAGACAGACAGACAGACAGACAGACAGACAGACAGACAGACAGACAGACAGACAGACAGACATGGCTAAATCGAATCAGGGGGTGACCCTGATCATTTATTTTATATATATACATTGCCATACCTCCGGAGCCTCCTTTAAGGTGTTACATATTTCCGTCGTGACAAAAACAATATACCCTATACTAAAAGTCTAGGGTATAAAAATCGAATGTGACGGTACCAACTTCACAGAGTTTCAAGTGGCGAATCAAGGCTTCGGCTTCGTCAGTGACACTTGTCTTGAGATACCACATCTCTTGGCATGGCGGAATGGGTTGATTGTGGACCAATTCCAGAAACAAATCATGAAATTGGCGCCATTTTAGGTATTCCCCATTGTATTTGGGGATTTGAATTTTCAGCAATTGCAATTGGCGTACGAAATGTTCTGCCGGTTCCGAGTTGGGATGCGAATACTGAGCAAGAGATGCTGTTGCAGGCTCCGCTTGGCAGCGTTCATGAATTTCGTCAATCATTTTCTGTATTTGCTCCTCGGTCTCGAAAAAGTGTTCGATATCGTACGTAGTGGACTCGATATCCGAAATGGTGTCAACAATTAGTCGATGCATATTTTGCACCGACTCCCAATGATGCTCGATAGATTTAATTCTCCTCGAGTAGTACTGCACTGTTTGCGCTGTTTCATCAGCTATTAACTGTTCTAAAGAGTTATAGATCCGCTCAATAATCTTCGCCTGCTTGATTTTCAGGTTGTTCACCTGAATACCCTGTAAGTCGTATGTATGGCGGAGTGGCGTTGACGGAGTCTGAATATTGGTTTCGGTGGACTGAGTGTCGTTAGAGTTATGTTTGGCCTTAACAGTCTGAATCTCCGAGACGAAATCGATGAAAAGCAAGTGAAGCGGAGAATCGTATTCAGCGCATTGCTCGATGATGATTCGCAAGGTGTTAATGTAATCGACACAGGAGAATCCGGATCGAAAACCAGCCTGCTCTTCATCAATTGTGCTTTCTAAGTGGGCCTTTAGTCTTTCCAGGACAATTTTAGCTATTATCTTGGCAACGACAGGAAGCACACAAATGCCTCTCCAATGTGAGGCTACCCTTTTTTGGAAGTTAGATGATCAAACCTTCCTTCCACTCAGTGGGAAAGCTCTCTGTATTCCACGCTTCATCAACAAGTGGGTGCAGCAAATCGGCAGTTACGCTTGGCGCTGCTTGATAAAGTTCGACAGGGATGCCTTCGAGTCCGGCGGCCTTTCCTCGTTTTAGTGCAATAATTGCAGTGACTATTTCCTCTTTAGTCGGGGCAGTGGACCGTATACGTACATTTTGATGGTTAGCTAAATTATTTATATGAGGGGGAACTTCACCAGAGGTTACACGGTTCAAGACCGCAGTGAAGTGTTCTTTCCACCGCCTCATTTGATCTTCTTTCAAGATAAGTAGCTTTCCATCACTATCCTTCACCGGATGTTGGCAGGAGTTACGACCACCTGTAAACTCCTTGATGACACCGTATACGGCGTTTAAGTTGTTACTTCTTGCGGCTTCTTCTGCTGAGGTTAAAAGAGAATTCGCATAAACTGTTTTATCGCGTCGCACACTACGCTAAACTTCTCGAGCTTTCTGGCGGTAAAGGAGTTCGATGCTGCTTCGATTGTCGTCTGATGCTGCCGCCAAACGAACTTTCAGCTCCTTTCTTTCAACAATCCGCTGCCATGAAGCGTCGGACATCCAGCGCTTATTCCGGCAATCCGGGTTTGTGCCAAGGATGGTATCAGCGCTATCAATGTAAGCATTTTTTATGGCATCCCTGTTTTCGTTTATGTCACTATCTGGGTGAGTAGTTATCTCAGCTGCTTTTTGTGCAAGATGGTCATTACATTGTTGTAAGACAGCTGGATTTTTCAATCGAGCGGTGTTGAATTTGCGGCGCCTGGATCTTTCGTCGCTGGGGCGGCGCACAGCTGCAATACGCAATCGAACATTAGCGATCGTAAGATAATGGTCTCTTTCCATTCCAATATCGGCACCCTTCTTGTTTCGCACGTCCAGGAGGCAACTCTTGAATCTTTAACTACTGGCAAAATGGTCGATCTGATTTTGTGTTCTGCGCCGATCTGATTTTGTGGTGGTCCTTATGCTCAAAGATAGTACCACCGATGAAGAGACTGTGAAAGTTGCAGAACTCTACAAATCTTTCACCGTTGTCATTTCGATCACCAAGACCGTGTCTCCCCATCACATATCTGAACCCATAGTTATCAGCGCCAACTTTCGCATTCAAATCACCCATAACCATTATAATGTCAACTTTAGGTGTTCTCTGTAGTCCGGATGGCACAACGGTTATCACGTTCGCCTTCAAGTGAGTTTCCTATATGACCAGTTTATAGAAGCCAACCTCTTCTATAAACTGGTCATATAGGAAACTCACTTGAAGGCGAACGTGCTAACCGTTGCGGAGGATCTTGACCATTATCAAAATCAATGAACTAACCCATTCTACAAATATTTGTCGAATTTTTCAAGTCGCTAGCTTCATTCTATCGAAAGTTATTGCTTATTTGAAGTTTCACTTGTAGGGGAGGTAGGGGTTCCTTGGGTCGGATCTTGCTCATCATTGCCACCAACAAATAAGATCATCCTACAAACATTTAAACAAAATTTCAAGTCTCTAGCTTCACTCTATCGAAAGTTATCGCTTATTGGAAGTTTCATTTGTAGGGGAAGTAGGAGTTTCGTTAGTCGGATTTTACGTATTTTCAATATTAGCCAACAGGATCCTATTGCAAACATTTGGCCAAAATGTTAAGTCGCTAGCATTATTTTGTCGTAAGTTATCACTTATTTTAAGTTTCATTTCTAGGGGAGGTAGGGGTTCCTTAGGTCGGATCTAACCCATCTTGAATACCAACTAACCCAATCTCACTTCAAACATTTGACCAAAAGTTCAAGTCGCTGGCTTGATTCTGTCGCTTATTTGAAGTTTCATTTGTAGGGGAGGTAGGGGTTGCTTGAGTCGGATCTTGCCCATTTTCAAAACCAACCTAGTAGATCTTACTAACAACATTCTAACAAATTTTCAACTCGCTAGTGTCATTCTATCGAAAGTTATCGTAATTACATGAATATTTAATTTTTTGAAATTTGTAGGGGAGGTAGGCGTTCCTTTGATCTGATTATGCTCAACTTACTAGAACTCAAGCAACTTCTCACCCCAGGGTTACATGCCAAAAATCAGGTGTCTACATCTATTGGTTAAAGAGTTATAGACAAAAAACTCGAAAAGTGGGGTAGTACGGGGCTCTTTGTAAGAAAATTGCCGTTAGCTTTCAACTGATCGATTTTATTTTTCCAGGAGAGTAGAAGATCATCTTCACGAGCAATCTACCAAAGCTAAAGCTTTTCATGTTTACTTAATCGGGAGTTATAGATACATTTAATTATCTTAGATATGTAGGGGAGGTAGGCGTTCTCTTGGCCTGATCACGCCCATTTTCAATACCAACCAACTAGATCATCATCATCATGGCGCGACAGCCCGACGTCGGGCCTTGGCCGCCTGGATCATTGTCCTCCAATTATCTCGGTCACGTGACCGCGTCCTCCAATTTCGGGAGCCCAGCAGCTGCGCGGCGTCCACACCTACTGAGCTCTCCCAATGAGATCTCGGTCGTCCTCGCAGTCTCGCTCCGTCGACTCGTTCTGCATTCATTACTCTCTTAGGCATGCGATCATCGTCCATTCTTTGTACATGCCCTTCCCATTGAAGTCGTTGTAGTTTGACGATTTTCGAGACTTGCAGCTCATCGTACATTTCATACAACTCATGGTTGTACCGGATGCGCCATCCATCTCGATCGCAAACAGCCCCGAAAATTTGCCGTAGAGCCTTACGTTCAAAAGTGTCTAGCATGTTTTCGGAGGCTTGAGTTAGGGTCCATGCTTCGCAGCCATAGCATAGCACTGGTCGTATAATGGTTTTGTACACGCGGAGCTTCGTGTTTCTGTGCACATGCTTCGATTTCATTATGGGGAGAACCGAGAAAAAAGTCTTATTAGCTAACTGTATCCATCGCTTGATTTCGTCAGTTTCGTTGGCGTCCCTTGACAAGTTGCAACCCAGGTAAATGAAGTTGTTCACGAACTCGATGTTGAGGTCCCCCACATTGATGCTCGGTTGTGCAGGTGTCCTTGTCACCGATTGCATCATTATTTTAGTTTTACCCTCGTTAATACGTAATCCAACTTCCTTTGCAGCGGTATCGAGCGTATGCAGAAGTGTTGTAAATGTTGTTCTTCCCTTCGTGGAAACTCCGGGATAAATCCAATTTCAGAGAAAATACATACAAGGTTTTAGTTTGATGGTCTACACTTGTTTTATTTTACAAGACGGCTTACCTGCTAGCTGGATTCTTAACTACTCATTCTTATTTTCTAAATACTTACCTCGATAGCTCGGTGGCGACCCGCTTACGCAATCGCGAACCAAGCCAACATCGCGTTCTGCTTGCGTAGGTGCAAGCCAGGTCGACACAATTCTAGTCGTGTTGACCTAGCCCACTTCTTGCAATTTCGAACAAATGTTGAAGTGGGTCGCCAATGCACCTGTGTGGGCCGCGACCCAGCCACCGAAGTAAGCCAACGTTGTGTTGTGCGTGCGATGCACATAATACACAACATTTCCTACCCCCTGAAGAAAATGGTTTGTTGACGGAAACAAACCAAAGAAGTGCGCGGATTGTGTATTATGCATCGCTCGCACAACATTCAGCTGGATCGAATATTATATAACATTTTTTCGTGACAAAGCTTTTTTTTTCATTAACAGAATTTCCACAATAAGTTAACATGAGTTTTTCCTTAACGCTGACGGGGTTCAATTACAATACCCTTTTTTTTCTTCTGATAAAATTTTCACAGTAAATTGATATGTATTTTCATAATTATTATGTATTTAACAACTTTTGCCTTTTTTATACCCTAGACTTATAGTATAGGGTATATTGTTTTTGTCACGACGAAAATAAGTATGTAACACCTTAAAGGAGGCTCCGGAGGTATAGCAATGTATATATATAAATGATCAGGGTCACCTCCTGATTCGATTTAACCATGTCTGTCTGAAAAGCTCTAGCTTTAGTAGATTGCTCATGAGGGTAATCTTATACTCTCCTGGGAAAATGAAATTGATCAGTTGAAATCTAACGGTAATTTTCTCACAAAGAACCCCGGACTACCCTACTTTTAACGTTTTTTATCTATAACTCCTGAACCAATTGACGTAGACACCTGATTTTTGGCATGTGACCTTGAAGTGAGAAGCTGCTTAAGGTTTTGTAAGTTGGGCATAATCAGATCAAAGGAACGCCTACCTCCCCTACAAATTTCAAAAAATTAAATATTCCTTTAATTACGATAACTTTCGAAAAAATGATACTAGCAAGTTGAAAATTTGATAGAATGTTACTAGTAACACCTTCTTTGTCGGTATTGAAAATGGGCAAGATCCGACTTAAGGAACCCCCACCTCCCCTACAAATGAAACTTCAAATAAGCGATAACTTTTGATAGAATGAAGGCAGCGACTTTAAATTCTGGTCAAATGTTTGAAGTGAGATTGAGTTAGTTGGCGTCAAAGATGGGTAAGGTGCGACCTAAGGAACCCCTACTTCCCCTAGAAATGAAACTTAAAATAAGCGATAACTTACGACAAAGTAAAGCTAGTGACTTCAAATTTTGGTCAAATGTTTGTAGTATGATCCAGTTGGCTAATATTGAAAATATGCAAAATCCGACCGACGAAACCCCTACTTCCCCTACAAATGAAACTTCCAATAAGCGATAACTTTCGATAGAGTGAAGCTAGAGACTTGAAATTTTGTTTAAATGTTTGTAGGGGGATCTTATTGGTTGGTGGCAATGGTGGGCAAGATCCGACCCAAGGAACCCCTATCTCCCCTACAAGTGAAACTTCAAATAAGCGTTTACTTTCGATAGAATGAAGCTAGCGACGTGAAAAATTCGACAAATATTTGTAGAATGGGTTAATTAATTGATTTTGAGAATGGTCAAGATCCCACTGAATGAGTGCCAACCTCCCCTATGCACTGGCCATATAGGAGACCCACTTTTAATGCATATGGTCGTTGCCAATTGGGACTTTTGGTATCACCACTAGGTCTGTACAAGTCTAGGGTATATACGCTTCGGCCTGGTTTTTTTTTTTTTTTTTTAAGACTAGTTAGGTGAAGTTAATTGAAGTTAATATAAGCTAATATAAGAAGATAATTTAAATTTGTAATATAATAACTGTATAAAATTCATAATGTAAAAGTTAACATAAAATCTAACGCATACTAAATTGATTGACAGTTTTACAAGTTTGGGAGTAGTTACATATTTATATTTTTTTTTTTATTTACCCCCTTTTTTTTCTTAAATTTTTAAATGATCTGGTTGAAGCGTACGTTAGACCGCTTACGATCCGTGGCCGCTCGTTCTAGTTGCGTCTCGTCAGTCCCAATAGTGCTCGTAGTACATTTTGTCGTATCGTTTAGTTTCGTCAGTTCGTTTAGATTTATATTTACGGTCTGTTCTTTCCCACTCTTTCTCTTCATTTTGCGAATTTTGAAAACCACGGCGACAAAGCATGCGATTATTATGGTTACTAGCGATATACTTCCTACCGAGAGAGAGGTTATTGCAAATAGTTCCGTTGAGGCGGTAGTCATTGGCTGCGTTCCTGCGAGTGGATCAGGGTTTGACAATTCTCAAATTCTCCTCCATTTGCTTTCCCCTCCGGGAAATTTAGTGCAGACAACTGTCACTTTTGGATCTGACAATTTCCCCTCTGGATCTGAATATTTTTCCGGTCAATTTCTAAAATCAGCAATTTTGACAGTTCTCAGATGTCACCGGCGCCTCTGTCACCAAAGCAACATAGCCAGTCATCCGTTAGCCAGCGTGCAGGACGTGTTGCGAAGTGTTTAGTGGTAGTTTGCTGCGCCTTTAGCCTACAAACCTGCTCCTTGAATAGGAAGTCGTCGTATCGGGGAACTGTTTGTTCGAAATAATTTGCATTTCTGGGTCGGTTTTCGCGCTCAATCCCGTCCAACAAACTCCAATCGTTTGTCATGTTGTTATCCATGGCAATGCACACTATATTTAGTATGCTTTGCACACTATTTACAATTTGGATATCACCGAAATCATCCAATAATTCCACAATAACTAAATTTTCCATTTTGAAATTAAAAACTTGACAGATCTTTTTTGACAAGACGGCCGTGTATGCCGTCTGTGGGAATATTTCTCAGATCCAAAAATTGACAGTTGTCTGTACTAAATTTACTGGAGGGGGAAGCACATAGAGGAGAAAACAGAAAAGTTAGATCCATATCAGAAGGCTTCCAGGACCGCGCCCATTTGCGTTTCTTGGGCTCTTACCTGGTCGTAAAGCTCCTGTAAAGTCTTGGAGTCTTCCTGGAGTGTTTTACCGGTGTCCAGTCCTCTGAGTAGAAGTAATTTTCCCTTATTAGAACCATTCCCATTTAATGTCGACGCATCATGGAAATCCAAATTTGGGGTTCGGGCGAGAGGTGGTGTGACCAAGGTTATGTTTCCACTATCCTCTTACAAAATAATTTGCTCGAGGACTTGCAGAGAACAGGGCTCCTTCAGAGTGAGTAATCCATTACCTACTAGGACATCACTCAGTAACTTGTCCTTGCAGGATATGTGGACCGAGAGTGCTGTCGGAAACGAGTAAAGCCATGAGTTTTTCTTTTCTAATTTGACTAGATAATGTTTGGGTTCATTCAGGGCTAACCATTCGCAGCAATGCGTTTCAATGAAGGGGTCCATTGCATAATTGAGTGGGCATATTCCTGATACGTTCCCCTTGTAAATGGGTCCTGGAATCAAGCCAATGAATACACTCTCATTCAAGTTTTGGTTTACTTTAATGACCCTACTGAATTCTATTGAGTCTAATAGAATATATTCCTGTCTCGCTCGGTTGACGGCCATATGGGAATTTTTAATGTTAAGGATTACATTGTGGTTGGACGGAAGTGTAACTGGGAAGAGCTGAATACGGTTGATGTTAAAGGGAGGATAGTCTAATATTGGAAAGGTTATCCGAATAACCATTGTCGCATTCATAACTTGCGTCCTTATTTGTTGCACTTGGCTAATTAGCCCGAAATCTACGAAAACCTCATGAGCCTTCTGATATGCTTCGATTAATTTCGACGGAGGGAAGAGAAACGGGTGTAACTGATTATTCCTCAATGCTAAGAGAACATCAGTAATTAATTGTTGTCGTGTTTCTATTTCAAGGATTTGCAAAGTAAGGGACCCTAAAATTTCGTCAATCTTTTGCGAATTAGTTGCATTTCCTACATTGTATATGAGCTTGTTTATGGCAATCACTGTCTCTTTCTGATTTTTCTCGAGCACAGTTATGGGTTTTTGTAGGTGCTCTAGGGATAATTTTACCACAGAAATTTGCTACTTTTGTAACTCTAGTAATTGTTTATCGTTTTTCGTTAACGAGTCTAGTCTACTATATATTGTTCGTTCATTGTCGCTGTCCATTGTCCCGAAAAGGTAGTGGAGTCCGTTACCAATTCCATCGAATATTGACCTCTTGGTTCGAGGTGCTCTAAGCAATTCCGACAATATGTCGGTCCTCCTATGATTGGTTTTTATCAAGTCGTCAACGATCGGTCTTTGGTTGTTGCATTGCTCTTTGAAGTTAGGCAGGTTAGCCGAGGCTGGAAAATTGAATTCTGCGCAAAGCAAGTTCAAGCTACTCTCGGTTTGTTCTAACAGGTGTGCATAACGGTCCATTTCATGGATGTCGAGTTGAGTGAAAATATTCCATGTATTGTGGTAGAAATATGCTTTCCCTAAGTTTTCAAAAAATATTCCCGCGTCGTTCAGCTGGGTTCTTTTGTAAACTGCGGTTTTTGCAAACGTGGGTATCACTGAGAAGGCAAGGATGGTCAATATGGCGGTTACCATGGTCATCTGGAAAAGAGGAAAAGACAGCCCGGGGTGATTATTCGTAGTAAGGTTTCAGGCGGTTATTGTGTACCGTCACAGTTTTCCGCCCCTTCTTAATAGTTGTATTTACATCACTAGGGACTCCTGTCACCATATAGGGACCCGTCCATGAGTCGGCGAGTTTATGGTCCTTCGCATTATTTTTCAACAATACCCAGTCCCCCGGGGCGAAGTAGATCGGTCTAACTGTTTGATCGTAGTAATCTTTCGCTTTAAGTTTACCACGAATTTGATTTTCCCTAGCCACTTTGTGCAGATATTGCAATTTGTATTTTAGGATGTTATAGTAAACCTCGTGGTCGTATATTGGCTCAGGTTCCCTTTTTAAATTCGAAGGAACATCCGCCGAGAACCCGAATAAACAATCCATTGGGCTTAACTTAGTTCCTTCATGCACGCTGTTATTGGCTACGAAAGCAGCAGTTCGTAAAAACTCGTCCCAAGTTTCGGGGTTATCATCCGTTATAGCCTTGAGATAATCGGCTAAGGGGCGATGGGCCCGCTCTAGAGAACCGTTCGTTTGCGGATGGTAAGCTGACGTATTTATTTTAATTTCTTAATCTTCAGAAACTTACACGTCTGCTTGAATACGTCGCTCATGAAATTTGCACCTTGATCTGTGATAACTTTTTTCGGTATTCTATATCTGGTAATTATTTGCTCGAAAAAGGTTTTAGCCACGATTTCCGCTCCCATACTTGGTAGCGCGTACCAATCAACGAACTTGGTAAGGTCGTCTTGGAATGTAAGGATATAAATATTTCCTTCGTTCGTGCGGCTAAGAGGACCTACAATGTCTAGGTATACCTTTTGAAAAGCTACGCTGGCCGTGTTTGTCAGAACCAATGGCATGCGATATTCCCGGCTTGCCTTCTTCTTTTGACACTTCGGACATTTTTTAACGTATTTTTTTATGTCGCTAAGCAATCCTTTCCATGTATACTTTTTCCGTATCCGCTTATAGGTTTTTATAACACCTTGGTGGCCCCCGAACTGCGAGTCATGATAATCATGCAATATGGTTCGCTTCTCTTCAGGGTCGGTTATTACCTCGGCGTTAGTACGAAAATTCCCTTCCTCTGCGACGACTTCAATATTCTCATTGCTGTTGTCAGTTAATTGAGAATCTTGACGTTCAGCCATTTGTTCCTTTTCTGTAGCTTTTTGTGCTCTCGTTACGGCCAAACATGTTGACCCAGGATTTACCCTCTCACCTGTTGATACTTTGTTGGTTGGTTCCACTTCAGTTTCCGGGGTATCCATAAATTTTTTGTCATTAGTAAAGAGTTCATCTGGAAACATCCGACTTAACGCGTCTGCGTTAGTGTTACTTTTCCCTGGTTTGTACTCAATCGTGAACTCGAATTCTGACAATTTTAGCTGGAAACGCAAAAGTCTGGAATTCGGGTCTTTGGATTTAAATATCCCTTTCAGTGGTTGGTGGTCAGTATACACGGTAAACTTCCGACCCAACAAATAACTTCGGAAATTGCGCACTGCCCACACGATGGCCAACAACTCCTTCTCGGTAGTTGAATAGTTTCGTTCGGCTTTATTAAGTGTACGACTTGCGTACGCAATAGGCTTATCTTTCCCTGGTTCGCCTTGAGAAAGAACCGCGCCTAGGGCTACACCACTGGCGTCCGTAGTGAGGTTAAAAGGTTTGCGGAAGTCCGGATAGGCTAAAACCGGGGGTGAAACCAAAGCTTCTTTTATTGTCTGGAAGGCCTCTTCACATTCGTTTGTCCAATCAAACTTAACACCTTTTCGCAATAGGTTGATAACCGGCTGAACTATTTTCGAAAAGTTAGGAATAAACCTTCGGTAGTAGTTTGCCAATCTCAGAAACGATTGGACCTGTTTGATTGTTTTCGGCACGGGAAAGTCTTGCACACATGATACTTTAGACTGATCAGGCAAAGCTCCCTGGCTGGTGCATCTATGCCCCAGGTAGACCACCTCTTTTCTTAGAAACTGGCATTTTGTGGGCTGTAGTTTTAAATTATGCTCACGGAGCTTGAGCAAAACTTTTTTTAGTTTTTCATTATGGTCTTCCAGGTTGCGGCCATGAATAACTATATCGTCCAGATACACGAAACATTCCAACCCCTGAAGACCAGTTAGTGCGTGATTCATCAGACGCTGAAATGTAGCGGGTGCTCCCTTGAGCCCAAATGGCATCCTCTTGAACTCGTAGTGACCGTAGGCGGTACTAAACGCGGTTTTTGGTGAGTCGCCAGGCTCAATTGGTACCTGATGGCAACCGCTCGCCAAATCGAGGGTTGTGAAATATCGGGAGTTCCTGAGTTGGTCTAATATGTCCTCAATACGAGGCAATGGGAAGGCATCCCAAATTGTTTTTTCATTTAGCCTGCGGAAGTCGACGACCACCCGCCATCGCTTTTCACCCGCCGATCCGGCCTTCTTGGGGACTACCAGGAGTGGGGAGTTCCAGGGACTCTTACTGGGACGAATAATGTCGTTTTCCAACATGTCGAGCACCTGGCAGCGGATTTCCTCCCTGTGTGACTCTGCTAATCGGTAGTTTTTTTTTGGTTTGATGGTGGCGTGTCCACTGCAGTTGGTATTGTATGCATGATAGCATCAGTGCATGTCAATTTATCTCCTTTCAAGCAAAAGACGTCATTGAAATCCTTACAAATTTTAAAAATAGAACTCCTCTCTTCATTGTTGAGAGTTTCTTCTAAATTGATTTCCTCCTTTATCCGCTTCAATCTTGAGCCAAGCAGGGACTCTTGTTTGGTGCAAGAGTTTATTTGTACTGATTCACGGACTTGGGGGGTTTGGGCCAACCTTTTCACCTGTTGTTCTTTGCCTTGGCAACTTTCTGTGAATTTTGGCTGATTTGTTTCAGGATTTGAATAAGATGTAAGTTCTAATTCTAGCTCATTCATTTCTACTTCTCTGTCAGTTGCGTTAAGTAGGCCAACTACAGTACCATTTTCATGCGAACGTAGCAACCCATTGGCCAAATAAACTTGGGGTGAGATCTCCTTAACACTGCAAACCATATCCTGTGTTAATTTCATTGGAATATTAACTGGTAATTTGCACCTGGGAGGAATTTTGACCGGTTTTTTAAAGTAAATTTTCCTTTTATTCCCCGGATATACCAGTTGCAATATTTCTCCAACACTAACACTGCGGATTATTTTTCGGGTTTGCACTGAAAGGGACGGAAACGGTAGTACCGTCACGACCCACATTAACAAAATTCAAAGATTGGTTCGGGCCATCGATACAGCAATATTTCGATAAGAAATCATTGCCCATCAGACCATCTTCAGGGATGCTTTTTTGTCAATGACTTGAAATTCGCATCCTACATCGAACTTTTCATCACTCCCCAAGGTGATGTTACCTCTACAACTACCCAGCGTTTCGCCTTTTCCAAAGGCGGTGCTGGGTGTTACAGAAGGGGCGTCAATTGAAGTGTTTTCATTGACTGCATTCTGCTTTATTAAGCTAATTTCAGCACCCGTGTCTACGACCAACTTTACGGTCGAATTGCGTGCTATATCTAACGGTAATTCTACTATTGGAACTGCGCTTGGTGGAGCATTTAAATTACCTCTTGATGCTCCACTAAGTGTTTTTGGTTTGATTTTTCGTGACCCTAATCTACACGCTGGCTCGGGAACTGGCTGGACAGCCGTTGTTCGTTTCCCGATGTCTGTTGGTTTTGCTGTTCCCATTTTTTCTTAAACGAGCAATCGGCTGTAGTGTGCCCCTTACGACCACAGAAATCACATGTGGCTTGCACCACATTCACTACACGGTCTCTGTCCTTTTGGTTGGAATTTTGCTTAGAACAATTTCGAGCCTCATGCCCATAATCGTCGCATCGGTTACAGATGGGAGCATTTTTCCTTTTAAGACAGACGTCATATGTGTGCCCTGTATAACCGCAGAAACTACACTTAACTTTAGCTGCTGCATTAACATTGTTGCTTTTTTTTGGCATATAATTGTGAAACGGGTTTTCATTTTTAGGGGGAAATTGGGAATTGGGATGTATGGTGGAATTGGTTTAGGCCAACTTCTTGCCGGATCGACATGTGGTGTTGGGTTATAACCCAAATTCAGACTTGATGATTGGACGAATGGATAACCCGACGAATAATTTTGGTCAATGGTTTGAGGAATACCTGACGAGGACCATGCCGGGTTCACAAAACTTGGAAACTGCATTTGTTGGAAATAAGCAGACCCCTGCTGCAGTTTTTCCATTTTCAATGCTTTTATAATTAACCCCTCTAAGGTTTTTTCCTCCAAGGCAAGTAAGTAAGTACACAGGTGTGCATTGCATGCACCACTTTTCACTGCTGAAATCGCGAAATCTTCCAACAGTTTCAAAATGCTCACAGACGCGGCTTCACCGTACTTTGCACGCGCTGCCTCCTTACATTCGGAAAGTAAGTGGCGTACTCTATTCGCAAAGTTCACAAAACTCTCAACAGGAAATTGCCTACATGTAACCAGTTTATTTACCAACTCATGGTAGGTTTCTCTTGGCAAGTAGGTACTGTACAAAAAATTTTGCAAGTCCTCAAAACTCTTAAGCGTGCTACCAGCAAACAACTGGTACGCTTCACCTCGCAACCGGGTTGGCACTATTTTTATAAAAACCTCCCTCTCCGCAGCATCTAAACATTCTATCACTTGTGAGCAACAACCCAAAAATGTCTGTAATTCGCTTACTAACTTAGGGTGCTGCTCACCCGAGAATATAGGAACTAACTGTGATGTCAGCTTAGCCACTTTTTCAAAATTCGCGGTCATTTTAAAAACGTTTTCACTCGAGTCACTAGAATCACAGTCCGAGTCGTAATTTCTACACAATGACGGCCCAGACCAACTTAAATTAAAGTCCCTATCACTAATGTTTCTTATGCTATTATTAAAACTAGTACCTTCTGTATAAGAGTGCGAGCGTCCAGCGAATTGTTCTGCCTCTGTTTTGAACTTTCTAGAGGCCTCTCTCAATTGCTCTATTTTATTTGCGCGTTCTACTTCCGCGTTTCTATAGAGATCATCCAATCTTTCGAGATCTTTTGACTCGAATTCGCCAGAAGCTCTCACCTTAACATATAACGACTGAAGGTACTCACCTAATTTGCTATTGCTTCCTCTAATTATACTCCTGCTTCTCAGCTGTAGCAGGCCCGAAGTCGATGGTTATGGTGGTAATGTTGTCTCTCTGTCTGTTGACATCAACTCCTTCAAATTTTCTGTTATCGTGCCCGGCAAGCTTCGCGCCCTGTAGTTGAGGAATCCGGGTCTTTTTATATCACTGCCCACTGTTTGCCAAATACCTACGCTCTATAGCTGGCAAGGACTTACGTTTGTGGGACTTCTAACTTTTTGTGTTTTATTTGCAAATTTAGTTTTTATTTTATTGCTTTGGTTAAAGCCTTTTACTAATGTTTTCCACTATTTGTTAATGTTTTTTTTTATTATACAATTTCACTGTTTCTTTCTGTGTCTTTCATTCACTTATTATAACTTCGTGCTAATTTACACAATATCACTTCAGTTCGTGGTGTTTTTGTTAGTTTTTCTTTTTATTTTGTAGAATAATAATTCATTTGCGTGTATCGTTTCCGTTAATCCATAAAATATCACTTCGATGAGTGCCACAGTGGTAAGCCGCCTTAACCTTGTTTTTCGCTCATCAATCGCAAATCCAGAGTTCCAGTACAAAAACCGGCTGCGCCAAAATGTTGTAAATGTTGTTCTTCCCTTCGTGGAAACTCCGGGATAAATCCAATTTCAGAGAAAATACATACAAGGTTTTAGTTTGATGGTCTACACTTGTTTTATTTTACAAGACGGCTTACCTGCTAGCTGGATTCTTAACTACTCATTCTTATTTTCTAAATACTTACCTCGATAGCTCGGTGGCGACCCGCTTACGCAATCGCGAACCAAGCCAACATCGCGTTCTGCTTGCGTAGGTGCAAACCAGGTCGACACAATTCTAGTCGTGTTGACCTAGCCCACTTCTTGCAATTTCGAACAAATGTTGAAGTGGGTCGCCAATGCACCTGTGTGGGCCGCGACCCAGCCACCGAAGTAAGCCAACGTTGTGTTGTGCGTCCGATGCACATAATACACAACAGAAGTTCTTCTGCGTCAGCCAATCTTCGGGACATGATGTTGATGTCGTCGGCGTACGCTGCTAATTGTGTCGACTTGATGAGTAGCGTCTTGCTGTTGTCCATATTCATGGCCCGAATAACGTATTCCAATGCTAGGTTGAAGAGCGTCAGTGCCAGTCCATCGCCCTGTTTCAAACCAGTGCGTGTTTCAAATAGATCAGTAAGTCTATTCTGGATCCTGACTTGTGAGACGGAGTTGGTCATCGTCATCTTTGTCAGTCGCACTAATTTTGCCGGTATACCAAATTGCAGCATGATGTTGTACAGTACTCCACGATCGATACTGTCGTATGCCTGCTTGAAGTCGACAAAGATTTGGTATACGTTTACGTTGTATTCCCAGCACCTCTGGAGTATCAGTTTGACTGAGAAGAGCTGATCGGTTGTGGAGCGCCCAGGTCTGAAACCGCTTTGATATTCGCCAATGACTCGTTCTGCGTACGGTTTTATTCTATTTTCCAGAATTTTCGTCAAAATTTTATAGGACGTACAAACTAGTGAGATGCCCCTGTAGTTCTCACACCGCAGTTTATCTCCCTTTTTATGAATTGGACAGATGATGCTTCTGCGCCAATCGTCTGGGATCTCCTCGTCCTCCCAGACTCGCAGGAGTAATTGATGTATGGCATCAACTAGACTCGTTCCACCGAATTTTAGCAGTTCAGCTGGAATCTCGTCAGCGCCCGGCGCTTTATTTCGTTTTAGTGACCGCAAGGCGAAATCAACTTCCTCTACTGTCGGGGGTTGAATGGGTGGGCCTAGATCAACAATATCGTCGAGAGCTTCCTGTGTGGGGATGTTAGATGGTAGGTTCAGAAGCTCTTCAAAATAAGAGACCCATCGCTTGTTAATACCATCGGTGTCGCTGATGATGTTTCCATCCTTGTCCTTACAAAGGCTAGTCCTGGGTTGGTAGCCGTTCTTAATTGTATTTACTAGTTTGTACGCTTGTCTGGTGTTCCTATTAGCTAAGTTTTCGTTTATGTTCAGAAACTGCTCGTCAAAGTATTTACGTTTCTTACGTCTAATTATTCTATTCGATATTCGCCGTAGCTCGTCATATTTTTCTCTTCTGGCTCTGGTTCCTCGTTGAATCCATTGTCTGTAGGCCTCGTTTTTCGCGTCAAGTGAGTCTTTGCATTCTTCGTCGAACCAGTCATTTCGCGCTCGCCGGGCTTTATATCCCACGACCTTCTCTGCGACATCCTTGATGGTACCCTTGAGTTCTTCCCAGAACCCATGGACGCCTGTGTTGCTGATGTTGTGTAGCATAGGTGATAGTTTTTCGCGTTAAAGTCTCCCAGCAGCAATTTGACGTCGTTTGTTGGAAGTGAGGCGAAGAGAGTTTCAAGGCGGGTGTAGAACTCGTCTTTACTGCGTCTTCTTTAACTTCAGTGGGGCATGCACATTGATGAGCCAGAGATTGAAGAATCGAGTCTTGATGCGAATCGCACACAGCCGTTCATTTATGGGTTTGAAGTCAGTAATATGCGGTTTGAGGTGATTGTCCACTATAAATGCTACTCCAAACTCCTTGCGGCCCGATGGTTTGCCACTTGTAAAAATTGTGTGCGATTTCTTGTCATTAATCTCGCTGCCAAGCCAATTTGTTTCCTGGACTGCAGTAATGCTCAGTTTGTACTCTTCGACCTGTTGAAGGAGGGCCTTCTTGGCCCCCGGTTTGTTCATGGAGCGTACATTCCAGGATCCGAAAGAATAATCCTTTAGTCGTTTGCGTGGTCGTCGTTGTTGGTCCGTCCAATCCGAGGCTTTTGTTCCAGGTTTCTTGACATGGAGTGGTTTTTACAAGGACGAGTTGTCACCACGTCGCTTAACCCCATTCAGGGGATGGCCTCGGAGATAGCTGCTTCAGATGGTTTAATAAACGTGCTGGAGCCCACGCAACTATGTAGCAGGTCCAACTACGCAAGTCAACCAACTAGATCATACTTCCAATATTTGACCAAAATTTCAAGGCTCTAGCTTCCTTCTATCGGAAGTTATCGTGCGAACGGACAGACAGACAGACAGACATGGCTAAATCGAATCAGGAGGCGACCCTGATCATTTATATTATACATTGCCATACCTCCGGAGCCTCCTTTAAGGTGTTACATATTTCCGTCGTGACAAAAACAATATACCCTATACTAAAAGTCTAGGGTATAATGAGATGATGCTAACTCATCTCGAGGCCGTGGTTCAAATTGGACTGTTGCGCCAGTTATTTATTTTTATTTAGGTGTTCTGCTCTGAACGGCGTTTAGTTCTTCGTAGAAAGAGTCTTTTGCCAAGACATTGTCGGGTTCAGTAGGGGCATAACATTGTAACATTGGCGGTCAAGATTCTGTCAGAGACCGGCTCCCAGGATAAGAGACAATTTCGCGCGGCTCTGGTTAAAAGGAGCCCCACACCTGACTCACGACGACTACCGGTAGCTTTACCGGAGTACAACAATACAGTGCTGCCCGTTGGAGAGATAAATTCTCCGCTGTTCCACCATCTTATCTCAATAACTCCTAAGATATTTAATTTGCACCTCAGAAATTCACTCTCTAATTCAAATCGTGCGTTCTGGGGACCTTCTGATCCATTGTCCAGGAGAGTACACACATTCCAGAATCCAATCTTTGTCATTGTACGATAGCCACGTTGAGTCAGTCCTTATCCGAGGCATAGTTGACGTTTCGTTAGCATATAAAGATTTCCGATGGTGCAAGTTGCTGGCATACACATCCTGTCCTTTGATTGTCGGTTTTAACGACAGGCCCTCAAAGGGAAAGGCCGTGGTATTATTATTACACCACACACCACAGGGGGAAGGTTTACCCCAACCAAATCATCGCACCGCCATCACTGGCGGCTTGACGTTGGTTAGCGTTGGTCAGTGACCACTGCCGTTCCAGGGGGCGCCCACGCGGAGGACTATGGAAGAGGGGTTTTTGCCCCCTCCCTTGTAAAACGTGTGCTAATAATAATTTGAATACTGCTTATTATGCATCCAATATAACGCAATTAAATACTAGACTTAAAGAACACCAGACTACTTATAGGATTAATAATAATCCTAATACTATTTTAATAAAACATAAAATGATTGATAAACATACCATGGATTTTGATAACACTAAAATTATAGATAACAAAAATAAAATTCGAATAAAAGAAGCAATTCATATTAACCAAAATTTTAATAACTCACTAAAATTCAGATCTGAATTAGATGAATCAACTAAAAAATATAATGCAATAATTAATTATTTAAATTAAAGTTACCTAATTAAAACATTTTGACTACTAAAATATTTAATATACATATAATTTATACCACTATATGCCTAAATATTCAACTACCATAAAAATAATTATTTTAATTTTTTATGGACAGTTTTTTATAAGATATATTATCTTAATAAATGTAAAGGTAATTTCTTTCTGATGTTGTTAAGTTATATAAATAATTTGTTGATTAAATTCTTATATTTATTTAGAAACGTTGTCATCATAACATAATAAATATTTTATTATTGCTAGAAAGTGAATATTATTCTTTATTAATTGCAAGTGGGTAAGACATTTTTATTATGTTTTTTTTATCCATCTGAGTGGTATCAAGAAGAGCAAGGAGCCGATATTTATATACCAAAATAAGCGCTTGCTACAAAACCCTCTGATTGCGGGCGTAGCCCTCTATATTCTGGTTTCATTTATGTTTTCTGGGTTCCTGAACAGGAACCCGGAGCTTCTCACCAAAATTTTTGTCCGAAACATGGTAAAAATCTCAAAAAACTCGAAATGTCGGAATTTTTTTTGGTTTTTCGATTAAAGCTTGAAAACCATGGATCCTATCAAAAAAGGTTTGTAGACAGATTGAAGAGCATAATTCTACGTCGAATGAGCTACCTAAACGTCAAATTTGGGCCAGTGGTGTAGCCGCAATCGACAGTCGAAAAACGTAGATTTTTCTCAAAATTGCGAAAAACCCTGATATGGTCACAGTTGAACGGATGTAATTTGAAAACGGCTACCAATACGTAAAAATACAAGTGAGAGTTGTAGACCATAAATTTCTCCGTTTAGAAAGTACCTAATCTTTTTAATTTGATCAAAAGAAAATTCAGAAATTTGAAATAACTAAAACCACGTTTTTGAACGAGTGTTCCCTTATAACATATTTTCGTTATTTTTTTTTTAGTAGGTGCTGGTAATTCTTCAACAATTTTAATATTGAAGGTTGTATATATAGGTATTGCAAGAAGTTGAATAAAAAAATACACTACAGGCTTATAGTTTTTTGGAAGGACCAGTTGGTGGGAATGGTGGTCTGGGTTCCGGTGGATGGTATTCGTCGACTGATTCTTCCAACATCTCTTCGAGGTCCCCGTTGTCGTTCATGGCTGCAGAGAGGTCCACATTGTCACACTTGCCCTCTCAGTTGGCACAAAGCGGTACCAATACGTACCTGCTTTTTGCAGCCACAATGTCTTACACATGCTTTCTTGCGTTTACAGGAAATGATGCCCAGTGGTGCGGCACTCCTCGTGATTGTTACAGGAGTCCACTTTTGGTGATTTTCCAAGCAAAGCTACTTCTGCACTTGGTGGTATACCCTCACGGAATGCTGCTGAGCGTCCTCGGTTGATGGAAGCGAGGCGATGTTGAATAGCGCCTTGAAGGAGGACGTCACATAGCTTTTGTTTGTCAACAGATTCAATAAGGTGGCTTCTTTTTGGCCTTACAACGCCTTCAAGAAGCCTCTCCTTCTGCAGCTATACTTGAACGAGTTCTTGAAAAACTTTTATAACGGCTAGCAAATGTAAAATATTTTAGATTTCTCCAGAGGACGTTGAGAAATTTCTTCTTCCCCTGGTTGAACAGCGCACGGATGGAGTCGCATGTTTTGAGATATTATTTTCTCAATTACGAGATGAGAAACGTACGGAGTTTGCGGCACATTCCCTTTTGATGGTTTGATAATAAAACGTTTTGTATGCTTTGCGCACAGAGACCAATCAGAATGACAAATGAAACCGGAATATGGAGGGCTACGCCCGCAATCCGAGGGTTTTGTAGCAAGCGCTTATTTTGGTATATAAATATCAGCTCCTTGCTCTTCTTGATACCACTCAGATGGATAAAAAAACATAATTAAAATGTCTTACTCGCTTACATTTTACATGCCAATTCATATTACTTGATTGTAACGAAACTTAGAACATATTATTGTCTAAGGTGTTGGTTATCGTTGGCCATCAGTACTTTTGACCTCGAACGTGTTTAAGGCATGCAGGGGTGTGATAACTGTAACTAAAGAAATAAACTATTATTGATCTATTCTGAGAATACATACATATATACAAATTCCATTATTTTCCATTTTTTTCGGAACCCATCTTCCTGTAAGTTTTCATAATTCTAAGTATAGCGGTCTCGAACTGCAAGGGGAAGGGGACAAATAACGAACTAATATTTTCTCCTCCCACAATGTTCCCCTTTCTACAAATTTCAAGAAAATGCGAAGAAATGGAATGTACTCAGCATTACCTTTCTCACGACACCTCACTTGCCTATACCATTCGATAAAAAAAAATTAACCTTAATTTCGCCTCTATATGGACAAGCCCCCCACCCGCTAAAGTTGTAATACTCAACGCCAACCAATCTTTACCCTTTCAAAAATGATTAATTAAATAACTGCAATTCGCACTACGAAAAACAACATGAAAGTAGTACTCACACCTATGAGGCAGGGTAGGTGTATTTTTTGTGTGGATAGTGTCAAAATGTCTAACTTTAAATGAATGTACTATTATTAAATATTATGTGATTGTTATGAAACTTCGGGACATTATTGCCTATAGTGTTGGTTATCATTGGCAATCAATATTTTTGACCTGTGATGCGTTTAAAATGTGCAGGGGTGTGCTAACTGGAACTATAGAAATGTACTATTATTAATCTTTTTTGGTGAGATATCAAAATTCTACGATTTTTGGTTTTCTATGCTGGTGAAATGCCGGTTTCCTGCAAGTTTTCATATTTCTAAGTGTAACGGTATCGAAATGCAAGGGGGGGGGACAAACTCGGATCACATATTTTCCCCTCTAGCTCTTTTCCCCTTTTTTCAAATTTGATGAAAATACCAAAAATAGAATGTACTTAGTGTTACCTTTCTCATGATACCCAATTTGCCTATACCAGATGAAAAAAAAATTTGACCTTAATTTCCCCTCTATGGGGACCTCCCCTTAAAGTCAGCCTATTACAACGAATCGTCTTCTCCGACGAATTATAATAATTCTACATATTCCCACAAAATTTCACATATGTAGCTGCAGCGGTTCATAAGATATTTCATGGACAGACGGACAGACGCGACGGACAGACAGACGGACAGACAGACGGACAGACAGACGGACAGACAGACGGACAGACGGACGCATGACCGATTTCATAAGGGTTTTGTTTTTACTACAAAACCCTAAAAATCAACGTCTTTCCCCACAACTGTGACGCATTCATTTAATGGGGCCAAGGAAAGCAGGCGTGATTATGAGGATATCTGCGTCTTCCCTGGCTTCCTCGCACTTCATCTAGAGCTCTGTGTTCCTTTTGTTAGAATATACATATATAGAATTAAAAAGAGTAAAATTCCATACTCTGCATCTTTCATTTGTTGCATTTTTACGTATTAGTAGCCGTTTTCAAGTTACAGACTTTCAAATGTGACCATAACAGGATTTTTCACAAAATTGAGAAAAATCAACGTTTTTAGACTGTTGATTGCGGCTACATCACTGGCCCGAATTTGACGTCTGAGTAGCTCATTAAACGCAGAATTTTATGTTCTTCAATTTGTCAATAAGCTTTTTCTAGCTAGGATCCACGGTTTTCAAGTTATAATCAAAAAAAAAGTAATGAAATACCGAGTTTTTTTTTAGATTTTCACCAAGTTCCGCAAAAAAAAAATTGGTGTAAAGCTCCGGATTCGTGTTCAGCACCCCAAACAACATAAAAAACGAAAGAAAAAAATTCTCCACCACAATTTGTTTCCCCGAAGCCCTTCTGAGCTCCTAATGACTGGATTAGATGAGTCTGACATACATTTTCATTTCACTCAAGCGTGTTTTGCACTTCTAGAGGCAATACTATATGAAAAATAGATGAAAAGTCACCGGGCTTTTATATATTTTGTATTAATGCGGTTTTTGCACTTAAGCGTTTTGCATTTATCCGTTCTCGACTGTAATGTACATACATAGGTACTTCGTCGAATAAATTCAGATGAAAAAAATGCTTACCTGGACAATATATAAACAGTTGCGCTGTGTCAGTTCACACAATGTATATTTCCATAGCAGCTATCGTCACGGTAATGAAAACAAATTGCACTCACATTTTCTTCGGACCGAAATTGCGGAAGGGAAACAACTGTTAACAATACTTCTCACCGCCAACTTGTTTTTATGTTCACTTCAATAAACAAACAAGGTTAGGTGACGTCACCTAATGATAGAAACTAATTGGAAAAGGTCAACTATAGCTTTATAAAAAAAACAATGAACACACACTTTCACCGCAACTCCACCGTGATGACTCTCTGGTCTGTAACACTCGAGATATACTTCACATTAGTATGCCATTTTATGATCTTCGGTGGCAGTATGTATTCCAAAAATACATTTCGCTCTAGAACGACATACGCCTCGTTTCCGATCTAGCCTGACGCGAACAACTTCAAACGATGTCTTCCCGCTTTTACTGCGCCGACCACCTCTGATCAAACAAACGTGAACGATTTTTTAAAACAAACCGAGTACTCTCGCCTACCATGCTGAAGGAATGGTACACTCCACGGTTATTTAAATAACATCTCATGGCATCATACCGAAAAAGAATATTAGGCGCGCTTTTTTTCGCACAGAGCAGAGCAGGTTAAGCGACAAAAAAAACGATCCAGAACAATTTAACGGAGTAAGTTTTTGTCTTTGCTGGGAGTGTGTCTTGGTTTAGTTACAATTCAAATGTCAACTAGAATTTCAAGAGAAAACTTAAATCCTTAGTACATATACAATCGGACAAATTTCCTTTGGGCATCAAAATTATTTTGTATGTTTTCTATTCCAAATAATTACACAAAACGGACATTTTATTGAGAGGAAATGAACTTTATGTGATTATGTGTCAGTTGACATTTGAATTCAAACTAAAGCAAGACACACTCCCAGCAAAGACATGCCCCGTTTTTGTGTTCTTGACACTTATTTGCTCTCGATCGTTTTTTTCGTCGCTCAACCTGCTCAACTCTGCTCTGTACGAAAAAAAAACGCACCTATAGGTATGTATAAAACATTTGGCGGGTTCTTTTGAGGTCAAGTGTAGGTTAGGCGAAATCAGTGCGTTATTTTGAACAACGGGTTATGATTAGCTTTCAAAATTGACTGTGGCGAACAAGCTACTCTGAATATGGCCACCTAAATATTAGATAGTAGTGACGAGAAAATAAAAGAAGGGAAAATTACAAATGAACTGTCGTCGGAACTTCGCACCAACTGTCAAATTAACGACAAACGTTTTGCTGGTAAAATTGCGCAATCTATCCACCCCACTGGCCCGTACAGGTTTAAGTTGTTGTAATGTATGGATATATCCTAACCTCCAACAGATAAATGTTCAAAAATACACACCAATATTGTAAGAAAAAAACGATTGTTTCTGTGGCCCCATTTATACCGTGGAGCTAAAAGGAGGATTAAGTAGATCATATTAGATTTAGTTCTAGTTCGTGGAGTGTTTATACCGACCGGTACTAAATATGGCAAATGTCAGATGTTGGCTTATCACTTGGGTTTAAAGAGAATTTTAGAAATAAAGAGCCCAGTAGCTTCTTGTAGAAAGCGCTTTTATACCACCGACTCCAACAAAATATAAACTTCGATAAAAACAAGCGTCAGCAACGAAAACAAACCTAACCCAATTCTTTTAGTTCAGTACCGTATCGCAAGTCGAGCTAAGACCTAGTCCAATCAACTAATCCGACATGTTTACATCGTGGCGTGTTTGCTGGGATTAGTTAATACTGGAACATAGTTCCTCGGCATAAACGTGGCCTTGTTACATATAGGGTAGGAACATACATTTGATATGATACACTACGTCTCCACCAGCCATGACCTAGGCCTGTTCCTAATACCGGGATCCCGGTTTGGTACCGGTTTTTTTTCAGTACCGGTACCAAAAACTAAGAGTACCGGTATCCCGGTTTTTTTAGTACCGGTATTAAGTACCGGGATCCCGGGATTTCAGTACCCAGTCTTTTCAACCATGAGCCGGTTTTATTCGGGATCCCGGTACTCAGTACCGAGTCTTTTCAGTACCGAGTCTTTTCAGTACCGAGTCTTTTCAGTAGTACCGAGTCTTTTCAGTACCGAGTCTTTTCAGTACCTGTTCTTTTCAGTACCGAGTCTTTTCAGTACCGAGTCTTTTCAGTACCGAGTCTTTTCAGTATCGGGATCCCGGGATTCGAGTACCTGTTCTTTTCCATAAAAAAGACTCGTTCATTGGTGGACCAATTCTTCAGGTTTTTGGAAATTGTTATTGGAAATGTTCATAGAGTCGTGTCGTGCATTGAAAGATTTTTCAGATACACATCGTAGTATAGTATGTTAGTTAGTACGCACATATGTAGATATACGAGTATGTATGTACATTGTTCATACATAATTGATTTTGAGTTTTGTTAGGATTGAGACTGAGATGAGAGTATTTATTGTATTGGGAATAGGATATGTAATTGGGTATGATGTAAATATGAAATACATATGAACGAATATGTATATGTACGTATGTACATAATATAATAATATTTTATAATGCGTTGCATTGGTCAATAGCCGGCCATACACACACGCTCTATCATCTGCAAACGTACGCCAATTCGATCGCCCCATTTTTTTCTGAATGATTCGCCGCGTTCGCAATCCCCTGCAAAATCGCGTCACCTGGGTCGCCCAATTTTTTTGCGAATGATTCGCGGCGTTTACAATCACCTGGAAAATCGCGTCACCTGGATCGCCCAATTTTTTTGCGAATGATTCGCGGCGTTTACAATCCCCTCGAAAATCGCGGCACCTGGGTCGCCGAATGATTCGCCGCGTTTGAACGAGCAGTGAAATTTAAGTAATTTTGTGCGACCAGACGGTTCGTGGCGTTTTCGGTTTGCAGATGATAGAGCAACAACAATTTGTATGGAGACGATGTCTAGTTGGGTGCGTTGTGATTTTGCAGATGATTCGCCGCGACCGAATTTTTATGGGTTACCTATAGTGGCGGTAGTAGTAGCTTGCATAATAAAATATGAGAAGGATGGGTCCACGCAGATATTTTGGTCCTGCTGCAGGTGTGCGTCAGGATAAAAGGATTTGTTTATCGATGAGGAGAGATATATAGGCAAGATGGGTGTTGTATGACTAGGGGTGCTGAGACGAATACGTTAGACTGCCGCTGAAGGCATTTTGAGTCCTTTGGTAACGAAAAAAGACATGCTTTGCAAGGAAAGCCCGATCAGACGAGTATTTCCCTATGAAAACAGGGTGGCCATTCAGGGGTGGGCAAAAAAAAAGTGCTGGATGCAGATATGCTAGCACGAAACGGTTGCAGGTACATGTACAAAGAGTGAGACGGGCAACCTAGGGCTACATGCGGGGGTTCGCAACGCCCTAGGAGGGGAGCTAGCCCAGCTCGTTCCAAACCGAAATTATCCATGCACACTTGTGCGATACTGCGGGTTGTGAATTAGCAGTCGCTTGTGTGAGTTGCCCACTTCTGAGTGACCACCCTGTTTTCATGGGGAAATAGGGCGTTGCGAGCCCCCGCATGTAGCCCTAGGTTGCCCGTTTCACTCTTTGTACATGTACCTGCAGCCGTTTCGTGCTAGCATATCTGCATCCAGCACTTTTTTTTTTGCCCACCCCTGAATGGCCACCCTGTTTTCATGGGGAAATACTCGTCTGATCGGGCTTTCCTTGCAAAGCATGTCTTTTTTCGTTACCAAAGGACTCAAAATGCCTTCAGCGGCAGTCTAACGTATTCGTCTCAGCACCCCTAGTCATACAACACCCATCTTGCCTATATATCTCTCCTCATCGATAAACAAATCCTTTTATCCTGACGCACACCTGCAGCAGGACCAAAATATCTGCGTGGACCCATCCTTCTCATATTTTATTATTCAAGCTACATACTACTACCGCCACTATAGATAACCCATAAAAATTCGGTCGCGGCGAATCATCTGCAAAATCACAACGCACCCAACTAGATATCGTCTCCATACAAATTGTTGTTGCTCTATCATCTGCAAACCGAAAACGCCACGAACCGTCTGGTCGCAACAAAATTACTTAAATTTCACTACTCGTTCAAACGCGGCGAATCATTCGGCGACCCAGGTGACGCGATTTCGAGGGGATTGTAAACGCCGCGAATCATTCGCAAAAAAATGGGGCGATCGAATTGGCGTACGTTTGCAGATGATAGAGCGTGTGTGTATGGCCGGCTATTGACCAATGCAACGCATTATATTATTATATTATGTACAATACATACGTACATATACATATTCGTTCATATGTATTTCATATTTATATCATACCCAATTACATATCCTATTCCCAATACAATAAATACTCTCATCTCAGTCTCAATCCTAACAAAACTCAAAATCAATTATGTATGAACAATGTACATACTCGTATATCTATGTGCGTACTAACTAACATACTATACTACGATGTGTATCTGAAAAATCTTTCAATGCACGTCACGACTCTATGAACATTTCCAATAACAATTTCCAAAAACCTGAAGAATTGGTCCAGCAATGAACGAGTCTTTTTTATGGAAAAGAACAGGTACTCGAATCCCGGGATCGGTACTGAAAATAACAGGTATTGAAAAGACTCGGTACTGAAAAGAACAGGTACTCGAATCCCGGGATCCCGAAACTGAAAAGACTCGGTACTGAAAAGACTCGGTACTGAAAAGAACAGGTAGTGAAAAGACTCGGTACTGAAAAGACTCGGTACTGAAAAGAACAGGTACTGAGTACCGGGATCCCGGTACTGAAAAGACTCGGTACTCAAAAGACTCGGTACTGAAAATACTCGGTACTACTGAAAAGACTCGGTACTGAAAAGACTCGTTGCTGAAAAGACTCGGTACTGAAAAGACTCGGTACTGAAAAGACTCGGTACTGAAATCCCGGGATCCCGGTACTCAATACCGGTACTAAAAAAACCGGGATACCGGTACTCTTAGTTTTTGGTACCGGTACTGAAAAAAAACCGGTACCAAACCGGGATCCCGGTATTAGGAACAGGCCTACTTACGGCTATCGATCACGTCAAAACACAATCATACTAAATACAAAAGTTCGACTTAAACTTAGACGCCGCGTTGTTATGAGTGTCACCATACTGTCGAACTCGAGC